>JAWWNH010000149.1:2525000-3210000 GCA_034641385.1 Darevskia mixta
CAAGTTCTGTAACATCACTAGATTCATAGCTACTGGGGGAAGTGTGTCTAGAGTTATACAATGGAAGTAGTGTTTTTAAAATGTATGATCATTGCTTTTAAATCACTGGGATATAATTAGGTAGTCTGGCTAAATGCATTCAATACTGTATTGATTTTAAATTTCCTGCAAGACATTTTTACTATGCTACATACAATTATATAGCTAGATATCGTCATTCTCTCAGGTTAACTGTGTTGAGTACCTGAGGTTCCCCTATTTTCCATTAGTTAAATCTCTGAGTAGGTTTGGTTTAGTTATGGATCTATCATATTTGCATCTCAACCTTCCGTCCAAGACCGTGTATATTGCAGAAACCGTATACTTCCAGGTGTTGTTGGACTACAACTTCCATCACCTCTGACCATTAGCCAGGCTGACTGCAGCTGATGGGAGTTGGAGTCCAGTAGCATCTGAAGGGCTGTAATATCCTTACCTCCAGTATACGGATGTCTCTCATTTTATCTGATGATGACAACCCTGTGAGATGGCTGAAGGTCAACCTTGAACCTTTGTCTCCCAGTTTAGCACTCCATACACTAAACTGAACTAGTTTTCTTGATGTAAAGTCTTGGAAAACACTTGTGTATAGATGTCGTTTCTGTTGGGAGTCAAGCAGAGACACTTACAATAAGTTACACGAACCAGTCAGGGTGATAGGCAGAAAGACAGCCTATTCTTTCCTCACAAATTCCTTAATAAGTAACTTCATGTAGATTGTTTATTCTTGCTCCTTTACTTCCTTTCTGCTGCTTCTTCAAGTCAGTATGCATATTAACTTCTTGATGCCATGTTGGCAGCTTGTACTCAAAATTGCTGTTTGCCATGAAAAATAAACCTTAAGTTTCTTTATTCCTTCAGCCAGCAATTGTACCAGATTATATATTTAGGCACATCATCATGTATATTTCTTTATACCCTGCCTTTTCCCCTGATGAGACTCAATATATGCCAAACTGGAGGGAAAAATGGAGGCAGTGAGAGATTTCATTTTCTTGGGATCCATGATCACTGCAGATGGTGACAGCAGTCACGAAATTAGAAGACGCCTGCTTCTTGGGAGAAAAGCAATGACAAACATAGACAGCATCTTAAAAAGCAAATACATCACCTTGCCGACAAAGGTCCATATAGTTAAAGCTATGGTTTTCCCAGTAGTGATGTATGGAAGTGAGAGCTGGACCATAAAGAAGGCTGATCGCCGAATAATGGATGCTTTTGAATTATGGTGCTGGAGGAGACTCTTGAGAGTCCCATGGACAGCAAGAAGATCAAACCTATCCATTCTTAAAGTAATCAGCCCTGAGTGCTCACTAGAAGGACAGATCCTGAAGCTGAGGCTCCAATACTTTGGCCACCTCATGAGAAGAGAAGACTCCCTGGAAAAGACCCTGATGTTGGGAAAGTTTGTGGGCAGAAGGAGAAGGGGACAACAGAGGACAAGATGGTTGGACAGTGTTCTCGAAGCTACCAACATGAGTCTGACCAAACTGCGGGAGGCAGTGGAAGACAGGAGTGCCTGGCGTGCTCTGGTCCATGGGGTCACGAAGAGTCGGACACGACTAAATGACTAAACAACAACAAATAGCACCAAGTACAACAGGACAAGTCTCCTTACAGATAAATCTGTTTGTGACATGTCAACCAGGTTTTTTGTTGGTTGGTTTTTGATTCCTAGAACTCGGATTTTACTTCATTTATTTACTGAATGCTCCACTAGAATGTTGAATGGCAGCCTGCCTCCTTCTTTGGCGCAGATAAGAAGGAGGGACAGATATTCCCAAATCCCATTAAGGAACTGAGTCTACTTTTCCTCCCAAAGTATTTAGCTAGTCCATGGAGTCAAGACTGCACATCTTGCAGCACCATGATCTGCCTTGTGTCTATTAAGCTAATCTCAGCTCTTATGATTTTCTTGCCTGCAGCAGCCTTGATGCATTCATTATATTTGGGGGCTGTGTAGCGTCCATGCTAAAAATAAATTAGTGCATCCAAATCCTACACCAACACCCCCCCCACAAGAATCCTGCTTTAAACAAATTATGCAGTCAAGCAAACTTGGTGCATGTATTTGCTTATCTTACATAAATCTTTTTCTGCCCTTTTTGCTCCTGTGCATAAAACTATGACAATCTAGTAACAAGAGAAACTGCTTTTAACAGATCTGTCTTTCTAGCAGAAAATCGCCTACTGTGACAGGGAACAGATTTCTAGGTCCTCCAGAAGAAGATGTCCAATATCACCTTACAGCTGGAGATACCAGGGACTGTACTGGGGGCCCACCACTAAGCTATGGTCTATCCCCTAGTTAACTAGACCTCTTGCCCCAGTCACTGAAAATGTTAAGGAAGGGTTATGTTTTCATGGAAAAGGTCCCAGGTTAAACCTTAAGGATCTCCAGGACAAACTAGAGCAGACCCCTATCTGAGAACAGCTACCAGAGAAAGTAGGCAATAGTGAGCTAAATAGATGAATGGTCTGACTTAGTTGAATACAGACTCCTATGTTATGACCTTATGTGCTACTCAGTCACTGCCTCCTGTCCTGCCGGATGTAGCATTTCAACTCCCGACTCAGTTTTTGCCAAAGGCTAACATACCCACAACATTCCTCAGATGAAAATAAGGACATTTCCAACTCCCCCCATAACTGACCCTCCTTGACCCCTGTTATGTATTTGGTGGTCTGCGTTTGCCTAAGCTTGAGTCTGAACTAAGGATTCTGAGCCCCTGTGTTCTGATCAGGTACATGATATCCAATCACGGAACATTTCAGGATTGGGCCCTCTGCCATTAGCCTTTAACCTCTGAGTCATGATTCACAGCTTGGGAAGTTTAGACAGCCAATCAGGTTGGGAGTGGGAGTGGCCCAGGCCTTCAGAAATGTATATAAGCAGTTGCTTTGCCCCTGTGGTTCAGTTCTGTTAATTCAATAAAGTTTCTTGCTGTTATCACTGTGTCTTGCCTCGTGGGAACCCACCTACACTTCAAAACCCCCCCCCCCATTTTTGTGTGTGTCCTCCAAGCATTTGCTATCAGAAGAACGGTGAATGCCACTGCCACTGCACTAAGGGGACACAGCACACACGTCCTCAACTGTCCTGAGAAAACCCATTAATCCAGATTTCATTTCATTTTATTCTTTGGTAGATTTACAAAAAAAGGAAAACAGATAACAATAAATAAATTTTAGAAAGCAGAAAAATAGATGCAGATGCACAAAGCTTTTTTTAAATAATAATAATAATAATAATAATAATAATAATAATAATAATTTATTATTTGTACCCCGCCCATCTGGCTGGGTTTCCCCAGCCACTCTGGGCGGCTTCCAACAAAGAATTAAAAATACATTAAAATGTCACACATTAAAAACTTCCCTAAACAGGACTGCCTTCAGATGTCTTCTAAATGTCAGGTAGTTGTTTATCTCTTTGACATCTGGTGGGAGGGTGTTCCACAGCGCGGGGTGCCACTACCGAGAAGGCCCTCTGCCTGGTTCCCTGTAACTCTGCTTCTTGCAGTGAGGGAACTGCCAGACGGCCCTCGGCGCTGGATCTCAGTGTCCGGGCAGAACGATGGGGGGTGGAGACGCTCCTTCAGGTATACTTTTAATCAAGTTTCCCACTCTGCTCCCCCTTTCTTCCCATTCAGGGTGGCACTGCCCTCTGCCTGCCCCTCAGAGCTGGCACATCACATAGGCCTGGGCTGCAGTGCCTCCCTCTTCTTCTCCCACTCTGCAACAGCCACTACTAGCTGCCCAAGGGAGGAGCACTCATGGAAAGGCCATGGTGTTGGAGCTGATGGAGTCAACGGAATCCATTCACTGTCTTATCCATTTCCAAGCAACTCCATGGATGTGTGTGCGAAGGTTCATTGCTGGCAAGAGGCAGCATTCAAGTCATGCCAGTGGCACTGAGACAGGCTTTGCCCCTGACACTTGACTCTTTCTCTCCCCTGGATCTGGCTCAATGCCTCAGGATCAAATCCTCCACTTCCAGATTCTCATCCCAATTCTCTTCCCCCTCTGACCAATCCTAGCAAGACATCTCCATGGAAGCCACAACACTTTCCTTCTTTTGAGATTTTACCAGGTATTGCTCACTCTCAAGCTTATCTCTTCAATAATAATAATAATAATAATAATAATAATAATAATAATTTATTATTTGTACCCCGCCCATCTGGCTGGGTCCCCCCAGCCACTCTGGGCGGCTTCCAGCAAACATTAAAATACATTAACACATCACAGATTAAAAACTTCCCTGAACGCCTTCAGGTGTTTTCTAAATGTCATGTAGTTGTTGATCCTTTTAACCTCTGATGGGAGGGCGTTCCACAGGGCGGGCGCCACTACCGAGAAGGCCCTCTGCCTGGTTCCCTGTAGCTTTACTTCTCGCAGTGAGGGAACTGCCAGAAGGCCTTCGGCACTGGATCTCAGTGTCCGGGCTGAACAGTGGGGGTGGAGACGCTCCTTCAGGTATACAGGACCGAGGCAATTTAGGGCTTTAAAGGTCAGCACCAAAACTTTGAATTGTGCTCGGAAACGTACTGGGAGCCAATGTAGATCTCTCAGAGATCTTAGAGGCTGGAAACTTACACCAATGAAGATGCTGAACTCCACACCAGACTTGTACTATTCTCTCTGTACAGCAGGGCTGAAGAACTGTGGAATAGACATAGCCCTGCTTCTATCCAAAAAAAGCACACAGTTGAACACTGCCCTTTTGTGCTTATTCACAATCCCATTCTTTAGGGAGGAAATGTGTTTTAAAGCCTCAAATAATTATGTTCCTCTAATTGCCCCATTTCAGCATTATGCATTTTCTCATGACACCCTGTTATTAAATTAAGAGCGCACTTGACAGTATTCAGACAATGCCTCTAATTTGCACAGAAAGTCTTCTGCAAGGTAGTCTTTTTTAAAAAAAAGAAAGAAAGAAAGGGGAAAAAAACAGATGAAGAAGTCTTTCATACAAATGAACTTTTAGCAGCCTCTGGACAATAAACAGGGGCAAGGGTCATATCTGACTGTTCTCAGCCAATCAGTAAAGAGACATGGAAAACAACCTGAGGCAAATTAACAGTTCCAGAAATAAAGGGAATAGATTTAGAGGCATACTTTCCTTTTCGGAGAAAATTCAGTTGTAAAGCATGCTGCTGCCGTGTTTAGGATGCATGCCTGCAGTTTCATATGCTGGGACGAGTCTTTTTGGATCAGAACGAAGGTCCATTCTGTTTCCAAACAGATGCCCCTCAGGACTTAGCATGCAGCAATGTGTTAAAACAGGGGTTGCCAAACTTTTCAGGCCTGGGGCACATTTGCAAACTGGTGAAAATTCTGTAGACACTACACCCATCAACACCACAACAAAGTGCACATCTCAACTTACTCTATTGGCCACAGTAGAATATCTCCTTCAGCTTAGGAGCCAACTCCTAACAGCCAAGGTCCCTTCGCCCCCCCCCCCTAAAATATTTGAGAGATCTGGACTTCCTCAGAATTGATGGGCATTGCTATTCAAGTGGTGTGTGTGCGCTGTGTCTTGTGATTGATTATGTGGGATGGGGCTTACTTGCCCCTCCCCCCAATATTTTTCCCCAAGCTGCCCCCCCTGTCTTTCAGGCATAATAGCAGCAGGGGTGGAGGGACCCTGTGGGTGCCTTGGGCACAGGTGTATCCCTGGGCGGTGTTAAGGCAACATGACACTAGGTATGCTGTTGTACTGTTATGTACTGAGCTTGGATCCTAGAACAATAGGCAGGTATGATCCTAGAAGGCAGCAACCTGGTTGGTCTGCAGGAGCCGCCCAATCCAGCTCCAGGAGGAAGTGAATCAGCAACCTGATTGGCCTGCAGGAGCAGCCCAATCTGGCTCCAGGAGGAACTGAATCAGCAACCTGATTGGCCTGCAGGAGCAGCCCAATCAGGCTCCAGGAGGGGAGTTGAATCAGCCAATCACGCAGGACCCATTGTGTCAATAATGTATATATAGCCAGAGGTTTTGGGAGGAAACACACTCACTCACTGTTTACCATGAGCTGAAATAAAGAGCATGAAATCAACACTCAACGCCGAGTATATTTCATGTACCAAACATTTATTCTGCTTTTTTATTATTCTACAAAAGTTAATGAGAATAATTTGTGTTTGGAAACGGTGTTTGAAAATTATCAAAGAGGGGAGAAAATGTTGGTAACATCCTCCTGGGTTGGTTTGTCTTAATTTCAAGGCATCGAGAATTTCCATCATTTAAGTAGCCTCACCTCACAGAGCATTTCAGAAGGTTAAAATGTGGACAAAGATGAGGAAGCATAAGAGAAAATGGAAGATAAGCTAGGAAGGACAAAGTAGAAGAGAGGCGATGCCAGGGACAGGGCGGAGAGGCTGGAAAACCACCTAGGAAAGCCTCAGAAGAGGATGGCTCCGAGCCAGGAGAGTGGTGGTGGGACATGGACGAAAGGTCAGAGGATGAAGGGTTGGGGGGCAGAATGGTTGGATGCTGAATAAGCAACAGGCTTGAGTGAGAGAGAGGAAGAAGAGGCAGAAAGCACTGTAGGTGTAGGCCAGGCAGCGGAGGAGGAGGGGAGGGCTGAGGCTGCAACAGATTCACAGGAGCCTGGCAGTCCTACTGTATTCAGGTTCCCTCCTCCCTTGTCTCCAAGCACCCAGAGACTTTTGCATGTAGCAGAACAATGAGCCCAGAGGTCTCAGGGCTCCCCTCCCCGATGGAGTTTAAGACTGCAGGGGAAACAGTCAGACAGGGAGGAGACTTAGGGGAAAGTGGGCGGCCCAAATCATCAGTTCTGGCAACTGCTTTACTGGGGGTCAGTCTCATCGTAGATTTCTCTGTTAGTATTCTGTATCCTTGAATAAAGAATCAACTTTACTGCTCGTCTCTGAGTCTCCATGCTGACCTGCAGCTGACCCAGCCTTGTCAGGCAGACAGACTAGAAGAGAGCTTTAAAGTACATTTTCCCGCTGCCTGACCTTTTACTTTTGGCCGTGTTCTTCACCTGAACCCATGGAGTCCTCATCTTCGTCGCAGCAATTCAAGTTGGATCAAACGATCCAACTTGATGATAGGAAGATATTTGCTATATCCATCCATCAGCTGGATTTTTTTTGTCAAATGTGTTGATTAGAATGATTTCTGGTGCTATCTGGTGGCAGCAGAAAATCGTGATGGCACTCTGCATTTCCTTAGGTGGTAATTCTGGGCACTCTTTGGGATCTCATTGGAGGTTTTTATTCATTCATTCATTCATTCATTCATTCATTCAAGCACCCTTACAGTACTCACAACTGAAGCTTTGACTCCGGATGCCTTGCTAAGCATCAGGGAATGGTTTCATCAGAAGTATTTGTGGAAATGTCTGCTATTGCAGAAACTGATTTCCCACCAGGCAGCTGAGACTGTAACACCGACTGACTTTGAGTAGGTGTGAATGGAGCACAACACAGGGACAGACTTGTGGGGGGCAGAGGGAAGAGGAACTCTGTCCATACAAGGCAATGAAACTGCGTTGGAGCTGCAAACTTACAAATCTTCTATGGAAAAGGAGGAAGACCCTTTCCCTTTACAGGAGCGAGGGGGGAGTGAACTTGCAGGAGGTTGCAATTCACCAGTTTCACAGCTTATATGAATAGAGACCACCCATGTGAACAATTTTCTTTTTTGAAAGCACAGGACGGCCAACAGTGTCTCCATTTGTTGGCCATGGCCATGGTGGGTATTTTAGGATATTCCAGGATCCTGATTGGGACTGCATAGTTAACAAGACCCGTGTTCTGACTGGCAACACATAGGAGGGCTAGTAATATTGACTCCATCATTGACTCAGGAGTGGACAATGCAATTGTGAGGGAAAGTTGTTCTGCACATTCTCAGGAGCACTGCCTCCTTTAGCATTGCACCCTCTTCTTAAGTGTTACTTCTGCTGCTCTGAGGCCAAACCCTGACATTGAAAACAAGGCAGAGGATAGGACCCAAACCAATGGATTTAAATTACAAGGAAGGTGATTCTAAACATCAGGAATAAATTTCTGACTTTAAGGGTTGCCTACTGAACAGACTCCCTCAGAGGTTGGTGGACTTTCCTACGCTAGAGGTTGTTGAGCAGAGGTTGGATGGCCTTCTGTCAGGGATGCTGTAGCTGTGATTCCTGCACTGCAAGGGGTTGGGTTAGATGACCCTCAGGGTCCCTTCCAACTCTGATTCTATGCTTCCATGATGGCACAATCTGTAGTAACTTGGCATGGGTTCCTGACTTTCAATTCGTTGGACAATAGTAGCAGCCCAAATGTTCCTCTGCCCGCCGCCAGTGATGCTATAATGAAGAAAGGTTGGGATGGATGGAGTAGAAAGAGAGTATTTGAGTTTCTAGTCTTTTTAGAGCCATGCTTCGTTCAGAAGCTGCCTAAATGTTAAGAACTGCATGCTTAAAGGTTAATGTTAGGGTGTGGCAAAATGTCAGCGCTGGAGGCATAAAACAAAGGATGTGATTATAATGAACACCAAGGGTTTGGATTGTGACTCCATGAAAAAGCTTATGAGATCATCCAGTCACAACTTGAATTATTGGTATTTGTCTTGAGTGTTTGCTATAATCACATTGTTTGCTCTGCACCTCCATCATTAACATTTTGCTCCATCCCAGATTACTGATTCCATGTGTCTAATGTTCATATGCAAGCATGTGTGTGTGTGTGCGCGCGCGCACACACACACACACACACACAAACAAACAGTATACATTTGTTGTTTTGAAACAGAGGTCGTCAATGTGATGTCCTTCAGATGTGGTTGAACTTCAGACCCCACCATCCCTGACCATTGGCCATTCTGACTGGGTTTCATGGACCTTGCTTAGATACTCAAGGGCAGGACCCACCAAAATTAGTGGTAATTAATTAATTAAAGACTATTGATTTCAGTGGGTCTACTCTGAATATGGCTTAGACGGATGCCACTCATTGGATAGAATATGGCAAGCATTCAATGTAAGAAGTCAAAAAATGCCTCAAGTATCTACTGTGTTCTTTCACGACTCATATATATCCATAAGTCTCTCTTAGCCTGTCATAGATTTGCTGTAATTAATAAACTAAACTCGAAAACCTTTCATGCGGTGACTGTCTATCCTTTATAATTCTAATTATAGAGGATTACATGATATATTTAATCACTGTCAGTTATATATAGAATATTTCTTAATTATATAAAGTGGTCAGCAACTTATTTGGGGGGTTTCCATCCTTATACTTCATTATTATTTGGAAGACCCGGCTCTCCTCCCTCTGCCATTTTTGACTGGTGTGGTGACAAGATCAAGGTCTGATTCCATGGTGAATTATCATATGGCTTCCTTGCCACAAAGTGCATATAGGAATGCTCTAGTTTTGGTTGGGAGGAGGTGATACAGAGCAGCTCATCACAGGCAAAGCGCTCGTGATCATTAGCCCTAATTTAGTCACATGGGTACTATTCCCTCTTGGGCGCTTTTATTATCTCCTAAAGTTGATAGAACTTCAACTGACTGTGGATCATTCACCTAATTATTAGTCTATAGATTATCATTGGCACTTAGACAGGGACGGAAGGTTCAGTCTATGCAATGCATTCATTACCTCACCACCATAGAATTAAAGATCAGAAGTTCTCAGGAAAATGAACTTCTTAGCCAGAGAAATGGCAAGCTCCTTTGTGGCATATCTGTTGCCAGCTCACACACATGTCCATAGCTAGGGCATCACATGTAGCAATGGATCAGCCTATTTCTATTTCACACTGTTTTTTTACATCTCCTTTCATTGATCAGTCCTATCCTTTTCCTGCATTAAACACAAATTACAATCTATTTTTCTATGCCTTTTTATATTTTAATGCAAGTCAGTGCATATATTAATGTACGCCTGTGCATTTTTTCATTGTGAACCACATCACATAATGTGGTATCTGACAGATTTCTGTAATAAATTCCACACCGTACTTTTCAAGGGTGCAATTCAGTTTGGCCCAAATCAAAATGTAGATTAAATGAAATCCTTCAGCTTCCCTTACCATAAGAGAGGATGGAATGAGCAACTGACTCTTCCCTCCCAACCAACATAGTGCATTTGCCTCTGTGGAATACACTATTAAGGAAGGAAAACTATTTCTAATGCTCTTCTACCTACTCCCCCCAAAAAAACTGAATACAGTGGTTAAGAGACACAACATTGATTTTTAACTGGGATAGCAAAATAGATTGAACCATTCTCCTAGGACTTCCATGAAGGAATGTGTTGCCCTTCATGTTAGCGAAGTCACTCAAATAATGCTGCTCAGAGAGGAAAGTTCTAATAACACTTTTGTCTTTCTGCTTAGCAAGGAGACATGAGACCAAACATACAGAGAAAAAACTCCCTCAGAACTACACAGCCAATTAAAGCATGTGCCACCTCAGTGGAGATTGTGCTAATTTGCTTGGTTGCTAAGCAACAGGTCTGCTTGCCCACATCTTGGCTAGTTGACGATAACACTAACAAAATTAACTCTTACATTACAAACTGAATGAACCTTGCTGTTGCATCTGCAGCACTTCATGCTGTTTCTGGGACCTTTATTTGGGGTCCAGTGTATTGAATTCAGCCATTAAGTTTACATTTTCTACTTGAGGTGGAGCGCACACCTACATGACTAAACCTAAACACAACGGGGTAGTG
The DNA here is from genome assembly GCA_034641385.1 of Darevskia mixta. Classification (NCBI taxonomy): domain Eukaryota; kingdom Metazoa; phylum Chordata; class Lepidosauria; order Squamata; family Lacertidae; genus Darevskia; species Darevskia mixta. The sequence continues at coordinate 2,535,746 of JAWWNH010000149.1, forward strand.
TGGCCCTCCAGAAGTTGTTGAACTCCAACGTCCCATGTGTGTTGTGAAGAATGTTCCAAAATCATGATTCCATTCCTAATTCAATTACCGGGCATGCCAGAGAACATTTTTGAACTATGTGCGTAGGGTAAATGCTTGAGCAGAACCTCAGCTATAATGGTGCCTTTAGGGGGTTTTCTTAGCTTAAAATATTCAGAATCAGTTGCCACTCTGCTTTGCTGAGCCATTTTAATGACTGAACATATAGATATTTACAGCGAAATGTGACAAGCTCCTTGCTTAAGTGTTATAAACGGCCCCCCATGAACAACAATAAAAAATGGGGATGGTGTTGTACAATACAAAAGGCAAAGTGAGTAAAAAATAGATTCAGCTCATCATTTAGAGGAAATTGCCCATACTGAACTCTGGGTGAGTGCCAGATCCTTGGTCCTCATACACAAACGACATTGAGAGAATAGCTGGAGAAGCAATTAGTGACAGGGTTCCTTTGCAAATACAATGGGTTCTTAATGGAGGTTACAACCTTAATGATGTTTGACTTTAATTATTCAAGAGGATCAACAGTTGTGTGAGGGGGGGGGAAAGTACACCCCACCACCCTCCATTTTTCTGATCTTACTGCTGGCTGGATGCAACAGTGCTCTTACAGTTCATGAGATAGCTTTTGTTTGGATGAGATCAATGATCAGAGCGATCAAAGCTGGGGTTGTAGCCAATTTTCGAGATGTTTGATTTGGGCATCAAATTCTGAAGCGGAAGCGTTGTTTCGTCAACGCAAACCATTTGGAAAGCTGATATTTTAACTGTTCTGCTTCGTTTTTAAAAAAGAATGCTTTTTCCCTCCTGCCATCCTTCAATGGGGTCATAGAAACAATGAAATATTAGTGACCTCTGGTTACCAGCCCCCAAAATGGGGCAACTGAAGACTGAGCACAATAGAGATTTGGGGTTGGGGGATCTATCACTTGTTCTATATTATCCTGAGAGAGGGCAGTGGATTTCCTCAAATAAAAGCATAGTCTCTACATCCTGTTCTGATGCATGCAAGGTGATGATTATGGACTTTATAAGGGCTGCCTCTGAAGAATTCGGCTGGTGCAGAATTCAGCAGCCAGGTTGCTCACCGGAGCAAGACGGTTTGAGCATATTACACCAATCCTGGATCGAATGCACTGACTACCAATTAGTTTCTGGGCCCAATTCAAAGTGCTGGTTTTGACCTATAAAGCCTTAAACAGCTCAGGACTGCAATACCTCAAGGACTGCCTCTTTCCATAAGAACCTACCAGGACCCTGAGATCATCTTCTGAGGCCTCCTCCTTAAGAGGTCCAGAGGGTGGCAACACAGAGAGCATAAAAAAAGAGGTCTGTGTGGACTCATGTCTTCCCTTACACCCTCCAATTGCAATAGGCAAACTGTTAGTGCCTGAAACAGACCTGTATCTGGACTTTTTCCCTTAGGAGATTGATGCTAGTGTTCACACACACACACACACACACACCACAGCACAACACATGGTTGTATAAAAAGTGAGAGCAGTGCTTTCTTCTGGGGGGACACAGGGGTACGCATACTCCTAAACATTTTGTGAATCTAAGTTTGGCCTCACTGAAGGGCAGTATTTCATTATGAGTAGGAAAATGAGAGTACCCCTGAACATTTTTTAAGGAAAAAAAGCACTGGGTGCGAGTGAGCCTGGTGGCTTATTTGTTCAGAAATTCACATTTTGCCATATAAAGAAAAGGCGAGAGTGTTTTTATTCTCTAGTACGTTTGTTAACAAAGAGACAGCAAAAGACATTTTCAGTGGTGCAAAATCCAAATTGAAGAAATACCCTCGATTCCTTTGGGGTAAAGTACAGAAGGCTTAGTGGCTCCTTTTCCTCATTCACTTTATCCTTGCTTCCACCCAGTAGTTTAACCTCCACTTCTTCCATACAGGACAACTGGCTGATACAACCTGAATACAATACATCAGCTGAAGGCCATCAGTGATGTTTTGATGAAGTATTATAACATAGCTCATTAAATCTCTATTGCTCTGATGATGCATTTGTCATATTCTCTTGAATTGATGGGATTTCATACATATTCCAAGGAGCCTCAGGGAATGAAGATGAGAGAGAAAAAATGGAGGCCTGGAAAGTTAGTAAGCTGAAAAGTTGCATAATTTTTTTTTAAAAAAAGCATTTTAACACTTATGGCGATTAAAAAGGATTCTTTTCTTGAGAAAGGGGAAGAATTGGGTTACTTAATATTGCCTGAAATGTTGTATTAGTAGTCGTAATGATAATAATAAGCAGGTATATTCTATTAAGAATTGGAAAAGATCAGTGCTAACAACATAGGAGGACTGTTAAGAAGAAATGCAATGAGGCTTTAACTGTATGACAATTAAATAGAAGTCTCCTAGTTCATCTAGGAAAAAATGCTGAAACGTAAATTGTCATTCTGTTTTCAAACTTGAATTTTCCCCAAGACTGATTTTAAAATGTTTGCCTCTTATGGACAGGCTGTTGTAGGAAAAAATGTGGAAGAGAGATTATTATTCTCTTGTAGCAGAGTTAGCACAATGGTGATTGCTCCAAGCACATTAAAAGTTGGTTAGATTTACGTCTGTCCTCACCTACCCTTAAACAAATGTTCCCCATGTAAATACTAAGGCTAGAATAAATCACAGGCACTTATTTTTCCAAATAAGTGGAGATTTTACTCATAGAGTTTCCAGAAGTTACATCAAACAGGTCTCCTTCTATTGGCATTAAAACAAAGATATGAAAAGATTCCAGACAAGGAGAAGAAGAACTTGGTTTCCTTGCAAAAGGATCATGCAATCTTTAGGTTAGCAAAGATGCAGGCTTTAAAACCTCCTTTTAGAACAGATTCAGTTCATTTAGTTTTTCTTGCAGCTGGGAGCCATTGGCCGCATGGCTCCTTCTTTGCTTGCTCCAGGAAGCACGAAGAGAAAAAGACTGAGAAGGTGAGGAAGCAGAGGCTGCTGAGAGACTGCTAAGTCTCAGCCACTTGTAACCTGAGCTCAGGTTAACCCTTTCATGCACACAAGTGTGAGTCAGTAACTGCATATTACAACATATTTGCCTGGGGGTGAACCCTTCCCTCATGAGGAAGGCCCTTTTGCCCTCATTTGTGACATTTAGGCAAGGTAAATATTGTTCTGGCTTAAAATCATGCTCTGCCTGAGACTGCAGTCCCATACCTAAAGGTAAAAGGACCCCTGACCAGTTAAAGGTAGATAGCCGTGTTGGTCTGTCATAGTCAAAACAAAATAAAATAAAAAAATTCCTTCCAGTAGCACCTTAGAGACCAACTAAGTTTGTTCTTGGTATGAGCTTTCGTGTGCATGCACACTTCTTCAGATACACAGAAACAGAAGTCACCAGACCCTGACCGTTAAGTCCAGTCGCGGACGACTGGGGTTGCAGCGCTCATCTCGCTTTACTGGCTGAGGGAGCCGGCATTTGTCCACAGACAGTTTCCGGGTCATGTGGCCAGCATGACTAAGCCGCTTCTGGCGAACCAGAGCAGTGCGCAGAAATGCCGTTTACCTTCCCGCCGGAGCGATACCTATTTATCTACTTGCACTTTGACATACTTTCAAACTGCTAGGTTGGTAGGAGCAGGGACCGAGCAACGGGAGCGCATCCATCACGGGGATTTGAACCGCCGACCTTCTGACTGGCAAGCCCTAGGCTCTGTGGTTTAGACCAGTGTTCCCCAACCTTGGGCCTCCAGCTGTTTTTGGACTACAACTCCCATCATCCCTCGCTAGCAAGACCAGGAATTGGGTCAGGCCCAAGCAATGTTATGAAGTAATATAAGTAAGGTTAATTGTACAATGAATGTTAACCTCTTTGAGGGGGGGGGAATGAAATTTGGGCTTCCCACGGTGAGAGGGGGGAAGTATGGAAAATTAACTGAGATGTTATGTGCTTATAAAATTGTAAAATCCAATAAAAATTATATTAAAAAAAGACAAGTGGTCAGGGATGATGGGAATTGTAGTCCGAAAACAGCTGGAGGCCCAAGGTTGGGGAACACTGGTTTAGACCACAGTGTCACCCAAGTCCGGCAGTCCCATACCTATTAAACAATAATAACAATAATAACAATAATAATAATAATTTATTACTTACTCCCCATGTCCCAGCCACAGGCACATGCTCCATTGAACTCACTGATACTTTTCTCTTCTGAGTGGGTTTTTATAGGATTGCATTGTTAAAAGGGGAACATAAAAGACAGTACCACTGGTTGGTGTGGCATTTATTTATTTATAACTCTGATCTCCTGTTTTTCCTCCAAAGAATTTCACAACAACCCCGGCGGGTAAGATAGACTGAGAGTGACTGATCTACAATCATGGATTTATTTCAGCAGCAGAGCGGCAGCATTTAGGGATGGCTGATGGAAACATTTCTGCCTTCCTTAACATGTTTCAGACCATGTTGTTATCTGGCAGGAACTATTATATCTCTGAAGGTATTAAAAAAAACGCATTAACAGCAAGCACTCCTAACACAACCCCCTTTTCTATCTAAACAATAGTATAAAGTTGACTAATATATCCAAGAACTTTGCATTTTTCTGTGTGGTTTGCTCATCCCAATGAAATGTTTGTGTCCCCAATTCTGAAATGGTACCTTTGTTCGGCAGGATTGTTTTGCTGAGATGGCAATGTACCAGGCAGATCCCCTATGCAATGTTGTGTTAAGAATAGAGAAATGTTTCTGATTCCTGAATCAGAACATGTCGCATGCCTCAGTAGGACACAGGTACAAAATGAACACTGTTGGCAACCTGCCATTTTGAACGTGATTAATCTTTCAATGAGAGTCGGATATGAATGGATCGTGTACAGCAGCTTCATCTCTTCTGCCTCACCCTTGCACTCACACTTCTTCAGTTATAAGTCACAGATCTCTGCAACTTGCAATTATTTTTACCTGACATTGTCAATTATTGCAGCAACACTGATGAGAAAGGGGTAAGTTGCAATGAGATGCCAAACCCCATTATTTTAACTTTATTTAGAGCTGTCAAGTGCTAATAATTTCAGAGCCATTATAGGGCAAAGAAGCACGAAGGAGGTCTTCATAGCAATCTAAAAACTATTATAGCCTGTCACAATGTAAATGGGTTATGAATTAGCAAATGCCTAATTTTTATAACTTTTGCTTTTAAATTATATGTCCCACTCATCTAATGACACAACAAATGCCAGAAGACTCTTATGCAGCATGTTGAAAATTCTAAATATGGGCTGCTCTGTTGTACAATTGTGACTTATGGAAGTACTTAACCTGGGATGCTTGTGTTAAGCTTAATGGGTTGACAGCAACGTGCCTCAATTTATTGCTTTATCCTCTTACAGAAATTTGTGATGACAACTCACATCACTTTTGAAGAACAATAGCCTGTAGGGCATTTCTGGGTATACTGTACATCTATATCTGTATATCATATTTGCATGAAACCCAACGTATATAAATACTAAGATGCTGACCCTTTTAGAAAAGATGGGTTTTGTCTAAATAAAAATATCCTGTGCAAAATTGCTCATTTACAATGCTATTTCATCATCTTTTTGTTATGGGTGGACCAATGAACAATAATAATCTTCCTAGCAAGACTTTGATTCTCCATATTCAGAAGAAGAATATCTGTGGATTCCACAGATATGCTTCCTTTTCTGAACATGGAGATTCCAGATGTTGAGGGGTTAACATTGGCTCCCAATACGTTTCTGAACACAATTCAAAGTGTTGATGCTGACCTTTAAAGCCCTAAACGGCCTTGGCTTAGTATACCTGAAGGAGTGTCTCCACCCCCATCATTCAGCCCAGACACTGAGGTCCAGCGCCGAGGGCCTTCTGGTGGTTCCCTCACTGCGAAAAGTGAAGCTACAGGGAACCAGGCAGAGGGTCTTCTCAGTAGTGGTGCCTGCTCTGTGGAACGCCCTCCCATCAGATGTCAAGGAAATAAACACCTATCTGACTTTTAGAAGACATCTGAAGGCAGCCCTGTTTAGGGAAGTTTTTAATGTTTGATGTTTTGTTTCTTCTTCTTCTTCTTCTTCTTCTTCTTCTTCTGATGATGATGATGATGTTGGGAGCCACCCAGAGTGGCTGGGGAAACCCTGCAAGATGGATGGGATATAAATAAAGTATTATTATTATTATTATTATTATTATTATTATTATTATTATTATTATTAACAACAGGAAAAATTCATTGCTGGTACAGCCTGCTGTTACAGTTTTTGGTGGCATATAGCAGCACATTGTTGGAAACAGAATGCTGAACCAGATGGACCCTTACTTTGAGCACTCTGGAGTCATCTTAAGGCAACTAGGTTTTATACCAGAGGAGGGGAACCTTCAATGAGGCATAGGGAGCTACCCAATTCTGAGTCAAACAGATGGTCCATCCTGCTCAATATAATCTACACAAGGGGTTAGAACTTCTTGCCTGAGGACCAGATATGGCCCCACCAGAGGCTTTAATCTGACTCATAATTTGACTTCCCCAAACCACTCCCATCTGCTCCTTGCCTGATATCATATGTAACACCAGGTGCAGTACAGGTAGAAATGTGGATGGCAATGCACAACGGGGAGCTTTGAAGTGTGTCCCCAATAGCATATTGCCAAGGGAAAGCAGACTTTGGCTCACCTCTATTGGGTTGTTGGGTGTATGCACCATGGAAACTTAATCCAGCAGTTGAGCCCACCACAAAAGAACCCAGCCATTTATCAGAGTGGTCTTTAGTAGGCCAACACAAACACACAACACTATACATACAGACACTATTTTACAGATATGATAAGTAGTCTTCTCTCTCTTAGTCCAGAGAGGGTTAGAATCATAGAATCGTAGAGTTGGAAGGAACCACTAGGATAATGGGACTTGAACCCACAACTCTGAGACTCAGAGTCTCATGTTCTACCAGCTGGGCTTTGTTTCAAAGTTCTTGCTGTGTTAAAGTCCACAGCCAGGTCCTTAGTTTAGTAGCTTGCAAAGTCTTGCAACTGATAGAGTTCTCTGACTTCTGGCAATTTCCCAACTCCTTCCTCAGTCAATCTCTTCATAATGTCTTCACTCAAATCCACAGTTCCAACAGACAGCCTCCAAAGAAGAAGAAGAAGAGGAAGAGGAGGAGTTTGGATTTGATATCCTGCTTTATCACTACCCTAAGGAGTCTCAAAGCGGCTAACATTCTCCTTTCCCTTCCTCCCCCACAACAAACACTCTGTGAGGTGAGTGGGGCTGAGAGACTTCAAAGAAGTGTGACTAGCCCAAGGCCACCCAACAGCTGCATGTGGAGGAGCGGAGACGCGAACCCAGTTCACCAGATTACGAGTCTACCACTCTTAACCACTCCACCACACTGGCTCTCAAAGATTCCTGTAATCTCCTACCATGACCAACACATCATGCTGGAACCCGAACTCTTTAATACACAAAGTTACTTGCCAAATCCACCCAGTAACACAGATAAGAGAGTCACAAGATGACTGTGGGTGGATTTTTGGTCATCTCTGCTGATTCATGGAGAAGTAACCCATTAGCTGCATTCCTTAACATCCTGCCCATTGGCTGATGGGTGGCAAAACCGAGGCCTACTTGATTGGCTGTGCAAGTGAGCTCCTCACAGGGAACTTGCTCACATAATCAATGCCTGAAAAAGGCAAGCCTGGTGAGCGGGAGAACCAGGGCCTGTTGGGTCAGTTGTGCAAGGCTTGCAATGCACTTTGTGCAGAGGTCCTCAAATGACCATACTGGAGGTGGTTGTAATAATCAACCCTCAGAAGGCACATAAGCCATGCACTATTGCGCGATGTTCTTTGTAGTGACCTCTCGATTAATTCTAGGGCAGTTATTGTCTAAAGATGGCAGAGGTGAATAGGTTTGTTTCTATTAGTGGAAATCTTGCTTGATATTTTGGCTCTTTGCTGAAACAGCAGGCTTTCCTTTGTCGGCATTGATTTCCTTGCTCAAAAATAATGAAGCCAAATAGGACCCTTTGATCTGCTGACTACTTTGTTGAATGGTAAATGGCCCAAAGAAAGAAAGTGATCAATAAAATAAATGATTTGGGTATCCTTTTAATAACAAAATCAGCATTGTTATGGGGGGGGAGTATTTGTCCAACACATGCTGGTTCAGCAACATATTTTTGTTCATTTCTAGGTAGGGACCTGGCCTTTGAATGGAATTCATTGGGGAGGCTGAGCTGGTTCAGTTGGTTAGAGCATGGTGCTGATAATGCGAAGGTCACAGGTTTGATCCCTGTATGGGTCAGTTGTGTATTTCTGCAATGCAGGGGGTTGGACTAGATGATCCTCAGGGTCCCTTCCAACTCTACAATTCTATGAATCTATGATTTTTCTGCCTGAGGTGGAGCAGCAAATGCCCACCTCACAAAGTCAAGGTGTATTAGACTTTATATTTTGCACCTACCATGTTTCCCCTTTTTTAATACGTAGCCATAAAGTAAGCCATGGCAGGGTTTTTCTAGAAGTTAGAGAAGTAAGACATACCCTGAAAGTAAGCCGGGATTGTTCCCGTCGCCTCCTCAGCCCCTCCTGCATGTGCAGGGAGCCAGCGAGAGGCATGGGGGGGGGAAACGCGCCTCTCGCTGAGTTCTACACCCCCTGCTCAGCGCGCAGGTTGGGTGTGTGTGTGTGTCTGTGTGGAAAATGCCTCTTCCTGCCTCTCCTTGCAGCTGATGTGCTGGGAGCCAGCAAACCAGCGAGAGGCGCGGGGGAAAAGAGTGTGTGTGTGGGGGGAACGCCTCTTCCTGCCTCTCCTGGCATGCCGGGAGCCAGAGAGCAAGAGATGAGGGGGGAAAAGAGACGACTGCAAGAGACGACGACTGAGCAGAGACTGAGGGAGCAAGAAGCAAGGAGATACCGGTACCGGTAAGAAAGAACCCCTTTATTACTCCCCCTTTTTATTCTTTTGGATGTTGTGCTTTTGCCCTACTGAAATAATTTTTTTATTCCCATATTCCCAACAGTAAAAAAAAAACCTCTTTGGGGACCCTCAAAGGCCACTTTGGTGCAGCAAGTTGGGGGTGTTGATAAAGAACCCCTTTATTACTCCCCCTTTTTTCTTCTTTTGGATGTACTGTACCATAATGACACAATAAAAACAAGACACCCCCTTAAAATAAGCCACCCTGTGTTTTTTGGAGAAAAAAAAGTTATAAGACGGTGTCTTAAAAAAGGGGAAACATGGTCTGACAAGATCCCCACAAAGACCTCTCCTCTTCTCTGGGAGAAAAATATCAATAACCCTACAACGATCTTTGCCATACTTTCATGACATTCACAATTGGCTGCCTAAAGTGCCCCCTTGCCACATGGTAGGGCTGGCCCTGATTCAGCACCAAGGAGCTGTCAGAAATACAGGTGCACCTGAAGAATAATCGCTTGCGATCTGAAACGCACAATGGGAGGATGCCCCTAAATAAACATGCTCTCCTCCTGCAAACTTGCAACACAGATAGTAGAGGAAACCCAACTCTTAACATGGTGTTTGTATATAAAACAGGGAAGTAAGAAATTTCAGGGCGCATTCAGCATTGCAGTTGAAAAGTAAAGGCTAATCAATATTGCTTCATCACCTTTCGGCTTGCAAAACAAGCAAAGGCAGAGGAAGGTTTCTAAGTGAACAAATAATGCAGTTTCCTACAGTGCACAGTACAGCAGGAGAATGAAGTATAATGTGTCACCCCTGTGGATTGCGAAACTCAGAGGGAAAGGTCTTGCAAGAGGACGGATCTAATGTTGAAATGAAGTCTGGTGTCCCAAGCTCTAGGCCTGACTTACTCTTCTAATTCTAGACTGGATTGCTTCCAATTAAATCTGCGAGAGTTGATGTCGGTGTAAGCCCAAAAGAACACAGATTTGAATCAAATTGTGTGTTTCTCGCTCAGTTATTCTGCGTTTCAGGGAATTGGGATTTGACCCTTTTCCCTTCCAGGAAGAGAAAGTGTGGGTATGATGAGATAGGAGAAGATTGCTGTCCGATCCTCTTCAGACAGCATAATTAGAGTTTTTATAAGGAAGGTAGAAGATATACTGCAGGGCTCGATATATATGGAGTGACGTGACATTGGAGCTTATGGGACTGTACTCTGCAATTGCAGAGGGATTTGCCTCAGTTTGCATTACTGTCAGACCCCTGCCTATCCCGTGCATCCCCCTTCTTCAGTTTCTCATTAATAGTTATTTTTATCTTCAGTTTGTCAAGAAGCAAAGCTGGCACTCTTCTCTGGCCCTCCTGACAACTCTGCATCTTTCACCAATCTCAGTGTCTTGCTTTGCTTCTGGGCTCGCTAGAAATGATTGCTTTGCGGCTGACTGTTGCTGTTTTGCTTAGAATTTTCAGCCAGCTAACTCCTTTGCCAGGATCCCAGTAATTTGTTGCCATGACTGTTGGATAATATCCCTTGCTTTGTGTGCGTTCTAATGAGCTCAATGGTTCAATTTGAGCTTCTGCATCTGGTACAGATAATAAGCATGACAACTCTCTTAGTCACATCCATGACTGAATGAGTGGGGTACAGGAGGCTTGATGGTTTAAAATAGATCTCTGTAGTCTGTGCCTGCTTCAGACCCGGAGTACAATAGCTAAACAATATGTTCTTACGTCGCGAATAAATTCTACCTGGGCAAATGACAACTCTTAAGAGACGGATGGTTTTTCAACACAAAATGTATTTCTAAGTATGCAGCTACTTTATTCCCTGCCTGTAACTGGGACTTACTTTCTTATTAGGTAGCTATTTGCTTCTGTGTCTGCAAATCCTACAAAGATTTGCATTGCATTTTGAAACAGTTTCCAACGTGACAAAACTTTCTCAAAAGTTTTCTTCTGCTGTGAGAGAGACTTCTGGCTCCTCTGCCTCATTTGCATGGCAAATTGAACTGGTTAAGGGCTCAACAGATTGTAAAAGGAAACAGAGTAACAACAGATAGCTATAAAACTACTCACCTTTGCTAAGCAGGGTGCCCAGAGGGGAATAATATTGATAATATACTCCCTACAATTACAATTGCAATTTTCAGCTGATGATTGACTTAGGTTGGTATGGGGGTCAGATCTTGAGAAACAACCTGATGCATCTCAGTGGACAAAGCTCCGGTCCACTCACCCTTTTAAGACGAGTTTCTGCCAGCACCAGGGATAATTCTTTAAAAGTCATCCATTGGTGATATTTTACCCAAATATGTCTGGCTTATATTACAAGATCAGGATCGCCTTTGCACTGGTGGATCTAGAGGGAGTGGAGATCCTATTGGCATATGTGTTGGAGTTGTGGCAAAGTTCATAAATTCTGGAAATAAGTGATTACCAAAGCTAGTATACTTAAAATATGATCTTGGATCCTAAACTATGTATTTCATCTCTTTTTAATCAAGATAATGTGGCTGTTATGGGTAAACAGCTAATTGTATATCTCCTGGTAGCCCCTCAATTAGTAATCCTTCAAGGATGGAAAGATGTCTCATGTTATACCCTAGATAACTGGTTCAAGAAAGTTATGTCCATTGCTGTCTCAGAGAAACTGACCCATAATCTTAGTAAGGCTAGGGGTGATGCTGATTCTTCTCACTTTACCTCTGTTTGGGGGCTATATGACAACATAATCACACGGGTGGCAAATCCCCTCGAAATATGATTTCATTTGGCAGTATCTATAAACCGGCAAGACCTTTATCATAGAATCATAGAACTGTAGAGTTGGAAGCGACTCCAAGGCTTATCTAGTCCAACCCGCTACAATGCAGGAATCTTCACTGAAGCATCCACGGCAGACGACCATCCAACCTCTGTTTCAGAAAGTGCAGAATAGTTTTATTTGTCTGTTTAGGGAAGTTTTTAATCTGTAACATGTTAATGTATTTTAATATTTGCTGGAATCCGCCCAGAGTCAGATGGACGGGGTACAAATAATAAATTATTATTATTATTATTATTATTATTATTATTATTATTAGGGGACCCAGGTGGTGCTGTGGGTTAAACCACTGAGCCTAGGGCTTGCCGATCAGAAGGTCGGCGGTTCGAATCCCTGCGACAGGGTGAGCTCCCGTTGCTCGGTCCCAGCTCCTGCCAACCTAGCAGTTCGAAAGCACGTCAAAGTGCAAGTAGATAAATAGGAACCGCTCCGGCGGGAAGGTAAACACCGTTTCCGTGTGCTGCTCTGGTTCGCCAGAAGTGGCTTTGTCATGCTGGCCACATGACCCGGAAGCTGTATGCCGGCTCTCGGCCAATAAAGCGAGATGAGCGCCACAACCCCAGAGTCGGACACGACTGGTCAGGGGTCCCTTTACCTGTTGTTGTTGTTGTTGTTGTTGTTGTTGTTGTTGTTGTTGTTGTTGTTGTTGTTGTTGTCTTTAAATATGAATGAATCAAATTTCTCCTGCATCCTTCCTTTGCCTTAATCTAGCTGGCACCCTCAGCTTTATCAAGTACTTGTGGCTTATCCTTTGCACGGATCCAGCATTATATGCCTTGAGGCCATGTCCTGGGAATATCTCTGATGAAGAATGGCTACATGAGAGACATGGGGGATTTGTGTATGTTTTACATTCTGAAGAGAAAATGCGTCACAGAGTGAACTATTATGGGTCATATTTCTTTTTGCTTACTTTGTTGTTCCCGAGAGATCCATAGAGAACAGCTGTCTCTTTTTCTATTTCTTGAAAGTGCTCTATGTGTGTGTGTGAGAGAGGGAACAAAAACTGCCTTAAGTAGTATTTTGTCAAAGCTCTACTTTGGCTTGAGATTTCTGCACAGCAGAATGTGATGAGTGTGACTTAATAAATAAAATCTTTAAATTACTGCATAACTGATTTTATATGCTGCATTTTGGCTTAACTGGCAATGTTAGAGAGTTAACAAAGCTGTGTAGTGGAATATATGTCAAACCTGGAATGTTTAAAACTGGTAAATTAAAAACCAAGCAACTCCCTCAAACACATACTTCTCAGATTTGGTTCTTCGAAAATGGTGAATAAAAATGTCACAGACTTGAGCAGTGCGAATAATGTCTGTCATGCATGAAAAACAGAAGCTCTAGTCTTCAGTCTACTAAAAAGATCAAGACAATAGCCTTGCTATTTATTCCATTATATTTGATTTTCACAATCTCAGGCTGGAATACGGCAACTGATTGTCCTGTATATTTTAGCGGATGTATGAACATTATATTAGAGGTTACTGTTGTAGCGTGGGGTTAATGATTTCAGCAAGTGATTTCAGCTCTCTGACATAGCAGGCAGGAGACAGCTTCTTCATGTAGCAATTCTTTATTCAGGCAAAACAAGACTGAGGTAACTGAGGGTAGGGAAGCTACATTTATAGGGACAGAGGACAGGCTAGGAAAAGATACATTTTGGAGGGAACAATCTCAAGCAATCAGACAGCTGCTTTTTGGTGGGAACCAATAAGACAGAGGATCCCAATGCAGCAACTTGAATGCACCAATAGTAACTGTTCCTTCTGGGACAGGAAGGCAGTTACTTTACCCTAATGTGATTACAGATGATAGTAATACAGATATGATAACACTTTGAATCAATACACAACAGTTGCTGTCCACACACTTTTGCTGTGCAGATACTGGTGGTTAGGCAAACCTCTTTCTAATCTGTTTAGCAGAGCTTTTCTTTCTTTCTCGCGCATGTGGAAGTGGTGAACAATGATGAAGTTGTTTTGAAGATGACTCACCAAACTGTGAAGTCTCGGTCAAGACATTTTATTCCCAGACTGGGTACAAGCATTAAGGTTGCAAAAGAAATATTTCGACTGTTAACATAAACAGTACACTATCAAACAAGAGTCATATCTTCAGCACGTTGTAAATCACAGCAACAGTCCTTCACAGGCAGCACTCTTTGGCCAGACATCTGCCACCAGGCATCTGCAAACATGAAGGCCAGTGGTCTTCTTTTTATTAGCATTTCCAGCTGACACTAATTAAGCTCAGAGTGCCACTCCCAAATTTAAGGGGAAAAAACTCTGGAACCTTCTCAGAAACTCCTACTTGTTTCTTTGCAGAATGAGTCCCTAACACATTAGATAAAAATTCATCTAAAAATATTGAAGACTAGAGTGATTCGGAGGACAGTAGAAAAGTTCGCTAGCATTGTTTAGCTTACAAGACAAGGGCATAGCTGTCAACCCTCCCTTTTTTTGTGGGAAACTCCCTTATTCCAATGCCGTTTCCCGCTGCTATCCCGGATTGTTGATATCCCTTAAATTTCCTGGATTTCAAAGGAAGCAAGCTCCTCTCCCTCCCTGCCGGCCAGGGAGGCTCATCAGCTGCGTTGCTCGGCTGCCAATAAGGAGTCTGAGACCGACTGGGGGCAGAGCTTGCATGCCTTGTGCATCCAGACCCTCATGCCCAACCAGACAGCCATCCATGCGCTCACTCTTTCACTCGCCCGTTTGCGCGCAGCCTCTGGAGCGCAGGGTGGCGAGGCTACTTGGTGCCATTGCACCGCCCTCGCGGCATCCCTTATTTTCAAATCCTAAAGTTTGGAAAAAATCCCTTATTTTCAAATCTGAAAGTTGACAGCTATGGACAAGGGTGAAGGCTAAACTAGAACTCTTTTGCCTGACCTCTATTTTTGTGTTGAAGACCAGTAACAAGACAGTCCCTGCCTTTCTTTCTAAAAGAAAAAGGAATACAAGGGAAAGGGAAAGGGAGACAGAGCAGCAATGGTGGAGGCAGCGGCAGGGGGGCAAGTGCCCTCCAAGTAAGGAGCTCCCCCTGCACTTGCTCCCCCACTGCTGGACTCCTGTCATGTACCATATTTTCCCATGTATAAGACGATGCTTTTTGCTTTAAAAAAAAAGAAGGCAAAAATTGGGTGTCGTCTTATACATAGATAGTGAATGCAGGGGGGGCATGTGTGATTAATGGCAGCAGCAAGCAGGAGATTGGCAGCTGTGATTGGGCAGGTGATTGGTGGCTGCGGCAAGGCCTGCTGGCAATTGGCTGTGGCTGCAGCAATTGGGCAGGCGATTGTGTGTGATCGGCAGTGTCTGTGGCAAGCGATCGGCAGTGGCGGGCAGGCGGGTGAGTGATTGGCGGAAGTGACCTCCCCCCCCCCAAAAAAGCTAAACAACCAAATTTCTTAATTTGGGGTTAAAGAAAATAAGGTCGTCTTATACATGGGGGCGTCTTATACACGGAAAAAATACGGTATGTTTACTTTTCTTTCAGTGATCTTAGCAAGTGCAGTACAACTCACTCACTTTGAAATATGCTTTGTGTGTTCTGTGTCCCACATCCTGAATGTGCCATTAAATGAAAGGAAATGTGTAGACAAATTCTTACCAAAAATTGTATAATAGCTGGATGGAGCAGACTTAAGGTGCGGAGGATGAGCCCAAAGGAAATGATGTAACGCCGCTGCTTTCCTTTCTCTCTCTTTGATGACATGGCAGCTGATAGTAACTATGCAACCTTTAGAAGACATCTGTATAGGGAAGTTTTTGTTTTTTTTTTGATGTATTAGTATATGCTGGAAGCCGTCCAGAGTGGCTGGGGCAATCCAGTCAGATGGGCAAGGTACAAATTCCCGAAGTTCTCTTCCCAAGTAGAAACAAAACCAAAGCAGATCACTAGCATGTAAAGATTCAAGTTCACAAAGATCATGGGCTTCTTAAAAATGAAAGCTTTTTTTAAAAAAATACAGACTCAGTTAACAGGAGACAGATGTTCTATGCACTAATCTTCCTACATGGGCATGGATATCCAGGGAGAAAGCTACAAGAATAAACTCACTTAAATGAACATACAAAATGATTTGGCTTTATAATGGATTAGCAGCCATCGGCACAATGCCCATTTCTTTCAGGAAGCTGAATAATCTTTGTAAAAATAACTCTCAGAAACGCAATCCTCTTTTGTTTGCCTTGGACTCTGTGCTCCCAGTAACCCATAATGGTCTCCGTGAGACTTAGAGAGTAGGGTAAATTGTCTGACTACTATAAACAAGGACCAAATAACTACTGGCAACTTGACTAGGCTGCTGCCAGAAGTATCAACATCAGGAAAATGTCCCTGCTGGTCCTTTGCTTGCAAGAAACATCTGCAATGGCTTCATTCCTCCATGGAAAGGCCAAACCATCACGTGAGATGGGAGATCTATGATCAGACTGAGGGTCATCTCAGTCTAAGGCTGGGGAAAATAAAGTGAAAGAATATATTCTTTCCATGTTAGCATCTGCATTGTGGCGAAGAGGCAGAAAGCATTAATCAAAGCTGCATTAAATACAGAACATGGTATAATCACCAGATTACCAACCTGAATGGATTAATATAATCATGCTTTGTCTTTTAAAGGCTGTTACGATTGAAATGAAATGACCTTTCCATCCCCACCACCTGGCGGCCCACCATTTTGAGAACATTTCTCTTAGAATAGGCCCAAGACAAAAATACAATTAAAAAGAAAATAATATGCTGTCTTCTCTCCATTTTTTAACACAGTCTTTTATTTTTCTTCCACTTCTAATCCCCCCTGGCACGCAATTTTCAGCTACCCTGAGAAACAAGCAAAATCTCCTTTTTTGTGGTCATACCAGCACAATTGTTTTCTCAAGGCATCAGTCCCTAAACAGCTTCATTTTTATCTGTACCCTATCCCAGTGGCATAGCATATGGGGGGGGGACCACAGGGGCAGTTGCCCCAGCACAATATGGTTAGCACTCAGTGCTTCCTCAATGCAGCTGCTCGCTTCTATTGCTGAGCTCCATTGAAAACTACTTCTCCATGCGAACCAGGAAGTGACCTCTTCAGGAAACAGAACAAGTCGTCTTTTCTTATCTCTGCAGCTGCAATATCCCGGGTGATGTGGGACAGCATTAGGCAGTTGAATGCATGTGCATATTCTATCTATTTTCTTCCCTCCCATCCACCCCCTCCGCACAGCCCCAGGTACTGGCAACCCACGTTACGCCACTGCATTATCCAAATATGAAAGTGGTTTACTACGCAAAGAGAAGGCAAAAAATAGACTTAATAAGCTTTGTAAATCTGTCAGAAGTGGACGGACAATGGCTTTCTCCATATTTAGATTTTCACTACTTAAGAAATGAAGATTTCTGCCATGTGGAACTTCTGCAGACTGACATCAAATACCTTCCTCCAAAAAAATGCTGAAAGAATATGAAAATGCAAAGCCATTAGGAGACATAGAGCCCTGCCTTTTGCAATCCTTTAGTACTTGCTATGGCTTTTCATTCTGGGTCTCCTAAATTGGATGCAACGGAGTAGGCGAAACGAAAGAAGCATTTGTCTTCTTGGGTTATCATTGAAGACTATTGACTTTTCCCTCTCACTTATGGACCATTAGTGGTGATCCCTACAGAGGAGACATTCAATAAACAGACACTTGTATTGAACACAGAGATTTTAGCTTCATCACCAGCTTTTGCAATGACAGTGTTATTTACCGCTTGCTTCTGCCGTTGAAAATAGTAATAAGGAATGTTTCCTGCTGCGTACCAGCCCTGTGTGTTATTTCAACCATTTAAGAATGTGAGGAGGTTTGGGGGAAGGAATAGACTATTGAACAGGGACAATGACCTAAATGCAACACAGTTCAGGAAGACAACCATGGAAGTAATCCCTTTGACACTCAGAATGGCACGTGACTATTGGAAAGTGTTTTCATTAACCCCTCCCCCCGTGTGTGTGTGTGTGAAATGTATATACCCGGTATCAAAATATGCCCAGTACAGGTTAGAGAAAATATGCTGAAGCTAGTTCACAGGTGGCCTATAACCCAAAGGTAACTTCCATTCTCTCAGTAGCTTCATTTAGGGTTTAACTTAGCCATAGTTCCCACTGAGGAGCGAACATTGCACTTCATTGCAGGTGGGGACTTCTATGGCTGCATGCACCTCCATACAAAGTGCGTGGGGGGGAGTGGGCGTGGGGGGGAGAGTGGGGAGAATACCTGAACATGGAAAACAAGATTGTCTAGACTAGGCTAGAACACTTCTCCAGTCATCTCCTACATGTAATCAGCCGGAAATTTGAACTATGTCAGACCCCACCTACAGTCTGAGGTCATATAATCAATACCAGGGATGGGGAACCTCTGACCCTTTGGATGTTAGATTCCAAATCCCATCAGCACCGGCCGACCTCACCAGAAGTCAGGGATGATGGGAGTTGTAGTTCAACAACATCTGGACGTCCACAGTTTCCCTATCCCTTGCAAAGACACTGCTATACGCAGTGAGGACTAGGCCTAACTAAATGTGTGAGATGTTGAGCTACCACCACTCCTTGCCTTTTTTGCCCTCAGCCTAATAGGCCTCGCAGTGCATGGCATGATGTCATCTTGCTGTTCATTGCTCCATCTTATAACAGATAGCTAATGATATGGGAAGGCAGGGGGTGATGATGTCATACCAAACATTATGTTTATATAAGTCAATGTTATGATGAAGAGTGGAAAAGAGACATGGACTGGCAGTAGATCTGTACCTTTCTGAATGCCCAGTAAGGCCTCTTTCACGTGCTTTGTCCTAGGCTCCCCTCTTTCTTTCAGTTAATTCAGTTTATTCATCATTCAAGGTCTTCCAGGAAAATAAAAGGACTGGTTTTATATTCCTTTCATTATCTCTAATAAATATCATATTGAGAAGGGTTGGACCAGATTGGACATAATCTACCACATTATGAACAGGCAAGGTATTCTTTTAATTTCTTAGTTTACCTGGGCATGATCTCTACTGAACAAAATGGGACTTATTTTGTAGTAGATTTGTATAGGATTGTGCTGTCAGATACCTGAGTCTCAAGACTGTATTCCTCAAAAGCTCACCTTCAGGTTTTTCAAAGTCTTATTTGTCCATTGCAAGTTACTGCCTTGCTTCCTCTGTGTTGCTCATGAAATATTTCTTGTTAAATGTTAACTTCATGTAGGTTCGATTAGATCCCATTTACATATCATACGCATCAGAGCTATTCTCTTGTCAAGCTTTCCTGCTTTCCTGTTCTACTGTTTTTCTGTATTGCCCAGGTCTCCTTTGTGTTTTCAACAGCACATGTAAACAAACTTATTCTAGCCTTGCAGCCATTGATGTAAATTTCTTGTGACTACTGATTCCTAAAATTGCATACTCTTCCTATAAATTCCAGGTTTTTTCCACCTTGTGACTGTAATTGAAACTGACAGGGGAAAGAAAGAGAGAGAATAGAGGAGAGACAGAGAAAGATCAAGTATCATTTTCCTGCCTGTGAGCACTTTGGCTGAAAACCAGGCTGTTTATATATATGTGTTTTAAAAAATCTATTTGTCTGCATATTATTTTGTAAAGCTCTGAATTGCCTGTGACATTGTAAATGGCTTTGGTGATAGTTGTGGCTTGAGATGTTTTCAATGTACTGCTGTGAATTGCCATTATAGTTCTTCTCCCATCCCTATTCTGCAAAAAGCCTGCATTGCAAATGGAAATGAATGGACAGGAAATGTGCAGCGAATCTGGTTCACACATACATGCTCATCACTCATGATCAGTGGCTACTGTTGGGCGCAGAATGCCTTTGAATGCTGGGAATCACAACTGGGGAGAGTCCTGTTGCAGGCTTCTCATATGTAGCTGGTTGGCATTGCAAGAACAAGATACTGGACTACACAGGTCTTGGGTCTGATCCAGCAGACTCTTCTTGGGTTCTCAGAACATCAGGATGCTATTTTTTCCCTTGTTGCTAAGGTTGCACCACTGGTATTCCATAATTTCAATATTTCCTTCAAAGATAGCTTGCGGCCAAACTTTGAGGAGCCTGCTGCTGTGCTCAGATTCTGTTTGCAGGCTTCCAACATTGGCCACTGTGAGAACAGGGTGCATTCTTATATTCTTCTGCTCACACAATGGACCCTCCCTCTATCTCCTTCCCTGAGGTGCCCTGCCCTGGCAAGCCCCACTCATCTCTCCAGAGCACTGTTTCCCAAACTGCAGTGTCTCCAGCTGTTTTCGGACTGCATCTCCCATCATCCCTAGCTAGCAAGACCAGTGGTCAGGGATGAAGGGAACTATAGTCTGAAAAACAGTTCCAGCAGAAGATCTCAGAGCCAACTTAGGTGGGTCTGCAGGGTCTTGTATGAACGGTGAGGAGGAAGTTCGGTTGTGGAAGCAGAAGTGGTCCGTACAGTCCTGGACTTCAGTGTGCCTTGCACACCCCAAAAGGAGCCCCTGGACTGGGTGTGCTGGGAGGATCTTCAGAAGTAGAAAATATTTATTTATTTGTTAGAGTTATATGCAATTTGTCAATTCAGCTATTCAAAGTGGCTTGCGACATTTTGTTTGTTTGTTTGTTTGTTTGATTAATATACAGCTCTTCATCATGAGATTTCAGGGCAGTTCACAGGAAAAAATAGAGGATGGAAACATGTAAATAAGTAAAACGAAACAAAGTAATGCCTACAAAAATGTCTACAAAAGAGAAAACCATTTTGATTAGCTAATGACCTAATGGTTACATGTACTTTTTAAATGTCATGTATTTCTTTTTTTTTAAAAAAAAATGATGATGATGTTTTATGTTTTAGCAGTGCCCACCATCTTGATATTTTATGATGCAGTGGTATAGAAATGCTGCTATAAATAAACCAACCAATTGCAATGGATGCACCAAGAACCATTCCCTCAAACAACAACAACAACAACAACAAATACAAAACAAAAATATCAATACCACTTACGGATGTTGCTGGACTTCAACTCTCATCAGGCCCAGCCAGCATGGCCAGTGAACAGGAATGATGGGAATTATAGTCTCACAGAATTCAGAGGACCATTTGGTTTTGTCCTTGTGGGGATGTGTGAGGTAGACGAAAGTTGCATCTCTTTGAAAGGGTGGCCTGTCTTTCACATTATGCTGCTTTCTCCTTCTGTCTGCCTTTAAGGTTTTCTGCTTCTAAATTGCATTAAAGAGAGAGTCGCGGGAAGCCGTATTTTGCATATACACGAGGCCTAACCCCATTAGGCTCTCTCTGGTAATTCGCATAAAAAGTGCATACAAATTCACTGCACTGATGCTCTGAGCTTTGAAAATACCTAGAGTGTGTGTCAACGCAGCAGCTGAAATAATAATAAGTATGGATTTTCCTTTCTGAATAATGAAGTCAGTAAAGCACTCATAAACTCCTGAATATAAATTACCACTGCCTAAGGCTACTGTGGCTTAATCTCTTTTATATAAAAAGGATCCTTTGTGTTGTGTGTGTGTGTTTCCTTTTGGTTTGTTTATTGTCTAGGAGCTTCATGGGCAGAAGTTGGGGTTCCATGTGTCACTTTTCTTTTTTCATACATCCAGGAGTGACTCAGGCTGACCACATCACTTTCATGTACTTCAAGTTGTGCCTTGGGCCTCAATAGACCCTTCTTAGAAGTGTGGCATAGCAGCTAGGACCCGGGAAACTCAAATCCCCACTCAATAGTGAAGCTCACTGGGTAGCCATTGCCTAGTTGCTGTCTTCCAGCCTACCCTCCATCCAGTGCTATTTTTCTAGAAAAAGAGGTGCCAGAACTCATTGTGAATGCTTCCTTTGTTCTCTTACATTGGCATTGGCGCCCACCTGAGAGGTGCTGGAACTGAGTTCTGGCTGGGGGGGGGGGAAGCCCAGCCTACTGTTAGCTTTATACCCCACCTGGGGCAGTTAGTGAGACTGCCCCAAAGCCAGAGCACAGCCGTGTGCGCACATCCCCGGCTACAGAGAGTCCGGTGGTGCAGTAATATGTGATTGTTCCCAGCATGAAAGAACAACACACACAAGCCATAAATAAGGCTAAAACTATTTATTGTAGGAATAGTGCAGAGAAAATCCCTGCTGCCAGCTCATTAGACAGAGCTGCCATAAAGACATCTTTCCAGCTCGAGGGCTAGCTAGAAGAGTATAGCCCAAAGGCTAGAATTACAACAGTACAGTAAAACATAAACATTCCATGTAGGAAGTGATAAGGCAGCTTTCTCACGGTTCAGTGAGACATGCAAAAGTGAAACCAGTCCTCACTGCAGCAGTTGTCGCTCGGCTTGGACAAAAATCACAGCACCTACATCACAGGGTTGTTGGGAAGATAAAATGGGGAGGGGGAGAAGTAGGTGATGTCCTTGGAGGAAAAGTGGTATATAAAATTAATATTTTTTAAAAAATAATAATTAACCTATAAAAAAACACAGAGCACGCCATTGGGCAAAAGAGAGTGGAAGAATTCCAGTTAAGCAAGAGGAACCACTGAGGACCAAACCAGACATTATGGAGGTAGTGTGTGTCAGTATGCCCGGCCCTGCCCACGCCTTGGGCTAGGTGACTGGAGCACCATCAGCGACCTTCCGATCCTGGATAACTGGTCCTGGTGCACTGGACTCACAACAGCGCATTGTGAGCACCAGAGGCTTAGCAGCCTTCAGCAGAATAACAGCAGAAGCTGGCTGGTTTGAAGCATAACTTCTATTGTGTACTGTATGTTCCCTCCTTCTACCTGGCCAATCCCCCTGGCAACCCCTCCCCAGCCGGGATTGGGCAGCTGCCGGAGTAGGTGGAGACCACAGGTATCCTACCTGGGAAGGCGGTGCCAGACCCAACTGCCAGGAGCTGCAACATGATCCCAGGGGGCTACTTGCGACCACGCAAAATGCACACCCCCATTTGATGTGGGGAATGGTCATTCTACATACTACAAACTACAGGCTTGCGTGAGTGTTACAGTTCTCACTCAGCCATCTTTATCTCTATGAAAATAAGACTCTCTCTCCAACACAGAGTCAGGCAGTCAGGGACGGAAGAGATAAAGAGCAGTTCCCGCCCCCTCCTTCTCATAACTTATGACCACCAGATTCTCACAATGGGAGGGGTGAAAATATTGACAGTGTGGCCACCTCCTCCACCTGCATGTGGTGCCTCCCTAAATCAGCCTTCTCCAATCTGGTATCCTCCTGATGTTCAGGGCTACAATTCCCATCAGTCACAGTGAGCACGGTGCATGCTGGCACAAATAGGAGCAGTAGTCCAAAACATCTGACAGGGCACCAGGTTGGGGAAGACAACTCTATATTTACAACTGGTAGACGATATACATGGCAGACATCACTAGGACATTTGGCATTTCCCTAATACTTGCAAAAAGGCTGGAGTTTCGATAAGGAGCACTGGATGTGACATAATATCACATATTTCTTTTACTACATGTACGTACTACATTTTTTTTATAAAAAAAAAAAACTGCATGTAAATGGGCAGGCATGGGTTAGGCTTAAGCATGAAAAGACTTCTACTCCATTCATTTCCTGTTCCCTTTGTATACTCCGTCCTATATTCCCCCTGAATTCCAGGCTAGTGAGAAATTCCTCGCATTAATTCCAGATCTGGAGCACATGCACATTGCAACAACTTTCAGTTCATTTGCACCGTTTAGGAATGAGCATGTGTGCACTGATAAAACAGGACAAGAAAGATATGTAATTGCATGCATTTTTGTATCAATATACTTTTTGTGCTGAGTTTACTGGTGCATGCATGCATTCCCTCACTCTTTATAAATACCACATTTAAAGAATCTTGATACAACCATATCACATATATGATCAAATCAAGTTAGCTTTGAATTTTGCATGAGGGTTTTAGAAACATCTGTATACATATCCCAACCTGTCTTTTCAGATGCGTATGTAAGCCCTGTTGGGACTTGGACTTCTAACATCTCTATAGGATAGGGTAAAAGGTAAAGGTAAAGGATTCCTTGATGGCTAAGTCCAGTCAATTGTTAATACTTATTATTTCTAGACACTACATTTGAAAAACATAGAGTTATATGATACTTCCAAATGCACTCTACAAACTAACACGAACTCAAAAATTAGGTAAGGAACCAAATGTTATATAATACTGTAAAACTTAAATGTTATATAATACTGTAAAACTTAAATTTAGAATTTAGAATTTTGATGTAATTTGATGCATTGTTTGATATTACCAGCTGACGAAGACATGCATATCGAAACAGGGCCCTGTCCTGGTTGCTTTTCCTGAATCGACTCTTCACTCCGGCTTTACTTATAAAACGATCCTTTTGAATACTTTTGAATACGAACTGATATACATTTATTGTTACTTGAAATTTATTATGTTCTTTACTGTAACTAATTATTGTTTACTCATACTACTGTGAATTTGAAGTTGTATTTTTCATTTGAAGCTACACATATTATTGTGAACTTGAAACTGTTTTTCTGATTTGAACTGACATTCCTAAGACTGTAATTCTTAACAGAATACATACTTTTATTTGACTATAACTCACGAGTAGGATTTATTCCTAGTATTGAAATTTCTGGCCAGAGCTCTTGGTGTGTATTTCCTTTAAGTCCAGTCAAAGGTAACTATGGGGTGCAGCACTCATCTCCTCTTTCAGGCTGAGGGAGCTGGCATTTGTCTGCAAACAGCTTTCCGGGCCATGTGGCCAGCAGGACTAAACCACTTCTGGCACAATGGGACACCGTGACAGAAGCCAGAGCACAGAAAATGGCGTTTACCTTCCTGCTGCAGCAGTACCTATTTATTTACTCATGCTGGTGTGCTTTCAAACTGCTGGGTTGGCAGGAGCTGGGACAGAGCAGCAGGAGCTCGAACTGCCGACCTTGCAATTGGCAATCCCAAGAGGTTCAGTGGTTTAGACCACAGTGCCACCTGTGTCCCTTCTATCGGATAGGAGACTGGTTTGGACGAAATGCTAAACCATAGTTTAGCATTATGAGAATGAAGATGTATGAATGCTCAATAAATAGCAGGCATCATCTAACCTCCCAGCAAACATTGTGCAAACAAATCAGGATGAATGCTCACTAAACAGGTGACCTGGAAGTGACCTGGCATTCTGGTGAATTAGATTGAGCCTCTTCACAAATGAGATCAGGCTCCACTTTCATCCTATTTCTGCTTTTTTAAGAAATTGGTCTTCCCAGGTCACACAATAGATGTTCAGTCACATAACACAAACAAGAAGCCATGTAATTTATGTGTCCTCTTTTTACAATGAACTCAATACCGGTATCTGGTCCTGCGAAACTCTTGGCAAATAGGAAAGGACAGTTAGGGAGGCAATACAGGAAATCTTGATAGGAATATGGTATTTGATATAGAACTGTTCCCAGGAGGAACGCAAAGGTTTTGCACAGTGATCAGTAATGCAAACTCCTCTCCTGGGAGTGAAAGGAAGGCAATTTGGGGAGAAGTAAAGTCCTCATTTTAAGGCAAAGCTGGATTATTGCAGAGGCACAGTCAGTCTCATTATGTTCGAACCAATGATCACACATATTTCTGGAAAGGGTTTGTTGTGAAAACTCCTTCAGCCACCCCAAAGTACTGCTTCGCCAAAGTGTGCAGAAAGGCTGACCTTAATAGAAGGAGAGTGGAGGACCTATCATGAGGGCTAGCTGCTTGTGCAGAAAATGCTTCTGACAGTTCATAGCCCCTGCCAGATACGTGCTGGGATATTTATATTAAGACACACATCCAGTAAAGCATATTGCCTGGCCGGCCAATGCACTGACCCTGCACTCTGGTAACCTCAGCTTCTAAGTAAACCAAGCATAGTGGAATTTGAAACTCTCACCAGCTTCCTACTAACCACCACACTTTGGAGAATTTTAATAGGGTCTTTTTGCTTAAAAATCAATGTCCTGTTCACCTAAGACAGGGATGGGAAACCTACGACAGACCTTCCAAGTGCTCCTGTTTTCCAGGAACAGTCCTGGATTTACAGAAGCCATCCTGGTTGCTGATTTGATCCTATAATGTCCCGCTTTTCCTTAGGACAACCCTATTTTCATCATGGAAATGTTGGAGGGTATAGAGTTTAATGTTTCATTAAGTTTTTATATACGTTGGAAGCCACCCAAAGTGGCTGGGGCAACCCTGTCAGATGGGGAGGGTATAAATAATATAGTTGTTGTTGTTGTTGTTGTTGTTGTTGAAAATAGGATGTCCCTATTTTCATCAGAGAAATATTGGAGGGTATGCTATGACTCTCCAGATGTTGCTAGACCACAATTCCCATCATCCTTAGAGCTAGTCACCAGCTCTCAGCCTAATGTACCTCACATGTCTCATGTGAAGATATAGGGTATATTAAATGGTCACAAAGGGGGACTTATCATAGGCATCATGTTTGGGTTTCTTTCACCAAAGTGATACATCTAAAGGACAATGTTTTAAATGCCCTCCCCATTGCCACCCCCATAATGCAGCACCAAGACTCCAGTCAATTTTAATCTTGAGCAGGGGTCCCCAAACTAAGGTCCGCAGGCCAGATAAGGCCCGAGGGACTTGTTTATCCGGCCCGCGGTGACCCCTGCCGCCCGCTGCCGCTGCCCACTCTTACCGGCGCTGCGCTACGCGGCTGCCCACTTCTGGGTCAGAGGAGCACAGGAAATAGCTTGTGCGCATGCACAAGCATTATTTCCGGTGCACATCCGGGTTGGAGGAGGCCCGTGCACATGCGCACCAGCTATTTCCGGTGCTCCTCTGACCCGGAAGTGCACCGGAAATAGCGTGTGTGCACGCGTATGGGTGCAAGCTCCCCCGCGCGGTAAGTTTGCTGACCCCTGATCTAGAGTGATAATTGACTATTTGCTTAGATCAGGGGTGGGGTGGGGAACGTACAGGCTGTAGGCCAAATTAGGTTGACTGGATGCCTCATTTGCCCTGTCTTTGATGTGCTGCAGGGGCTTGCTAGTCCTTTGCAGCACTTGATCTTTCAGTAGAGGCTGATCGTCACTTCCAAGCACCAACCAGGCAGTGGCTCCTAAGAGGAACATCTTTGAGCAATGTCTGAACACTTTGCCTGTGCTTGAAGGAGTGGGGCAGGGCCCTCTTGCCCAAGGGAAGGGGTACAGCTGCAGGGAATGAAGGCTGGGGAAAACTGGAGGTTATAAAGAGCCTCTGAAAGGGAGAAGAGAGGCAATGGGAGCTTAGAGAACAGGCAGGAATATTTAGGCATAAAACCCTCAGTTGGTACAGCATGAGACTCTCAGGGTTGTGGTTTCAAGTCCCACGTTGGGCAAAAGATTCCTGCATTGCAAGGGGTTGAACTAGGTGACCTTGTGGTTGCTTCCAGCTCTACAATTCTATGATTCTAAGTGCACACCCTCCAACATTTGGCTGATGAAAACTGGGATACCCGTCTTTTGGCTCCCGGCACCAAAGGTAAAGGACCCCTGACAGTAAAGTCCAGTCACAAATGACTCTGGGGTTGCGGCGCTCATCTCGCTTTACTGGCCGAGGGAGCCGACGTTTGTCCGCAGACAGTTTTTCTGGGTCATGTGGCCAGCATGACTAAGCCACTTCTGGCGAAACCAGAGCAGACGCGGAAACGCCGTTTACCTTCCCGCCGGAGTGGTACCTATTTATCTACTTGGACTTTGACGTGTTTTCGAACTGCTAGGTTGGCAGGAGCTGGGACTGAGCAACAGGAGCTCACCTTGTCATGGGGATTCGAACTGCCGACCTTCCGATCAGCAAGCCCTAGGCTCTGTGGTTTAGACCACAGCGCCACCCGCGTCCCTCGGCACCAAAAGATGCATGTTAATTTTCAAATGGTATTTGAGTCCCTCACCTTGGCCCTGACCAGCTCCCATCCCTGCATCATCCTTGTAGCACAGCAGACTTGAGACGTTCCTCCTCTGATCCCTTAGTGAGGTGTGGACCCATATGGAGCATCTCCCCTGGGGTGATGTGTGGAACAGGTAGAGATGCAGCTTGATCAGCTGCTCCTGCAGTCAATCCCTGCAGAAAGCAGAATTGAACACTCTGCGCATCAGCCAAAGGAGCCTTTGACATATGGTAACACTTTGACGTTGTTGAAGAGAAGAAGAAGAGTTTGGATTTGATATCCCGCTTTATCACTACTCAAAGCGGCTAACATTCTCCTTTCATTCTCCTAACATTCTCCTTTCCCTTCCTCCCCCACAACAAACACTCTGTGAGGTGAGTGGGGCTGAGAGACTTCAGAGAAGCGTGACTAGCCCAAGGTCACCCAGCAGCTGCATGTGGAGGAGCGGAGACGCGAACCCAGTTCCCCAGATTACGAGTCTACCGCTCTTAACCACTACACCATGCTGGCTCTATACTACACTACACCACGCTGGCTTGATTTTGTGTTTTCTTAAAAACCTGTATTCAATGAAGTTATTGTACAGTGTACAATACAGTGTACAAACCTGTATCCAATGAAGTTATTGTACACATAACCTCAGTGCATGTGCGTGCATGCATGTGCATGCGCCAAACACACACAGCTCTGCTCTGGGGTCCCCTCCCAACCCTTTGGAGCAGAATTGGGACAAATGCGGAAGGAGGGGGAATTTGATTGCAGGAGCAGAAGTAATTCGGCTCACTCAATTACTTCATTGGATTCGACCTATAGGTTCTCATTAGTTGTGCTTCAACACACAGTTTTGTTTTACAGTTTATATGTGCTCATCATGACAATACTGAAGTACTTACACCTCATTGTGACAAATTGCAAGGACACCAACTTTTAAATCTCCCTTTAATCATGTGGTTATAGGTAGGCAGACAGGCCTAGTTACCTGCGTCGTTCCTTCTATTAATGTGGGTTATATTATCTTTCCAAAAGTCTTGAGAGAATTGAACTTTCTATGAAGATTAATGCCACATTCACTTCACTGCACATTGATGTAGAAGACACTATTACTTTGAGCTCCAGGAATCCCCAGTGGCAAAGGGTATTAAGTCAAAACATCTACGGAGAGCCTCACCATCTATCCTAACATGTTAGCCTCTGCGCTGCTGCAAATTCACCAGTGACATTACGTTGCAACTTCATGCCTGCAGTCTGATGAGATTTCTATTTTATTTTTTGTAAAGTTTTCTTGGGGGGGAAATACATGTTTTTCCCCTATTTCATTATAGTGTTTCTATGGAAACCCTAGAGAAATCAAAATACTTCATTTTGGAACGGCAATCAAGACAAAATTACGAGTGTTACATTCGCTTCTTATTTTGACATACGGCTAATGTTTCTTGTTACAGTATATTCATCCAATTTTTTAAAAAACCCACTTGATATTCAGGGGCACTAATGTTTAATCTGTTAAATCTTTCATTCTCCTGAAATTATCCAGTTATATACTGAGCACCACCGTAGATTATGGCTAGCGCAGAGAAACAGGGAGATATAGAGAGATTTCATCATTAGCATTGGTTTTAAAAAGGGGAATAAGGAAAGCCTAGGCTTCTTATGACCATGAATGGCATTTCTTATTCATCATTTCCATAGTTCTTTTTGGTGTGCAAAGCACTTTATTGTTCTTATCTCATCTACCCTCACAAGCTTTTAAACAAATTTGTAATGTTATCAGCATCCCCCCCCCCCGAGAGTTGCAGTACCTTACCACTTTATCTAATCTATGCTTGACGGGATAGAGTGGTGGGGGTCAAATCGAACAAAACAGCCAAGCATTTCTTCCTGAAGTAGCATACTATAAAATGTCACACAGATAACTGTTTGTAAAAAGCGATAATTCATATATTCCGCTAAAGGTCTTGTGACCTCTATCTTCTCAGTAACCATTACTCTGTACAAATATTCTCCTTTGTGCAAATAGATACTCTGGCTTGTGTTGCCAATAAGCCACTTGACGATTTGGAGGTGAATTTGAAAGACACAATCTATTCTGAAAACTGACAGGCTCAGTCTTGTGATTGTTTCCAGCTCTAATCTACTTGGGGAAAGCCTGGAATTGTATTGTAACTCATGTCATCTTTGTGGTCCTTAAAAAAAAAACAAAAAACTGAAAAGGTAAACTTGGAAATGGCAGTAAGTTGCTATGAAGCTTAAAATTCTCTTATTAAAGGAGGGTCAGATTGGGTTGGGCCATCACATTAGACTGGGTCACAGTGATATTCAGTAAATTTACTGAATATCATTGTGACCCGGTCTAATGTGATGGCCCAACTCAATCTGATCCTCCTTTAATAACAGCAAATTACTATTACTATTATTTGTATTATTATTATTATTATTATTATTATTATTATTATTATTATTTATCTATTACATTTAAATCCTACCCTTGCTTCAAGGGGTTTCGGCTGTTTACACACAATATCTTTAAAGCACATTCAGTGAACATTTCCCACCCGTCCCTTGAAAGAAACTGCAGTTTCCCCTTCACAGTTCCCAGCACTTTTAACAAACTACGGTGCCCAGAATGCTTTGAGGGAGAAAATGTGCTTCGAATGTGCTTTAAAGGTGTATTGCATAGACAGCCTAATACATGGTTCCTCTCCTCCATTTTTCTTCACAACGGCCCTGTGATATACTTAGCTTGAGAGATGGTGAGGGGCCCCAGTTAAGCCAGTGAACTTCATGACTGGATGGGGATATGAGCCCAAGTCTTCCTGGTTCCAGTTGAAAACTCTTAACAACTACACCAAGGACAGGAAGCTAGCGACCTTCACATAATGTTGGACTCCAGTGCACATCAGCTTTAGCCAGCATGACCAATATCCAGGGAAGATGAGAACTATAGTCCCAACAACATTTGGAGGACCACAGGTCCCCCATCCCTGCTTTTGTATTCCATCTTTCTTCGAAGGAAATCAGGGCAGCATGCCATGATTCTCCCCTCCTTTGGTCCTCACAACAACCCTGTGAGGTAAATTAGACCCAAGGTTGCCCAATGAGCTTCATGGTTGAGCAAGGATTTGAATCTGGGTTTTCCTGGTTCTAGGCCAATAGACCACACTGGCCCTCCTATGTTATTAATGTCAGAGTTTCTAACCAAGCCTGTGTATGAGCAGCTCTGGCTGATGGATTGATCCATATTCACTTAAGAATACATGTGAGCAGGGCTTTTTTTCAGCCAGAACTCGCCGGAACTCATTGGCACCCTCAGGTGGGCGCCATTGCCATTGTAAGAGACAAAGGAAGGTGAGAGACAAAGGAATTCATTGTAAGAGACAAAGGAATTCATGGTGAATTCTGGCACCTGTATTTTTTTTAGAAAAATAGCACTGCATGTGAGGAAATGTTGGGTACATTCCACTTCCCCCCAAGGTTGACTCAGTGCACTTTAATAATGCTCTATTTCAGGGAGGGGGAACCTGAATCCTTCCAGATGTTACGGATATGTACTGTATAACTTCCATCATCCTTGACTATTGGTTGCATTGGATTGGGCTGATAGGAGTAATAATCCAACAGCATGTGAAGGCTTTCAAGTTTTCCTGGTTTATTTCCAGGTCAGAATAGCTAGTATAATGCAGAAACTGCTGATCATTTAATTCGTTCTCTGATATGCAGACATGAGATTGACACTGCATATTTATGATTCTAAGGACACACTCTCTCTATTTTATTTTATTTTAATTTTTTTTGGAGACACAACCTTACATCTTTCCCAGGGAATATTTTTCCTTATTTGGGCAATCATTTTCACAAGGAACAGATTGCTGGTGATTATTTACAGTTCATTCATCACACAGAGAAAGCAGAATGTATGGCCCGGTAGGAGTAATTGAATCAGTTCCTCATCTTGATGCAAAATTTTGATCCCCAGGAGAATAAAAATATTTGAATAGCACCGGAGCATGCTATGAAGTGGAGATGTAATAGTTGCAGATTAAAAATTAAGTCAGAGAGACTTTACACCTAATATCATAAAGCAAATTGGTGACCTGGTTAATTATTTCCAGAAGTTATGAGGGGGGGGGAATCAAATAATTTGATGGGCTTTTAGCAGTTGTTAAGTACAATGATTAGAAAGAGTGTTGAAGAAACAAGTTTATAGCTATTGAGGAAAGAAAATGGAAGAACAGCTAATATTATGTAGGCCTCAATCGAGAAAGTGCATCCAATCTTCAAATTACTTAAGCTCCCTTAAAAAATGCATTTCCCCATCACTTTCCAAACTGCAAAAAGTTTCTTTCAAAAAGAAGAAGTGGGTTTCTTGTGTTACATGTTAATCCACTTCAAATGCAGATGCTTCAAGTTCCAGGAGGTGCTTAGCTTTCTGCCAGAACATAGTGACTGTCTGGAGTCATCCATAGAGTATTTGTTCTGGTGCAGTTAAAATCATGAAAACTTGCATGCAAGGTGATAAAAAAACCCTAACACAATACAGAGCCTAGGCAATTAGTTACAGAATGTGACTGCCTCCGAGAATCCTCCTGCAGCTTCATATTTCCATGCTTTACTTGGTACAATGTCTGGTGAGTAATTATTTACTTAATTGAGTTGCTGTTGATGATAATGACCTGTTTCCCATACTTTGCCCAGTCCTGCTGCTAGTAACCAGCACAAATCTTTAATCCTAGATTGAACCTTCTTACATGGCAGTGAATGATGCAGACAGGCGACAAATCCTCAGAATGTACCCTTTCTTCTAAAGATTTTCTGCCGGAGACAAGTCTAAGATGTCCAGTGATTGAAGAGGGAATTGTGGTTTAACACTACCACTTCTAGGGACACCCACCCACCCACTGTGGTTCCTATATGGTGAGAGAAAGACACTTTGTATGCATCCAAAACATCTGTCATGAGAATAAACTCAATGATTCAGAGTAAAGATCCAGGTATATAAATGTTTGTATAAAATGGAAGTCCTATCCTGAAAGCACCCTAGATCATTTGGGAGTTCTGAGCTCATGATCAAATTACTGGAGTTTTCAATGGTTTACAGACAACCCACTGATGGAGTTGTATTGTTTTCTTGCTTTCAGTTTGGTTTCTGACTCCCACTCCCCAATTCCAGTTTGTTGTGTAAGCCAATCTCAATACTTTTGGCATGCAGGCTGCCCACACCTACCTACTTGATGCTAGGAGTCGATGGTGACTCCTGGGGGCTGTCATGAGCATAAAAAAATGACAACTCTCCATCTGTTTCTTGAAACAAAACTGTAGGTCAAGAGTGGGGAATCAGTGACCTGCCCCCAGATGTTGGGAGGACTCCCTCCCATCAACCCCAGCCAACATGCCCAACAGGCAGGGATGGTGGAGTTAAAGTCCAGCAACATTTGGAGGGCCACAATGGATGCAGGGGGCAATAGATAAAGTTGTAATCCCTAAAATTTCTGCCCATTCAAAATAGCTGACTTTAACAGGACTAACCATTAAGGTGCACAATGAATTATTTCTGCTGTTGCACCTTTGACAGTAGCTGTGTTAGTCTTTTGCAACAAAAATGACAGAGTTTTGTAGCACGTAAAGACTAACACATTTATTATGAAATAAGCTTTCATAGGCTACAGTTCACTTCATTAGAGCTGCATCCATTTAGGAATATTTAATTTTGGTATATTGACATCCGAAAACCTCAGTTCTTCCTTAAAAATTGAGCAGCATCCTAGCTCCTTTAAAATCAATGCAGTTTCTTTGATTCAAAGGGATGCTCTTCAAAGAGAAAACCAAAAATATTTGGCAACTAGGAAGAGGAAAGGATGCTCTGAATGTAAACAAAGTATCAGATGCATAATATAGCCAATGAAACCCCACTTAAAGGAAAGACCAAGTTATGACCCTGGGATAGAAAACAGTTGAAATGTATGATCTGATTTCATGTGATCAACCTCTTTTGGCAATTGTACCTCAAGACAAATATGTTGCAAATGGTGGGAATGTGCATAAAATATGCTCACAAAGATGTATTGTACATGAGTACAGGTTTCTGCTTTGTGCACTCAACTCACAGCTGAACTTCGATTGGTGGGCCTGTAAATAGGTTGGAGCTGAAGGATGGTGTTGTTGCAATGGCTGTCAAAATCACATCCACTGATGTTCTGTAGGTGATGCTCTCATCAATACATTCTTACAGGTTAGAAGTTTTTGTTGTTGCTGCTGTTGTTTTAATGTGGACACTTGCTCCTAAATAAAAGGTTGTAGATTCTCCAAAGGTGATGCCGTGTTTGCTTTACTTATTTATTTAATCTTCTTATTAGTCACCCCAAAACTGTCATTCTCTGAGTGACATACAAGAATATTCAAACAATTAAAAATCACAAAATCAACAAGAATACATAAAGAATAAAACAACCATAGTAAAACAGACAGGAAAGCTTCAAACCATAAGAAGCAGTTTCCTGCTCTCCTAGCTTTGTAGTGGCACATGTTCCACCCAAAGCAGTACAGCAGCTCAGGTGGAGAAGGGGGACAATACAGAAAGACACTTGTGACTTGCAGGACATTAGTGCCAACGATTATAATATGAAAGTGCTAACTTGACTAATGAAGCTCTGCAAAGCTAAACAAAAAATGTATTGAAGGTGTATTGACTGAAATAATGGTATCCTTGTCAATGAAGAGTGGTGAAATAGAGCAGGTATTTATGTACCTGAAATTGTGTGTTCCCACCCCACCCCCCAATGCTTGGGAGAGGAGAGCAATAATACACTGTGCATCAGCTCTGGATCTGCATGTGTATATTTGCTGGTTTAGGATTAGGTGGAGTAGTATTATCAGGATTTGACATTAGCGACATTTGCAATGTTTCCCTTTCTTCCCATCTATTTCCTTGACAGCATGTGCCAGGCGACTGTGCTCTTCTGTTAAAACAGATTTATAAATTTTATACCTCATTACTTCTGTGCAGGGACCTTGACTTTCGATATGACTTTTGTGTTTTGCAGTATAAATCATGTTATGTGTAATGGTTTTATTGTTGAGTTCTTTTTCCTTTTATTTTATTTTGGCATACCTTTGTTACCATTCTGTGGAAAGCCAAAATGATATTCCCCTCTCTCGTTGTTGGAAATAGAGATTGGGTGACAGGGGGAGCCCTTTCATCAGATCTGTTTCATAGTAACCTAGCCCTTTAAACAAACAGAATGTTTCCCTAGCATTGGGCTCCTGGGCCCATATTTCATTGGTGATGTTTGAGCAACACACTTGCCATGTGCCAACAGCTGCATTCTCACCGTGGCCACAACAACAACAAAAAACAGGTCTGAGGATGAAGCAGATGGGTGAGAAGAAGAAACACCTTCTTCACATCTTGGAAGATACATGAATGGTAACTCAATTGCCATAGGCAAGAGGGCTTTAGAACATAAGTCTGGATCTCTGTCCAGGGTACTGAAATGCTTTGGTATCTGAATGTCTCATACAGCACCTGGTGTTGACATCATCAGAAGTCATTTTTTGGAGTATGCACATCCAAAGAAAGGGTTTTCTTATAGGTGGTGAATATTCCATCAGAATAACAGACAAGGAGACAAATAAAAAACCAGCCTCCTCTGTGCTGCCTGCTGATACCCCACAAAACTGCTTGTGATTCTCATCTGTGCAGCTGAAGTCAGTGAAAACTTTCTACTGGGATGGGCATAGGATTTTGCTGCCTATAAGTTTTATTACAGGATTTAATCTTCAGATCTAAGGGATGGAGCCGAGAGGGAGGCTCCTACATAAAGCATTCTAACCACATATTTATTAAGACAGTTATAGTGATTATTTGTTTCAAAGGTTTGCTGAGCCTCTGCAAAATGCAAGATCAATGAGGGGACCTCAGTGATTCTGACCTCTTTCTAATTACCACTGGGGTTACCTTTACTGACTGCTCAGAGATCTGTCAATGTAACTTAATTTATTTCTCTGTTAAACTGAGGCTGACCTTACGAATCTTTGTTTTAAATGCCATTCATTACTGTGCCAAGAGTACTCTTCAGGGCAGTTCTCGCGAGCTATCTAATGAAAGTGTCAGCTTTGTTCTATAATCATTGTACAAATTAAGTGAGAATATTTTACATGTGTAAATTAGCAGAAGGTTAGATGGCACCTTTTTAAAAAAATGGCACTAATAATTCCCATGGGGGAGGCTATAAAACCAGTTGTAATCACATCTGTTTACAAGTCATATAGGTTTCACTTCAGTATAGCACCACAGCCGATATATAGGAAAAGAGATATTATCAAATGATGATCTGCATGTCTTTTTTTGTTTTGTTTTTCTGCTCTGCATAATATGTTTTCCTGCCAGTTCAACTAATCCAGGTAGTGAAGGATGCTGCATCACAATGACTGACAAGAGTGAGATTATGTCAGCATCTTCCACCTGTGTTCAAAGATCTGCAACAGGGCTGTGCAAGATTCCTCAATCTGATTTGGGGCCCAATTCAGTAATTTGGATCCGGCCACCATCTGACACAAAGCATTCAGAAACGCAAAACTTTGGTATGCCCTTTCATTTGCATTGGGAAACAAAATCACCACAGAATTTTCACTTTTTCATATAGGCGCATGAAATGTGGAGGTATGATAGCTGCTCAAGAGAAGAATAACTATGCCAAATTATAGACATGTAGATCCTGGGAGGTTTGTGTTAGTTCTCTTTAAAATGTCTCCCCCCACCCCAAAAAAGTGAATTCTTTTTACAAAGTCAGTTGAGTGCTCAGTCTTGTCAGTTCGCATGCTCCTATTTGGCCTGTTCTGTTGCATTTCAGGCCCCATCTGCACTATACGTTTAAAGCTGTATCATACCACTTTAAATAGTCATGACTTCCCAGAAAGAGCTACAATTCCCAGAGTTTCCTGGGGAGAGGGGTTGATTGCTCAACCACTCCAAGAATTGTAGTTCTGGGGGGGGGTAGGGATCTCTTAACAAAGGCTATGGCCATTAAACTACACACCCCAAGATTCTTTGAGGCAAGCCATGGCTATTTAAAGTGGTATCATACTGCTTTAAATACATAGTGCAGATGGGACCTCCATAGCCAGTGTTGTGTAGTGGTTAAGAGCGGTAGACTTATAATCTGGTGAACTGGGTTTGTGTCTCCGCTCCTCCACATGCAGCTTGGGCTAGTCACACTTCTCTGTAGTCTCTCAGCCTCACTCACCTCACAGAGTGTTTGTTGTGGGGGAGGAAGTGAAAGGAGAATGTTAGCCGCTTTGAGACTCCTTCGGGTAGTGATAAAGCGGGATATCAAATCCAAACTCTTCTTCTCCTCCTCCTCCTTGCTGTTTCACCACCACCACATATGGTCTGCTTGTGCCAGCCTGGCAAGGGTATTTTCCCTGCTTGTCTGCCTGCCTCTCTCTGCCACTGTTTCCCTGCCTGTCTGGGGCTGGCTGACTGCCCAAAGTATTTGATATGATACATTTATCCCATAAGACTTATTGGCAGACACATCAGACAAACTGCTCATGAAGACAGACACAGGAAACAGAACACAGTGTATATTCCTCCCTCCCAACACTGTTATTGGATGGTATTTTGTAAGAGACCATCCTTGGATGAACTCTCAATGAGCGAAGTCCAATGTACAATTAAAGGAGGCTATAGATCCCTTTTAGAGCAATGATTTGTATGGAGAAAGTCACAGATTCAGTCCTTGGGAAAGATTTCTGTTTGAGACCCTGAAGAGCTATGGCCAGTTGGTTTTCGCAGTACTGGGCAGGACCAGCTGAAGAATGGTCTGACTGATTTTAAAGCCCTTCCTGTGTGACAATGAAATTGATTTGGTTTCCCTTGAATTTGTTTGGAAGCTTCTTCTGAGGAGGAATGGCCTTGGCCCTGTATACCTGAAGGAGTGTCTCTGCCCCCATCTGCCAGCCCTGACACTGAGATCCAGCTCTGGGGGCTTCCAGTGGTTCCCTCATTGTGAGAAGTGAGGTTACAGTACAGGGAACCAGATAGAGAGTTTTCTTGGTAGTGGTGCCCACCCTGTGGAATGCCCTCCCATCAGATATCAAAGAGATAAATAATTATACGACCTTCTGTACACATCTGAAAACAGCCCTATATTGGAAAGCTTTTAATGTGTGGTGTTTTGTTGTGTTTTTGTATATTCTGCTGCAAGCTGCCCAGAGTGACTGGGGCAACCCAGTCAGATGGGTGGGGTACAAAAAATAAATCATCATCATCATCTGCTCCAAGTTTTGGTTGTCAATATGTGACAACCTGAGGAGTCCTAATGTACCTTTTGAACAATTGATTTAAAGCATTTTGTCATCTTTTTATCATGTGCAGATCTCATAAAAAGGAGACAAAGAACCAATACAAAAAGAAACAATAGATTAGAAACAATAGTGATGGAATTTATTCTCATTGTGTTAATTTCTGTCCTGCATTAAGCAACCATTTCTTGTTTCTTCTTCTGTTCTGTTAGAGATTACAAACCTGCCTTTTTCTTTCCCCTGGAGTCAATTATTTGACCATGTCCATTCCTCTACAGTCCATGCTTTTGATATTTTAAATCAATGCTATTTATGCATGCCTTTCTTTAATATGCACGGTGCTTTAAACCATATTATGAAAAACTGAAAAGGCTATTATGTCCAGCTGTTATTGCTCAATAAATGATTTGCATTGCTTTGAAAATGCAGGTTTTTGTTGTGCGATTCTTTGTGGCCAAATGATAGCATTGTATTGGTAATGAAATTAGACTTTCCGATATTGCACTTTATTTAATTTACATTTTAACTTCTCGGTTGTTGCATAAGCACAAAAAGGAATATTTATTGTAAACATATTAAAAGGTTCAAAACATATTAAAATATTTATGCATTTCTTGAAATGTTAGGATCCTTGAAGTGGGTATGGCATGGTAATTTCCTGTCTCGAAATGGTCTGCTACCCATCAGAATAGCCCTTCCCAGATTCTGGTGAACAAATTTAACTGTTGCCTGCCAGCTATTCCTTCTTCTGCTCTACGTCTATCTATTTTATTTGATTACATTCATATCCCACCTTCTCCTGAAGGAGTTCAAGATGGCATGCATGGTTTCACCCCCCCCCCCCCCATCGATATCCTCAAAGCATCCCTGCAAAGTAGGTTAGACTAAGGAACAGTGATTCTTTCAAACTCAGTTCATGAGCTTCATGATTGAGTGAGGATTTGAACTCAGGTCTCCCAGCTTCTAGTCCAACATTCCAACCACTATACTGAATAATAATAATAATAATAATAATAATAATAATAATAATAATTCTTTTATTTGTATCCCGCCCATCTGGCCGGGTCTCCCCAGCCACTCTGGGCGGCCTCCAACAGATATAAAAATACATTAAAATCACAGGTTAAAAAGTTCCCTACCTTGAGGTATCTTCTGAATGTCAGATAGTTGTTCATCTCCTTAACCTCTGCTGGGAGGGCGTTCCACAGGGTGGGCGCCACTACCGAGAAGGCCCTCTGCCTGACTCTTCATAGGGAAGTCTTTTGGTTTTTCCAGCCTGATTGGGCACCCATGTTAGCATCTGTTTTAAATTAGTTCTGCACAATGTATGAACCACCAGGTTAGATGCAGTCATATATAGTGGCCCTGAATCACCCCTTCTCCTCCATCGGTATTCTATACCTGAATTCAGGGTATCTCAGTCATGGGACCTTGTAGAAAATCCATGTAAAGTACATTTTGTTATTTATGTTATTTCCTGTAGCAGGATCAATTGCAGATTTCATGCATCCTTTCCCCTGGTCCTTCAATTTGTAAAAAAAATCAGGAAGCATCCATTAGTTTAGAGTAAATAAGTGGCACCTTCTGGAATGATTCCATTTCAACATGTCCAAGTGCATCCTGTACTCTAAAGGAATTTGAATCCCTTCAGTTTTGAAGCCACGATTTGCTTTCGTGCATCCGCAAGTTCTTACAAGTCAGGAAAGGAAAACAGGAACCTAAAAAGCATCCAAATTAGAACTGACACACTTAGCATAATTATGCAGCCTTGATATTGTGCCATGTCTAGCGAGTATTCAGATATCCCCTCTTACTGCAATGGGCATTAATGATACCCAATATTCAGGAAGTGCTCCTATATTCTTATTTAATCTGGCAATTTGCACAAATGTACTATTTTCCTACTGACAGACCTGTTCTGGACCAAATCAAAGTTCTACTGGGCAAAAAATAAAAAATAAAAAAGCTTTGAAGGTCCCGATCCAAGAGAGGGAAAATGGCCACTGACCTGTGGTTTTGTCCTAACCTGCCCAGGTGAAGCCACTCCCTCTTTCAGTTACTTAGTGGAAGTTGTCTCAGTCCAGGTAAACAGGAAGTTACGACTGGAGGACTGAGACACCTTCATGTCCACTCTAGCAAT
This sequence comes from Darevskia mixta, assembly GCA_034641385.1. NCBI lineage: Eukaryota > Metazoa > Chordata > Lepidosauria > Squamata > Lacertidae > Darevskia > Darevskia mixta. Next base: position 2,575,861 of record JAWWNH010000149.1, read on the forward strand.
GTTATATTTGACTGCTCTGTGTGTTTACATCCCACATGGGGAACCCTATGACTTACATCAAATAGGGGCAGCCCGAGGGGTCCCTGTTGGGGTCATGGCATGGCCCTGACCTGTGTCCGGGCATCAGACAGAATTCACACACCCAGATCCCTTTAACAGGATACCCTTAATGAGGAGGGGCAGGCGGGGGCTACAACCTCCCCTCCATCTGAACAAAGGCCTACCCAACGCCTAACTGCCCACCAGGAAAGGTAAGCAGACTTACCAAAATCAACAATCGTAAGCTGCGCCTTGGTTTCCAAATGTTTCGGAAGTTGAACGGACTTTGGGAATGGATTCTGTTCGACTTCCGAGGAACGACTGTACATAAAAGAATGTGAATTTGTCGCTGCATCTTTTTGTTTGTTTGTTTAAAGAAGGTAGATTTCCAAGTGGGCAATGAGTATTATTTTGTTTCTGAAAAGGGGCTGGTAGCAGTGGCGAAGCTGCATGCTCTGCTACTGGGGGCGGAGAGCAGGCGGGGGCATGGCTGGCGCAGGGGTGTGTACGCGGTGCTTGTCTGAGGGGACCACCACGATGGCACCCTGTGGTGCTGGGGGCAGTCCGCTCCCTCCGCACTCCGCCAAATAAGTTTGGGAAACTCTGCTCCAGGTCTTTTTGAACCTATGGTCTTTTTTTAAAAAAAGCAATTCTTTGTCACTGGAGACCTTTGCTAGCTTTTCCCTGCATTTTTCTTATTTTCTTATTTTTCTGCATTTGCTACACATTCTCCCCCCACCCTAAAAAAACCCAACCCTCATTGTGCTTTCACTGAAGTAAGATAAATACTATCTGATATCCGAAGCGACACTCAGTATATATGGAATATTGTCTAAAAAGCAGCCCCCTGTTAATCTGCGTGGCAGTAGTATGATGAAATGGCAACAAAGCAGATTTCAACAGCCCAGAGACCTAGCGCTTGTCAGAAACAAGTGTGTCAATGTACTATGACAGCCTTTGATTAAAAATATTGATTAATCCTGCATCTTACTTCCAGGGCCCAAGGATCATGGGAAATTGCTGAAAACCCACCACGATCCTTGTTTGTAATTCATCAAGGCATCCACTACACTCTGAAAACCCAAGCCAATGCAGCTGCCCTAAAAAGTAAGCATGTGAACCACTGAACTGAATAGAATAATACCAGGAATAAGATTCAGCAGTGCCTAAATTCTGAAGCGGACGTCCAAAAGGAATGAATTGGCAAACAATAAAAATCTGCAACAATACATCTTTGTCTAAAGAGTTGAGGCTGCTATGTGGATTTTTTAAAAAGAGGGATCTGAACTCAAGTAAATAATAATAATAATACAAGGAAGTGAGCATTCAGCATGCAGATCATATTTGCATAAAATTGTCCAGCACTGCAAAGGTTCTCCCATCCATGATGCACTAGTTTCGAAAGGCTGAACAAGCAGATCCAGTCCCCAAGGGTTTGGGGGCATTTTTATGTGGGGGGTGGTGGAAATTGGACATGCTACTTTCAGTGGACCCTCTTGATGCTTGCTTTGCTGCCCCCATGCTGGTTAACTTCCAAGGTGCCTGCTGATTGCAATTGCACGACGATAGCCCTGCTGTCTTAATTATGGCATCCCCACCCCTGACATACTCTGCTACTGATGGTAGCAGAATTAAAATGATGGGACTAAAGCGTTTGGGCATGCAGCCCCCAGTTCTGATGAGTGCCAGGCTGCACTTCCACTACCCACCACTGGTGGGCAGTATCTCTACCTGCCCCATAGAGGCAGCAGCAATGGTGGTCTCGCCCTTGGTGCTGATTTATGATCCAGACCAAGCACACTGGCTCAGACTCTGCCATCTTAATCACCCTATCCTTTATGTATGCAGGCTGGGTCTGAGCCAGCATAATTAAGAAGGCAGGCCTAGCAAGTTTCGGCAGCCGGCTCAGAGCTGCAGTCAACATCTGTTCTTCATCCTTGCCAGTTACAATTCTGGCCAGCCAAACCGTTGGGTGAATACCATGAAAGTGGGCCTGGCAGCAACAGTGTTTGCCTCACTGTACCACATGCTGACCCTGGGACTACTAACAAGTAGACTCTATTCGTATCCAACAAAGTAGTTCCATTCTTCCATCTCATCTCTCTACATGCCCCCTGAGCCCCTTACCCCAATCTGATCTAGTTGTTTTTTGAGGAAACCTAGAACAGATCAGGGGGGCATGGAGTGGGAGAGAGGGAGGGGAAATTGGTTGCACAACTGGAAGTCTTTGTATGAATGGAACAACGTCATTGGATGCAACCGTCAGTTATAATGAGCAATGTGGAATGAGTGGGGATATTATGAATTAACTGGGATTTTATGTATCCTACTGCACACTCCATGCTGCAGATATTGCACAGTTTGAAGTGACTGGAAACATAAGAACTGACTCCTTTGCAAATGAAGCATTGTCCAGACCCATGAAATATTATTTAAACTTTTACTGGCAGAACTTTTTTCAAAACATAATTAAAACATCAAAATATCCATACAATATTTTGTGCTGTCCAGGTTTACAACCCTCACATGTTAGCCACCAGAGAACAACAATCAGTTAGTTACTCATTAACTGTTCAAAGAGCTCAGAGTCCTTTAGAAAAACTCTTGTGGGGGAACCCCAGTGTTAGCAAGACACATTTAGCCATTTTGCATTTTTAAACCTTCATTGATACATAGATATATTTCATTTCTGTGTGAATTAAACCATTGTAATTAGCACTCCATAATCAGAACTTTCCCCACTACTGAAAGGAACTAACTCTCTGTGTTCATTGTCCCTCTGCCATTTTATGAAACTTGCTTTCTGTCCTTTCACCCCTCAGATGGAAATGACCCCTGTTAGCCCTTTCAGTAAGACAGGGGGAAATCAATGCTAAGCCAGCTAGCATGTAAACAATATGTAGCATGACATTCCTGAGTGTTTGAACCTCCTCACCTACATTGCCTTGCTACAATTTTTTCCAACAACACTGTGAAGTCAGTCAGTATCATAATATACTCCTATGTCAAGATGCTGTCAGTGGCCCCCGGCAGGTTGTCCCTAAAGACAAGGGAAAGTTTTTTACAGTCCTTTTTTATTCCAAACTTTACAGAGAGAGGCTACAGAACCCAGCCTCTTGGATAATGGCGTTGTCCCGAGTGAATCTCCATCTCTCTTCTCTTCCACTTCCTCATTCGTCTTCATCATCACCTCCTCTACAGGTGCCACTAAGGGTCCTCTGTCTTCAAGTTATTTGCTCTCCTACTTTTAAGGCTCGCCGGGTTCTGGGAGATGATGGGTCTGGAATGCTTTCTAGTGACACCATGTCAGCCACTGCTGCTCCAGCTCTGCCTGCTCATCTTCTCCCATGAATTCCCAGCTTTCCCCCTCATCTGCCTCTGAGCTGTGACCTCCCACAAACCCCTCTTGTAAATCTATACTGTCTTCCTCTTCCTCCTCCCTGGAAATGTCAGGATGGGGAGGCAGTCTCCACCATTCCTCCTCCTCTGTCACCCTATTGCAGATGGGTGTGTGTGAGAAAAATGGCTTGCCTAAGTCCACCAATGAGTTTGTAGCAAAGGCAAGATCTGAACAGGTGGCTTCCCGATTCTTAGCTCTGCCTCCTAGCTGCACACTCTTTTACTTTTTAATTGCTTGCTAACTGCAACATCAAGTCATGACTTGCATTAGTGAAAAGAGCCACTACAGATCAAACTGCAGACACAACATTATTTTGACCTGGCACCTCCACCAATATACATATCCTGGGGAGTCAGTTATATTCATCTGTGGAGCTGCTCCAGATGTTACATTTGCCAAAGGTATCAGCAACCCAATGGCAAATGCATTTGCACTAATGATTAACACATCATTGTAATGTCAATACTTCTTGAAAACATATGGAGAATCAGTAGGTGTATGTACGATTTTATTTATTTTTAGTTAAAACGAGGCAACACCCTCAGAAATCTTTTAGATTGCCTAGATGCCATTTTCAGCATGAGTGAATATTGAACATGGGTTTATGTTCTTGTGATATTCTTGATCACAAAAAATAGCTTGGGGAAATGAGCCAATTTTTTTAAAAAAACTTTAGTATGATTTGAAATGGGAATCTTATTTCATTTCTTCTTCTGTGTTCCTTTTGGAAAACAAAATGCCCTGGGATGAATCAATCTAAAGAAGGAAATCTAGAGGCATTGGATGAAGTAGTTTGTGAGCACAGAATAGGTGAGTCCATTACTGATTGTAATGAAGGCCGAAAAAATCACTTCAAATTCCTGATGGATCTCAAACTCCATTTGCTTTCAACTCTTGAGAATTTACCAAAGGAGAATTGTGATGATCACATCCCATTAGGCTTTGTAGGAAAGTGTTGTAAATCACTAAGTTTACACAAGTGGGGGGGGGGGAGAGAGGAGGATGGAGAGAGGACTGTGATATCTTTCTGTACTCAAAGTGCTCACCCCAAATTTTTGTGCTGCCTTATCTATCTCTGAATAATATATCAAAATGACGCAAACCGTGAAGAATATTCAATCATATATATATGCATATGCAACCGGAGGAAATCTACTCCATACAACGTACAAACGTCTCAAAAAGTGCAAAGAGATTCAAAAGTGCAATGTCCGATGTGCAACAAGTCCAATGTCATAAAGTGCTAAAGTCTCTCAGGAGTCCACGTCTGCTTCTCCTGACGGGCGGCTAGCTTGTATTATCCCCGTTTCACTATTATCGTTTCTTCAGGGACGGACATTGTCAAATTGTTCATACATAAACACTTAACTAGGCTGAAACACTCACAACTTCAACAGTTCCTGGTTGGCAAAGCATATGCATATATATATGATTGAATATTCTTCACGGTTTGCGTCATTTTGATATATTATTCTACTGTACCGTGTTGTCTATTTTGTATTTGTTATCTATCCAGGGCCGGCACGTCCATTTAGGCGAACTAGGCAGTTGCCTAGAGCGCCAAAATGGAGGGGGCGCTGGCCAGCCTGCCCCCCGCCGCCAGCGGCGGAGCTGCCCCAACCAGCGGTGAAAATCGCGGCGGCGCGGGGCACCCAGCGGCGGAGTGAGCAGGTTGGGGCGAAAACCGCGGCGGTGGGGGCGCCAAAATGGAGGGGGCGCTGGCCAGCCTGCCCCTCGCCCGCCGCCGTCGCCCGGTGCTGCCCCAACCAGCGGTGAAAATCACGGCGGCGCGGGGCACCCAGCAGGCAGGGGGTGGGGCACCGTACGTCATGCGCAATGATGTCACGTGGCCCGCCCCCTCGCCTAGGGTGCCAAAAACCCTAGCACCGGTCCTGTATCTATCTCTGAGGCAGGACCTGCATAATAATAGGCAACCACCGAGCATTCAACCTCACGGTTTCATCCTATTACATAATGCAGGATGGGAGGGGGCAGTATTTGTGCAGGAGAATCTGTGGGTGGGGAAAATTGGCCTATGGTGCCTTTGTAGAGAAGGTTCGGTTGACAAGGGAGATGTTAAACACCCCTCTGTCCCACTTGCCTACCAATTGTCTCCCACACATTCTCTTGCACTTGGGTTACCTTAGCAAATGCCGGTTTGGGAACGTGGAGTCCCAGCCTCTTCACATACAAAATATAACAAACACAACAGAGCGATGCTGCCATTGTCCACAGATCTTGACAGGCTGGTTGATATAATTATTACCTGCCGAGTAAAATATGAACAAAGCAGGCACATTTTAAGTAAAGTTAGTGCAGTTCAGTTTTTCCTCTCAGTAGTCAACAGGTAAAAATGGGCTTGTTAAATTTCTCATCCACCATTCCTCAGCTCAAGACCAAACTTGTGGGAATTTCCCCACTTTCACCCTCTGCAAACTAGACTAGGAGATGAAGTGACCGGCCAAAGGCCACCCAACCAGCTTCAAGGATGAATGAGGATTTGAACCTGGGTCTCATCCCACTGGAACTCAAATTTAGGAAGGATAGTTGCTAAATTGCATGAGCAAAATGAAATCTGCTTGCACAACAGGACTTCCTCCTCTTGTACTCCGCCCCCCTGTGCTTTCCGTGCCCCCAAAATATGCTCTTAAGTGTTGGGGGAAAACCTGGAACAAGTTTAGGGGCTTATGGGGGGCACGTGGAGAAGAGGGGAGCCATTTTCCTCACAGTATTATTTTTTCTCTTTTCGAATTACATGTTTTTGTTTTTGTTTTATATAAAATTCTGACCATAAAAAGAGAGAATATGAAAATAATGAATATTGCATCACTTGCGTCATGCCAAAAACTTACAACAATGTGATAAATTTCATGGAAACATTGCTTCTAGATTTCTTGCCCATAATGTTAGGTGTCTTGCCCTCACAATGTTAGCATTGCTGCTGCATGCTGTATTTAACTATTATTTGATTGATGGAGTGCTAGGTTCTCTAGAATGTTAACATTTACTTATTAATAAACATTCAGGATGAAGTTATAAGGCTGATATGTAGCCTTACATGGGTTTCCATTCTGGATTGGGATTACACGGTGTGGATCCAGGTATGCACCTGCCTTGTGACAAATGTCTATAGGTAAGGCATCCAATGTCTCTTATTTGCTATGCAGTGGTACCTTGGTTCTCAAACTTAATCTGTTCCGGAAGTCCGTTTGACTTCTGAAATGTTTGAAAACCAAGGCACACCTTCTGATTGATACAGGCACCCCAAAAACAATAGTCGACAGCTGCATCGGACATTTGCCTTCCGAAAAACGTTTGAAAACCGGAACACTTACTTCTGGGTTTTCCGGTGTTTGGGAACCAAGGCATTTGAGAATCAAGGTATTGAGAGGGAAGTGCATTTTCACCCCCATTTGAATGCAGATAAGAATGCATGTCCACATTTATTGCATTGGGCTGAGCACTCATCATTGTTCATAATTATATTTGGACCCAGGGCCCCTTATGACAACATTTTAAATATTTTAAACATTATTAGTTATACTATGATTTTCAAAACAAAATAAAAAATTCATTCCAGTAGCACCTTAGAGACCAACTAAGTTTGTTCTTGGTATGAGCTTTCGTGTGCATGCACACTTCTTCAGAAAATCTCCATATACACTATAGTGAGATTTCGCAACTTTGCAAATTAGTATGGACACATTCTCTCACTATATAATCTGAAGATGATGCTGAACAATATATTTTACTACATTTATCTTTCCATGGATACATGTCTGGGTTTGCGTGTACACACATTCCAGATACAGAGAGTGTGTGCATTTATTGGAGAAAAGGGGAAGGTCAAAATAACACACATGCACATGCATATATATTTCCAACTTCTGACTTATCCTGTACGCATTCATTTCCTGGTGGCTGCTTAAGTGCTTCTAACATGGATTTATGCATTTGTTCCAGGAGTCAAATAATTTTTCCAGATTGCCATCTAGACTTCTAGAGGCCTAAAGAGACTGTTTGACCGATATGTCACTATTATAAAAACATATCTTTATTATTTAGGAAGCTGGAGTTTAAGCTAAAATACTGCAAGTGAAAAGTCAGCCATCAGACTTTAAAAGGAGAAGGAAGAAATCACATCTCTCTATGGTTTAATTTTTTTTTTTAATGGAGGAAATTTATGTTGTAAGAACACATATCAGCTGGATTTCCATAGACAGCTTGGTAGCAGAGGTTTATTCATTACATGTATTCAGTTGATGAAACAGGACAAGATTATTTGGCTGGTATCCTAAAGCTGACATTGATCCATTAACTCACAGGTATGCAAACAGATTTTCAGATTGGATGCTTTGTTTTTAAGTAAGATCTCTCTGGTCAGAGTGAATATTAAATACATTGCAAAAGGTGTGTGAAATTTTACAAGATAAATAATAATAATAATAATAATAATAATAATAATACAATATTTTAATCTTTCCTGCACAAACCTGCAATCTCAGACAGTCAAGAGAAACCTTTGACCAGAACTACATATCCATAAACTGTCCCAAACTGAGCAGGACATTCTGGAATTACAGAAGCCATCCTGGCCCCTAATTGGATCCCAGAATGTCCTGTTTGGGCTCCCAGAAGAGCATGGCTCCAATAGATGCCCTTTTTTGTATTTTTTTTGGGTGCTCTTGTGCAAGTCACCTGGCTCCCATGACAGCATGGCGCCAAAGGATGCATGCCCCCCAAAGACATGAGTCCCAATTTTCTTCCGTGGCATGTTGGAGGGTATGGAACTAAGACTCCCATCATCCATGGTCATTGGCCACATTTGCTGGGGCTTATGGGAGCTGTAGCTCAGCATCCTCTGGAGAGCCGAAGGTTCTCTATACCTGCTCCAGGACATGATTTAAGAGCATATGAGGTAGCCATCATACAGGTTTGGGGCTGTTGAGAGCCTGGATGGATCTAGGAGCTCCATGTACAATGATGGAATACAATGATGGAAGAAAGGCTGGATGTAAACGTGCTAGATAAAAATGGTAATTTGATAGGAGCAGCAGAGCAGGCACAATGAAGAAGAAAGAGGGGATTTCTGGCAAAATCTGGGACACAGGAAGGCTCAAATTAATAATAATAATAATAATAATAATAATAATAATAATAATAATAATAATAATAATATATTATTTATACCCGCCCATCTGGCTGGGTTACCCCAGCCACTCTGGGCGGCTTCCAACAGAACATTAAAATGCAGTAATCTATTAAACATTAAAAGCCTCCCTAAACAGGGCTGCCTTCAGATGTCTTCTAAAAGTCTGGTAGTTGTTTTTCTTTTGATATCTGGTGGGAGGGGATTGCACAGGGCGGGTGCCACTACCGAGAAGGCCCTTTGCCTGGTTCCCTGTAACTTGACTTCTCGTAGTGAGGGAACCACCAGAAGGCCCTCGGCACTGGACCTCAGTGTCCGGGCAGAACGATGGGGGTGGAGACGCTCCTTCAGGTATACTGGACAGAGGCCATCTAGGGCTTTAAAGGTCAGCACCTATCTTATATTCTGCCATCTTGGTAAGATCATTGTGAGATGCAATTCATAGGTTATGCTGGCAGTGTTGTCACAGCTAGAAAAAAATGCACTACCCCAATTCCACCCCATGTTGATAATGTGTGGAAGGCTAAACATCTGGAAGTCACCCTACTGACACTGAAACTTTCAAGTGGATTGTTGTGGCAGGTGCTGGTGGCATGGGAAAATCACCCCTAGATAGGCAGGGCACCATCTGATCTCACTTTCAATACATCACAATGTGAAGGTGGACCACAGGAGAGCAAGCTTTGAGTGACACTTCACTGTGGTTCTTTGTAATCATACAAAGTAATCATACAAAGAAAAGCATGGTTAGTTTATTGTTGGGTTCTGATATTTCAGACTGCGCTCTAGGAAGTGCTTTCACCATAACCAGCCTGCTTTATAGGCATTGTAGTTGATGAGCTGTGCCTGTGTACATCATACGGCTCTGATTCTAGAGAGAGAGGAGAATATCCCATTTATTTTTGCTTAGCAATCGAAGACTGTTCATCCATCAAGAATGACTTTTCCGTGACATTTTCCTGCTATTTTCAGCTGCAGAAGCTCCTGTGTGACCTGCTGCAACAGCTGCTTACCCTCAGGAAAATCAACATATGCACAGCCTTTTCTCAAATTGTGAGAATCCAGTGGAGCTTGGCTGAAAACCGTTGCCTACTCTGGATTATGTCACTTTATGAAGCATTTGTCTTTTGCAATGCTGGTCTGGAATCTCCTTGTTCCTCCTTGTTAAGTAATTACTTGTCAGTAAAGTAGACCACTTCCTTCCAGGCTTTCCTTCCTTCCTTCCTGCTTCTTTTCCCAGTTCAGTCAGTATCAGTATGAGCTAGCATTTGCCAGTGTTTACTTCTTGGTTCCATCTTAGAATAGAATAGAAAACAGAATAGAAATACTTCATTGTCACTGTACCACATGTTTACAGTGAGATTAAACAACCCCCCTTCCCCACCAATCTCTCAGTCCTTCGTACAACCACCGACCCCAAACGTCAGCTGCAATATTGCTGTCTTCAGAAGCCTCATGGCCCACAGGTAGAAACTGTTCTTTAACCTGTTGGTTCGGCTTATCATGCTACTATATCTCCTGCCCGAGGGCAGGAGATTAAAAAGGTGCTGGCCAGGGTGTGAGTCATCCCTGAGAATGTTCCTCGCTCTTCTGAGGCAACGGTCTTCTGCGATAACATCTAGCGGAGTGTGTAACCTGAAGCGTTTGTAACCTGAGGCGTTTGTAACTCGAGGTACCACTGTACTCATAATGGCCTTTGTGTTCCATGAGTAATAAACCTTATGTTTTCTTCCTCCTTTCAACCGGCAGACTTGCCAGACTATTTCTTTCTGTACACTGCTGCAGTATTTCTACTGAACTCCAACAGCCCCCAAAATCAGGTGCAAGAACCCTCACCACCCCCCCATGGGTGGAACCCATCCATCTAACACAGACATCACCAGACTACGGCCCGCGGGCCAGATACGGCCCAAGCGAGCCAATTTTCCGACCTGCCACGACCCCCAGCGCTCGCCGCCGCCCGCAGCTTGCCGCTGCCACCTGCTCTTACCAGCACGGTGCGACTGCCCATCTCCGGGATGGTGCGGCACCGGAAATAGGTTGTGCGCATGCGCAAGCATCATTTTCCGGCGCACTTCCGGGTCGGCGCACGCCGGAAATGATGCTTCAGAGTGTTAGGGACAAATTTAGGGGTGGGCAGTGGAAGGAGAGGGGGATGTCTCAGTGCAGAAGCAAAGATCCTTGCAGTGGTAGAACACATTACTACCTTGGATACAAACCCATGCATCTAGTAGCTAGGGCCATTTCCAATGCTGGAGTGTTACAAAGGAAACAGGCTATGTGTGTACTGTATATGAGTACGCACATGCGCATGCATGCGCACACACACTAATGCCATAAATTACTGTGCTTAGCAACAATGTGACTGTTCCTCCAGCTAATTATTTTTTAACAAGCTTTTTATTTGATTTATAACTTCAAGATTCCTGCATGGCAGAAAAGAGTGTGATGCTTTCTGGGAACGTTCAGAACATATAATGGCAAGCTTCATCGTCTTTGACTACAATACTATGATGAGGGAAGCCACTCAGAATAATTCTGTGATTAGATTAATGCCTGATAGTTACTTCAGAACCTCCTGATGAGATATTAAAATATGGCGACAATGAATATATATTTTTTCCAAATATACGGCTTCTTTTCAAATATACGGCTTCAATTTCATTCTGAATGTACTCGAGAGAATATCCCTTCTGAACCAATGCTACGATCCTTGCTTCATCGAAACCTGAAATGGCACCCCTGTTCATCTTCCCCAGACCAATGGAGCTATTGATGAGAAAGAGGGGCACTGGCTCACAGATTCCTTTGGGTCCTTTGCAGGGATGCAGGGGGATTTTATTCAGTCAGCATTTTTAAGCAAAGCAACCTCATTTGCAGTTCTGCAACTTATATGCTATCACCCTTCAGATGGTATAAGTCTCTGAATTGTATGATGCACTGCTTTTGCTCGAAATAATGCATATTTTAGCGGGGAAGTGCATACAGATTTAAAGCATTTTTGTGTGTGAAGCTTTTGTGTTTTAAAAAAATGCAGAAAAGAGGATGGCATGGGCTTCTGACTGAACACATGTGAAACTGGCATGTACAAGAAACATCCATAGGATGATTTAATGCAGGAACCTTTTTTTTTTTTAAACCAAGGACCACATTTCCATCAGACCAACTTTCTGGGAGCCACATGTTGGTGCTGAGCGGGTAAAGCAAGGAATGGAAATGCTACCTTTGTATGGTAAGTTAGTTTCTGCAGACACTCAAACACCCCTCTGTGGAGACCCAGGCAAGCAAGAGGCATCTCTGAATTCAAGGACAAAGTTGGCTGATATGGCCAGGGGAAACTTTCACAGGCCAGAGAGGTATGGAGGGTCTCATTGGGCTCCTGAGTGAGGTTGTACCTCATCCCTGATTTAAAGATTAATGAAACATGCACACAAAAGCTCAAACCAATAACAAACTTAGTTGTTCTAAGGTTTGTTATTGGAAGGTTCTATTGGAATGAATTTTTTTTATTTTGTTTCGACTACGGCAGACCAACACGGCTACCTACCTGTAACTATTAAAGATTAATGGTTCATTATTGAGGTGCTGAGTTTCTTGATCACTTTTTATTTTGCCTCTTCTTCAAAGGAGCTTTGAGCAGCATATATTGTGTTACTTTGGGCTAGAAACAATGGCTGCTCCCATGGTTAGGGCTGTTAGAAGGCATCAGTTTCCATTCTAACTTGTGTTCACTGTATGCAGTGCTGTTTCTGTTCCACTGCAGTTCAGCTTCTGACAAAAACTGGGCTATTTGTCCCGCTGTCTGCTGTGGCAGGATTTTGCATAAGTAATTAATTCTATTATCATTATGCCATTCCACTCCATTCATTTCAATTCAAAGGAAACACAATTCAAATGGAGAGGGAGTGATCAGTTACACATAGTTTGTGGACCAAAGTCACCCACACCACCCACAGGGAATACTGGTTATATTTTCTGGTTGATTTCCATTCCAGATATGGGACAAATAAGTGACATCAGCAATTCTCAACCCCTTTTCCAGCAGAATTCTGTGACATTCCTACACACAGTTAAGTTTCATGACTAAGGAGGGATTTCAACTCAACTGGCTCAGGTACAACACTTTATCTATTACACTGTAGTGGTTCTCTCTAGCTGATGGGTTATTTAAATACATGGTTGGCCAACCGGTGAAACCATTGTCAAATGTACTGCACTGTTAAGGTACTGCTCCTGATAGGAGCCAGAGAGATATGTGATTCTGTTTAAAACACAGAGCCAATTTTAAACACCCGCCACCACCTCCTTAACTCTGCTGCTCACTACACTAGAGGTAAAATCACATCAAGATCCTTGAGTAGAAATAATAATAATAATAATAATAATAATAATAATAATAATAATAATAATAATATATTTCCCAGCAACTCTGGACGGCTCCCAACAGAACATTAAAAACACAGTAAAAGATCAAACATTAAAAACTTCCCTAAACAGAGCTGCTTTCAGATGCCTTCTAAAAGTCAGGTAGTTGTTTATTTCCTTGACATCTGATGGGAGGGCGTTCCACAGGGTGGGCGCCACTACCGAGAAGGCCCTCTGCCTGGTTCCCTGTAACATTGCTTCTCGTAGTGAGGGAACTGCCAGAAGGCCCCCAGCACTGGACCTCAGTGTCCAGGCTAAACAATGGGGATGGAGACGCTCTTTTGGGTATAGAATAGAATAGAATATTTTATTGTCATTGTCCCCTTCGGGGACAACGAAATTACTTCTGGGCTGAGGCCATTTAGGGCTTTAAAGGTCAGCACAAAGACTTTGAATTGTGCTCGGAAACGTACTGGGAGCCAATGTAAGTCTTTCAGGACCAGTGTTGTGTGGTCTCGGCTTTGCACTTAACTTGTGAAACACTCACAAAATTCTGTGCTACCACTAGTATAACACATTATTTCAATAGAGGAAGCAGACCCTGTCATGGCTAAATTACATAGCCATCTTTCCACAGTGCCTAGCTCAATATTTGCACATAGGCTGTGCGCTGAAATTCATCTTCCTTCTTCCAAGTCATTAGCAATTATGTTAATGGATCCTAACACTGACCTTTTTGAATTGTCTGTAATTTTCCTGTCACTGACTCCCGCCCCCCACCCCGCCATAATTCCTGTGCAATTCGCCCAGCGATATGTTGGCATGCACTCCAAATCTCCAGTTATTTTATTCACTTTCTAGTTCCTTGGTGTAGAAACTATATTGGGAATATGCATTTGAGTCACTATTTTGCCTTTGCATATGAGCCCTTGTTTCATGGAGTTGACTGCTCAGACTTGAGTAACTTTCACCTGGGTAAGAGGGATGACTTCTGAAAACAGCTTGGCAGGGTGGAGCCATGGCAGTAGGCTCCCAGCAGCACAGAATTGCTGTCCTTTATGGACAGCGAGATGTGTGAGGTGGTGGTAAGGTTGGAGCTGCATGTACACTCAAGCCGGTTTGCTGGATTGGCTTTGCCAATGCACCTGTGCAATATTGACCTCACCTCCATCTCTTTGCCCCTCTGCTAAGTGGGAGCAACTCTGCTGCCGGGAGGCTATCTCTGTGTCTTTGTCCCACAAGGCAAACTATTGGGAACCAGACCCTGTTAGGCCTTGCATGGCAGATTGTGTAATGTGGGGATGAATAGTGTATTGAGGTCGCCATTTATGTTCCTGTGATAATAGATCGATGGAAACACTGCACCATATAGTATTTATATGTCCTTTATATTGTGTTGTCTGGAAGAACTTACTGTTACCATTAATCCACAAGTTGCCTGGGCACCCGGCAGATTTTCGCCTGGCCTTCTTATTGCAAGATACTGATCAGCATGTAACTTTACAAATGGCAAAAATTTTAACTTCCATTTTGACTTATAAACAACATAATGGGCTGCTGTTTGGAAGCTGAAAATTCCTTATAGTATCTAATTCTAATCTGTACTCTTTTACGTTTTTACTGGTTTTAATTTTTAAATCAAATTGTGCTGTGTTTTTGTGCTAGTTCTGTTGTTCTTATGAGCTTAAAGCTGAAATAAAGTGATTGATTGATTGAACATGTGCTGAACCATTTCCCCCCTCCATCCTTACTGGCACCATCAGAAACACACACACACTTCCCAAAACACAATTCCACGGAATCTGGAAATCCTCATCCAGTTAGAAAATATAGAACAGGGAGCCCACTTAAGCCATAAAAAGCTTTTAAGATGCCTTGAATAAAATTGGGTTTCAATATATTATTAAGAAATGATCATAAGAGTCATCACAGGGGAATGATGATACAGAAAGGTTCTTATCAAAGAATGAGCCAGTCAAGCTGAACGTGGAGGCCTGCTCAATGTGATTGCTTTCCAGCTTAGCAGATCAGCTGAGAAAGTCCTCCGCTGTCGCATACAGCTCAAATGTCAAGCTGATTGCCACAGCCTTCATGTCAATTTACATAAATTATCCATAATACTCATATTTTATTTCTAAAAATGATGTTTGCCTGTATTCATAATCTAATTAAAGGGAGACTAGAGTAGCGGTTACAGTTGATTGCATCTTTCTGAAGCCTATCAATTCTTCATGACAATGCCAGACAGTCATTCTCCTTATTTCCACGGGTTCCCCCCACCCGCCCCCCGCCCTGCATTCAGTAGATGAAATCCAAGCAGGAGACGCCTGGGAGTGTGACACAGTTTCTCCCATTTTTTAACGTGTTTTAAAACAGTCCCCAGCATTCATTAACTGCATAAATTCGTTAGCCATTTAGAGATTGTGAGGAATAATGACCTGCAGACTCCAAAAAGATTAAATTCTCAATCGGTTGATTATTAACCTTCATTAGTAGTAAAGAACTAGCTAATTGAGAATGCAACTCTATGCAAAACTTACTTGACAGTAAATCCCATTGAACTCGATAGGATTTTTAAATGAGTGGTATTCAATGGTTCTGTTTCCCACAATTCTTCCTTGCAACAGAAGCTCCCAATGACTCCTCAAAATCTGCTCTGATGCGTTGGAGGGTCCTCTGGAGCAGATTTGGAGTTAGCATGCAAGGAGGCTAAAGGACAGGGAGGATAATCAATAAATTCTCTCTTGTTTCACTGACAGATATCTTCCATCAGTGGAGGAACAGCACTGGATACTACTGTGCTGCTATTACTACTATTCCAAACCCCAAAAATAAGGGGTGGACCAACTTCAGGCCTGCAAGATCTGGTTTGTGTTTTATTATAACCAACTGGAGCAAGCTGCAAAAGACATAGATTGAAAACTGGCAAACCCTGAGCACAGGAATTTGTTTTGAGTCCTTGAACTGAATGTTGTTGAGTAGACAGTTGTTATTATTATTTTATTATTTATTCAATTTATCAAAAGATCTCAGGGCGGTTCACAGAATAAAATAAAAGATAGAATATAGTAAATAATTAAACCAAAACAGCAAAACAACACCCCCCTTCCCACAGGTACATTTAAAAGGCTGTGGGATATTAACCAGCCAAAGGCTGATTTCACCAGGTGCCTAAAAATATATAATGAAGGCGCCAGGCAAACTTCCTTGAGGAGAGCATCTCACAAATGGGGAGCCACTATAGAAAAGGCCAGTTCTTGTGTTGTCACCCTCCAAACCTCATGTGGGCCTGTGATGATGAACACAGAGCCTGGTTTATATGGGGAAAGGCAGTCCTTGAGGGATTGCGGCCCTAGGCAATATTCTACAACCAAGCAGTATATATATATAAAAACCCAGGACATCCCGAGACCATCGGCTGTGGTGAGGACTGCCTTGCAGGGAGCAGGCCTATTTCCAGCTGGCCTAGGGGGTGGGGCCCAAGCCTCACACTCCAGCTACAAAAAGGACTCCTGCTGCAGAGAGACCTCAGACCATCGGCTGTGGTGAGGACTGCAAGGCCTGCTCCCTCCAAGGCCTATTTCCAGCTGGCCTAGGGGGCGGGGCCCAAGCCTCACACTCCAGCTACAAAAAGGACTCCTGCTGCAGAGAGAGCTCAGACCATCGGCTGTGGTGAGGACTGCAAGGCCTGCTCCCTGCAAGGCCTTTTTCCACCAGCTGGCCTAGGGGGTGGGGCCCAAGCCTCACACTCCAGCTATAAAAGGGACTCCTGCTGCAGAGAGACCTCAGACCATCGGCTGTGGTGAGGACTGCAAGGCCTGCTCCCTGCAAGGCCTTTTTCCACCAGCTGGCCTAGGGGGTGGGGCCCAAGCCTCACACTCCAGCTATAAAAGGGACTCCTGCTGCAGAGAGACCTCAGACCATCGGCTGTGGTGAGGACTGCAAGGCCTGCTCCCTGCAAGGCCTATTTCCAGCTGGCCTAGGGGGCGGGGCCCAAGGCCTCACACTCTCAGCTATAAAAATGACCCTAGTGCTTAGAGTGGGGCTGGAAAATGTCCTAAGCTGTCGATGGCATCTCAATTTTATTTATTTTTTATTTATTTTTTGACGTTGGGGGGTAGCTGGGTGGGGGGATATTTTGTTTGGGATTAATTTTAGTATAATTGTTATGTCTTTGTTTTTTATTTTTATTGGTTGCTGTATAGTTTGTGGTCTGTTTTAAGGGGTGGGATCAGGGCTGCCTGGGAGTGGGCCCCAGTCAACAGAATGGCTGGGGCAGGTTCCACAGGGGGGGATGCACTGGGACACCCGATCTCAGTGATCATGGGCAGGAGGAGGAGTTACGCTAAGGCCAGACCATGTCATTACCGAGGAGGCAGGCTTAGTCGTTGTTTGAGGACTATCCCTGCCTCCGGGTCTGGCCCTGACCGGACGGGTACTGGAATCAACAAGGGATACCCACATGACCTGAAAGTGCTGCTATGTAATGCCAGGTCAATGATGAACAAAACAACTGCCATCCACGACTTGATTGTGGATGGAGGATTTGACCTGGCATGTGTGACAGAGACTTGGTTGGATGAGGCAGATGGGCCAGTCCTCGCCACTGCTTGTCCACCAGGTTTCTCTTATGCACAGCAACCCAGGCCATCTGGGCGGGGAGGGGGGGTTGCAGTGATTTTTAGGAAGTCATTAGTTTGCACCAGGCGTCCTATTGGAAAGACTGAGTTTTCTGAGTGCATGTTCTGGAAGTTGGGCAATAGGGGCAGTACAGGATTCCTTTTGGTGTACCGACCTCCCCGCTGCACCAAGGATTCCCTGCCCGAGCTGCTTCAGGTCGTGGCTGATGTGCTCCTGGAGACACCTAGCTTGGTTGTCTTAGGAGATTTTAACATCCATGCCGACACGACCTTACAAGGGGCCGCTCGGGACTTCGTGGAAAGCATGGCCTCCATGGGGCTGTCCCTGAATAAGTCTGGCCCAACTCATAGCCGTGGACATGCCTTAGACTTGGTGTTTACCTCTATGGATGTTGGTGATCTGACACTAAGTAAAAGCGAAACAAAAGAAGTGCCATGGTCAGATCACTTCCTGATGCAACTAGACTTCTCCGCGACCCTTCCCCTCTGCCGGGAGGTGGGACCGATTCGGATGGTCCGCCCCCGCTACTTAATGGATCCAATTGGCTTCCAGAGAGTGGTAGGGGATGTTTTATCCCATGTTGATGGCCTTTCAGCTGATTCCCTGGTGGCCCGCTGGAATGTGGAGTTAACCAGGGCTATTGACTGTCTGGCTCCGAAGCGCCCTCTCCGATTGCATGGAGCCCGGACAGCCCCGTGGTTTTCCCCGGAGCTGAGGGCGATGAAACAGTCGCTGAGACGGCTAGAGCGCCGGTGGCGGAAAACTCATTCTGAATCAGACCGGACACAGGCTAGAGCTCAACTTCGAGCCTACCAAGTGGCGGTAGCGACGGCGAAGAAGACTTTCTTCACCGCCTCTATTGCATCTGCAGAAAATAGCAGCAGGAGACTTTTTCAGGTGGTTCGCGATTTAGCAGAACCACCTGTTCCATCAGGGCCCAGTACGGGCCACATGCTCTCCTGCAATGATTTTGCAAAGTTTTTTGCAGATAAAGTCGCTCAGATTCGGGAAGAGGTAGACTCCACCGTGGGAGCAGGGCCGGGGCGGGAGAGTGCTAGAGTCCTGTCTAGTCCAGTTGTGTGGGATCAATTCCAATCTGTTACCTCCGAGGATGTGGACAGGCTGCTTGGACGAGTGAAACCAACCACCTGTCTCCTTGATCCTTGCCCATCCTGGCTTATAAAAGCTAGCCGGGAAAGGCTGGGTGATGGGCTTTGCGGGGTGGTGAATGCTTCTCTCTGCGAGGGAGCCTTCCCAGACCCGCTAAAAGAGGCGGTTATTAAACCGCTCCTTAAAAAACCATCTTTGGATGCGGCCAATATGGCCAACTATCGCCCAGTCTCAAATCTTCCATTCTTGGGCAAGGTGATTGAGCGAGTGGTTGCTGAACAACTCCAGGCACGCCTGGAAGAAGCGGACCATTTGGATCCCTTCCAATCGGGATTCAGACCTCATCATGGGACTGAAACTGCCTTGGTCGCACTGGTCGATGATCTCCGGCGGGCTAGGGACAAAGGTGAGAGCTGTTTCCTGGTTCTGCTGGATCTCTCAGCGGCCTTTGACACCATCGACCATAACATCCTTCTGGACCGTCTAGAGGGTTTGGGAGCTGGGGGCACTGTTATACAGTGGTTCCACTCCTTCCTCCTGGGCCGTGTTCAGAAAGTGGTGGTGGGGGATGAGTGTTCAGACCCCTGGGCTCTCACTTGTGGGGTACCTCAGGGTTCTGTCCTCTCCCCCATGCTTTTTAACATCTATATGCAGCCGCTGGGAGAGATCATCAGGGGGTTTGGACTGGGTGTTCATCAGTATGCGGATGATACCCAGCTCTACCTCTCTTTCAAATCAGAACCAGTGAAGGCGGTGAAGGTCCTGTGTGAGTGTTTGGAGGCGGTTGGAGGATGGATGGCGGCTAACAGATTGAGGTTGAATCCTGACAAGACAGAAGTGCTGTTTTTGGGGGACAGGAGGCGGGCAGGTGTGGAGGACTCCCTGGTCCTGAATGGGGTAACTGTGCCCCTGAAGGAACAGGTGCGCAGCCTGGGAGTCATTTTGGACTCACAGCTGTCCATGGAGGCACAGATTAATTCTGTATCCAGGGCAGCTGTCTACCAGCTCCATCTGGTACGCAGGCTGAGACCCTACCTGCCCGCGGACTGTCTCGCCAGAGTGGTACATGCTCTAGTTATCTCTCGCTTGGACTACTGCAATGCGCTCTACGTGGGGCTACCTTTGAAGGTGACCCGGAAACTACAACTAATCCAGAATGCGGCAGCTAGACTGGTGACTGGGAGCGGCCGCCGAGACCACATAACACCGGTCTTGAAAGACCTACACTGGCTCCCAGTACGTTTCCGAGCACAATTCAAAGTGTTGGTGCTGACCTTTAAAGCCCTAAATGGCTTCGGTCCTGTATACCTGAAGGAGCGTCTCCACCCCCATCGGTCAGCCCGGACACTGAGGTCCAGTGCCGAGGGCCTTCTGGCGGTTCCCTCGCTGCGTGAAGCCAAGTTACAGGGAACCAGGCAGAGGGCCTTCTCGGTAGTGGCGCCCGCCCTGTGGAACGCCCTCCCTTCAGATGTCAAAGAAAACAACAACTACCAGACCTTTAGAAGACATCTGAAGGCAGCCCTGTTTAGGGAGGCTTTTAATGTTTTATAGATTATTGTATTTTAATGCTCTGTTGAAAGCCGCCCAGAGTGGCTGGGGAAACCCAGCCAGATGGGCGGGGTATAAATAATAAATTATTATTATTATTATTATTATTATTATTATTATTATTATTATTATTATTATTATTATCCCAGTTGACATTGGTTGCTGAGGAAGTGTTCAATCTATGTCTTGAACACAAAAGTAACACAGCCCTGGAACAGTTAACTGGCAAAGGAGAAAGACACTTGAAATTCTCAATTATTCTACTTTGGTATATATCAGTACTTCTCTTGTTTAATAGCATCTGTCATTTTGCTGGTGTTTCTTGTGTTTCCTTCATGTGGGCTATTATAGCCAAGCTATCGAATGGAAAGTGTAAAGCTATTGAAAGAAAAGAGTAAGTGACCAATTTGCAACAGTGAAGTATGGAAGTAATAACCTGCTAATGTTATCTTCCTGCTATTCATGCTGATTTATCAAGCTTTAGAGAAAACGAAGAGAACTTTGCTTAATGGATTTGCTACTCTCTCTGTTGGAAAAGTCAGCACACTCGAAAGTGATAAGTTTCTCCACCACAAACGTATCACAGTCTTAAGGGGGTGACTAGCACTTACCTTCCTATAGTACAGTGAGGATTAATCAAAGTACATTTCAAGTCGGTGAGGTTAGGGATGGGTAGATCAGTCTATTTCCGGTCTGTATCAGTTTCTCTTGCATTTCTTTCTTAAATCCATTCACTGCATTAAGCAGTGTGAAAAGTCATACTTAATAATGCATTTGAAAGTGAATTTTAGCACAATTTATGCCTTTCTAAACCTATTTTATCCCAAAATACACATTTTGTAGTTGTTGGGGTTGGTGTTTTTGTTTTTGTTGTTGTTGTTGTTGTTGTTGGGTGTGTGTGTGGTTTTTTGTTGTTGTTGTTGAGCTGATGAATATATCAGTTCAAAATTTACAAAATTCAGAGAAGTGCACTGTCCAAGGAATAATTGGTTTCAAGTACATGTATTAGTACGGGAGGTGCTAATTAGGCTGGTTCACTTCAAAATGCAGAGAAATGAAATTCTCCACCATCGTTATAGTGCCCCGAATTCATGGAGCTAGAGCCAGCACGAGATAGCAGGTAAAATGGGCAGGTTTTTTGAAACGGCCTAGGACCCTCGTACCTAAGGGACCGCCTCTCCTGGTATGCCCCGTGTAGGACCTTAAGGTCCTCAAATAATAACATTTTGGAGGTCCCGAGCCACAAGGATGCTAGGTTGGCCTCAACTACCGGTAGGGCCAGGGCCTTCTCAGTACTGGCCCCGACTTGGTGGAATGGTCTGTCACAAGAGACCAAGGCCCTGCGGGATTTGGCATCTTTCCACAGGGCCTGCAAGATGGAGATGTTCCGCCTGGCCTTTGGGTTGGCTTCAGTTTAACCCTGATGTTTCATTCCTTTATGGTTTGATTGGTGGGCTACTTAAAAATGAGGCTGCATTTTAAACTTTAAATCATATTTTAACCTGCATTTTAATTGATTGTTTTGTATGTTTTGTTCTGATTTTATTGGTGTTAGCCGCTCTGAGCCCGGTCTTGGCTGGGAAGGGCGGGGTATAAATAAAAATTTATTATTATTATTATTATTATTAATGCAAAGTAAGATGTCTTAGCAGCCTAAGACACATCAGTTTCCTTGATCCTGAAGATCGAGAGGCCTCCCCACCCTCCTCTACCCTGACCTGCAGTAGAAAACTAACCAAGATGTTCCTGCATCAAGCAAATAGATTTCTGCAGTATCTTTCCAGTTCTATAATGCTTTGTGATATTGGTAGGGTGGTGTGATGTGCTAGACATTTTCCAAATGCTTAACAACATTTCTACCAGAAGTCCACAGTATACACAGAGGATAAAATATGAAGTCACCGGTTTACAAATGTAGGAAAGGGTATTAAGCCATCTATGGGACTGTGTCTGTGACTGTGAGCAACATTAGGACTCAATAAAATTGAAACAAGGGGGGAAAATGGCCTCCCTGTTAGAGGGCTCGCTGAACGGAGAACAATGTTTAGTATAGCGTGAGGGATTTATAGTTAGCCTCCGAGGCAAAATGTTGGTCATGAATTGCTATAACAAATTTATCACCACGAATACAAATGCTCACAAATGTCAGGCTGTATCTGCAGTGGTACTGAACTGTCCAAATGTCAGCTGCACACATCCAGTAGCAAAAAAAATTAGCACCTCAAACAAATTTGCTAAACAATGAAAGCTTAAATCTGAAAGGACTTAATCTCTATATAAATCACAACCTGCTTTGGAAATAATACGGTTCACACTCTGACAATAAAACAGACAGAAAGATGCGTTTGGCTATTTATATCTATGAACAAAATGGAGGGGAAGCCAAAGTAAAATGATGGGCATTCCACAGTTTCAAAAAATCCTGCAAGTGTGCAGTCACATAACCCATTTCACGCACAATCTTTTCCTTCTGAAGTATTAAAATAAGCAGGCAAAAACAGGGCTGGCACTTCAGATTTCAGTAGCACAGTGGTGGTGGGGGATACATGGAAAGAACTTTCCAACATGTGAAGATCATTGGCAGGTGCAAAGGTTTGATTGTAACTATGGTCAAAATTTAAATTTCAGCAACGCAATGGGTTGGATCAGACTAAATAGGACTCTGTGAACAGCGCCTTTGGACAAGCTTTTGACGACTTACTTAAACTTGTTGAGTTCAATGAATCCACTCTGAGTGTAACTCAATTGGATATCACCCAACCTTTTTATTTATTTCAGAATTTATAAACCGCTCTGCTTTCATGGAAATCCCAAATGGTTTACCGAAGTACAGAAAAACAACTATTGTTCCACACAAGAATTTATTTTATTTATTTTATTGCATTTATCATTCTCCCTCTCCTCATTTAATCCCCACAACAACCCTGTGAGGTAGGTTGGACTGGGAGGCAGTGACTGGCCCCAGTGAGCTTCATGACCAAGTGCTCATTTGAACCCTGGTCTCCATGGCCCTAGTCTGACACTCTAACAACCACTCATCAGATTCCCCATGCATCGCATGGCGATGACTCCAATGTGCTGACTCCAATCATAAGTTTTGTTCTTCACATTAGTGAATTTAGTTTTGTTTTTAAAATCCTCATGAAAATTCACCAGCTTTTACATGTAATTTTCTCCTAATGTACAAAATTTATATGAAATTTTCCCCACGTAATTTTTGTATGCTCTTTTCACCAAATATATACATTTTTGTGCATGCTTTGTCCTAGTATATGCACTATCGTGGAGATCACTCGGCTGAAGAACTACATTACAAAATTCACAACATGCGAATTTTGAAGGATTGCTGTGTTTCAGGTCTTGTATTCTTTTGGAAAGTTCAAATTAGGCAAGTTCCCCTTTAAATGTAAACTGAACTGAATTTCTTCCCCATCCCCAACTCCAAGTAGCATAAAGTAGTGGACACATGCATCTTGGGGGCTTCGTTTCTTCAAGACATGCTCCACCTACCTGTTGTGGCGTATGTGTATTTTGGTGCACAAATTGGGCACCACTGAAATGAGAGCAGCACAGGTCTTCGCCTTTTTGTGACCCAGTTAACTGAACACACACCTGCAGATGGTGAATTGGCAGGCCACCTGTTTTTGCTGCCTGCCTAGGACTGAAAAAACAAGGAGCACTGCCCAGCATCTGTAAGACATGGCTGTTGGGCTGTCTTTAGCCTACTGGGGCACAAACTGTTCAAGCAGCAGCAACCAGTACAGGCTAAATGCTAAGCGTCTTCAGAAACAGCATGCCGTACTATGCAAGATTGTGGCAAGTTTAGGTTACAGCGAATTCCACCCTGCACATCTCACATTAAAAGTCACTGTGCACGAGAAATTCCTTAATGCTCTATCTATCATGTAGTCAAATCCCCTTTCTGCTAACGGGGGTGGGAGGAGAGAGAGGGCTCCCTGTTTTCAAAATAGCACAGCGATCCTGGTGACAGCATCATGCCCCTCGGGGAAACTGCCACCTCAGACTGCGGCCCAGGGGAAGCCAAATCAAATTGCCCCATATTTTGTGCATGAAGTGGGCATGTGGCAGGCGTGACTGAATGTTTTCTGACAGCTCTGTTAATTCAGGGCCCATCAGATGACAGAGAGAATGATTTCTGTAATTAT
This sequence comes from Darevskia mixta, assembly GCA_034641385.1. Taxonomy (NCBI): domain Eukaryota; kingdom Metazoa; phylum Chordata; class Lepidosauria; order Squamata; family Lacertidae; genus Darevskia; species Darevskia mixta. The sequence goes on from JAWWNH010000149.1 coordinate 2,600,279, forward strand.
TTTTAGGCATAAGATCCATAGTCAGCTCTGTTAGTGCGTGCTTTTGAAACTGCTTGACATGAAATACTGTTAGGAGTTTGAGGAGGGAGGAAGAAGGCTGCATGCGAGATTCTCCTAACTCCTAGATTCAGCAGGTGTTAAAATATAAGCCCAGCTAGCTTCCTGTGTTGAGGTGAAGAAGCAAGCTGGAGAGAGAGAGAGAACAATGTTTGATTCCTGTTTGAATCCAAGGCTGTAGCTATGGGGAAAACAGGACCCTTTGTGAACTCCTCCATTGTAGGCTCAGGTTGTATATATATATATACCCTGTTTTCCCTTTTTTAAGACGTAGTCATAAAGTAAGCCATGGCAGGTTTTTATCACATTTGCAAAAAATAAGCCATACCCCGAAAATAAGCCATAGTGCTGCCATTGTCCCCGTTGCCTCCTAAGCCCCTCCTTCCTGTTCCTGGCGCTCAGGGAGCCAAGACATCCCCTGAAAATAAGCCACTTTGTGTTTTTTTTGAGGAAAAAAAATATAAGACAGTGTCTTAAAATAGGGGAAACACGGTATAAACCATATGTCCTAAGGACGTCACAGTCTCTGATGTGCATTTCCAAAAGGAAACACGAACCCTAGGTAAGTGGAACCCCCGGAATCTCGCACCGTTCAGAGATCAGGGTGGTGTGCAGCCATACACATGGATAATTTATGCACTACCCCTCTGGATAAAGCCTTTGAAAGACGACATGTCTGACTGCATGAACTTCTACTGTATTGCTTGTAGGGTGGGAATGAGGCAAAGATATGCAACTGGCTGATTCTCATCCAAGACATCTCACTGGAGTGCAATCTCATTCAAAGCCTTGCATAAGCAGGCTTTCTCTTTCCTGTAGCTAAATCCAGTCTGTCTTGGATTTGCTTCAGTGTTAAAACTTTGATCGGCTGCTTTTGTAAACCAAGATACAGTCAAAGATTACAGAAACATGTGCTAGGAGAAACTAACTATATCTATCCATATCTATCTATCTATCTATCTATCTATCTATCATCTATCTATCTATCTATCTATCTATCTATCATCTATCTATCATCTATCTATCTATCTATCTATCTATCTATCATCTATCTATCATCTATCTATATCTATCTATCTATCTATCATCTATCTATCTATCTATCTATCTATCTATCTATCTATCTATCTATCTATCTCTATCATCTATCTATCTATCTATCTATCTATCTATCTATCTAATCTATCTATCTATCTATCTATCTATCTATCATCTATCTATCTATCTATCTATCATCTATCTATCTATCTATCTATCTATCATCTATCTATCATCATCATCTATCTATCCTTGGCCGTGCTAAAATATTTCTTGATCTGCTGTTGATGGGGCATTATATTTCTGGGTGGCAGGCCGAGAGGAGCACCCCTTCTCCATTCATGATATTTGTCCTGATCCTTATATGCTGCTTGCTTCAGCATTTAATTGCTCATTTACTAAATACAGCACCACCCCGACTTTCCTTTCTTTCTTAACTTGCCATGCCATCCACTTTGGGATCTGGCATTGGAACAGAACATGACCCAAGCAGTCCTTCTGACTCCCATTCACCCTTGTCTACGCAAGGTGATACCTTCACTCCAACCAGATAGTAAGCCTTTGGAAATAAAATGCTCCGGCAGCGTTGCGATGAATTCGAAGCTACCAGGAACTAGCTACAATTGATAAATTAGCTGTTCTTTCATTGGTGGCATATCTGGAAAACAAAACTGTAGATCACTTCCTGATGTCGGCATTCCCAGAGATGATAGTTACAGACCTGGAAGCAAAATGCATAATACAGTTTCAGTGGGGTGGGGGTACATTTCTAGCAGAGCTGACAAAAACCTTTTACAGATGCAGCTGTCTGCTCTGATTGAGGAGCTTCTCGGAACTTGGTAAGACAAATTCAAGGGGCTGTGCAGTTTCATTTTTCTCTAGTCTCAGACATGTTTTGATGCTGGCCCATCTGTCCCTGGAGCCTTAGAAATCCCCCTTAGGTATGAATGCTTAGCCCTGTTTGAGCCGAAATTAGCGCCCATGACTTGGACTAACAAAGGTTGGCTATTTACTAATGTTAAAAAGCAAGGTCTGAGCATGTGCAGAACCTTTTAAGAGCTAGTGTTTAATTCATATTGAATCTGAGTAGGGCGAGCTGAATTATTCATTCGTTAGTTCGTTCAAAACATTTCATCCCACCTTTCCAAAATCCAAGGCAGGCTACATAAAACTTGCAAAACAGCAGAAGAAAATGTAAATGATATAAAAAGAAGACACTTTTTTAAAATGACAAAATAGCGAAAGCAGCCACTGTGAAGAAGAAGAAGAAGAAGAAGAAGAAGAAGAAGAAGAAGAAGAGGAAGAAGACGACGACGACGACTTTGGATTTGATATCCCGCTTTATCACTACCCGAAGGAGTCTCAAAGCAACTAACATTCTCCTTTCCATTCCTCCCCCACAACAAACACTCTGTGAGGTGAGTGGGGCTGAGAGACTTCAGAGAGAAGTGTGACTAGCCCAAGGTCACCCAGCAGCTGCATGTGGAGGAGCGGAGACACAAACCCAGTTCACCAGATTAAAAGTCTACCGCTCTTAACCACTACACCACACTGGTTATGGAGGTCCCATCTGTGTCCAGAGGAGGGCAGCCAAAATGGTCAAAGGCCTGGAAATGATGCCTTATGAGGAACGGCTTAGGGAACTGGGTATGTTTAGCCTGGAGAAGAGAAGGTTAAGGGGTGATATGATAGCCATGTTCAAATATATAAAAGGGTTCATACATCATACAGTTCATACATCCCTAACAGTTTATTATACAGACCTTCATTTTCCAGTGTCTTTTGGAAACAACTATTAGGACACAATAGGGAAAGCTGTTCAGATGGAGAGTCTGTATTGGCTTTAAATAACACAAGAGCCAATATTTCATTGTACTCGTCTTAACAGGTGCTTTTAAAAAGTATTCAATTCTTATTACATTTTTACGGAGTCCATAACTTCCTGCTGCCACAGTGAGAATTGTAGATGTGGAAAATGGTTTCTAACACACATACACACACAATTCAGGGTTGGGAGTAGTTTTCTTGGATCCATGGAATGGGGAAACAATGCAATTGAGGCAGCTTCTTGTGTTTAGATGGTGAGAATTAGCTGATAATTACCCTGAGAAAGGCAGCTTTCGTTCAATTTGCATTTTGCATATAATAAGCACTACTCGAGCTTTTTCGTGAGCTCCAGCTGCTAGGGTGAAGTTAACTCTATTAATTAGTGGGTGGAGATGCACCTCTAGATTGTCATTATTTCAGATCCTCCAAGTGTCCCTATTTTTCAGGGACAGTCGTGGATTCACAGAAGTCACCCCGGTTTCTGATTTGATCCTAGAATATCCCATTTTTCCTTAGGATATCCCTATTTTCATTGAAGAAGTGTTGGAGGGAATGGTAGGATATCCCTAGTTTCATTGGAGAAATGTTGGAAGGTATGATATTTAATGGGCAGGATTCAAGCACAGATCAGAAATTCAAGTTTGCACAGTTAAAGTAGATTAAATGTGCAACACAACAAACCCATTTCAAGAAATACAATGTATATAATTCCACGTTTATATTAATTTTGTTATGTTGTTATTGGGGTGTAGGGGGTGTTAGAGGAGGGGCGGGGAACACAATTGTGCTCCTTCTGGGGTAGTTTGTCCACCTTTGGTCCCCACCCTGCACTCAGCTCTCACCTGTGGCTGCTAGAAGCGGTCAGCATGAGACAGCAGCCACACAGGGATGGCTTCAATTGACCGACTAAGCCAGGTGAGGGTACTCAATAGGTCTCAAACCCTCGATGAGCTGGGAACTTCCCCTGTACGCAAAGAGAGGCTCCGGTGGAGTGACCAGACGAGACCTATCGTGACAATCTCTGTTTCTGATTAAAAAAAAAATCCATGCTGCTACAGAATATTGATACTTTTGCAAAGGTTTATTACCCTTCCTCAGTTACTCTATATCAGTGATGGCTAACCTTGACACTCCAGATGTTTTGGAACTACAACTCCCATCATCCCTAGCTAACAGGACCAGTGGTCAGGGATGATGGGAGTTGTAGTTCCAAAACATCTGGAGTGTCAAGGTTAGCCATCACTGCTCTATATGTATGCCAGAACAACAGATGGCATCTAGCATAAACCTTGCATTGTAGACAGAGAGAAAAGTGAGGCTGAGGGGTGCTTTGATGCATCATGGATCAAGTAGATTTATTACATGAAAAGGCCTGTTTGAGAATCCCCGCCTTAAATATATATATAATATATAATCTCCAATATATAATCTCCATATATAATCTCCAATATATATATATATATATATATATATATATATATATATATATATATATCCATTTTTGTTTGTCAGAAGCCTGACATTCCGGGCTCCTTCTGATGGGCCTGTCTAGTTGCATTCCTTTGAGCAGGCAGGGTTTTGAAGAGAGAGTTTTGGAATGGGTAGCAAATGCCAAATGTCGTTTCAAAGATGCATGCGGGAAAGTGTTTGCATACAGTTGGGAAGAAACAGGGGATCCTGGTGTGGTCTTATGGCACCAGTCACATTCAGAGAAAATGTGGTGGCTCTGCATCTGTGGAATTCTTTAGCCAGAAAAACATGATTGGCCCTTTAATTTGAGGGTTTGTTTTTTTTAAGAGGAGAGCTTTAAAAGCTCATATTTTTTCTTATTTCCTTTTTCTTGATGGTTTTATGACACTGCTTTTGACATTATTTTAAATATTGTAGCTGAGGTATAATGATAAGATGTCAGCTTGTTGTGTTTCGAAACAGTTGTTTTTATTCTGTCTCCTTTATGATACTTAAAAAAAAAAAGTATTGTCATCTGCCTTGGGATGACAGCCTAAAAATACTGTAATGAACCAATAAATAAACAGATCTGTAACAAAACAGATGCCCTGATCAGCTCTATATTTAATTCTAACAACAACACTCATTTTCAGAATATATACCTACTCAGGTTGTTTCAGCATTACGGAAAAATCAGGAAGTTATTTTACCAAAGAGCATCTGTAATTACTGTGCTACAGATGCCTACTGAACTGCCTCTTTGGTAGCACTTAGATTCTTCTACTTTAAAAACTGCATTTTGAGAGATCCAATCCGCATATATTACATCCGAGCTGAATATTTTACTCACAGGACTCATACCCACACAAGTCAATGGAAATAATTCTTCAGCAGGCTGTTGCTGTTGTTGAAACAATAATCAGGACTTGGGGGATACCACAGTGCTTCCATCTGTGCTTAACAGATGCTGATTTCTACAGGAGCCTTGCATTTTAGGGAACTCCTGCAGAAACAAAACCTGGGATCTTGAAAGCCTGTGAGGGCTCCCTTGTCTGGGATTCTGCATCACACCTACCGGTAATTGGGATGCTGAGAAAGGATGTTATCTACTCTCCGTATTTATTCCCTGGTTAAGCAATGGAGGGAGTGTGTGATAGTTGCCAGGATCTGCTGAATTTGTTCGTCTGAGGTTGATTTCTCCCCCGTTGTCACAAGTTTTTATGGAAAAAAATTTCAGCCATTTCATTCCTTTTTTAAAAAAATAAGAAGCCCAAAGTTTATTCTCCTTGTTTTGTGTTGCTCTCAAAGAGTAAATCCAAGCAACTTGCTCTGCCAGCCTGACAGATGGAAGTGATTGCTGGCTCTTACAAAAATGTGCAAAATATAGGACTCCAGTGTATCTCGTTGGAACAACAGAAATACTCCCCACTGCAATCTGGAAGGCTGGGGGAGTGGCTAGCAGATGGTGAACTCATGTGATGCATGCATCACCTATGGGGTTGGACAGGTTTTGCCCAAATTTAAGCCATCCTATCCCAGTGCCCATTTGCAGCATTACCTGACCCAAAATTCCTGCCTTCATTTCTAAAAGTCGTTCTGGATATGGCGGTTTTGTGGGGAAGATACAGGGGAGTTCCATATGCTCTGAGATTTTGTCCCTGTGCCCTGGGAACGGTTGAGTCAACTGAACATATTCTTTTGACCTGCCCATTTTATGAAGATCTTAGACAAAAACTGATAGCTCCACTCTTATGCCAACTTAACCTAGTAGACAGAGAAAGACAGGTTTTGTTTTTGCTGAGCAATTTTACTGGTACCACAACCCTCTTGGTGGCCAAATTTCTTTTTTTGGCCTTTAAATGCCGTAAGGTTAAAATTGACAGTATTGACATGGGTCTAAATGTATAATCTACTTATTGTATGTTTTAGTGTAAAGCTTTCCGAGATGTTTAGACATTTTAAATTTTTGTATGGATAATGATTGTGCTCTGACTGACGGTCGAATAACCTGTATTGTATTGTATTTCTAAAAGTCTCTAGCCCTTGTAGAATCAGGAATCTGAGGCAAGATGCACAGGAACTATTCTTCAATGAAAATACTTGTGTTTATAGGGCTTCCTGTGGTGGAAGAGATTGCAAAATATCTTGCTCTTAACACTTCCATGCAGACAGGAGCACGGGAATGGAAATTCAGAGTGACTGTGGTTGTTTGCTAGGCAAACAAACAAAGCAGCTAGCTTTTTGCCTTATTCCCAGTTCTTTCCCAAGCTGGAGACTGTGTTTCTAAGCACACCTCATTTGCCAGGTGAAAAAGAGAAGCAGCTATATCACATCTAGCACTTCGTGGTCAAGTCTGGCCATTTCATGGTCAACGTTTCTGCTCAAACTCCTGGCTCAGTTTTGTGAATTTTAAAACTGAATTGTGTCTCACCAGACATCTCCCACCATCAAGAAAGCAGTGAAGACCAGACAAGCTGCCTCTCCACCACCCTGGCAGGCAGCTTCCCCCTTTTCACCTCAAAGCAAGTCGTGGTCTTTGTAGCTTGTTGCCAGTCAGCAGCCCAGTAGGCAACACCTCTTGCTCTGCATTCCAGATTGGCTAGGTAAAGGAAACAGGTCTCTCCGCCCCACACTACAAAGTCTAATAGGCTTTGAAACCAGGATTTGTCCATATGAAGGTGGACAAGTCCATCAAGTCCAGCATGCTGTTTTCACAATGTCCTACAGGATGACTATAAGAAGCACGCAAGAAGGACTTGAGTAGAACAGCAACTGGCATTCAGAAGTATAGGGCCTCCAGCAGTGGTGGTAGCACATAGCCATTGAATTCATCCAGTCCTCTTTCAAAGTCCTCTTTTTCTTTCCTTCGTCGTTTTGTTCCTCCTCTCCTTTTTGGTGCTAACCATGCTTAGTGTTATAGCTGCACAGTACTTAAGCTAAAACCACACTTGACAAGCCTTCTTCTTCTTCTTCTTCTTCTTCTTCTTCTTCTTCTTCTTCTTCTTCTTCTTCTTGTGTCTGAGAACCATCATTTGTGACTAACCCTGGCCAGCTAAAATGCTAGCGCAGATACACAACCGGTCATGGTTATCTCTGAGAAATGGAAAGGGGCATAGAATTTGCACACAGGAGTGGAGGAGGGGACGAGGCATATGTACTACAAGGCCACTTTGATTAGGTGATCAAGCAGCCTCACATCCCCGTTGGGCTTGTGACATCATCCTACCTTGGCAAAAGGATACCGCTGGCGAGTTATGTGTTAAGCAAGAGTGTTTCTAATCCGTTTTAATCATGTAGGCATTCCCTCCTCAACGCCTGAAGCTATTAGGTAAGGCAAGAACAATGCTTCTTTTAAATTAAGATGGTTTCATTTCAGACTGCGTTAAGCCCCGAGATCTGATGGGCTATAAATAGAGACAGGCAAGCCATTAGATAACAAGCAGAAATGACATTCATAGCAGGCAGTTCCACATCCTCATCAAAAATGTGCTGAAATGACAACAGAGAATGTGTATTAGGAATTTAATGTAACTTGCTGGTGAATTGTTATTGACCTTGGCCTTAAGGTCCAAGCTGCCTCTGAGTTTGCATTTTATTCTGCCTCTCGAGCATGCGGTGCAACGCCTGGAGCTGTCTCAAGCCCACAATCCCCTTAAGGAGAACAATGTGAATGTAAAAGGGGACGGAGGAGGATAAGGTCACCTGTGATTTCAAATTTAATTTTCTAATTTTAAGGCATAGTTAAGTCAGAGGCTTAGCTCTTCCTACTGAGGGGCAAACCTTTGTCTGAGCTGCGTACTCTTGAAAAAAGAAAGAAATCCCTTTTACAAAGACAAGAAGATGTAGGGCAGAAGAGCTCTGTTTTAGCCTTTCTCCCCCAACATACTGGCTTTTTGTATGTGAAGGGATTTTTATCCACACTGAAGAGAATTCCAAGTTTCATACAGTGTTAACAATGACTTGAGATGAAATCCTACCCCAGGCAGGCATTTCATTGCAAGGAAACCTACAACACAATTCTTCTAGGACAGGGGGTCTATAACCTTTTGGCCCCATGGGCACATTTGAAAGCTGGAGGAACTGTCACGAGTGACACACACACATGCAGATGCCACAGCCAGGCACACACAACAACCACTTCTGTTGATTGCTTCTCTCAAGTTTAATCTCAACAAGAGGAGACGAAGCATATGAGCACCAAAGGTCTCTGTGTTAACATGAGCATGCATGGACACCACACTGATGAACTCTGTTCTATGATAACATCACTAGTAAACAATGTCCCCAAAATCTAGCTACTTACTTTTTCCATAGTTGCCCCCTTCTATATACAAGAAAAAGGCTCGGGGAAAAAAAATACCCATAGGCACATACGGTACCTGAAATCCCAACTGAATCTATTTTTGTCCTGATCAATGTAGCTACTTGGGTTAACTCCCCACCAAAAATATGTAACAAATATTCCATAGAGAAGCACATTTCACCAAAAAGAGGCTGGGATAAAACATATCCCAAATTTGTTGAAGTGATTTCTGTAGCTGGGATACTTTTTCTCTCAATAGAAAGTACTGAGGGTTATTATTATTATTATTATTATTAGAAGTTCCAATGGTTTTTTCAGACACAATTGAGCCAGAGTAATAAACTAAAGTGCCATTCCTCAGACACAGGTTGTTTGAAGACGTTGAATTTGCCTTTGGGTAGGAAAATGTCTTCCAGTAAACACCATCTGTTGGTTAAAAAAAAGTGGAGGTTTTTTTTACATATACAACACAAAGTTTATAACTCATGTCAATTTGTTTAGATGGCTTTGTAAAATATACTTCTGTGTTTGGAGATAGCATACCTTTGTGTTTCAGATATAGGAAATAGGCAATAGGGCAGTGATGGTTCTCCATATGTTCTTGGACTCGGTGGTGGCTGGTGCCCATTGGTAGGGCTGAAGGCAGGGAGACCAATAACCAGTGGTACCTGAGTCAATGACAAGCAGAGCCTGGGCCAATGATAGGTGGAGACTGAATCAAGTAATTATAGATTGCCCCCATCCGAGGCAACAGTGACACTAAGGAGGAGGAAACTGACAGGCAGGCCCAGTGAGGCAGATTGAGGGTGGTGGGGAAGTGTCCAGTGGTTCAGGGATGTTTGGAGTTATAGTAATGCAATATCTAGAGGGCCACAGTTTTCCCATCCCCACAAGAGAGGATGGCTCTCACTGATACATTCTCCTCCTGGTTTTTCAGAAGTATCTGGCTGTCCATTACTGGAGACAGTCTAATGTCATATGAGATAGGCCTCCATCTGTCCCAGCAAGGCTGTTATTACACTTATGCATTTTAGCCAAAGAAACATAGAAGAAGAAGAAGAAGAAGAAGAAGAAGAAGAAGAAGAAGAAGAAGAAGAAGAAAGATTTATGGGCCTCAAGGCTTTCTCCCATTTTAGAAATGTAAGCATTTTTGGGAGACAATTGCAATAAGTGGAGCTGTGTTTTGTTTAGTTTCTTATTACTGATCATTTCTAGAAACGCTATTACAGCTCAGAATCTATTCTCTGTTTGGTATGGCCCAATCTGCTGGGTATTACACACATTCTTTCAACAGTATAATGGTAAGGCTTTGTTTTTCCCCTTGAAATTATGCACAGTTCCCAGGTGTGGCTCTGTATTCTCTTACAGCTAAAACAAAGGAGAAGCAAATTTCAACTTCCTGTCCTATTGCTTTTGCTTTAGAAATGGCAGAGCAGTGTGCCAATATGTTTATGGGCCTCTAAGGATCTGGGAAACAATGGGGGCGGGGGACAAGAATTTCATTTTCTCTGAAGCAGAATGGAATTGTTTATTTCATATAGAGAAACTTGCATTGAGTTTTGATTTAAAGGGAGGCCTTCCAAAAGGTACAGAGGCTGGAAACAATCAATAGTTCCAGTTACCCCACCCAAATAAGTGTTATGATAGAAGCACAATTGCCTATATATAGCAGAGGTGGGGAACCCTTGGCTTTCCAGATGATGCTAAACTTCAGGTATCACGATCCCTGGCCATTGGTCATGCTTGCTAGGGTTGATGGGAGTTCTAGCTCAGCAATGACTGAAGGACCAAAGGTTCCACACTGCTGGCCTACAATGTATTTTTTTCATCTGATGATTCATAGGGGCGATGTCACCCAATATACAGCCCTAAGCTTCTGTTCCCATAAGACTCTGCCTTCACCTGTGGCAATCTAGCAAAACATGTCTGAGAAATAAGTATTTCACCTCTTCACAACCTGCTTGCCTCCTAGTCTTCTTCAGCATCCATTCTGAACAATGTCCCTTTCTCCTCTAGAGATGTCTCTTCTAGAGAGGGACACTAATAGCCTCTCACAAGTCTCCTTATTTGGGGGCAGATTTTGTGTGCGAGGGGGGAATCTATCAGCGCTGGGACACAGTGGAACAGATGCCACCACATGACTTCTGTCCCACCTATGCATATTTCTGATCATGCCACAGGAGCACAGGTAAGATGTTTTGCAGGGGTTCAAAAGCATGTGAGTTCAATTCTCTTTATTGTCATCTTGAAGTTATATAGTGATGGGGTATGCATGGGGGGGTGAGTGATAATGTCAGTGGTCCAATCTTTAACTTAAACATATTCTAGCAAAGGTGTCAAACATTTAGACAGGTCTTCTTTCCAGACAGAATTCTCCAATCACAGTGGCATAGGGGCGGGGCTTGTGGAAACATGAAAGAGAGGGACAGGGAGTCGCCATTTGCCTGTGCTTGCTCTTTTCTGTTCGGAAACAGAACACGTGCAGGTTTCTCTGTGTTTTGCCATTCTGCAGAACAGCAGCAAAAACACACACCATCTTCCCAGTCACCTGACAGTTCCTTTAAGTATTTTAAATCCATTCTACACTGTTTCTACCAAACCCACCTTCTTCCTGTGTTTGTAGGCCTTTTAAAGGTAAAGGGACCACTGACCATTAGGTCCAGTCGTGACCGACTCTGAGGTTGTGGCGCTCATCTTGCATTATTGGCCGAGGGAGCCGGCGTACAGCTTCCGTGTCATGTGGCCAGCATGACTAAGCCGCTTCTGGCGAACCAGAGCAGCGCACAGAAATGCCGTTTACCTTCCCGCTGCAGCGGTACCTATTGATCTACTTGCACTTTGACGTGCTTTTGAACTGCTAGGTTGGCAGGAGCAGGGACCGAGCAACGGGAGCTCACCCCATTGCGGGGATTCGAACCACTGACCTTCTGATCGGCAAGACCTAGGCTCTGTGGTTTAACCCACAGCGCCACCTGCGTCCCATGGGCCTTTATGGGCATTTTAATTGCCCATAAAGCAAGAATGCTTCCTCCCCTATCTGTCTGAAATTTGGCAGGGCCTGAATATGTCGTGCCAAATTGGATGGAAAACACAAAAGGCAGAGGCAGCAGAAGAGCAGCTGGGTCTCTGTGGAAATCCATGGTAAAAAAGAAACCAACAACAATGTGCATAAGGATAATTAACAGGATTTGTTATGAAATAAATTCAATTCCAACAAATTGGACTAGGCAACCCAGTCAGATGGGCGGGGTACAAATATAAATAATAATAATAATAATAATAATAATAATAATAATAATAATAATAATAATAACAACAACGAAACAAATGAAGTAATAAAACAACTGCACTCCCTTAGAATGCCGCTTCAAAGGGTGGGCATTCTATGGGCAATCATAGCTTTATTGCAGCCTTTTCCACTTTGTTGTCCTCTACCTCCTAGTGTTTTGGAGCACAGACTCCTCTTATCCCTGCCCATCGGCCAGGCTTGCTGGGATGGTTGTGAGTTAGAGGCCACCATGAGAAGAGCCTGCCGGATCAGGCCAATGGCCCATCTAGTCCCTCATCCTGTTCTCACAGTGACCCACCAGATGCCATTGGGAAACCTGCAAGAAGGATTTGAGCACAGGAGCACTCTTACCTCCTGCCATTTCCAGCAACCGGTACTCAGAAGCTTTGCGCCTCTGTTTACAACGGAGGAGCAATGTTCCAGGAAGCATACACTGCCAACATGTTGATGCTTTGTGCCAAGGAAATTCCCATTTTGTGGAATGGAGCTATAGAGGGGTTTGGAGCTCCAGTCCTTCGACATCAGGCATATACAAATACTTTATATTCTCAAAGCAAGTGATCTCCTTAATGCTGCAACTGCCCAATTCCTGTGGAAATGACACCGTCTGACAGAGCGTCAGTGATAACCATTTCTAGTTCTCAGTTTCCCACTAGGATTTAAATTAGAATCTGTTTTGCAGATAGCTGCTTCGGAGCCGACATTCCTAAGGCAAGCTCAGTCCTGCAGTAATTGCACTGGCTCGGATTTGTTTCTCTAAACCACCTGCCACTCTGGCTCCTTCTTTATTTATTTTTCCTGGTGGTGGTGGGAGAGATGGCAGATTATTTCCTCTCTGACATCAGCTATCTTATGAAATACCCTCAGTGTGTGCCTAAGCACAAGGTCCTACAGGCAAGCAAACTCGCACAAGTTAAGCAAACAGGAAGCGCGATGAAAGGGAACTGTGTGATCTCGTCTCATTACAGTGAGCTAGCTATTTCATTCATAGACACCACTCCACTTTTTTTTTTTTAAAGTAGCCAGCTTTTGCACAGGCTTTTTGTAAAGAGGCGTGTAGTGCCCAGATGCTCTGCAAATGTGGATGCATCCAGCTCTTTCTGTGTTAGTCAAAAGAGCAAAATGAGCACCATTTGACCATATCAAAACCATCTGAGTGCTCGTATCTTGGAGGAAGTAAGAGATTGAGCTGTGACTCAGGAAGCTGTTGATTCAAAGCTCAAACACTTCCAGGAGCTCACTAGCACCTGGTAACTAGCTAGTAAGCAAATCCCTCTCAGCTTTAGCCCCCATCTGCAATATTGGGAATAATAACACCGATCTACCATAGAGATAGATTAAAGGTTCATTGGCTGGGAATGACTGCATGTGTGGAGTCATTAAGAAGCTGGAACCAGGCCAGACAGTAATTTTCTGGCTGCCCAGCAAAAATGGAAGCCACGGAAGACCACTGCCAATATGTTCTCCCAACTGGAAAAGTTTGGCATAATCCCCAGCATTTCATAAGCTTCAAAAGAGTTGCACAGATAGTAATAGTAATAGTAATAGTAATAGTAATAGTAATAGTAATAGTAATAGTAATAGTAATTTATTATTTATACCCCACCCATCTGGCTGGGCTTCCCCAGCCACTCTGGGTGGCTTCCAACAAAATATTAAAATACAGTAATCCATCAATCATTGAAAGCTTCCCTAAACAGGGCTGCCTTCAGATGTCTTCTAAAAGTCTGGTAGTTGTTGTTCTCTTTGACGTCTGGTGGGAGGGCGTTCCACAGGGTGGGTGCCACTACCGAGAAGGCCCTCTACCTGGTTCCCTGTAAATTGGCTTCTCGCAGTCAGGGAACCATCAGAAGGCCCTTGGCACTGGACCTCAGTGTCCGGGTAGAATGATGGGAGTGGAGACGCTCCTCCAGGTATACTGGATCCCATTGTATAGGTCTGTAGTTCATGCCTTCTCTTCTCACTTGCATGAAATTGTTGCAATACTTACTAGTGCAAGCGCAAGAAAGCAAGCTTTGCTTAGAAACAGCGTAGTATGTTTATAGACATTGGCAAAGTCCTTTCCTTTTCTGCCTGTGTGAAGACTGGAAACCAAAATGTTCTGAAAGTATGCATGTGGACATGGTAAAACTGCTTATTTCCAACATGGGTGGGAAGACGAGAAGCCCCCACCCCTGCAATGCACTGTGCCCAGGTTTTATCCAAGAGCATCTATACACTCACAAAGGTTTATGAGCTCTTTACTGCTGCCACGATCAATCAGTGTGGGTGCTTAAGGACATACATGGCACTTTAATGAAGCATATAATTGTACCGGTCATCAGGGCAGAGATGATTTTTCCATACGCAATGAATTATGTTAAAGTAGGGGAACATACTACATTTAATTTTAGAAGATCATCAATCAATGGGGTTTAATGTTATTCATTCATTTTTTCCCTGGAAGGAGGAAAAGTTGCCTGAGTTGACCGACTGTGCCAGCAAAATCCAGACTAAGCCAGCCAAACATAGAAAATCACGACGCTCAGAGGTCACACCAGAGCACTGAAGGTCCAGCACTCTCGCGAAACCCTCTGATGAACCCAGACAGCCAGTGCAGGACAGGAAGGTCCTCTGGGCTGGTAAACAGGGTTGTGCCAGAGTGCCAGAGGTCCAGCACTCCAGCACAACCCTTTGAGGAGCCCAGCGTGCCAGTGCCGTGTGTATGTGATGTCATACACATGCGACGTCACACACACACGTGGCGGCTATGCCCCCCCCATGTTAGGTGCAACTCAGCATCTCTGTGCTCCACCCACTTTTGACTCAATTGCATAAATGATGGATAAAATACTTATTGCTGCAAAGAGAGAGCGTAAACATATAAGCCATCGGGTCCTCTGCAGGTTTCCTGTATTCCACTCTGGTCAGACCTCACCTGGAATACTGTGTCCAGTTCTGGGCACCACAGTTCAAGAAGGATACTGACAAGCTGGAACGTGTCCAGAGGAGGGCAACCAAAATGGTCAAAGGCCTGGAAACGATGCCTTATGAGGAACGGCTTATGGAGCTGGGTATGTTTAGCCTGGAGAAGAGAAGGTTAAGGGATGATACGATAGCCATGTTCAAATATATAAAAGGATGTCATATAGAGGAAGGAGAAAAGTTGTTTTCTGCTGCTCCTGAGAAGAGGACACGGAGCAATGGATTCAAACTACAAGAAAGAAGATTCCACCTAAACATTAGAAAGAACTTCCTGACAGTAAGAGCTGTTCGACAGTGGAATTTGCTGCCCCATGGAATTTGAGTGTGGTGGAGTCTCCTTCTTTGGAGGTCTTTAAGCAGAGGCTTGACAGCCATCTGTCAGGAATGCTTTGATGGTGTCTCCTGCTTGGCAGGGGGTTGGACTGGATGGCCCTTGTGGTCTCTTCCAACTCTATGATTCTATGATTCCTCAGAAGTCAATCTCACTGCACTTAATAGGGACTCTAATCAGCCTTCGCTAACCTCATGCCCTCTAGATGTGTTGGACCACAGCTCCCATGCTGGCTAGGCCTGAGAGGAGGAATTGCAGTCTAAGACTTTTGCAGCACACCAGAAGGCTGGCTTCAGTTTACAGTATGTATGCTTTTTTTTTACAGCCCATATCCTGCCAATTATGCCAGTTCTTTTTTTCCTTTTTTTTAAGTGTATATGAAACTGTTTGTATTCCTGTGGCTAAAAGCTGGCTTTTGACACAGTTGAATTACCATCGAAGACATCTCCTTGGAGAGAGAAGAGAAGCAGGTGAGCAGAAGATGGCATGTCAAGCATGAGGGCATTTCGTAGTGTGCATTATAGATGAGCACTTATGGCGAGCAGGTCGAAAGGGCACCATTATAATGTACTGCATTTCATACCATCTTTTCGGAGCTTTTGCTTTCGGGCTTTTCTTTATATTACCTACCTGCGCCTTCTCTAACACAAAGGTGGCTGCCAGGCCATTTCCTTGCACATGTTGCTGACTTAAAGCTGACTTCCACCATATTTCCTCATCCGTAGGGGTGAGCTGTCATGGCACTCAATGGTGGGGGAGGCCGAGAGCCTCTGAAACACGAGGCAAAAGGCCATAAGCTGACATTTTACTGGGCATCTGTCCCACCTCCTCAGACCACATGGAATTTTCTCTGAAGGGCTACTTTGCTCGACTCACCTTGCATTTTGATGGCTTGGGTACCTCTGACCTCAGACGAGTAACCTGTTATTAGCTTGCTGTCTGAGAGCTGCAGAGTCGCTGTTCTTCACTATTTCCCCTTCGATATGTTTCAAAGCCTGCAGGGAACGAATAAGGTTGAGAGTCACTGTTGTATTTTCAAGTAGCTTAATGAGGTTAGTGACAGACTTGGGAAGAGGTCACTCGACTGAAGCTTTCTTTTCTTTTTAATAATCTTTTCATTTTGTACCAAAATATCCAATGCTGTTCACACCCAAGAATGAATGGGCACTTAAACCAAGTATTAAGATACCACTTCTACCTCAGAGATGGGGGGGGGGGGTGGGGAACCTTCTTTTTACAGACTTGGAAAGAGGTCACTTGATTAATAATAATAATAATAATAATAATAATAATAATAATAATATACTGCCCATCTGACCAGGTTGCCCCGGTCACTCTCAGTGGCTGCCAGCAAATTAAAACATTAAACCCACTAAAGGCAGCCCTGTTTAGGGAAGCTTTTAATGTTGAATAGATTATTGTATTTTTATATTCTGTTGGAAGCTGCCCAGAGTGGCTGGGGAAAGCCAGCCAGATGGGCGGGGTATAAATAATAAATTATTATTATTATTATTATTATTAGTTCTTTTCTTTTTAATAAGCTTTTGGTTTTGTACCAGTCGTGTATCAACAAATACTGGTGAAATATCCAATACTATTCATTTTGAAGTATGATCTGGCCCTTAAGCATAATAATAAATAGTCCCTTCTCCCTCAGCAGTGGAGAAGCATTTTCCCCCTCTGTGGAGGGGCATATTCCCTCAGTGTTAATCTGTCAGGGGTTGCATGCTGGCATTGGGCGGGGCCAGAACCCAAAGTGGTCTCCCTCTCTTTCTGCCACTCACTCTCTGCCGCATCTTGACAGCCACGTGCAGTTAAGCCAAAAGCTGTATATATAGAGAAAGAGAACTATGAAAACTACCAAACCCAAACTGTTTGTGTGCAGTGCCAAAGCTTTCAGTGGGGGTGGAGGGGGAAGGGGAAAGCACATTCTTTATAAAAAGAAACAAATTGTATACTATTTTTGTTGTCTCTCTTAACCGTGTCTATTTTATAGATATTGATCCTCCCAAAGGGCAATGAAATTTCTCAGTTGCTCCATAACAACTCACAAAAAGGCTGTCGCTAGGGTCAAATATAATTGTTTTCTGACTTATGGTTCTCTGTTTCAGCCACCAAGTTCTTCAAATATTGTAGCTTAAATATCCTAAAGGGACTTGAAGGTCTCCTCTTTGGTAAGCATGATATTTTTCATGATGCATTTTTGAAGCAGTGCATTTCAGGGGCTGTCTTTGAATTTTTCCAGTAGTGTATTCTTTCGATAAGAGTCAGTGTAAATATATGTTATATGCTTCCCTACATGTATTGGCCAGTCCCACAGGCACGTTTATATCCTATAACTCATTTAAAAGACAATTTCAGCATGATGTGCTATCTATTTAGGAGTTTTTATAAAGCTGTATGAGAGCTTATTTTCCTTTAGGTTGCTTTGTGTAGACCATAGTAGAACAAAATTTGGGGACATGTCAAGGCTTGAGAATAATCAAATAACACAACTAAGAAATGGTTAAATCAAAATAAAATGTACTTAGGAAAAACAAAATATACATTTAGGAAAGCATGAAAATGGAATAGAGATGTTTGAGGCTCAAATCCTATGCCAATTTATGAGAAGCAAGCCCCTCTAAACTCAATGGGTCTTCCTTCTGAGACTTCTAACAATTCTCAGCACCCTTAACAAACTATAGTCCTCAGAATTTTTTGGAGGAAGCCATGACACTCAAAGTGATCTGATATTGCTTAAAATTCATAATGCATATAGGGAGGGCCTTAATACAGTGATCCACCCAGTGGTGTAGCATGGTGGGAGGCTCACAGGGGCGGTTACCCTGGGCTCAAAATTGTTAGGGGGCACAAAATTTCAACACCTGTTGCTGCCTTAATACAGATGCATACAGTGGTACCTCTACTTGCGTTCACCTCCGGTTACGTATCCTGTGCATGTACAGAAGCGGCACCTCCAATTGCGAATTTCTTGAGATGTGACCGGAGTTCTGGAACAGATTCCATTCGCAACCGGAGGTACCACTCTACTTCCGTTGCTGGGCTCTGTTGAAAACTGCTTCTTCGTGCGAACCAAGAAGTGACATCTCCCGACAACATGTGCACATACTCCATCCATTTCTTTCCCACCCCCTGCACATAGCCTCGGGTGTGAGCAACCCATGCTACGCCACTGGATCCACCCATTCCCTAGTCAATGAGACTTGCTCCCATCAAACCATGTATAGGATCCCAGCTTTACTTATTTACCTTCACTGCCTTGCATGGTCTCAAAGAAGGAGGAGGAAGAGAAGCCACCGCTATTTCCTGCGATTCTCTGTTTGGTCCTCCTGCTCCACCACTGCAACTATCTTTGCAAAGCGGATACAGGTAGTTTGCTTGGGCAGCAACCAATTAGGGAGCAGCAGCTGCTGGAACGAATGACAAATGGTTTATTTGCAAAGAGTGCTGCAGCAGCTGATGACCAGATGAATCAATGGTGGAAGAGATCAGTGGTGCCTTCTTGTTCATTTCTCTTCTGGAAAGCTAGCAAGGCAGGTGCAAGTCATTCTGTATCACATGGGAGTAAGCCTCACTGAATCACCACGTTTCTCTCATAAAGGCCTCCATCTCCCTCTTCCTAGGCTGCCACATGCACTGTTTGGAGTAAGGCTTTACTGTCAAGGAAGATGCTGTGGACTGGTGTGTTCCTGCTAAATTTCATAAGCAGAAAACTTTGATTGGTAGATCCTTTTTCTATTTCTATTTTCTATTTCCCACATTGCTATTTCAATGTAGCAGAAACCTTGCATTTTGCAGTATGCAATTCAATAGCAGCTGAAACCTGGATTATTTTTTTAAAAATAGTTTAATGTAATAAGATGAGCTGTAGATTATTTTGTTGATGATGATATGTCTTTTTGCATTTTTGATACATACTTATTTATGCAGATTTCTATTTATTAAATAAAGAAGAACTCACTATGGGCACCATGTTCACATTTACAATATTCCAGTTTTAATGACCAAAACAGAATGACCATTGCAGGTCTGCCAGGGGTATGGGAACCGGTACAAACTGATATGTTGGGGAGTTATCTATTTCTAGGGCTGGATGGTGCTCAATTAGCAAATACCAGTTCCAAAATAGTTTCATTGCACAATCACACCTTACAAATGCCAACTCAATGTGCCACAGCCATCAAAAAGATAAAAGATAAACCTCCGATTTATTATGGAAAATAATAGTGCAAAGCTTCTAATTACATGAAATGTTGAGTGCTTTCATAACTGAAGAGGACATATTCCTAGGATTTATGAACAACTTCAGTGTTGCTTCTTCTTCTCTTAGTTTACTGTCAGGGTTGCACCAGATGAGCAGGAGTGGTGGCAAGCCCCCCCCCCCAGGCGAAGCGGCAACCACAGAAGAGTCCAGAGGAATGGAGGGATTCTTACCTGAAGAAGACTGGTGGTGACATTCCTCAGAAGAGGAAGAAGCAGATGGGGAAGAGGGAAGGCCAGAACAGGAGGAGGAAGAAGTTGAGCCAGAATCAGGCCCTTGTGAAGAGAGGAGCCGGAGGGCCCCCTCCCCTCCTCCCATCTCAGCTGTAGAGCATAGAGCTGAGAAATGGAGGGAGCAATTGGAGGCAGTTGCAGCTCGTAAAAGGCGTGGTGATGAGCTGGCTACTTAAGGAAGGCCGGCTGCTTCCCTCACTAGCACCTGCAACTGCTGTGCTGAAGCACGTGGTTGTGCCTGCTCATCCTGCTCCTGATCCTGTGTACCTGACTTCGGCTGGTTCCTGACTTGGACTGCTCCTGATTTCGGCTTTTCTTGACCCCCGGTACTGACACCTGACTTCGGCTGGTTCCTGACTCGGACTGCTCTTGACTTCGGCTTCTCTTGACCCCTGGTACTGATACCTGACCTCGGCTGGTTCCTGACGCGGACTGCTCCTGACTTCGGCTTCTCTTGACCCCGGTACTGATATCTGGCTTTGGCACGCCATCCTGTTGGCGCCATAACATTTACAAAGCTCCCCCCCCTGTTTTCTGCAGCACCATTTGTTCTCAGAAAATAGTCCTATGAGGTAGGTCATAATCACCATTTTCCAGATGGAGAACTGACAGTAGCTAGCAATGATTTTCACATGGATACTTAACGATATGATGAATAAATTGGAAATTGAGCCCATCTTTCCCAATCCTGTGTCCAATAGTCTAACCAATAGGGGACTTGTGGCACATATGGCTGACTGCTGCCAGGAGCCTTGCAAGATATTGACTTCCCTTACCTCATCGGTTCTTGGAGCCACCCGCTGCCAGCAATAATCTGACTTCAGTGCTTCCAGTCTTGGCTGTTTCTGAGTTTGTTGTGTAGATGTTAACATCTCTTTGGTTAATGCACTGATGCTTAAGATGCAGCAGCTGCTGCTTCTGGTAAGGTCAGGCTCTGAGCCAAGGGTTTCAAGAGCAACCGCAGCAGCATTAAGACAGAACAGCTTCCATAACCTGACACTCAGTGATGATGATCTATGCCTGCAGTCACAATAGATGCTGAAGGAAGGAAGGAAAGCTCAGTGAAGCTGAGAGAGGCAACGAAGAGTAGGCATCACAGGATCCAGGTATGCTCAATACCCAGACTCAAATCCCAGACTTGCTTTCCTGGAAGCAAGTCCCCTTAAACCTAATGAAATGTGTAGGATTGTGCTGACAGCCATTCATCTTGCCTCTAGCACAGCCTTCCTCTACCTGATGTCCCCTAGATGTCTTAGACTTCAACTCCCATCAGCCCCAACCAGCACAGACAATGGTCAGGGTTGATGGGAGCTGTGGTCTCACAGCAGGTGAAAGGCACCAGGTTGGGAAGGCTGCTCTAGCACAGAAGGAAGAAAGTACCCAAAGATACCCATGGAAATGGATTTGGTTCCCTTATGGTTGGTAAGAATTGCTCTTCTACAGCCCTGGAAGAGTTTGGATTTGATATCCTGCTTTATCACTACCCGAAGGAGTCTCAAAGCGGCTAACATTCTCCTTTCCCTTCCTCCCCCACAACAAACACTCTGTGAGGTGAGTGGGGCTGAGAGACTTCAAAGAAGTGTGACTAGCCCAAGGTCACCCAGCAGCTGCATGCGGAGGAGCGGGGACGCGAACCCGGTTCACCAGATTACGAGTCCACCACTCTTAACCACTACACCATGCTGTAACACTCCCCAAGGCTGCAGAAACCACAGAATTCTGGATGGTGGCATAGCATGGGTTGCCCACGCCCGGGGCTGTGCAGAGGGGTGGGTGAGAGGGAGGGAAACGGACAGAGTACACAGGTGCATTTGACTGCCAACGGCATCCGCGTCACCCAGGAGATCACAGCTGTAGATGTAAGAAAAGAAGTTGTTCCGTTGTCTGGAGAGGTCACTTCCTGGTTTGCATGGAAAAACCATTTCCAATGGAGCCCAGTGATGGCAGCGTGCAGCTGTATTGAGGTAGTACTGGCTGTTGAAATTTTGTGCTGAAAGGGGTGGTGGTGCAAGGGGAAAACTGCTCAGACCCATGCCTAGAAAGTACAGGGCAAGCAGAAGTATGGGTGTGCCCATGATCAAGGTGAGGTGGCATGCTTGAGGTGGCATGTGTGCCTGCCTCCATTCTGCTTCCACTGATTCTAATGTTGCTGAGCACCTCTGCTCAACTTTGTGTTCCCTCTCTACTTCCTTGTAATATGTAAAGCTGGGTATTTTAACAAAATTTTCTGGGCTTTTGTCATTGCCATCTTTGAAGTTCCACATGCCCCAGCTTACCTTGATGGACAGTCGCTTTCATGAAATAAATAACAGAATAATCAAGGATGGGTTTGTTTGTTTTTGCCTTGAATTAGCTGCAGTTTGAAGATTCAGAGCTGCTTAAGCATTTCTTCCATGGGAACTAATTAAAAAAGAGTGAAAATGACTGCTTAACATATGTGCACAGCCACAAAGCCAAATGGCTTCTTGATCCTTAGCTCCTACTAAATGTCCTTTGTGGAAATTAGATCTAACAAAAGTATGGATCCACTTTATATTGGAGCTCCTAAATCCATCAAATGCTCTAAGCCAAGCCAGTTTTCATCTGCTCAGTGGCAAAGCTAATTGATGGATGCTACAATATGCATTTAGGCATGCTGCTTTTGCAGTGTTGAAGGCTTTGAGTATCATACTAAGCCGAATGCCAATGTTATCATCCAAAATTCAGTATAAAATATGAAGGAATGGCAGAACATATAGGCCAAATACTAAATAGCATATTGACAAGCAATTCAACTTGTTATTGTTTATGATGAGAAATAGCTTGAAGCTTATTTGCATTATCCTGTTCTGCTGATGCAATGGATATCAAGAAAAGCTCTTTTTTTTTTTTTTTGCATAGAGACCGCACTGTGGATAGGAATGCAAAATTACCTTCTTGTGACTGAAGATTTGTGTGCTCTCATTTCCAAGAGTTCCTTTAGTGACAGAAGAGCTACTGCAGAGTGGCTTCATGTCTGCTAGTTAATGCAGCAGCCTGTAGGAGTCCAAGCTATGGCTCTTTTCTACCACAGCATAGGGCAGGGATGGGAATTGTGTGGGACTTCAGATGCTGCTGGATGTCAGCTCCCATCAGCCCCACTCAGCATGGTCGGTGGTAATGGATTATGAGATCTATAGTCCAGCAACAACTGGAGGGTCACAGGTTCTCCATTCCTGACATAAGGACTGGGCTGGGGAAACACTGTGGCATGGATTCCTCCTACATGACCTCAGAACATACGGAGAGCAGTGATGGATCAGCCCAAAGCTCCATTTAGTCCAGAATCCTTTTCCCCATGGTGGCCAATGAAGGTAATAGCCTCTTCCATTCAGGGCTTTCTTAAGCATATGGGGTGCTGGAGTGCAAAGATCCTCCTGGCGCTCCCCCCCCCAGGTTGCCCAGTCCCAGATGCGCAGGAGGGCGAAGCCAGCCAGCCGCATCAGCATCTTGCTGGCTCGGTCGCCCCTGAACCGCAGCAGAAGAGCCCATCGCGGCGCTCTGACCAATGGGCGGGCTCTTCCCCGGACTCAACTCTCGGGCCCTGGATTCTTGGCCTGGCGCCCCTGAGAGCCTGGCACCTGGGTGCCCCACACCTCTAGCGCCTATGGGTAAGATGGCCCTGCTTCCATTATCCCTGTCCTTTTGGCCACAATGGCTGAGGCTGATGGAAGTTGCAGTCAGTGAGGGTTAGTTCATTAGGGCAAACAGAGCACTGGCCCAGCAACCACAGTCTGCCCCACCAACCTCCAGTCTGCCCAGTCTGGACCCACCATGCCTGCCTGCTTACAACACTGACTGTCAACTTCCTCCTCTTTCATCTCAGAATTGTCCCTATTAGAATTCAGCAGGGAGAAGGATGGGGACCAAACTTGAATTAGTTGGCTCTGTCAGTCATTGGCTCTGGTGCCACCTACTGTTGGTCTTCCTGCTTTTGGCCCTACCAGTCTCAATAGGCACCAGCCACCACTGGTTGCAGTTCACCAACATCTGAAGGACATTATGTTGGCTATTCCTGCCCTATGCCCATATATTCTCTACTTCTCCTTTTAAAGCTCATCATCTGAGCTGGGGAGAAAACATTCCATTTCTGGCTCAATTGTATAACGTTATAATACGAAGAGAAGGTCAAGGTTTCAGTTTGAGTGATGTGCTTCATAACTTCTTCCGTGGACTTAAAAGGTTTTTCTAAAATGGCAGTACCTGTTGACTGAACTGTTTCAAAACATTCTGAGAACATTAAACATAAGGCAAGAGTGCTCATTTGATTTAGTAAGTAATGTTCAGTAAAGCCACCTTTTTGTATGTATATTTTTTTTAAGTACATGACATAAAATGAAATTTTTTTATTGCTGTACCAAATTAGATTACCTAAGGTAGTCTGTTAATAAAACAATGCGAGACAATACGTGGTGCATTCCTTAGACGCAATATAGAGAAAATGTCTGAAAATCTATGGGACTGTCAGTGCCACATCCATAAATACATGTGTGGTTATAATAATTTATTATTTATACCCCACCCATCTAGCTGGGTTTCCCCAGCTACTCTGGGTGGCTCCCAAGAAGAATATTAAAAACACGATAAAACACCAAACATTAAAAACTTCCCTAAACAGGGCTGCCTTCAGATGTCTTCCCAAAGTCAGATAGCTGTTTATTTCCTTGACATCTGATGGGAGGGCGTTCCACAGGGCAGGCGCCACTACCGAGAGGGCCCTCTGCCTGGTTCCCTGTAACCTCACTTCTCTCAGTGAGGGAACTGCCAGAAGGTCCTGGGAGCTGGACCTCAGTGGTTCAACTGGTAAAGGAAACCTGTAACACCAGCAGCTCTTGCCTCTCCCTACTAGATAACAAAACACCTGTGTCTTGGAAAGGTGCTACCTGAAGGCAAAGAGCTCGATTTCTGTTCTGCAAAATGGTCAAGATATGATAATTAGTATAATTAATCAACTGCCTAACATTATACTACATTTTATATCACCTTCTGGCTATATACAGCTAGTACAGCACGGTGTGTTTTTATCCAAAGTATTCTTTCCTTGGTCTGAATTTGACTCCAAACCATTAAAAAAAAAGTCTTTCTTCCTTGTATTTCCTTTCACCTAGATTTTCTTCCCCTTTTACGATCTCTCATCCATTTAATTATACATCCCATAATCACACCCAGCAGCCTTATAATTCAGCATTGCCATCTATTTCCTGCTCTTTAATTTTATACTAAAATGATTTTTGTTTTCTTTAAGGGTTGGTACATTAGAACTGCTTGTGATTTCTGTCGCACTTATTTATTGCTGCGCTTTGATCATACATTTGGATCTGAATATCAGCCTTTTTCATAACTGAGCTTCCCAGACACTTCAGTCAGGGGCTGAATATTCCTCCCTCCCTAACAAGAGATATCTTTTTATTAAATTTCTAAATTTAATTGTAAACGAATGTGCCAATTTCACGACAAACTGCTATTCGTTCCGTAAAGAAGGGTTTCTGGTTTGAATGCTGATTGGGGGCGGGGATGAAGTGGGTTTGTTGTTGTTGTTATTTGCTCTTTCTTTGGATCTTTTAATTGACAGATGAAAACTGCACTGGAAGATGCAAATAACTCCATATAGGCATACCCCTGGGAGAATGCTGTCTCCTGGGTGTTATCTACTGAGAGCCACTTTGCATAGCAATCAGGTATGAAATGGCTATACTGGTTCTGCAGTGCTGTCTCCCACAGCATACATGGAAATTAAAACAGGGGCTGTACTTTGCTTTCCATGCCCTGATCTTATTGCAGTCAAGGGACTGAGCCTCGTTTGATATAACCTAATGGCAGGAGTTTAGGCCGGTGGCCCCCAGCTTGGGAATAGCTTGCCTTCCAACATGAGATGGGGCCCGTCTCTGCCTATTTTCCATTAAGGCTATTTCTTTCTATATTTCAGCAGGTATTTGATTGCATTAATAGCATGGGGAGCATTTTTATAACTAACTAGCTGACCCGGGCCACGCCTTGCTGTGGCTCATTTTATGCTTATTACCATCAGTAGCAGCCGCAGCCAAAATAAACCCCCACCTACCCCTGCCAGCGCCGTGTGCACTCAGGTGCCCTCTCGCGGCCTGTGGCAGAGAAAGCCGAGGAAGGAGGCCTCTGACACCATCTGAGGGAAAAGCACTATGGAAACGCACAGATAAAAAACACACATCGGGAGATCACTGAGGGATGATCACAGTGGCCATTTCCCGGCGTGCCTTGCCTGTGGCCTTTTCAAGGGGAAAAGTGCTAGTAACCCTCTACAGAGAGGATTTGATTCCATTTCCCAGAGTGCTTTGAGATTGATTGGTTGGGATAATAAGCCCACCGTTTCCCAGCATGCCTTGGGGTTTGGGCGAAAGAGCTTAGTTCACCCACAGGGCGCCTTGACTCCATTTCCCAGTGTCCCTTGCTGGTCCGGCCTAGTTAACTGCGAGAGGCAGTGGCCTCCATTTTCCAGCGTGCCTTTGACAAAAGAGATATTTATATTTCCCTGTTTCCCAGCCAAGTTAATCACACCCTTTTTTCTGGCACTCAGGTATCAGGAAGCCACTGAAACAATCACCTCCTCCTTTCTTGCAGAGAAACAGTTTGTCAGTGAAATTGGAGACAGGCCTACCGTTGCTAGAGGGCGAGGTTTTCCTGGTGATGTCATATGTGCGCGCCAATTTTTTGCTTTTGTAGCTGTAGTACCAGTATAGCCGTCGCTAGAGGGCGCTGTTTTCCTGGTGGTGTCATATGTGCGCGCCAATTTTTTTGCGTTTTTTCTTTATTTTAGGTATGACAGGTGTGGTTTTTCTGAATTTTTATTATGCCAGATTACTTTGAGATGGTAATGGAAACGCTGTGTCCAAATTTGATGCGATTTGGTCCAGCGGTTACACAGCAAGGGTGTTTCGGACAAACGCACAATGGGAACATTTATATATATATAGATGCTGAATGTTTTGTTCTATTATTTTGTCTTAATATGTTGACTTTGAATAGCATACACCATTTCAAACATGTGGTAAAGGAGTTTACAAATATTTTAAGTAATAAAATAAAATAAAAGGAAAATGGAAATATTACATGTGATTTAAAGGTGCTTAATGACTTCATTACTGAGTCATTTGCAGTTTGACAGATCACTCTCCTTTCCAGGCTGAGAGGAAAAATGGCGAAAACAGGTTATTTATTGGAACAGTGTGATTTTTGCAGCTGTTGTTCAAGTTGCAAAACATAGAAGCATGGGATAGAGCAAAGGAGAATTTCTGGAACAACAATGGGATATTAGCTCCGCCTAATGTATGATGGAGAATAGCAACAAAGATAGACATAACATTTTACAGGGACAGGAAGAAACATCATGGGCAGAATAATTGCCACACACAGGAAGAATAAGGATATAATCTGAGTGCCTCACCTGTAGTTTTATAAATCATTTAATGTGTTAATACGAATGGAAGTTGTTAATATTGCAGTTGTTGTATAAGGGATTGTTATATTGACTGGTGTGTAACTGAAATGAATAAGATTTTGGAATGCAGAAATAAAGAAAACCATCAAACCATCAATGCTAGCATGCAGGGGGTCACCTAAATTATATAATTTGGTATCTGAATGATTGGTTTTTGTAATTGTGTTATAATTTGGCATTGCTATAATGAGACTATTATTGGACTGTAATTGAAAACGAATAAACATTATTATCAAAAAACAAAAAAGGATGCTCCTAGTAGTATCAATAGTGATGATATTACTGATGATAATAATAGTGATCTGAATACTATTTACAATGACTACTGGTAGTAATAATAATGATAGCTGTATTAGTGGCACAGCACCGTGACCTAAGTACTATTGAAAACACTACACACTGCAATAAACCCTTCAAAGAGGACTCAAGTTGGTCAATGCAGGTGTGGAGCTGGTAGGGACTGAAAAATGAGCTTTCAAGCTAGTTTGGGGAAAATCCAGAGGCGATAGAGGAGCTCAAAAAGTGACGCTCAGTGAAAGAAAGAAAAATGAAGGGTAAGCGATGTCTGTGAAACGGATGGAATATACAGTAGGAAAATGTGTTTATACTACACATCAAACATTTATAAGTTTTCTACACCTACAGAGGGGCATTCATTTTATGAGCTTATTAAATTGCTCTGGCTATATATGAGGTCTGTATACCCAGATGATTAAAATATGGCTCTTTTCATTTTCCAGGTGATTTAAAAGAATTAACAATGCAAGTTTATTTTCTTCTGAATAAGATGAGGATCATCGCAATACATTAAAAATGAATAAATAAGAGTTAATGTGCAGCTGATTAGATTTGCGGGGACTTAATCACTAGCTCAAATGCCCAAGGTCATAGATTTAAAAGTGAAGCTAATATACTGTCTGCCTTATGCTTTCACACAAACTGGTTCAGTCCACTGCAGTTCTCAAAGAAGGGGGATATCACAGATTGGGAATGAAATCTGATAAGGCTACTTTTGTAACAGTAAATGATTGTCATTTGATGAATAAACACAGAACGTGACGTCCTTCCATAATCAAATGTGTTTCCTGATTTCTGTGGAGCTGCTATGTACCGTTAAATGAGTTGGGAACAAGAAAAGTAGTCCAATAGCATTTGTTAAAATCACACGAGGAGAATGGATACATTTAGATTTTTCAAAGCCAACTGATGTCAGAAGAACTTGCTCTCAGGTTGCCCTCCAAAAGTCCTTTGAGATACAAAACAGAAGGTGGGACTATACATTTCAACTCTTTTGTGTAAAGTGCTTGAAACACCTAAAACATGGCAGCTACAGTATGCTGCAGTTGTGATGTATAAGGAACCACCAAATGTTCTTGGTTGTTATTGTTCCTGATTTACAACCAACTAATTTTTGCCCCTGGAAAGACTCCTTGTTCCATGCTGTCATATGATGCCTCATTTGCCCCTGTTGAACCATAGCCCTGCCCTGGTCAACTGTCCAAAACTGGCTTTATCTTAGTAATTATATGTATACATAAAAGTAAACAGAAAGTGTGATGGCCTGGGATTCAGACTCAGATGCTGAACCTGAGGGATCCCAGCCTGCACAGGATTCCCCGCCTCCAGAACCAGCAGAGCCGGGGCTAGGGCCTGAGTCGGAAGGGTCCTCACCTGTGCTGGATCCTCAGGTGCAGGCATCTGCTGAGTCTGCTCTGGCTCCTGCTGGGATGGAGGACCCATTGCCTGCAGGTGCTCCACTCCCAGCCCTGTCAGGGGAAGCTGAGGTTGCCTCTGGGTCCGGTAACCCTCCAGCCTCCCCTGAGCTGCAGAGGCGAAGGGCAGAGAGAACTGAGTTCCCGCAGGAGGAGTGCTCGCCTCCAAGCCAGGAGAGGCGAGTCACGAGAGGATCAGGGCCGCCCTATGCCTCGGGGCAGATAAAAGCCGACCAGCCCCGGCCCCAAGTTGCAGGAGCAACATTGTTGGTGACCAGTTCCTGCCAGTGTTCCTGCTTGAAACCTGTCCTGCTTTCCTGCCTGAGCTCCTGACCTGCCCTGGTTCCCTGCTTGCCTACCTGTTCCTGACTTTGCCTGACTCCCTGCCCTGCACCCAGCTTCAGTGACTACGAACTGCCTTTACGTTGTACCTCTGACCATGGACCGGACTTGGACCTCGCCTTTCGGGTAACCCATGGGACCAGCACAGAAAGGACTATTAGGACAATAACGTAAGAAGTAACCTAATTGAAATTAGGGGGCTTCAAGTGACTTGCCCATCAACACAAATTGTTGACTTGCTAAACTGACAAACAACCACACCTACCAACAGGTGCCTGTTTTGAGGGGAACCTGGGCAATGCCACCCTTGTGAGTCTCCCAGGCATGGCAGGTAGCAGCGGTGTGGGCAGCGCCATTACAGTGAGCAGCAGTCAGACCAGGTGGAGGTGCACAGTATGGCACTCTGAAGAGAGGCCCAGAGGAATTGTGGGAAAATCAAGGTGGCATCAGATACTGCCATCTTGCCTGGTTCTTTTCTTTGGAATGCTGGGCCATTAAAAGAAGAAGGCTGGCACTGGCAGGACCCATGGCATTTGGCATTTGCCATCCTATCTGATGCTGAGTCTGTGAGTAATTAATCAATCTGAAGCACCCACATGATTATCCATGTAACCAAGTTGGCTCGCAGGATTTTGATCACTGGGCCGCTTTAGATTGAGTTTTCTTTTGGAACGTCTTGAAATATCTATAGCAGCTCCTGCTTGCACTGACCCACATTTATTTTACTTTAGGAAAAATAGAACAGAGATGGGCTTTTGGAAACAATAGAAAAATATAACGTACAATCCACTACCTCTTCTCTTCCTTTTTGTTCTCCATGGCAATAGTTAAGCATCTGTTGGTGACATAAATGGATGACTTTTGTGTGCAACAGTGCTTTGACATGATTGGTTGGAAGATGAAAGGTGAAGGATGGTTATTGCTGAGCAGTGAGGATTTGGGGGTGGGGGAGGGAACTTTTAACTTATGGCCAACTGAGAAGAACAAAGGCCTAGGTGGGAAGGGAGACTATATATAATATTGATACAAGGAGGAAGCCTATATTTTACTTACTTATCTTCCTCTTCCTATCATGTAAGGCTTCCCAGTTATAAAATGAAGCATAATAGATGCCCTTGAACTGAAGGAGTATATGGGGAAAGGGTATTAATCCATCATCTTCCATTAGGATTGCAATCAATTTCCACCTAACATGAAATCTGAGGCAAATTTGCAGGGTCCTGGCTGGACAACATTCCAAAGGAATTATGAAGGGAGCTAAATATGGGGGCAGGGTTTGAAAACAAAGTGGGTTTTCAAACTTAGGCTGCCACTGAATTGTCCTGAAAGCAAAATTCAATTTGAATGTTAAAGGTTCCTACTTCAGCAAAAGAGCTAAGGTGAGTTACTAGTGGAATTTGTCGGAATACTTCCATACCTTCTTAGTTGTCATATGTGTGAGGCAATGGAAAACTAGTGAGTTATGCTTACAGTTGCAACAGAGAGCATTAGAGGTTTTCAGTTGTAATAACACCACCAGAAACATGGACTTAAGCATGTTACACTTAGGTGATTTACAGACTGACATAACGTAATGACTGGGATGCAAGGAGCTACTTAGGCTCACATGAGAGTATTGCATCTTGATCTTATTTGTTTTGTTTAACAGAGGAGCCCTCTGTTGCCTCCCAAACAGCTTTTGAAGCATTCTCCGGTTTCATGGAGCGTACCACATGACATTTTGTAGGGGTGTGTGGCTGCTGCTTGAGAAAACACATCCAAGGCCTTATTGGACTCATGGAACTGGTTTCACAATTCTTTGGCTCCTGGGCAATGTCAACAATACACACTTTAACTTGATTGTGCTTGTTTAATTTCTAAGATTAAATCACTGAGTGGGTTAATGGGAATAATGGAAGAAATAAATGTATGGCATCATGACATCTTCATATAATAAATTAAAGATTGTTCATTTCTTCTCTTTGCTGTGTTTGGAAATTCATACTGCTGATTGCTGGCAGTCATATCAGGAGTGGTGTGTGTGTGTGTCTGTGTGTGTGTGTGTGTAGGTCTTCATTAAATCTGTGGTGTAATGCCAAGACCAGACATAGGGTAATAAAAAACCCCATCTAAATATAACAGACCGAGTGTGCATACAGTTCAAATACCCGTTTAATCACATCAGATCGGAGAGAAACTACAAAGACAATGACAGTGAGCCAAGCTGCGAGCTTCAGCTCGGAGACTGAGAACAGCGATAAGTTCAGGATGTAAAGTTTATCAAAAGGTTGGTATCAAAGACTGTGATCGCTTGCATGTAAGACAGGGGACTGGTTTCTGCATGAGCCTGCAAGCTTTGATGGAGTTTGCTCTTTTGCTCACTTTTAATGAACTTTGTCACCATCCCTAATGAGGAAAGCTTACAACATTTGAGGCTTTGTGGAGTAAAAGGGGACATGTTAGAAGGGTATAAGATTATACACATTGTGAAGAAAGTGGCCAGAATTTTTCTCCCTCTTTTATAATATTAGAATCTGGGACCACTCAGCTGCTCCTTGTGGGTTTCCCATAGGCATCTGGTTGGTCACTATGAGGAAAGGATGATGGATTAGATGAGTGATACAGCAGGGCTCTTTATTATGTTGTGATGTAAATATTTCATGCCACAATACTACACCAGCATAACTGGGACTAAACCCAATTTGAACTTAATGGGACTTATTTCTGAGTAAACATTATTCCATTGATTTCAAATTTCTTCAATCTCCCCCACTAAAATGCTTAGAGTTAAAAAGTGCTTAAGTTTGGTTAAGTGGTGCCAATTTTTAAAGACTCCTCTTCTGTTAAATTAAAAATGACCTCCAAATCAATAGAAAACGCAAGCAGCTCGTAAGTAACACAGGCTGCTGGCACTGATGGATGCTAAAAAAGAAAAAGAAGAACCCAACAGGAAACTCAGGCTGAGGATTGTATTATTTGAACTGGAACACCCATAGAGAGACATGGACATACCCACATGCACCCACGCACACCCTGTTTAGAGTATTTTTTATTTTATTTAAAAGCACAAATGCAAAATTTAAGAAAGAAGATGAATTGAAAACAAATAAAAGTTATTTATCTCTCCCCCAAAGACTGGAGGTTGACATTCTGGGATCCACATGAACACTAACAAGAAGCAGCAGCTAAATCCAGTGACTCTTCTTCCTGTTCCCCTCGACTTCCCATAATATCTAATGCTACACAGTGTGTGGCACACAGGACATCACCAGACTCAACTTCCCAGTGGGAATCAAAGACTCTCATAGGAGGGGAAAGGGCCTGCTCTGAATTACACTGGGCAGGTTCAGAGCACAGGAGACCCCTGAGGGCATCCCCCATTATTTCCTCCCTAGGGGTGAGAGGTGAGCAACAGCACCCCCAATTCACTGAGAGGCCACTGTAGAGGCGACATTATGGGAGCTGCCGAGGAGGCATTGCAGTTGTCTCTGCCACCACAACAGTAATGCATTCCTTGGAAGCCGAATCATCTGCCCATGTGGATCCTGCCACCTTAGGCAGTCACTTCACCTTGCCTTACAGGTAGGGTGGTCCCGAGCCTTAGATAGATGTTGCAAGGTGCCTCTCTGGAGCTCACCACAAGGTGAAGCCACAAGCCAACCTGAAGGCTGCTTGTCTGATCTGTCAAGCAAGGAGTTTGTATTGAAACCAATAAGTATGTAGAAGCAAAGTGATAGCATCAAGCTTTAATCGAAGACAAATGCCCACAAAAGCACTTCAATAAGGGAAAATATGATACGTTCGGTCCCCAAGTGGGCAAACAATCAATTATAGTACTGGGAAGCTGTAGGTCTTTAGCATATCTAAAGCATATCTTTGTGCTAAACCACATGTTTTTTAAATCTAAAATTAACTTTTAAAGGACATCCCCATGCTGCTTCAACTGATGGCAATAATAGGAAGAACCACATGAGTTTTGGCAAGAATCAAGAAAAGGATGACCCAGCAGAGAGATGCCTGCTGGAAGGAGAGCAGTGAAAGGAGGGCCCAAGGAAAACCTGGAAGAACCGAGGTAACAATTGCTTCCTGTGGATGAGGAACAAAGGCTGGAAGTTCCTTGTTTTGTGCTGACTATTATTTGAATTTAGAACTTCCTCCTCCTGCCCTCGAAATAAGAATGAGTTATTTGTAAATGCTTTCTGGGCTATTTAATTAATGATGACAAGCTCCAAATGGCAGAGCAGAAGACAGTTTTTCAATCTAATCCTGGCATGATCCATTCAACCAGGAACATGTCACTTTGTGGCTGGAACAACACAACCTATTTGTTTCTGGACCCAATTCAAAGTGCTGGTTTTGACCTTTAAAGAGTTTAATGGCTTGAAGGACACACTTATCCCACAGGAGCTGCCAGCATATTAAGAGAGGTTGTCCTCTCAGATTGGAACCAATTTCTGGTTAGACTGAGGAAGAGGGTCTTTTGTGTTGACCTGCTCAACTTTGGACTCACCCTTATTGACCTTCCATTGTGGTGTCAAAAACTTTTTGTTTTGAAAGGACTTAAAGACTGGACTTTACTACCTGGTTTGTGTCACTCCCTTGGGGGATGACGACGACAATGATTTAGGAAATATTGATTGCTGGTTTCTTAATTGTTTTTATTTCTTGGTCTGCTCTCTTGTTTCGTTTTGTGCTTTTGTTGTATTTTATGGTTCTTGTGGTGAGTCTCCTTGAGGTTTTGTAAGGAAACGAGCAGTTGAGACTTCTTGATTCAGGCAAATGGGGCACTGCCCCACCAACTTCAGTCTGGCCTGGGCCAGCCCCCATGTGCCTGCCTTCTTAATGGCAACTAGTCCAGGCAGGGACAATGGCTGTCAGCTTCCTTCTCCTTGGTCTCAGGTCTTGCCTTGGTTCCACTTAGCAGGGAGGAGGATGGGAACAAAACTAGAAATAGTTTCTGCCTATCATTGGCTCTGACTCCACTTTCTGCCCCTCTAGTCCCAAAGGGCACCAGCCACCACTGAAAACAGATTAAAACAAATAAAAGTGCACCACTCAAATAAGCAACTTCCATCTATATGAGGATGGAGAATAAGGGCTTGGGATGCAGAAAAAGGAACACATCTAGAAAAGAAACCAAGCCGTTTGCTTAGAAGGAAAGGGCTCATTCAAGAGCGGGCAGCGTGGTGGGAGATGCCCTCCCAAGAATGGCATTGCTGCTGCTTACCTCGACACTGCAGGGACGTGGTAGGAAAGTGGCAAATTTGAGCCTGTCCAGGTTCACTGGCAGAGCCAGTCTGGCACTGCCACAAGCACACAGACACAGTGTGATGGCCTGGGATTCAGACTCAGATGCTGAACCTGAGGGATCCCAGCCTGCACAGGATTCCCCATCTCCAGAACCAGCAGAGCCGGGGCTAGGGCCTGAGTCTGAAGGGGCCTCACCTGTGCTGGATCCTCAGGTGCAGCCATCTGCTGAGTCTGCTCTGGCTCCTGCTGGGATGGAGGACCTATTGCCTGCAGGTGCTCCACTCCCAGCCCTGTCAGGGGAAGCTGAGGTTGCCTCTGGGTCCGGTAACCTTCGAGCCTCCCCTGAGCTGCAGAGGCTCAGGGCAGAGAGGCGAAGGGAACTGAGTTCCCGCAGGAGGAGTGCTCGCCTCCAAGCCAGGAGAGGTGAGTCACCAGAGGATTGGGGCCACCCTCTGCCTCGGGGCAGATAAAAGCCGGCCAGCCCCAGCCCCAGCCCAAGTTGCAGGAGCAACATCGTTGCTGACCAGTTCCTGCCAGTGTTCCTGCTTGCTACCTGTCCTGCTTTCCTGCCTGAGCTCCTGACCTGCCCTGGTTCCCTGCTTGCCTACCTGTTCCCGACTTCGCCTGACTCCCTGCCCTGCACCCAGCTTCAGTGACTACGGACTGCCTTTACGTTGTACCTCTGACCACGGACCGGACTTGGACCTCGCCTTTCGGGTAACCCACGGGACCAGCACACACAGCCCTGAACTAACCATCACCCTGCTCCCTCCCTGGACTATCCAGGTAAGCGGCAGTGGTGCTGCCGTTGGGATAGCTTCCTCTGAGAGCAACAAATGTCATCCTACAACACACCTTTCCACTGAGTGAAGATGCAGGGCTTGAAGTTGGGTTGGGTGCCACCCCACTGATTTTCAGGTAGACCTACAACCATACTGCACCTGTCGAGGTGGAGATAATTATGTCTGGCCAGAACAATCCATGCCCGCTAATGTCTCTCGCTTTGTAACCCTCCCGCTTCCCTTTTTCTCCCGCTTCAGGCACGGTGGGGTTGTGCAGTTGTGTGGTGCGGCTGAGAAAAGAAAGGCTTGAGATCACAAGCCCCAAAGCTTCAAATACATGAGTTCTAGACTAGTGAACCCATTTCTCCCTTGGTTGGTTAAATCTTACTAAAACCCACGAGCATGATTGAAGTTCATGCATATTTGCACAAGTTTGCATTGCTTCGACAAACAATTCTTCTATCAGAAAGGGTTAGAAACAAAAATGGGGAGAGAACCAGCCTGGAGATATTTATGAGCTTGCAAAGCTAAAGGGAAAAAATAATAATTATATACATCTCTTAGCAAAATGAACAAAAAAATTAATCACCTCTTTTTCCTGCTGACAAACATTGATGAATTCTTAAGCAAGGTTGCTTCTGACTATTTTTTATGTTTGATATTGAACATTATGTCCCCTGCTCCTACAAATGGTTTCCCTCCACTCTTTCCCCAGGCTTTTCTGATACGCTTGTTTGAATGAGTGTATGTTCTTCTGACATGTCGCTACTTTAAAGGGGAAATAAAATTTCAGTGACTAGACAGCTAGGTGAGGCAAAAATAATACATTTTGGGGGGTTTGTGCATATCTGCTGTTATTAGAGAAAAAATGACATGCAGACTTTATGCCTGACCTGCTGGTTATTAGAGAAAACCTGAAACGCAACCATCTATATTAGACTTTTTAAGACAGACTTACATACAGGGCTGGCATGATTGTGAGGCATGCTCACACAGATGCTAGAACCTACATGCCCTGGGAGGATCAGCTTTTGATGTCCATATCTGGGCCACCTTTCAACTAAAAGAGTACCTTTAAAAAAATTCCTTTAAAGGTTTAAAAACCTTTAAAAAGCTCCAAGCTTGGAATCACCCTTTATGCCTCAGAGGTTGAGTCATTTGGGAGCAATGTGTGAGAGATTGGGGGGGGGGGAGATGGTGAACACAGACACCCAGAAAATATAGTGCCCATCATGTTAGTGAAAATATAGTGCCCATTGCAAACAAATGCAGCAATGGCCATCTTTCCTCCACTACCATGGGACAAAATAAAGCTGGCAGCGGAAGCCTCTTAGCAGCAAAACTCTTTTCTGTTTTTCTTTCTACAAGTTTTCCCCACCTCTCTTTCTTTCTACAATTGTGGGGTAGTGGGCGGGCATTAACAATGGCATAGTGCTCTGTTGTAAACCCTCTCACATAGTGCTACTAAATCATATCCTGATGCTGCTTGTTTAATAAGACTGCATGTGATCATTTGGCAATAGCTCAGTTGGTAGAGCATGAGACTCTTAATTTGAGGGTCATGGGTTCAAGCCCCACGTTGGGCAAAAAATTCCTGCATTGCACAAGCTTTGACTAGCTGACCCTCGTGGTCCCTTCCAACTCTGTAATTCTATGATTCTATGAATAGGCTTTTGGTGTTCCTTTAACCTACAGAGAAAGAAGAACCAAGTTTAAAGAAAATAGCATTAACAATAGTAATATATTTCTGTGTTTCACTTGTATTAATGTGCATTTTTATTAATATTAATTTTTATAAAATGGTATAAGTCTCCGTTGATTGCAAATAAATTATCTACCAATGACAACACACAATACAACAGGACACTAACAACAATTAACAGTATATTTAGCATACCTCAAAATTTAAGCATAAGGCTCACCAATCGGTCAGGAAAAATATCCAATGAGTTAGCATCCCCAAATAGCCCCAGGGCTGAGGACATTAGTACCTAGTAACTCCTTCCCCAATTGTTAAAACATCAACCCCAAAGGCCAGGACATCCCTTAGAGAGTTCTCCCAGTACATTTCCGAGCACAATTCAAAGTGTTGGTGCTGACCTTTAAAGCCCTAAACAGCCTCGGTCCTGTATACCTGAAGGAGCATCTCCACTCCCACCGTTCAGCCCGGACACTGAGATCCAGCGCCGAGGGCCTTCTGGCGGTTCCCTCACTGTGAGAAGCAAGACAGAGGGCCTTCTCGGTAGTGGCACCCACCCTGTGGAACACCCTCCCATCAGAGGTCAAAGGGATCAACAACTACATGACATTTAGAAAATACCTGAAGGCAGCCCTGTTTAGGGAAGTTTTTAATCTGTGACATGTTAATGTATTTTAATATTTGCTGGAAGCTGCCCAGAGTGGCTGGGGAGACCCAGCCAGATGGGCAGGGTACAAATAATAAATTATTATTATTATTATTATTATTATTATTATTAATTATTATTATTATTGAAGTAGCTCCCTTGTGAAGGTTCTCAAGGATGAAGGGTGGGGCAAGGAAGCAGAACACGAGAATGTGCTTTGAAATCACACATAGTTTGTGCACAGTATGCAACCACTATTCTTACATGAAATAAACTATTTTTCCGAGAGAAAAAACACCTCCCACTCACCATCTTCAAACTGGGTAAGTTCTGGATGTAAACAAGGACACACACACACAAAATGAACTATATACAGTAGGAATTCTTGTGAAGATATGTGCTTCCAACCCTTGCATGTAGCTGAATTGTTACCATTAAATCTGGATATGCAAAGTTCAATTTTCTTAGGAAATCTGTTTTTCCTGCTTTGTCTCTGCAATGTTGGTTCTAGTTGGAAATAGGAGTTTGAGTTTTTCTTTTATTTCTTTGCTGCATTTATAGCTCACCTCTTTCTCTAAGGTGGCATAAATAGTCCCCCCGCCCCTCATAACTTAACCCCACAACAATCCTGAGAGACTGTGACTGGCCTCAGGTGAGCTTCATGGCTGAGTGGGGATTTGAACCCTGGTCTCCCAGTGTCAGGGATCTGCCTCCCCCTGCCAGTCCAGCTCTGAGTGTTTATAGAGAGCCGCAACCTGTGTTAACAACAGATTCATCTTCGAGTGAATCTGGCAGTCCCGTCTCAGGAGAGGAGCAGTTAGTGGCTGGGAGCCAGGGAGTGCCAGGTGTCTAGGGAGTTAGTGGGAGGCCTG
Organism: Darevskia mixta; assembly: GCA_034641385.1. Taxonomy (NCBI): domain Eukaryota; kingdom Metazoa; phylum Chordata; class Lepidosauria; order Squamata; family Lacertidae; genus Darevskia; species Darevskia mixta. Next base: position 2,638,808 of record JAWWNH010000149.1, read on the forward strand.
GCACCACCCAGCAGACTTGCTCGGAGGGGGAAGCGTCAGTTCTGGCGCATATATCACGTAGGAGGAGAAGGCGGCAATTTAGGATGCCGGAACTTTGGTGTTGGCGCCAAAACAGGAGGGAGGCACTTCCGGATTCTGCTAGTGACTGAGCAGACATGATAAGACTGAGCTCTGCACTGTAAATAGCTTGGCACTGAATAAAAAGACTTAAAGACAAATGGCTTTGGCATTTCTATTGAACAACCAATAAGAGAACCTGACACCCAGGATCTAGTCCGAAACTCTAACCACTACAGTGAAGATTTAGCTACCTATAGGAAGCAAAGTCCCTTCTTGTCTCTCCATGTATGTCTGTAGTTCTGTAAGCTCATATTAGGAAGCACTACAGGTGTCTGTAATACAATAAAGGGAAGAATGGCTCTTGCAAAGTCTACAGTTGCTCAATTATGCACATCACCAGTTTTCAATTGGAGGATCTCTGCAAAGGAGAGGTGTTAAGTTGGCATGTAAAATCTGCTGCCAATTTAGTTCCCCTCTGTGAAGGACGGAGGGGGAGGGAGATGAATAAGGGGCTACAGGCTAGCAGCTTGTCAAAATATCTCTTGAAACGGTAGGTTCCAAGCCATTAAATCCCAGCTTATGCTATACCCCAGAGATTCCTGAAATAGCTCCACAGTATGCATGAGTAGGTATGAAAGATAAAAAAGACAGATGCTGTATTGACCTCCGCTCGTTGGAACCTGGTCCGCTACAATATTAGTGACATAAAAGACGGTGCTAGAGCTTTTCTTTGGACCACGCTACGTCTGACAGTGTGTGTGTGGAATTGATTAGAGTAATATTACCCAATGTGTGTTTTCACAGAGAAAATTAATGCCATAATCCCACTGGGACGTTGAATTTCCTTTCTAGAAACCAGTTCACGGAGCCAATTAATATTGATCAAGTCACTCTCCTGGACAAGAGAATTCTTCCTAAGCATTCCTAAAATGAAGAAATTGATGTTTCCGACCCAAGCGCTCATAAATTAACAGGCAGTTGCAATTCAAGCAACGTTGAATAGTTTGTGTATTCCCACGAAGAAAAGTGAGAGAAAACTAATATGGCATTTACATGCATTGAAATCTGGGTATGAAACAACTAAAATATAGTTAATTCTGCACAGCGTTACCAAATTTTGGCTCAAATAAAACATGCACAGTATGCATTTGACCTGAGATAGTAGTTTACATTGCCGCCACTGAGAACTTTGGTTGGTGCTGTGACGGGGCCTTCTCAGTTGTGGTTCCTCATTTGTGGAATGCCTTGCCAGGAGGAAGTTAAAAACATCTCTATTCACCAATGCTTTCAATGGCTGAAAAAGATTGCTCCTGGGAGCCTTGAAACTATCAACTCTGAGAGTACGTAACTGTTGTTAGATCTTCGTAATGTTTATAAATGTTTTAAATATGGGGAAGGGCAGGTTATAAATGTAACAAATATATAAACATCTTGTCCAAGGAAAGCATTACTCTATTTCTCAATGTGTTTTTCAAATCAAAAATAGCTATTTAACGAGACAGAAATGCTTCCCTGTAGCACTTAAATTGCGCAAATAGTCATCTTTTCTTTATTTCTTTTTAATCCTATTTAATAACAGTGTTTCTCCTGGCTGCTGTATCTCCAGTGACTGCATCCTTTTACTTCTTGAATTTTAGCCCTAAACGATCCCCCCCCCTACTTTGCAGTGTCGGGAAATAGATTCCCAAAAAAATGGCAACTAATTTCAGCTTAGTTCTGCTACACTGCTATTGGTGTAAGGTCTGTAGGTTTGAACCCAGGATCCTCTGGTGCCTTAAATACATTTTTGGGGGGCATTCAGCACTCTCTCCTATCCCTGAATACTTGGCCTATTCTCTTACAGCTCTGCCTACCTCCCAAAACTGTTGTAAAACTCAGAGTCTCTCATCAATAGCAAACTCTAGATGGTTGCAACGTGGAGGACTTAAACATTTCAGCTAACTTACAGTCCCTTCAAAGCCTTCCAATTCTGCAAAGGCTGATGTGATCCTCTGTTATACCTGGGTAGATTAAAATATAAATAATTTTTGTCCCCTAGTCACAGGAGATTTTTGTCCTCGGATACTGTCAAATTGTCCTAATTAATGTTGTGCAAAGTGCTTTGCTTGCTGAATGGGGCTCCAAATGGTCTGTCAGCCTCTTCAGGGAAAGAAATAGGAGACTAATGGCAATGCAATAAACAAAGCAAATGTTGCTTCTCTCTTATTTTCCAACATGCATCCCAGTTTTATGATAATCAACAATTGCTCTGAATCGAGGATTTTCCAGTTTAATCCACAATTGTTTTCTGGCTTGTTTGCCCGCCTCCCCACATCCCCACCCCAGCAACCCACTCTGCCCCTGCTCTGGTGTTTTTCTGAAGGCACCTCTCACTGTGGGCATGCCATATGGCACATACCATCTGGGGTACCTATTCAGCAATGGTAGATGATCATTAGCCTTAATTAAACCAATTATACCTACATCACATGAATGCCATGAATGATGAATTGGAGCCTGAGTGTAGGTTGTCTTACATATACAATATGCACAAACATCTCGAGGGAGCGGGAAGGAACTTTGAGAAATTCTCTGAATAAAAAGTACTCTAAGAAACCAGGTAGAATGCTGGGAGGGCAAACGTAAGCACCAGTACTGCATATACCTGTTAGTATCTGTAGAATGGATGGCATTAGGGGAAAGAGGTGGCAGTTGGCAATTGGCAGTTGGCAGTTAGGAGTTGGTTGCAGGGGTGCCAACTTGAATAAAATATTGGGGAGGCCCAGGTAAAAAAAGGGGGGCTAAAGGACCACTGGACGGTTAAGTCCAGTCAAAGGTGACTATGGGGTTGTGGTGCTCATCTCGCTTTCAGGCCAAGGGAGCCAGCGTTTGTCCACAGACAGCTTTCTGGGTCATGTGGCCAGCATGACTCATGTGGCCAGCATGACTAAACCGCTTCTGGCACAACGAAACACCGTAATGGAAACCAGAGCACACAGAAATGCTGTTTACCTTCCCACCGCAGCGGTGCCTAATTATCTACTTGCACTGGTGTGCTTTCGAACTGCTAGCTTGGCAGGAGCTGGGACAGAGCAACAGAAGCTCACCCCATCACATGGATTGGAATCACCGACCTTCATACTGGCAATCCCAAGAAGCTCAGCGCCATCCACATCCCCTCTGTAGGGCCAGGTAAGCCCCACCCCACATAATTGATCACATGACACAGTGCACACACACACACACACACACACACCATTTAAATAGCAATGCCCACCAACTTTGGGGAGCCCAGCCCCCTCAAATATTTTATTGGGGAGCCAAAGCCCTCTCTTTTTTTTTCAATTTTTTAATTGATTTTACAATTTTAAGCACACACCATAACAGTTAAATTTTCATACTTCCCCCCTCTCACTGTGGGAAGCAACATTCATCCCCTTCTTTCACAAGGGTAGTCAAAATCATCGTACATTTAACCTTGCTAACATTATTTATTATCATTGCTTAGGCCTGGCCCAATTCTGTGGGTCAGGTATTCCTTCTTTCCTCAGTTTCATATTTCGGTTGACTTCCTCGAGTCCCCCTCTGTTGAATTCGTTATCATTCCTCTCTAACAGTTTTCATAATCCTAAGTTTTAAAACATCATAAAATACAAGAATCATTTTACTTAAAACACTCCTTTTCCCAAACCTCAGCATCTTGGTACTTCTGCTCTTTTCCTATAATCTTATCCAATTCCCTTACTTTGACCTAATTTCAAACTCCTAATTTTGTACTTTTTACACCTCCCTCTGTTCTCGGAATTTTTAGCTAAATTTTCCCCTCCTTAACTCCTAATTTAAAGCCCTCTCAGCCCCTAAGAGTTGGCTCCTGTGGTTGGCTGGCTATATTCTGTGCGTTCTACCTTGACTGTTAATGTGAGAGGTGTGGGGACTTCATGCAGATGCTGTCTGGAGGAGTTTGTAAATAACACCTGTTGCCAGCCTGGAAAGTAAACAGAAAACTATTTCTGTAAGGTATATATGTTCATCACAAATAGCTAACAATACCTTCCTACAGATAATGGGATGTATCCAGAGTGTTCCTTCCATTCAGAGAAGGAACTGAAATCCTGCAGAGGCCCCACTCATAGGGAAGGAGGGGTGATTTTAATCAGTTCCTCCTTTTCCCTATAGCCCCTCCCTTCTAGAGTAGCTTTTTGGGGAGAATGTTGCTGCAGGGGGTAGCAAAAGATGGCAAACCCCCTCATTTTCCTCCACCAGGAATGTCTCGTGACCTTCTCCTGAACCCCTTTGAATGCAGCAGTCACATGTCTCATGGGGGGACGGGACCCATCACTCAATATCCGAGGAGCGCATGCCTTGCATTCAGAAACATTTGATCAAAATGCACCTCAGAAGAGCCATTAGCATATTTGTTTATCTCTTTTAGCCACAAGTTGGTAACGAAAACGCTTGTTAAGGACGCTCACTTTGATTTATATTGCACCCAATAAATTCACCTACAAGTGGATTGTCTTGGAAATATAATTACACATTTATTTCCTCTACAGTGCACTTTTGGGTGGAAAACAAGACATTAACTGTGCTGCGGAAAGCCTGGAGGTGCCAGAGCTCTTTGCAGGCTCTTGGCTTGCCCGCCTGGCTTCCTTCTTTTAGTCATAGAGCCAGTTTCTCCATAGAAGGAACAGCATGTGCCACAGATAGGAAGATGCCCAGAATGGCAAACTTAATTTTAAGAGAGAGAGAAATCCCTCAAACTTTGTGCAGTTTGATTAAAAAAAAATAAGAATATATAAACTAACAGAGCTAACTTGCCTCCTTTCTGTTTATCCCCCCCCGAAAGCAGATTAATTTTGCTTTCCATCATTTTCCCCCAAGAAACTTGTAACATTGACATTATACATTAAATATTGTGTTTTCTCTGAAATAGCTGTTGTGGGTCTTCTGCGCAGATAATGCTCCCAGCTTTGCCACGAGTCTTTTACTGCTTGTAGGCATGAGCCAGCCAAAATGGAGCACTAAGTTTTCAATAGCTTTACTCATCTGCAAATCTATGCACACTTACTTTTGTTGTTGGGTTTCCTTCTCTTGGCCTCTTCTCACTATCTTGGGAGTCACTCTGGATATTCATTGGATGTTGCAGCAGCCCAGTGTCCACCTCTCTGCTGTCCTTGTCCTGCTCCTCAGATACAGTCTCGTTCTTATCTTCCTCCATTTTGAATCAGCAGCTCTTATGGTTGAGGACTATAAAGACTGAAAGCCATCCACTTACATAGAGATCCAACCAATGCCAAACTGGGGATTCTGTTTCAGCCACCATTTCTCTCTCCCAGCCTTGCATATGATGAAGGGCATGAACACTTTGCAGGGATGGGCTTTGAGTGCTGGGAACCAGAATAGTGAAGAATAAGGGTTTTCAAAGGGTTTTGGGGGAAGGTGTACAGCTCTTTTTTTTAAAAAAAAAAAAAAATATTTTAAATAAGTTTTACATAACAAATTTAAATTCAAAGACATCATTCACCCCTTCATTTAGGATACTCCGAATCTTTTGACCTCCCTCCACCCTTCCATGGTTACAATCATCAATCTCCCCCCCCCCCATGCTTATCTTATTTTCTCTAATTTGTTTTTTTTTTAAGTAATCCATTTCCATGGTTTTTTGTACATTAGAAGCATGACTCAAATCCTGCCAAAGTTTTTAGTTGTTTACAGTGCTCTCTTAAATATATTATAAATTTTCCCCATTCCTGCTTAAAATTCTTCTCTTCCCGGTCTCTGATTTTCCCAGTCAATTTCGCCATTTCGGCATAGTCCATCATCTTCATTAGCCATTTGTCTCTGGTTGGAACCTTGTCTTCTTTCCATCTCTGCGCTAGTAGTATCCTCGCTGCTGTCATCACGTACATGAATAGTCGGGAGGTGTGATGGATTGTTAGGGCATCATCCACCCAATTTTTACCCTTCTCCTTCCTATGCACACCCACATAATCTGTTCTGGGTCCCATCCCCCCATCCTCTGGAGCAGGGGAATACATACACAGGAGCAGGAGGGGCCAGTTCCATTGCACAAGCTGATAGAATGGGTTATTTCATGCTACATTTGATACTTCCCTTTTAACAGACCCCCTAACCGCTCCACATAAGTCTGTTCTCTATTCTCTAGCACACATATCCCAGCCCAAAGTGGTCACAGATTCAACAAGTCTCTGATAATGATTTCTTCATCCCCCTGCAAAGCTCACAACACAGCTGACTGGGGGCTCCAGAAGAGTAAAGGTGAGGAAGTATTGGTTGGTTTTATTACCCCAATTTTGATTGGTCAGTTAATATCACTAGGGTGAAAACACGGAGCATGTTTACTGAAGAAATCCCATGAGTTCATTGGCAGCCATAACTGACACGGACAGATCCACAGCAAAACACGGCCAGCCATTGTGATGTTCCCATTGAAACACCATTTGAAAAAGGTACAACACACATAACAATACGCGACTTACCCTCTGCTCTGTGAAGTCAGGGAAACAGAAAGGATGGCCAATGGCAATGACTGCCACGACAGGCTCAAATCAAAATGTCCTTTCATCTGTTTTGAATCTGACACTTTTGACATTATTTAATGTTGGCTTTCCCCGATATCAAAAGTTCCTGATCCACCTTCTTAATGTCATTTGCTCCTTTGTGTGCACTTTGATCACATCTCCTCCTCCTCTCCTCCCTCCGTCTAAAGCAAACTATTCCAATCTGTTTGTTCTGTCACCATGCAAAACCCTTTTATCCATGGCCTTCATAATTGATTGTTGTTTGTTTCACTGAAACTCCTGCAGCAGTATGCTTGTCGGCAATGGACAGAAAGGAAAGCAGACTTTTAAATTCTGTAGAGCACTGAAAGATAAAGTCAGAGCTCAACTCAACTCATTTTATTTCGGCTTTAAGCCCATAGACAATACAACCAAAAACAGAAACAGCATAGTCTGGTTTACAATTGCTGGCAGTAAAATAGATTAAAAGGGATACTCAATTGAATAAAATATGATAAAAATTAAATTAAAATTTCAAGCTGTATATAACAATCCATTGCGTTTCTTAAGTGTCAGAACTGATGTCAGAAATTTTGCCATATGTAGGGTTACAATCAAGTCTGAATCTTGCAACAGAAGAGCAAGGTAAGACTCTTCTGAATACCCCCAGTAATTTTTGAGTTAATGGAAGTAATAGAGTCTTTCGGGCGGCAGAATACAAGGGGCAGACAAACACTATGTGATGAAGAGATTCAATCGAACGGTTATCACAGGCACATAAGACCGAAACCTGGCCCCTAGAAAATCTATGAAAAAGGACGTTTGAGGGGAAGACATCAAACCGTGCTTTAATAAAAGTGAAACGATGACTAGCAATAGAAAGAGTTGAAAGATAGGCTGGTACTTGAAGTGGGGGTACAACGCCCAGGAATCTCAGTGAGCATGTCCCCCCGCCCAGCATAACAGAGCTGTGAGTCTGCTGTGGAGCTTCAGACTGCCATTTTGAGAGCACACGGGAAGTGAGAACAGACCTGAGAGGCCTCTCAAAAAATGGAAGACCCTTTTGGGTAGGCTTTCATTCCAGGTAAAGCAATCATGGAGAGCCAGTGGCCTTTCAGATGATGTTAGATTACAGTTCCTGTCAGGGATGCCCCGCCTGTTCAGCAGAGGGTGGTGGCAGACCCTTTAGCATACAGAGAGCCCCGACTCCTCTTGGACAGCAACACCTCTTCCAGCAGTGAAGGAAGCACCGCCTCCAGTGAGGAGGGAGGGAAGAGAGGAGGGCAGGTGGAGAGAGGGCTCGGGGATGCTACAGAAGCCTCGCAATCACGTTATCCAGCTGGGCAGGAGGGAAACGCGCCAGTTCCATCACCCCTTTTGCGTAGAGGGATGAAACGTAGAAGGAAACTAGGGGTGCCTAAATTCTTATGTTGGAGACGTAGCCAGAAGGGGCCACTCCCGGATTCTGCTAGTGATTGAGACGGTCATAGAATCATAGAGTGGGAAGAGACCACAAGGGCCATCCAGTCCAACCCCCTGCCAAGCAGGAAACACCATCAAAGCATTCTTGACAGGTGGCTGTCAAGCCTCTGCTTAAAGACCTCCAAAGAAGGAGACTCCACCATACTCCTTGGCAGCAAATTCCACTGTCGAACAGCTCTTATTGTCAGGAAGTTCTTCCTAATGTTTAGGTGGAATCTTCTTTCTTGTAGTTTGAATCCATTGTTCCGTGTCCGCTTCTCTGGAGCAGCAGAAAACAACCTTTCTCCCTCCTCTATATGACATCCTTTTATATATTTGAACATGGCTATCATATCACCCCTCAACCTTCTCTTCTCCAGGCTAAACATACCCAGCTCCCTAAGCCGTTCCTCATAAGGCATCGTTTCCAAGCCTTTGACCATTTTGGTTGCCCTCTTCTGGACACGTTCCAGCTTGTCAGTATCCTTCTTGAACTGTGGTGCCCAGAATTGGACACAGTATTCCAGGTGGGGTCTGACCAGAGCGGAATACAGTGGTACTATTACTTCCCTTGATCTAGATGCTATACTCCTATTGATGCAGCCCAGAATTGCATTGGCTTTTTTAGCTGCTGCATCACACTGTTGACTCATGTCAAGTTTATGGTCTACCAAGACTCCTAGATCATGAACTTTGTTGCTCTGCACTGTAAATAATTTGCACAATAAACCTGTTAAAAGACGGATTCCAGCCTCGTTACTCTTGAGTAGCCCTCACACGGAGCTTACAGTTCCCATCAGCTCCACCTTTCTCTTTCCCTTCCCAGTAGCCTGCCATGGGAGGGACAGTCTGCTCTTGCCTCAAGTCTGAACTGATCACTTGTAGGAGGCTTTTGAAATTAAGCCGCAGGCTATAGAAAATTAGGCTGACGGTTGCAGGAGGTCCTAGAGCCACAGGCTGTCCAGCTCTGCATCATATAGCGGTCTAGCTGTTAAACTGAAAGCAGGGTACCACTTCCAACCCGCTTAGCACATCCCATGCAAATCTTTGTCTGCCACCTGCACAGCACAGTCAGCTTCTCAAAAAGAAAAAGAAAAATCGAAATAAGCCTATGTGCTCAACCCTGTGGTCTTTAGGAGTGGCTTGTGATGGATTAGATACAGATGCGTAATAAGTAATAAATTTAGAAAGGTGGAGGCCACAATTGGGAGGAGGGATCATATTCTGATCTGACATGCCTAGAGCCACACAGTTGGATTTGGGTTTCACTGGACCAACGCCATGACTGAGGTCCAATTGACTCTTTCAGAGAAAGAGATGCTGTGGCTGAATGTTTGTGAATTTGAATGTGTGTGCATTTCTTTCTCAGGTTTTCCTTTCAGCTCTGTGATTAATACACCCATATGTAAGTATGCCTTACATATTAAGGTTGTGATCTTCTGGAAGGAAGTAGTTTAATCTAACCTTGGGTTATGATATGCCATTAAATCCAGAGCTATCATTCATAGAATCACAGAATTGGAGAGTCGAAGGAACCGTGAGGGTCATCTGGTCCAACCCTCTGCCATGCAAGACTCCTTTTGCCCAACGTGGGGCTTGAACTCATGACTCTTAGATGAAGAGTCTCACGCTCTACCAGCTGAGCATTGCTTAACTAGAATGAAGGATTGCTTAAAGGAGAAAAACACGGACTTGTAGCAATTTTTATTGCCATAAAATTGCCAGGATTGAAATGACTAGCACGGTTCTGCGCAGTTTGTGCATGCGCAGAAGCATTCTGCGCAGTTCGTGCATGCACAGAAGCGCGCTATCACGCTTTTGCGCATGCGCGAAAGAGCCGCTTGGGTTACAGACTTTTCGGGGTGCAAACGGCACCCCGGAACAGATCGGGTCTGTAACCCAAGGTACCACTGTATTTTGTTACGTTGGTCAAGTTTATAGCTTTGTGTCAACTGACTAATAATTCTACTAGTTAGAGGTTTCTAAAAAGATGTTTAAAAGGTGTACTCTCAGACTACGCAAATGCACTTCCCTGAGGATAGCCATAACTACTTAATGAGACCAAATCTTTTTTTCTCATTTTATTGATGATGCTTTCTGTAATGTACTTATTCATAGGAAACCACAAGCAGGGGAGAAAATATATGGTGTTTTTTTTCCATAATATCTGTTAATACAGACAGAAAAGTAAATATATTACAACCCTGGGTCTTTTGTGCACTTTTAAACAAAATACTGAGCACTTTAATCTTTCCAAAATCAACTGAGCTTAATATTCATCAATCATCCCTGCTAAAGAATAGCATTTGTTTCACACAAGAGGAGTCATTAAAACTTGCAATTAATTGCCCGTGACCCAAATTCCTACTGTGTCCCAGCTGGCATGAAAAACACTACAGTTTGCAAACAATCTTTTTCCTTTCTTTAACCTTTGGCACATAAAAGGTATTACCCAAGTGTTATTAATTAAACCAGGTCAGCAACGCCAAAGCACTACCCGCTGTTCATCGCAGTGGGGAAGAGTGATCCATAGCATTCTTAATCCGCAGCACCGAAGTGCACAAGCTTAGAAAATTTACACCCGAGCTTCTCAAAGCATAGTTAATTTGTTCACATTTTCCTAAGATCAATTAACAGCAGGGAGGCATTTTAATGAAATAAAGTTGTGATTCCCACAGGGACTATTTGGAAAGAACATTACAAAGCAGCGTGTGCGTTACGCTTTTACATTAAGACATGATTAATAACACCGCTGTTAAGCTCCACATCAGCTTACATATAGCACGGAGTTAATAGATGCCACTAATTAAGTAATCATATTCTTTAGCATATACCCCCGCCAAAATGTCTTCCTCACATCACTTAAGTTCGTCCTTCAGGACCAGTAGAAATGGGCATCAGTAAAAGAAGCCATTAGGTTTTCTTCTGTGCCGTAGTTTCCCAATAAAAGCTAGATCCCCTCGGAACATTACAGAAGCGTTAATCGGTGGAGGCAGCTCTTCATTGAAACATCGAAAGGCAACACAAAGCATCTATAATGGAATGAATCCAGGACACTCCAGCATGGAGGACCAATGAGCCCCACAATCACACACCTCTGTATTTGGTGCTTGAGACTCTCACTGGGTAAAGCTCCCTCTCTAGACTATACCTTGTTCATCCTGCTCTGCACCCATCTTAGCTGCTTTCATCTGGCTGGAATATGTCTTTGTGATAATGCTTTCCTTGATAGAATATATAGAGCTATGTGTGTGTGTGCACAGGAACCTCCGAATTTCATGTGGGCAGAAGGTAGAGGTAAAGGTAAAGGGACCCCTGACCATTAGGTCCAGTCGCGGATGACTCTGGGGTTGTGGCGCTCATCTCGCTTAATTGGCAAGGGAGCCGGCGTACAGCTTCCAGATCATGTGGCCGGCATGACTAAGCTGCTTCTGGAGAACCAGAGCAGCGCACGGAAACGGCGTTTACCTTCCCGCCAGAGTGGTACCTATTTATCTACTTGCACTTGGATGTGCTTTCGAACTGCTAGGTTGACAGGAGCAGGGACCAAGCAATGGGAGCTCACCCCATCGCAGGGATTTGAACCGCCGACCTTCTGATAGGCAAGCCCTAGGCTCTGTGATTTAACCCACATTGCCACCTGCGTCCTGGGCAGAAGGTAGACCACTATAAAAAGGTGGGAGCAACACCTCTTGTTCCACCTAATTTTTTGCATCTGGCCCTGCCAACCACTGACATGTGCCCCCTCTCCCTAGGATACTGGCCACAAGGGAATTTGGACCTCTGACTGAAATACATTCTCCACCCCTAAATAAAATATATTTAGGGCAGAGTTAACCTAGAAGATATTGGCCCAGTATACAACTTGAAAAACTTAATAATGCAATATAATATTACGTAATGAGAATCTGTGATCACATACGAGCTGCATGATTCTGCGGGTCAGGAGGATTAGAGCTTGAAGTGTATAACAACAACAACAACAACAACAACAACAACAACAACAACAACAACAACATCCTGTCCATCTGGCTTGTTTGCCCGCTGGCATCCCCCACTCTACACCCCTGATCAGAGTTCCAAACTACTTTAACAATTTTAGCTCAGTGGGGGGAATAGAGGTCTCTCAATAACTCTCAGCACCCTTAACAAACTATAGTTCCCAGAATTCTTGGGGGGGGGGAAGCTTTATAACTGTTTGATGCTGTTTTAAATGTATAGTGCAATTCGAGCCTCACCTTCAGCCAAGAGCTGATGGAGGCTTGGCGAACCAAGGCAAGCACAGTCCTGCAACCTTAGGAGAAACCTTAATCTTGTGTCTCTGGTGCAGGTTTTGATCAACCAAAACATGCTGAGTACTTTTCTTCCACTTAGGCTATAATTACGAACAAAGATATCTTTTAGCACCTTTCTGAGGTTTTGCCTATTCTTCTGTTCCCTCTGGTCTTTTGGTGCTACCTCCTTTATATCCCTCTCTTGATTCAGTATAAGGGAGCTTCATGTGTTATTAAATTAATTGTTAAATTCTGAAAGAGTTTTCAATGCGGTTTATGATAAGTTAAAGTCTAATATATACAGACCCATCTAGATTGTATGCATTATGCATTTCATGTATTATGCATCTAATCATCTAATGACCTCTTAAGTAAGGTGGCCTATGCTCAGTCAGATATGCACCTTAGTTTAAATTCAGTGTCATGTTAAGGTACCAGAATGGGCAAGGGGTACAGAACTTAATGTCAAAGAGAGCAAACGGGTCATCTGTGTCACCACATCTACAGGCAACCCGGCCTACCAACTGGGCTCCTAACACCTGCAGATTTTCCTGTCATGTGTCTTTTTAGACCATAAATACCATGGTTGACCATAAATGCCATGGTTAACCATGGTTTAACTGTTAACTTGTGGATGCTTCACCCCTCCCTTGCTCCTGCAGCTGCATTATGTCCTAACTCTGGCCCCTGGCTTATTTGTGTCACCAATAAACCAGTGGAAACCCAGCCAGATGGGCGGGGTATAAATAATAAATTATTATTATTATTATATTATAGTGGTTAAGAGCGGTAGACTCGTAACCTGGTGAACCGGGTTCGCGTATCCGCTCCTCCACATGCAGCTGTTGGGTGACCTTGGGCTAGTCACACTTCTTTGAAGTTTCTCAGCCCCACTCACCTCACAGAGTGTTTGTTGTGGCGGAGGAAGGGAAAGGAGAATGTTAGCCACTTTGAGACTCCTTAGGGTAGTGATAAAGCGGGATATCAAATCCAAACTCCTCCTCCTCCTCCTCCTCCTCCTCCTCCTCCTCCTCCTCCTCCTCTTCCAAACTACAAGCTGTAACCAAGCTTAGAACACTGGCTCATCACTCATCGGGTTTTTTTGGGGGGGGAATGAACCACAAGTCTTGGTTTGGACTTAACGCTGTGTCAGACCATGGTTTGGTCCCTAGGAGTGCAGTGACAGAAGGAACAGGGCACACACTGGCACACTGTATGTTCATATTTAAACCTTAGTTTAGTGTAACTAGGGTTTAAACTGGCACATGAACAAGGCAAGTGAGTCACTAAATATTGGTTGCAATCCAAAAGGTAAGGTTTAGCTAGGGAAAGTTAGAATGGAGGTGTCTGAGAAAGGTGTGCCCTTTGTTGGGTCAGATACCTGTAGAGAGAGAGAAGGTATACAGTATTCTGTGCTAATCAGAGATCATCTTTCTCGACTTCGCTCCATGTTTGTTTGTTTGTTTGACCTGAAAAAACTGTCTGCAGACAAATGCCGGCTCCCTCGGCCAGTAAAGCAAGATGAGCACCGCAACCCCAGAGTCGTTCATGACTGGACTTAACTGTCAGGGCTCCTTTACCTTTTTAAAGTTAAATTACAAAGAGCAGAATGTTTTGAAATTGGAAGCTAGATCCTTCTTTTTGTCGGGATGATGGAATGCAGTTCTGGGAAGATTCATGGCCTAAGAAGTGCTTTTTCTTCAAACCAGAACTGTACTGTCTTTTCATCCATTGAATGATGGCTGGGTCAAGCTTTGAAACACATTTTGCAGTACGGTCAATTGTCAGAAGCTTGGCTTCATTGAAGAAATCCTGATATCAAGATTTAGTTTCGGAGATGTAGTATTTTTTCCTCTGATACCGGTACCTCGAATATGTTCTTGTATGGTTAGTCCTGTTTTACCTACTTTAGCTACTGCATTTTTAAATTGTTGTAAACCACCCTGGGGTGGTGTTGTGAAGGGTGGCAGGGAATCTAACTTATAAGAGTGAAAATAATAGTATAAAGAAAACATCACTTGTTAATAAATATGCAATAAAACAAAACAATCCACTGACGAAGATGGCAATGGCAATATTGTTATTTTTATCATTATCGTCATCTTCCTTATCATCAGTGGATGGCTTCATTCTATTGTACATTTATTAAGAGATGTTGTCATTCACCTATGGTTTGTATGACTTTTTGTTATGTTAATGAAAAATCATAAATAAACTTTTATTGTGAGTCAAATAGAGCAGGGTTTACTGTGGGAAAATAGCATCCCCCTCCAGAACCCAACTGTCACATTGCACACACACACACAAAACAGGTGTTCTACCTGTCACATTCCACCCTCAGCCAATCAGCATACAACACATATGACACGCAGCAACATTCCATCCTTCTCTCACTCCCCACTTTGCACTCATGTCAGTGACGTGTTTCCAAATGGGGTAGCCTGTTATCATGGTGCCTAAACGCACAATCTAACTTAATCATATGAATGGAAGTTTACAAATGTTACCGGGAGTGGTACAGGGAATGCCTGCAGAATATCTTATCCAGGATATTCTCAAGATCCCTCTAAAAGGAGCACAAACACAAAGGGTTGTATCCAACACTGCAACAGCAGAATTCTATTCGTGTAATGGGACTTCTCCTTCCCTCACACCCCAAAAATCTGCTCTAGAGGGTCCCCCAGAGCTTAGTTTTGAGGGTGAAATAGGGGGCTAGAGGGGAAAGGAGAGAATGAGGAAGTTGTACACATAGAAGTCTGCTGAGTGAGTGGAACTGCAGCATTGGATATAGCCAAGAGTTTTCTATTTTTTCTATCCTCATTGAGCTGTTCTTTATTTTTATTTTTAAGGTGTGTTTTTTTAATGTAATGTCGTATGCACCCCAATCTCCAAGCCATAAGAGACTCCAGGGGTACCAGCGCTTACCCAGGGTTCACTTTTCTTGGAATGAAGGTCATTGGAGACTGTGGTGTCTTTTGGAAATATGGCTTTATGCACACATATGTTCAACCACAGCACAGGATGGAAGGGCTCACAGCATTAACACTCCAACAGCTTTTGCCTCCCATTAGGTTTCTAATGGGGGTGGTTCTTAAATAGCTTTGGATTCAAGCCTCTGTGTCTCCTCCTAGCTTCAGCCCATACTAAAAACCAAGACTAGCTCTACCTACCTACAAGATGATGTGGCCACCAGCCAGTTGTTCCCATGGCAACACATCTGTACTTGGTTGTCAGGATGCTGTCAGAGTCTCCCATCTGGTTGCCCAGGAAATTAAAAAGACAACAGTTTCTTACAGTCCTTTTTTATTTCAATCTTTACAGAGGGAGGCTATAGAACTCAGCCTCTTGGATAATGGCGTTGTCCCAAGTGAATCCCACCCCCGTCTCTCCCAGTCCCTCATTCGTCTCCTCTACGGGTGCTGCTACGTGCCCTCTGCCTTTGAAATATACTCGGAGTCGAGTGTGGATTTCATGCTCTTTATTCAGCTCATAGTAGCGAGGAATGAAAGTTTCCCCAGAACATCTGCTTTATATACATTATTTACAAAATGGGCCCCACGTGATTGGCTAATTCCAGGATACTCCTGTAGGCCAATCCGGTTGCGGATTCACTTCCACCTGGAGCTGGATTGGGTAGCTCCTGTGGACCAATCAGACTGCTGCATTCTGGATCCTATTGTTCTAGGACCAATCAGACTGCTGCCTTTTGGATCCTATTCAACTCAGTACATAACAGCCTTTGAGCTCTTTGCTCTCCTACTTTTAAGGCTCACCCGGTTCTGGGAGTTGGAGAGTCTAGAATGCTTTCTAATGACAACATATCAGTCAGGCGTTGCTCCGGCTCTCCCATGATTTCCCAGCTTTCCCCCTGTGCCTCTGAGCTGCGACTTCCCTAAAAGCCCTGTTGTAAATCTATACTGCCTTCCTCGTCCTCCTCCCTGGAAGGGTCAGGATGGGGAGGCGGTCTCCACCATTCCTCCTCTGCCCAGTCCCTGACACCGGCCAACCCTTTAGACATGTAAATAGGCCCAGCCGGGGCCATTAATTTAACAAAGAAAGTGGTCTGACCATTTCAGCAGCTCCTTTTACTGCACACTACAATTTTACAGATACTAAATCACAGGCTTGGCTGGAAGCTATAGGCATCATACAAATCAACCCCTCAATCCTATGACAGTACTTTTGCAAACCTTGGTGATCCCCCAGGCATGCTGATTCCTCCCTTTTGCTGGGACCATTTCCATCCGCACACCCCACCTGAGTTCACTGCTAAAGGGAGTGATGAATGCATGCTTATTTTTCTGTAGCTTCACATGCTTAGGATCATAGCCTCATAAATCAGAGCGGGTGGGTTGTACCCTAATGTAATATTCATGTTCAGGTCATTCATGTCCATAATATCCACTTTATCCTTTTGGGGCTTTTGATTAACTTCAAAAAAAAATTAATAAATGATAAAGAAAGTCAAGAACAATTCTGAGGAGACAAGGTTAAATCATAAACATTCAGATTTACATAACTGTTGAAATATTTAAAACATCGTTTCTAATGAACTCATGTCAATGCAATTAAGCACAAAGTCTCTGCAAAGAATAAATATGGGTTTTTATTATTATCAGCGCTGCTAAGCCTTTAGCACATCTGTGGCTCCATTTTGAATTCCTTCCTTATAAAATTGTGGGAACCAGCATGCCTTCTGATTAGCCCATTTCCATTATATACATATTCAACACATAATTAAAACATTTCAAAACTATTCTATAGAACGCACAATAAAAGGCCAGCAAAATTAGAAATGGAACTTGCATATTATGAGTTTTCAAATGCCTTCTGCATGGAACTATCTACCAATATTGTTATAAGACATTTTTCCTAGAAGTACCGATAATTTCGTTGTACAATGTACTGACACAGGCGGTGATCCTCAGCTCCCGTGGTGAAATGTGGATCTTCAGACGTCCCAGTTTGTCCCTCAGGTCCCTCACTAAACCACACTCTCTTCCCAGGCCATACTAGGCCTCTCCAGGGTGCAATATTTGTCCATGCTTTCTTTGAGTGCTATTGCTTGATGAAAAGTGACCTGAAAGATGGAGAGATGTTTGCATGCATGGGGTGTGTGAGATAAACAAATGGTAAGAAGATGAGGTGCCAGTACTCATAATGTGTTAAAACTGCCATGGGTACCAGCACAAAATAGCCATCATGGGTAGCAAAAAAGAGAGGTGATGGTACTGTACCATCTCTCTCACACACAAAGACGTATGATTTGTGGCTGCAATGTGCAAAGGTAAGAATCATAGCAATTGCATACCCTCCAACATTTCTCCAAAGAAAATAGAGACGTCCTATTCCATCACCATCATTTTATTATTTATACCCCACCCATCTGACTGGGTTGCCCCAGCCACTCTGGGCAGCTTCCAAACTATATAAAAACATTGTTGCACTGGCAAAGACACGACACGATGACAGGATGGTATGAACGGGAAGGCCACCTCGAACCACACCCGAGGGCTCCCATTTATTGACAATCTCACACATCGGTTAATGATTAGCCCCACAGGAGCAGCTCAAGGAACCAAATAAGGACACATATAACCCAGTGGTGGTACATAGCACCATATAAGGAAATGCTTACAGACACAGGGCACTCTGGCGACACCCCAAAACTTCCCCACATGACATCTCCATTGTGTACGTGCTCATCCTCCATGCTCCCATCACATGCTCTCCTCATGCACCCCTCCCGTGCTCATCTTGTGACTTCTTCAGTACTTTTCCACCACTCCTTTGTTCTGTTGTGCTTCTGACTCGTGTCTGCCATCCTGACGTTACAATGACAGCGTGGTGTGCCAGCGCTGCATTTCCAACCTTGGTAGGATTGACGTGGCTTGCCAGCGCCAATCCAGCTATAATCCCTACAAAACATAATAAAACGTTAAACATAAAAAACCCTTTCCTATACAGGGCAGCCTTCAGATGTCTTCTAAAGATTGTATAGCTAGTTATCTTCTTGGATCAGGGGTCACATAACTCCATACCCTCCAACATTTATCTGATGAAAATAGGGATGGTCTAAGGAAAAGTGGAACATTCTGGGATCAAATCAGAAACAGGGGTGGCTTCTGTAAATCTGGGGCTGCCCTTGGAAAACAGGGACACTTGGAGGGTCTGCAGTTGTTCCACCCGCTTTTGCCTGTGGCCTGATCCAACACTGCCCTGTGACCCTGGTTGGTTCCCCATGAGGGAACACAGCTTTCAAACTGAAAAAAGTCCCCTGCTCCTCCTTCAGAACCTATAAAATGGAACCTCATTTTTATACCTTTAAAATAATGACTATCATTTAAAATAATTCATTTCATTCCACTGTACATGCTTATAAGGGCTGCTGCTAAAATCGGACAAAATATATAACCTACATATAGCAGTAAGATGAATTGCCTGATTCAAGAAGGGACCTCTGCACCTGAATAGATGTGAAACGCTGGGAAATTGTCAAGAAGAAGGAGCATAGCACCACTAAATTGCCGTAGATCAGTTCGTGAGTATCAATATTTTTACGAGTGTATTTTAATAACGTGAAGGCACTGAAGTATTGGTGTTGCCAAAAGCATTTGTGAAAAACTGAGCAGTTTCAGGACCGTGTTTATTTTATTATTTATTCCTTAAACTTCTTTTTAACCTGCCTTTCAGGATACAAATAGCTCCATGGTGCCTTACAAGAAACACTAAACCACATTTTCTAAACTCTTCCCAAATAAATAAAGCCGCCAGGATCACACAAGGCAGTTTGGTGGAATAATAACCCTCTGGTGGGGACGGGATAGTCTCAGTAGTGCAGACTCTGAGTTGGTCTCTTCTTGCCTCCCATTTTCTCCTGGAATCCATCCCCCAGGACAGTCGGTAGCAGCTCCCCCTGTGGGTGGGAGGACAGGAAACTCCTGCAGGAACAGGCCCTGAGGAGGCTTTCTTCAATGCTTTTTGACATTCTTCCAGAGCTTCAGTACCTGCTCTGGAAAACGGCATACATTTATTAAAATAAAAATGGGATGTGCTGAAACAAAATATTACTTATTGGCATTGATACTTATGAACCGATTCAGTAGCGCCATGTTGTTTCAGGGGAAACAGTGTTTATGGAATCCTTCGTTAAAAGAGTTTACTTGGATCACAACCCATGATTTACATTGTTTAAAATTATTCAGGACAGCAGATTTAAATCTAAGAAAGCATTAAGTGAGCCCCTGCTCCTTTTGCCAGCTTGTTTAAATTACATGCATGGCAACAATTTTCCATCTCCTGTGTTATTATGTTGAAATTCTCTTTCAAAACAACTCTGCATTTTCTCTAGAAACCTCAGCTGTGCTCAGTTCACTATGAAGTGAGATTCTCCTTGGTTTTCTGATCATGTAAGGAAGGGATGGCTGTCAGCAACAAATGCAAATTCTGGAGTGAAGTTAAACAAGTAAGCAACCTATTGATCCCATTGGCAGCCCTTGGCCTGACCTTCAGTACTAAAAACAAACAAACACGGAAAGCACCTTCTAATGGACAATATCCATTGAAATCTCAAAACACAATTATAGGCGTTTTGTGAGCATGCTATCTACCACTTGGTGAGGCTCATTTACTCCAGGAAAGTGCATGAACCTTAACTGGCTGAATTCTGCTAATTGCCATAGTTAATAAAGCTAATAATGTGGGCTTTTCTTTTGATGCTGTGACTTCTTCAAGAATGAAGCACTTACCTGCAACAAAATAATAAAAAATAAAACTGTGTAAATGGTATTTATAAGCCTGTAGTAGAATGAACACTTGCTTTAGTAAAAAGCAGATGATTGGGCAAATTTCAGAGTAGGGAAGAGGGAGAGATTTGCTTACTTCACTTTAATGCAGACATACTTAGTTCTTTAATGAATATGTGAACTGAAAATTCAGGTATTATTTGAAATTTGCACTTTGCATGAATTTTGCGATGCAGTTCTCCAACAAAAAAAAAGTGTAGGAAAGCATATGTTAGGGGACTGCATGCACAAAATATGCATAGTGAAAATAATATACACAAATCCATTATATTAGGGGAAATTGTTTGTGAAAATGCATATTTTGGAGAGATGCAAACAAACATGTATGTGATTTTTTATGCAGACTTTGAAAAGTCATTAAACAATTCCACTATGTGATCTAAAAATGGAACAAACAGAAGACTAGAAAAGTGAGAAATGGAGGGAAGCCAAAAATGGACAGATTTATCCATCCTTAGCCCAGACCTCAGCATTGCAATGCCCTTCTTAAAACTGATTATAGGGCTTGCTGCACGTGATCAAGACACACCATATACATGGGGAGGAGGGAATTGACTGAAATGGTCAATCAACAGTATTATGTGTCTGGAGAACCTTTCCTACAAAGATTGGCCAGAAACATTTGAGGATTTCTAATTCAGATGTATAGGGTGTTTCAGTTTTTAAAAAGGCAAGGAAGAGGATGAAAGTAGAGCCATATAAAGTAACTCAAGTGGATAAATAAATGCTTTCCTCCCTCTCAAAATACTAGAATCTGCACTTATCCAATGAATCTGAATATTGGAAGATTCAGGAAAGGCAAAAGAAAGTGCTTCTTCAATTTTATAGCTAAACTATAAAATTCATTCCCACAAGATGTAAGGATGACCACCAAACTGGATGGCTTTCGGAGTGAATTAGACAAATTAAGTGGAAAAGGCTAGCAATGGCTTACAGTCATGATGGCTGTATTACCTCCAACATCCACATGCCTCTGAATACCGATTCCTGGGGATTTCAAGCATGAAGGGTGCTGTTGCATTCATTTCTGCTGTTGAGCTGCCGATAGGCATCTGTTTGGCTATTGCAATGTTCGAATGCTAAATCTGATGGGCCTTGGGTATGCTCTGGCAGGGCTCATCTTATGTCCTTGAATGTACTGAATAAAATCAATCAATAAAAAGTTCCAATTACTTAGAACGTTTACTGTTGACAAGACAACAGTGTTTGGTGGAAACATTATTTCATCATGAGAATTAGCACAGGTTCATTGGGGATTCAAGACCTTCTCAAACGTAACATGACTTAGTCAATAGTGAAATCTGCCATTGGGGGAGGGGGGAGAGGCGAGAGAGCATTTGTTTCATTATGACCCTCTTCCAAGTAAGGCTGAAACAAGGTGTTTTGGTCAAACACCAGTGTTTCCCAAACTTGGGTCTCCAGCTGTTTTTGGACAACAACTCCCATTGTCCCTAGTAAAGCAAGACCAGTGGTCAGGGATGATGGGGATTGTACTCTAAAAACAGCTGGAGACCCAAGTTTGGGAAACACTGGTCTACACAAAAAGCAGCAGCTTCATATCTTCTCCTCTTCCCTCCTAGCCCCTCCAGTATCAAGTAATCTGACTCAGCTCCACTCCATTGGCTACCATGTGCAACAGTATCCAATGTTTCCGTCTACAGTGGTACCTCAGGTTACATACGCTTCAGGTTACATAGACTTCAGGTTAAGAACTCCACTAACCCAGAAATAACACTTCAGGTTAAGAACTTTGCTTCAGGATAAGAACAGAAATTGTGCTCTGGCAGCGCAGCGGCAGTGGAAGGCCCCATTAGCTAAAGTGGTGCTTCAGGTTAAGAACAGTTTCAGGTTAAGAACGGACCTCCGAAACAAATTAAGTACTTAACCAGAGGTACCACTGTATTAAGGGACCCAGGTGGCGCTGTGGGTTAAACCAGAGCCTAGGGCTTGCCGATCAGAAGGTCGGCGGTTCGAATCCCTGCGACGGGGTGAGCTCCCGTTGCTCGGTCCCAGCTCCTGCCAACCTAGCAGTTCGAAAGCACGTCAAAGTGCAAGTAGATAAATAGGAACCGCTCTGGCGGGAAGGTAAACGGCGTTTCCATGCGCTGCTCTGGTTCGCCAGAAGTGGCTCTCGGCCAATAAAGCGAGATGAGCGCCGCAACCCCAGAGTCGGACACGACTGGACCTAATGGTCAGGGGTCCCTTTACCTTTACCTTTACCACTGTATTAGATATTACTGGGGGAGAAGGGAGATACTTTCAGCAGCGGCCTCACAATCTCCTTAATGTCTGTTCCATCCAATGAATGCATGGCACAGCAACCTAAGCCAACTACAAAGCAAATATATTTTAAATTATTTCCCTTGGGGGATTTCTCTCTCCTTTTCTTTTTTGCATTGCTCATATTTGCCCTTTAGACACTTGGAAGTCCTGCAAGCCAGCTTGTTGTGCTTTGCATGCTCCTAATGATTAAGGCAGAATAAAAAAGACTGCAGATGGAACGTAGTTGGACCTGACATTTCAACTCCGGATCTGACGAGGGAATTCATCTATCCTAAGTAAACCTTCTCTCCTGCAGTGGGAGCTCCTCCATTTGAGCCTGCATGAACTTGACGAAAGCTTTGTTAGAAGTCCCCTCGGACACTGCTGACACTCTCTCAGGTTGCTGACAGCAAAACCCTGCAGATTGCTCGAGGGCTTTTCTGCATCACTTCATCTGCTGCTATGATCAGGCTTTTTAAAGTTCGCCTTGAAGTTTTTGCCTGTGAGGCTCTGAAAGGCAAATACTTCTAAAAGCATATTCGGCAGTTTTGATGGAAAACCCAGAAAACCGCACTGATAGCCTTAATGAGGAGGGGGTGAAGCACTCGAATCAACTACAAAGCAGATTTTGAAAGAGTTATATGATGCTTCATTACATTAAAAGGTAGAGCAGTGCATTCTCGAATGATTGGTTTACTGCTTGATAGGACGTCTTACTCCTTCTGCAGCCAATGGCCTTGGTTCAAAGCTACATAGCTAAGCCTTGCCTGGAGCACCTACTTAGCACATCAGCTGTTTGACAGGCAGGGGGCAGCAGGTAAGGAATAAATGCAGCACCCTCTTTCAGACAGCTGATTGGTGCTACTCAGAGGCTGTGACTGGGAGTATATTTGCACCACACTGCTGAGAATCTCAGTGGCAGCAGCCATTTTGCATACACAAGGCCTACTTATGATTGTGGGTAATAATTGCATATTGCCCCCAGCTCCATCAGGGTGAATAGATAATAACTTCAGTTACATATTCTGGTAAATATATTATAGCAGGTATAGTCAACATGGTGTCCCCAAGACGTTGTTGGACTCCAACTCCCATCAGCCCCAGTCAGCATGGCTAATGGCCAGGGGCAGTGGGAGTTGTAGTCCAACAACATTGAGAGAGCAATACCTCTCAATGGCTACCTCTTCTATACAAAGTTTCTCACTAGAGCTTGATTCTTCCCAGATCCTGAGTTGTATTTGCTTTGAAGCTGTGTGAATGTATCGCTGTAGCCTGAAATATACAATCAAATATTCCTTCTGCGAATGTGAAGGCAAGGGAGGTATTCACTTACAGTATCTATAATAAGAAAATCCAACTTCCACTCCAGTGCTTCTCCTAAACCCATGTCACGGCCATCTTTAAATCTCATTTTTTCCTTTTAAAACCCTAACTTTCCAATATCCCGGTAACTGTGGGGTATAGATGTGGTACAAAGTCAGTCAGATACAGATATTATATCTAACAGTGGTGCTTACATTTATTTATGACAAGATAATTAAGTGTGTAAGCTTATCTGGTTACTTTAAAATAGCAATATATCCTTAAATGAGTGTGCACTTCATCAACTTGTGACTGTCACTGTCAGCTATATAAGTGTTTATTTGTTTGTTTGTTATTTAACAAATTTTATATACTGCTTGATGGCAGTGAACTGTTTAGGTGGTTTAAAATCTATATTAAAATTAGCAAAAAAAACAGCAAAAAAACAATTAAAATAGTTTAACATAATTAATATTAACAGTAAACAAGACTAAAACACATCAACATATACTATTATACTAAAGGAGCTTTAGTGAAGCAGTTAATTAAAACCCTTTAACCAAATTGCCCTTTTTATTCTCTCTGTCTCAGTTAAGGTTCATCAACACTATAACTGAGAACTATGCTGGAAGCCTCTTGTTCCAACCCTTTACTGGCCCACTGAAGTGCAAGTTTGCCTTGCTGTCCTGGGCTGGAAATCTTCCTTCTGGTATTCCTACCACCAGTTGCCAGAGACCAACATCCCAAGCTGCTTCTCACTTCTCCTCTCAGTCCTGCAGGCAGCATTATTCTCTTGCCATTTCAGCCGAAGCCAAGTGATTCAGTTATGGCCATCAGGCTACTTCACCCACCTCTCAGATCTTAGTCCTCCTTCCTTGGCTCTCTTTCTCTGCTGTCATCTTCTTCTGGCTGACTCCATAGATACCAAGAACCCACAACTCTAACTCATTCCAATCAACTAGCCAACTCCAACTCTGATGACCAGCACCCAATCAGCATCACTTCTTCTGGCCTCACTAGTCCAGCTCCAGCCAATCATATTGTCTAACCGAGCATTCTAAACCTGCACCGCCTTTCAAAATATGCATATTGTCTGTCTCTCTTTGGCATACTGAGAATTCTAACTCACCCCTGCCAGTTACGGCCCCGCATTAACAGTTAAACTAACTCTCAACAAACCAAACAGAAAATGTTCCTCATCAAACACATTGCAATGTACATTATAATTCATATGTCACAACACATTGCACAGTGCCCATTACAATGCAGTTCAGGTAAACAGGATTCTTTTCACAGTTACAAGCGTAGAGATATCAGATCAGCAACTTAAAAAAAAATATATTGCAGAGTATTTTTCCTCATACGAAAACACAAGAACCAGCCATTAGTCCATCCAGTGCTGTGTTGCCTATCTTAAAAGCCACCTGGGTTTCAGATGGAGGTATTTCACATGGAGAGGTCTTCTGCAATGAAAGCAAGGGATGGATAAACTGTTGCCCTTTAGATGTTAATGGACTACAACTCCCATCTTCCTTGACCACAGACCATGCTGGCTGGGGATGATAGCAGTTGGAGTCCATAAAGATCTGGAAGGCCATAGGTTCCTCATCTTAGCCTTAGACTCTAAGCACTATTAGTGGGAAATATATGGCACTGGGTAGTTTTCCTGTTGGACTTAGCAAAGGCTGTAGATGTGCTTCCTGTTCAAACTGAAGTTCCTAAAGCATTCACCACGAAATTCCCCTTTTGAAAAATTAGTGGACAAATATTTTCTGAATATTCTCTGGGTGCATGGAAATTCGCCTAATGCTCATATTAATTGCACTCTTGCGTACGTTTTTTCTCTTCTCTCTCCACAGTATTGCTTTTGCAAAGTAAAAGCTACAATAGATTCTTCCACTGCAGCTACCCAGGGGATATATCCCTTCCTATTCAAAATAACAGGCCTTTTCCTGTAATCCATGCAGGATTCACATTCACAAGCAGCCATCATTAAAGCAAGAAAATTCGGTTGAAAAGGCTAATTTTCTGGATGTTCTGTATGCTTCTCACCATGCTATAGAATTTCTGCTTCTTCAATTAGCAATCATTCCCCGCAGAAATTGATAGCTGAAGGACTGATGGCCAATAATGTCCCAGCGAATGCAATACCCATTTGACTGTTGAATGAAAGAACTTATCAGCTGGAATGACCCCACATGTCATCTTTACAGCTGCCGAGAGAGCACGACTGTAAAGAGTCTGGTGTGGCATTAACAATATTCATTGCACTAATGGAAGAGTTGGAGTTCGTATTTCGGTGTGACTCATCGGCACTCATCACACCACTTATTCATTTCAATATATACATATGTGTATTTCTGTATCTACACACACACATAGTAGAAAGGATTGGTGGCTTGGTGAGCTGCAGCAGGGAGGATATGTTCCTGAAAATGGCCCCCCTTCCAGTTTCCCTGATGGGTGCCTTCGTTCAGTAGAGGGGGCATCATTGGTTACCATCTACTATTTCTCAGTAACATGGGTTCAATAACATGACAGCAGCATGTGTGGTAGGGCAGAGCTGCTCTCCCAATCCTGGTGCCATTGCTGCTTACCTGGGTGGTGATGGATCAGCACAAGAAGCCCGAGCAGTGTGGATGTACCTATAGGACCTAGGGGAGCAGGTGGCTCAGTGGCTTGCTGATCAGAAGGTTGGCGGTTCAAATCCACGCGATGGGGTGATCTCCTGTTGCTGTGTTCCAGCGCCTGCCAACCTAGCAGTTCAAAAGCACACCAGTGCAAGTAGATAAATAGGTACCACTGTGGTGGGAAGGTAAATGGCGTTTCCGTGTGCTCTGGTTTCGGTCACGGTGTTCCATTTGGCCAGAAGCAGTTTAGTCATGCTGGCCACATGGCTCGGAAAGCTGTCTGTGGACAAACGCTGTCTCCCTCGGCCTGGAAGCGAGATGAGCCCCGCAACCCCATAGTCGCCTTTGACTGAACTTAACCGCCCAGGGGTCCTTTACCTTTACCTTTTTTTTACCTACCTATAGGACCACCACCATCAATCCAGCACTCCCACTGGTAATGGGGTGCAAACACAAAAAAATGGTATGGACCCAGGTAAGCAGCAGTGTCACCAGTGGTGAGGGGGGTGGCTCTGCAGCTGTGCCCAACCACATGTGCCACTGCTAGTCTTGAATATGAAGACCAGGAACCAGATCATTCCTGAGCTCTCAGAATGCTGCCAACACAACGCACCAATTTAGCTCAACAGTGGAGAAGTGAATGTTTAGTAGCTCAGGATCTATCTCTTGATGTTAGGTTTCAAATAATCCAATCTGTGATGGCCTGGGAGTCAGACTCAGACGCTGAACCTGAGCGATCCCAGCCTGCACAGGATTCACTGCCCTCAGAAACAGCAGAGCCAGGGCTGGGGCCTGGGTCGCAAGGGGACTCACCTGTGATGGATCCTCAGGTGCAGGCGTCGGCTGAGGTTGATCTGGCTCCTAATGGGATGGAGGACTTACTGCCTACAGGTGCTCCACTCCCCACCCAGTCAGGGGAAGCTGAGGTTGCCTCTGGGTCCGGTAACCCTCCAGCTTCTCCTGAGCTGCAAAGGCTAAGGGCAGAGAGGCGAAGGGAACTAAGTTCTCGCAGGAGGAGTGCTCGCCTCCAAGCCAGGAGAGGCGAGTCACCTGGGGATCGGAGCCGCCCTTCGCCTCGGGACAGATAAAGCCGGCCAGTCCCAGTCCCAAGTCGCAGGAGCAACATCGTTGCTGGAGAGTTCTGCTTGCTCCCTGCCCGGTTGTTCTGCCTGAACTCCTGACCTGCCTCGGTTCCCTGTTTATCCTGCCGTTCCTGACCTCGCCGGACTCCTTGCCCTGGACCCTGCTCCTGTTTATTCGGACTGCCTTCACGTACCTCTGACCTTGGACCGGACTTTGACCTCGCTTCCTGGATACTCCACGGGACCAGCACACAATCCCTCCCATGGTGACAGCCAAGCAGCAGATAAACAAGAAGAGTTCTTACCAAGTAGTTTATTCAGTATTCACAGAGAGAGATGAAGGAATGCGGCCTCTCTTAGATAATGGTGTTGCTCCAAGTAAAGTCCCACCCCCTCTTTCTCTTCTATTCTACATCATCCCTGCGTTGGCTGATCTGAGCTTTCTGCTTCTGAGCTCTTTGTTCTACTACTTTCAATGCCTGCCTGGTCCTGGGAGGCGGGGGTCAGGAATGTTTTCCAAAGACACTGAGTCTGTCAGTTGTCTCTCCCCTGGTGATTCTTCTTCCTGCTGTTCCTCTCCCAATATCCCCAGCTTCTCCCCTCTGCAGCTTCTGAACTATGACCTTCTGCAAACCACTGTTATAAATCTATACTGTCCTCCTGTTCTCAGGAAGGTTCAGGAGAAGGGGGCGGTCCCCACCATTCCTTCTCAGTCCAGCCGCTGACACTTGAACAAGCTACAATATATGCATGTCCTAGAGCAGTGATGGCTAACCTTGACACTCCAGATGTTTTGGAACTACAACTCCCATCATCCCTAGCTAACAGGGCCAGTGGTCAGGGATGATGAGAGTTTGATGGGAGTTGTAGTTCCAAAACATCTGGGGTGTCAAGGTTAGCCATCACTGTCCTAGAGCATTGCTGATGCCACACCCCAACCCACAACTACCAGGTGATGCTGGGAAAGAGAGGAGCCAATTTCTCCCCCCCCCCTTAGCCCTTATTTGGAACCTTCTTCAGAACTCTTGTTCTTCAGCTGCTAGAGCATTTTGATCCAGAACACCCCGTGGACCTCAGTGCTGCACCTGCCCAATGTTCAAACAATGCCAAAGCAGCCCTCCTCTTTTCACAGATGGATAATTGTAAAAATCAAAACAAATTCACACATCATAGCATCACGGTGCTAACACAGAGAAGTATGACGATAGCTATCCACTGTGAACCACAGGAGTACTTCCAGATGGAGGTTTATTGTGGAATCAGTGCTGCTCTTACAGGCAAGCCTTTCATACCAGCCACATGATGTCGTGATCATCAAAATGCCTACTCACACTTAATTTAAATAATAATTTAAAAATCCTGATTTCCTCTTACCACAGAAAATCTGTCAAGTAAAAACAAAACTCTTACACCTCTGGAGTCATTGCTGGTGTGGAAGCTCATTAACACTTTTGTGTGTGTGTGTGTGTGTGTGTGTGTGTGTGTGTGTGTGTGTGTGGTGGGGGTGTGTGATTTCAACAAGCCAGTTTGGAGCAGCTTTTCTCTTAAGATCTCAAAGCATGTGGAGAATTACCATGAAATTCCATCCAGACTGAAATAAAAATGCAAAAGGCTTTCACAATACCTCTTTATTTTAATTTTGGTATACCTGAGGTTGTGCACACATGACATTTTATTCTAGAGCCAATGGAGCCTATGTTATCCACACAGAAGCTAGATCTATTGCATTTTTTTCTGCCCCTGAAAAGTGCTTCTTGAGAAACTGGTTTCATTCGAAAAGCAAAAGATCTTTGCTGATTGATTCTGCATTATCCCACAGTGTGTCTCTTTAAAAACAGATGAAAACAGGTGTAGGCGGTCCTAGCAATGAGGGCTGTATCCACACCTGACCCAAGACATTGTGGGTGGTCATATACCAAGATCACAATAACCATTCACCTGGGGCATGTGAAGGGAGGAAAAGGCAGGGATAACCTAATCAAGGAGAGCTTTTTTCAATGTGTACCAAGTAAGTACACCCAGCCTCCTGGATAGCAGGATCTGGACTGAAAGGAATATGCTGAGGATGAACACAAATGGCTCCAGGTAGTTGAAAAAAACCATACATTTTTTCACAACAGCCATCAGTGTTTCACAAGGCCTTTCTGGTGGCGGTGTTTTCAAAAAGCCTCTCCAAAAGCACAGACCTCTGTTTGCCCATTGTGGTGCATGATAACTAGGCACTGGTAAGTGGTAACATATGCTCTCGAACTCTTGTATCCCTTCCTGTGGGGGAAGCAGAAAACATTTTAAAAGATGTGCCTGCAGAGGTATAGAAATACCTGTGTGCTTGGTCCAGATTGGGGGAAAGGTAGTGGAGGGCGGTTGAGTAGTGATTGATGGGAGAGGCAGAAAACACAGGACAGGAACATTCCATCAAGGACTGTCCAGTGATGTGGATGGGGAATAACTGGAGTACCTCTGAAAAATCTAAAGCTAATAAACAGAGTTGTGGATGACTGAGTGTGAATCGTGCACAGAGTTAAACCAGAGATGAATGATCCATTTGCAACGTAAAACTGTTGAGGGACCCTTAGTCTAGCTACATGTCTGATGTATTCTTATTGAGTTGACAATTTTCATTTAAAAATGCTGGGTTCTCAATGTAACCTGTTGACCTTTTCACTTATTTAATATGTGTTGAGTGTAAATTTGCTTCTCCCTACAATCCAGACCAGGGACACAGGTGGCGCTGTGGATTAAACCACAGAGCCTAGGGCTTGCCGATCAGAAGGTCGGCGGTTCGAATCCCCGCGATTGGGTGAGCTCCCGTTGCTTGGTCCCTGCTCCTGCCAACCTAGCAGTTCGAAAGCACGTCAAAGTGCAAGTAGATAAATAAGAATCATTGCAGCGGGAAGGTAAACGGCGTTTCCGTGTGCTGCTCTGGTTCGCCAGAAGCGGCTTTGTCATGCTGGCCACATGACCTGGAAGCTGTACGCCGGCTCCTTCGGCCAATAATGCGAGATGAGCGCGCAACCCCAGAGTCGGTCACGACTGGACCTAATGGTCAGGGGTCCCTTTACCCTTTACCTTTTACAATCCAGACCACCCTTTACTAGTCCATCTTTCTTTCTGATAATATCCCCCCCCCCCAATCCACACAACCTTGACTAGTTTTGGTCTTACTCTTACACAACCCTTTATTATAATGTATATGTTCTAGAATGCAAAGCATTTGCACTTTTTATCATCCCCCTATTTCTAATGTGCTCCTTCACAAAGATACTTAGCCATATTAAAAAACCAAGGCTGAATGCTTAGCAAACCTGAATCCTTCAAATCAAGGGTATTATTACTGCATCACATTCCTATTTTCTCCGCAGTGCTGTTACTGGCGGGTGTTTCTTCAGAGCCTGCTAAAATTACTTTTCTTTAATGTGTGATAGTGAGAAAACTTTGACATTTTATATCTAGTATATGACCTGGTATCTCAAAGAATAGATTTATGGAATCGTTTCCCTGCCCCACCATTCCTCCTACCCCCTCCAAACTTCCTATGGTCATCTACAGATAAAAATTTCCCTCCAAAAAATCCTCCACCTCTGGAGACTACAGTGTGCCTAATTATCCAGTTTCCAAAGCAGAATCAAAGCATTGGAAATTCTTTACTATTCATGGTTGGTTTGTTTTTAACTTCCAACCTGGGCTCATGCCCAGTTTTGTGTTTTCAGATATTTTAGGTAATTCAAATCTGCCCTCTCATCCATTACAAATATACAACACTCCTTCTGACAATGTTACACTTTAAAATATTGCGCAGGAATTGTGTAGCCTCTGTCCTGCTTCATTATTTTGTATTGTTGTTGCCTCTCAATTTTGTTGTTATCTTAAGGATACTGCGTTGTTTTGTTACACTGCATTTTTATAACAGACAATACACTGGACGTCTTTAGATGAAGTGTTCTAGAATGCGTTTAAATCATAATTTAAAAGCTTAATTTATTGAAAGCTATAAAAATGAGCATGAAGAAGAACAATGTGCACTGTTGACCAAAACTGCTATGGTAACAGTGACATACACGGCATTGTGACACGTCCCCCTGCTGGACTACTTATCAGGGAACTTTGGCAAGTGGGAAAGCATTTGTGGGAAGTGTAAGACAAGGAGAGAGAGAGGGAGATGAGAGAAGGAAAGCAAGAAAAGTGTGTTTTATCAGCTAGGGAGACATTTTATTGGTTAGGGGTTATAGGATTAGGTTGGGTGTTAAAGAGGGAGCTACAGTATTTTATTAGCTAGGGCAATATAGCTTCAAGGAGTTACTATGAAAGAGGAAACTATCTTTAAAAATGTAAGTTGGATTTCCTAGTGGCTTTTCTTTCCGAGTTCTATAATTAACCATCAAGAACCCTCCTGTCATGGCTGGATTATCCCCAAATGATTGTGCTCTGGGACAGTTTAAATGCTTTAGACATGCCTTTTTCCTTTGTGGGTATAATTGCAGCAAGGCCATCTCCATGTTTTGGAGGGTCTTTTGGCAAGATTTTCTTGTTGAGACCAACTCCTGTCCACAAGATGCTTATGGCAACAAATTCATCTTTATCTTGGAAGTGTCAGGGGGCCCTAAATTCAGTTTTTTAACTTTTCCCCATTCTATCTTTGGTTGAAAAGGCTTCACAGTCACTTCAGGATATGAAGGAACCAGAAATCAAAGTAATCTATCCGAGGCCTGGTGACCAGAGGATGGACACAACTTCTTGGCTGTGAGTCCTGCTTCCGGTTTGTAGGCCTTTCCCATCTGGCCTGGGAGGGTGGGGCCCTGACTAATTCCAGCTACAAAACTGAGGCTGAACAAACTATTGGGCTAGGGCATTGTTGTTGTTAGTGGGGGTGCTCTTGGTTTTTCATATCTTTATTTTGGAACTGGAAATTTATGTGGAAATTGTTCAGTTTGGTTGTGTACTTTTTGATGTTTAACTTATTGTTCACGACTACTTCTGTTATGTTTGTAATTAAGTATTTTTCATGTTATCTGCTGCCTTGAGCATGGTTTCAACTATGGAAAGGTGGCATATATAAACCATGTTATTTGTATGATGCATGTAACTTCATCAGATAATTCAGGTGAGTGAATGTCCTCTGCTGAGGGAGAATTATTGTGAGGCCAGTGAGTATCTCACTACTTGGATAAGGAGGCAGTTCTCTGATTCAAGAAAATTTTTGAGGGGTTCCTTTGTAAGAAGGAAGATGAGAATTATTTTGCTTTTCTTCTTACTTTTCTTGTTGTTTCAGTAACAATCTCTATGAAGATAATACACTTGCTGAAGCAATAGGAAAGTGTTGTGACAACCTAAAGCCGCTACAACACCTTGGATAAAACAAAATAAAAAAAAATCCTTCCAGTAGCACCTTAGAGATCAACTAAGTTTGTTCTTGGTATGAGCTTTCGTGTGCATGCACACTTCTTCAGATACATGCACACGAAAGCTCATACCAAGTGTGACGGTACAGGTCGGTGAAGCTAGAAAATGGGAGTGCTGGAGGGGAAACAGTTAATGAGTTTACCAATCAGAACCCAGAGGGAGGGTTAAGGTGGAGTCAGGGGGACTATAAAAACCCACTCTGGGGAGGTTGGTGGGTTGTTGAGGGTGGTTGTTGGGTGGAGATTCTGAGGGAGTTTTGAAGTGGGGAGTCAGTTGGTCAGTGGGAAAAGAGGATTTAGTTCAGTTAGTTGAGGAACCAATACGACAAATAAGTATTCTTGTAAACATGATGAAACCACATGTATTTTTATTCTGTACTAAATAAACATAACTTTGATGTTACAATGTAAACCTGACTGGACTCAATAGATTTACCAGGTAGACCCTGGTTGGTGGCAGTGGGAGAAGGGAGAGTGGTGGCACAGGGATCAATCGACAGTGAAACGTCCGGGGACCCTGTGCGATCGCCACACCAAGAACAAACTTAGTTGGTCTCTAAGGTGCTACTGGAAGGAATTTTATTTATTTTTTATTTTGTTTTGACTATGACAGACCAACATGGTTACCTACCTGTAACTGGAACACCTTGGATGTTAGAGAATCTTCATAGGGTGGCCAGTTCGGGTCAGAATCCACCCATCTCTCCATTCATGATGGAGAATTAAATAAAAATGCCCATAAACCCTTGGCCACATCATAAGTTAAGCTGAATCCCGCACTCTCAGAAATTCTAAATAAATTCTAGAGCTCCTTGTGAATGAGGCAGAAAAACAGAATGTTCCTTTATGAGGGGAAATGTTGGGAAACTGGCAGACAGGGATCAGTACAACACTACTTCCAGGCCATGGGCGTAGCCAGGGGGGGCAGAGGGGGGCAATTGCCCCCCCCTAGAAGGCAGCTGCCCCCACCCCTAGCTGCCCCCACCACCCCGTGCGCTGTTCCCAAAAGCCTATTCCTTCCTTCTGGACGGAGCTCCGCCCAGCAGCCGGAAGAAAGAAGGGGGAGTGCACGCGGCGGCCGAGCGAGCAAGCGAGGAGGTGAAGCTTTTTACCGTGAGGCTGGAGGCTGACGGGGAAAAGCGTCCCCTCCCGCACAGCTTGCCCCTCTCCTGGGTCTGGCTGCAAAAGCAGCGCTGCTACCGTTGCTAAGACTGAGCGAAGAGGGAGTTTGCTGGGTAAAAACGCCTGGAGAAGAGACATTGAGATCTCCTTGATTTACCCCCCCCCCCCAAGTTTCCTTATCAGTCCTTGATAAGAAGCAGGCTACTCTGTGAACTATTAACGCCTAATCCCAGTTGAGGTTTTGGTCGCTAAAACTGCCTCCTGCCCCTCCCCCTCGTCCCACCTTTAATTGTTGTATGATCGCTGGAAGAAAAGAACGAGCTTTCTCTGCTGCTGTTTTGATCCACAGCGATCTTTTTGTGAGTGACTTTACCCCTTTGTCCTTTGCCTTTAACCCCCCCCCCCAGCCTTTTTTTTAACCCCTAAAAAAATGTGTTTGCTTGGGTGATTTTTCAAATATTTCGTGTGCTGAAGAAGTGTGCATGCACATGAAAGCTCATACCAAGAACAAACTTATTGGTCTCTAGGGTGCTACTGGAAGGATTTTTATTTTATTTATTTATTTATTTTGTTTTGACTATGGCAGACCAACACGGCTATCTACCTGTAACTTGCTTGCAAGTAATTAAAGTAAATTATAAGCTATTTAGCCATAAAGTGTTAGTGTTCTGATATGCAGGAGTTATAATTTTTTTACTGTTTGATATTTTGTTTTGAGGTGGAATGTGCTGCTGCTTGTGAGACCAAAAATATTTTTTTGGGGTGGGTGGGGGCCTGCTTTAAATAAGAGTTACCTTAAAAGGCTAACAAATTTAGTATGGTGTAAGCCAGTGGTGTCCAAACTTTTCAAAGAGGGCCAGATTTGATGAAGCGAAGGGCCGTGAGGGCTGACCAAAGTTAACCTTTTTTTTTAGGGTTGAAGTTGTTGAGTTTTTTTTTAAGGATTTTGCCCCAGGAAATAACTGCCACAGGGGCTGGATTAAACCAACTGGTGGGCCGAATTAGGCCCCCCGAAATGGATTTTGGACATGCCTGGCTGAAATATCAATTCAATGGAGCTGAATAAATAAATAGCTACTGTGGTGTTTTTTTTTTTGTTTTGTTTTTTATTTTGGTAAACCACTTTGCAGGTTTTTAAAAATAATTTTATTAAATAAATAAACAATACAGTGGTACCTCTGGTTACGTACTTAATCCGTTCCGGAGGTCCGTTCTTAACCTGAGGTACCACTTTAGCTAATGAGGCCTCCCCCTGCCGTTGTGCCGCCAGAGCAGAATTTCTGTTCTTATCCTGAAGCAAAGTTCTTAACCTGAAGCGTTATTTCTGGGTTAGCGGAGTATGTAACCTGATGCGTATGTAACCCGAGGTACCACTGTAAATATAAATAAAATAACACAAGCCAAAACAGTCCATCCTGTAGATTTAAGTATCTGTCCATAGTCACCTACTTGTTATCAGAGTCCCAGAATCCACATTCGTTTGTAAGAAAATATGAAATAATGTAAAACCTTTTTTGCAGGCAAAAAACAACAACACACAATGTTGGGGGGGGATGACAAGAAATTTCCGCACCGGGTACCACCTGACCTTCCTACGCCTCTGTGCCGAGCGGAGCGCGGCGCCCGGGGGAGCTTTGCGCACCGCTTGGAGTGAAAGGCGCCGCCGCGCCTAAAGTTGCCCTTGCACCCGCCCAGGCTTGCCCGGGGAAAAGGCTTCCCAGGGATCAGGAGAGATGCGCCCCTATTTTGGGGGGTGAGGCTGCGCCCCCCTTTTTTTAGGGGGTCTGTTTCCTTCGCCTTTGGAAACACCTGCACCGACTCCTCGGGGATTGAAACGAAAGTTTTGAACAAGTTTTCTTCAAACCCAATAAAAATGATATTAGCATAAGACATGTAACTAGAATAAAAATTAAAATTAAAAATTAAAAAAAAATTCAAGCAAATAATTGTAATAACTACCATAATAAAGCACTGCTATAATTATATATAATGTTCTTAAAATTTTGGTTTCATTCGCCTTTTCCATGCTGAAATGTCACAACCTGAACGACCATGGCTTGCCCCCCCCTAGTTTTGATCCTGGCTACGCCCCTGTTCCAGGCTGCAGCTTTAATTGTGCTTACCTTTAGCTGAATTTTGCCTGATAATAGTATTTTATCTTCTTTCTTTTTTTTATAAAAATACTATATCTTATCGTTTCCATGACTACATCAAAGACAATGGTGTTAGGTAAGATGTAGCAGCAAAACATAAACAGAAATTATCATTGCCATCAGGAAGAAATGTGTACTGCTATAAAACCTAGGAGTGGAAATGTCACTTTTGGTGTATTGTGGAGAAATAACTGCTGTCTTCTTTAGTTCTAAAAATGGGAGGCTCAGAGGAATGTATCTTTTTGCTTGTTGGGACAAAAGAAGAGGTTATGAAAACTCTCGCATGCAAGGAAATGAGCCCCACTTCTGTGGCATCATCACGAAAGTACACTTGATCTACATCAGGCACCCCCAAACTTCAGCCCTCCAGATGTTTTGGACTACAATTCCCATCATCCCTGACCACCGGTCCTGTTAGCTAGGGATCATGTGAGTTGTAGTCCCAAAACATCTGGCGGCTGCAGTTTGGGGATGCCTGATCTACATTCACCAGCAAAGGGTATACTGGGAAGCCCTGGGACCCACACACATGCCAGAGACAACAGGAAATGGGAACACACAGAGAAAGCTGGTCCAGCATAAGAGAAATGTTGCACATTCAAGGTCATCGACTGACTCGAGAGAGCATTCACTGATGAAGGAAGATCGAAGGACAGCTTGAGGGGGGAAACTGGTTTGGTTCAACTGCATGGTGACACATCTCTGGGAACAGCTGTGGGAAAACAAGTCCTCTGCATCAAAGAGGCAAAATAAAGTAGGTGAAGCGACTGTGAGCGGACGGCTGGGATTTTATACCAACTCAGCAGAACGAGGATGAAAGATTAATGATTTAAAAGCAAGGACAGGGGGAAGGAATGTGACGAGGAAGGTCTTCTGTATCTGTAGAAGAGGATGCTCAGTGAGGGGAGTGACAGTTAATAATTGAAGAGATTAGGAGTTTCATAATGCAATGAGGAAAGTTCCTCGAGGAGCCAAAAGCCCAAGGGCCTGCGACAGAAAAGCACAAACACCTTATGGTAATTCTCATGCATTCTTTTGGCTAGCATACTGGCCACGATCCAAAGGCTTCCAGTACTTGTTAAGTACAGTGATTTAATTTACTGAAATGGGGAATGCTTAAATGCATCACTGTGTGTTTAATTCTGGAATGTTCCCCAGTAACTCTCACGTGATTGGTTAGCTTTGGTCACCTGACAAGTATCTTATTACATTCTCCATTTTGTTTTGTGCACGAGTGACTTGGCCGTAATGGCTGCATCTCCAAGAACATTGAAGAAGAGGTGATGTTAGTTAAGTCTCTCTCTAAACGCAATAGAGGAGAGGAGTGCTAATGTTTCTGGGTGAATGTGTGTGGCAGAAAGAAGTACAAAAGTTGATGTTCTCCCAAAGAAGCAGTAAGGAGAAGTCTGCTGGAAGGAGAAAGTGGAGACCTCTCTGAAGGAACTGCATGGCCCAGCTGGGTAAAGCGTGTTCTCCTTCATGGAGAGCACGTGTTGCGGTGGGGGCCAGCAAGTCACCCCTCTGGTGCTGGGCGGGAACGTTTAGATGGCCACTGCTGTGATTGGACCCAGTGTGTTGTTGGGGAGATCTGTATGTTGCAAACTGATGATGGACAGCCCAGCGTATATATAAGGGTTGGTGTGCAACGTGATCTCCCTCTTGGCTGAGTGCTTCGAAGCACCCGCCCTCCCTCCCTATATTTTAGGCCTCTGTGTTGACCTTGCTATGCCTGTCATGGGGTCGTCTGCTGTTGGGGCAGGGGCCTGGTAGGAATTTTTCCACGTGGCTGATTGGCTGGTGCCACCTGGTTTTGCCTACTGCGTAGCAAATAGTCACAACTTGTAAGGTTGGCGGTTAGGCATTGGTTATTATGTTGGTTGGAGGAGGGGTATGGTTGACTGTGTATGCCCCTCCTATTGATACTGGTGTATGGGGAATTCCGTTAAATGAATCCAGGGACTCTATATGCTTTTGTCCGAACCCCCGGTCGGGGGCCAGGGCCGTGCAAGAGACCTGGGAGCCTGTGGAGTGTGAGGAGGGTCATGTCATCCGGCTCCCTTTATATCTCCAGAGTGTTTTCCCCTTACTGACGGTCGTCAGTTCTGTCCTATGTGGGACAGATAGTCTTAACCAATGCCTAAGCAACCACTCACATTATTTGTATTTTAATAAAGTTGTGGCCAAAATCATGCCAAAAACCTTCCTAGCTACTCTACCAACAGTGTTTGCCGGGTTGGGCAGAGCTGCTGTACTAGCCTTTTGGCAGGTGGACACTGTAATTTACCAGGAGAGTAAAGTGGTGGGGAAGTTGGCATGGTGTAAACACACCAGACACATGATCCGGCATTCCTGCCAATGCATTTGTACCTTGCCAACTTCCCCACCCCCTCGTCCCTTTCCCCCTTCCTACCAGTAAACAACAGTGACCGAATAGTGGAAACATCTTCCAAGGTATTGTCATGTTCACGCTTGTAAGAATCTGTAACTTTGCATTGTTGAGAGCATGAAAATTAAGGGGATGAACTCACGGAAATTAAGTACTTTTCAGTCCCATTGATTCCAATGGGAGAATTAAGTACATGTTTAAATCTTTTCTGCTGAAATCAATGCAACTTAAAAGTGCTTAACCTTGGCTGAATCATGTCCTAATACATTTGCCAGAAACTGCTATGTGATGTTCCATTTAAATGTGCAATAAATCTCTCTCCCCCGCCCCTTAGCATCCCAGTAAAATGAACTGCAATGAAAAAACCACAAATAAATTATGCATGTAATTACATTTTTATCTGGTCATCATAATTTAGCAAATAAGACTTGAAAATATCATCACGGGAAGAAAACACAAGTCAAAGTTCAAAACTCATTATCATTTTTCCAGCCCTCAATTAAAATTAGCATTTGCTTTCCACATGCAGAACCCCTATATATATATATATATATATATATATATATATCCTGTTTTGTCGATTTTTCCTTCTAGAAACACATATCTTTGTTGATGCTTGAGTGGCTGGTTTTATTTGTGGGGGGAGGCCAAAGTAAGGAAGAGAATACTTATCTTTATTTAAAAGTTGTTGTATTTTTCTACTTTAGGGCTTTCAGAAGCCTCCCATGTCAATATACCTTTCTGCTGATAAAATGGGATTTTGTTTACTAGACGTTTTTACAGCCAAGTAATAAAAACCCGAATATCAGGAGAGGCAGGCGCACATGCATTTAAACAGTGATATGTTCAAATGTTGGCACTGGCATTCAGAAGCATATTTTATTGTGACACGGCAAAATGCCAATCGTTACGACAGGTAGACTGTGGCGGGAAAGAGGAGTTACATATTGGAAGGGGAAACCGGAAACTGTCCAATTTGAGGCCAGGCTATCAGTGGCACGCCAGAATCGCAAGGAGTTTGTTTTAAGGGTTGTTGTTGTTGTTGTTGTTGTTGCATCATTTGCTGCAGGATCTTTTAAAACTAGATTTGCCAGAGAGTGAACCAAGCAGCTGCTCTGACACTGAGACAGAGGCGTAGCAAGGGGGCGGGGGGTGGGCCGCCCCGGGCAGCGCCCTGGTGGGGGTGGCACTTGGGGCGGGGGCCCCACCCCCTGCAGCCGCCCTGCGCTTTTTTTTAAAGGCTATTTTCGGCGCTGCCGGGGCGGAGCCGCAGTGGCAGCCAGTGAGGAGGGGTGTCACACTTGTCGCTGACGTGACACCCCCCCCTCGCTGGCCGCCCCTGCGGCTCTGCTCCGGCAGTGCCGAAAGTAGCCTTCCCACCCCGCTTTCAGCTGCTTTTTTCCGCCGCTGGGCTCCCTGGGCGGAGCCGTGGCATGGAGGAGAGGGGCGGGCCAGCCAGGAGGGGGTGACACTTGAAAGCGCCTGCTTTGTCTTCCTTCCCCCCTTTCAGCAGCTTTTTTCGCCGCTGGCTGGCTTGCGGCGCCGCGGCATGAAGGAGAGGGGTGGGCCAGCCAGGAGGGGTGTCACCCCCTCCTGGCTGACCCGCCCCTCTCCTCCATGCCGCGGCTCCACCCAGGGAGCCCAGCAGCGGAAAAAGCCGCTGAAAGGGGGGGGGGAAACAAAGCAGGAGCATGGGGCAAGGGGCGGAGGCGTCGCTCCGTGCGCATGCGCGTCGTGACGTCATGCGCATGGAGCGACATCCTGCCCCCAGGGGTGCCGCTTGGCTTGCCGCCCCTGGTAGCCAAGCGGCACACTACGCCCCTGCACTGAGGCATCCCTTGGAAAGGTGCTATGTACTAATACCCACTATGAAATCTCTTACCAGGGATAGCGAAGCGTCTCAAGGGTAGAGGGTAAATTCTGCCCTCCTTTTACTAGTGCCCATCAGTATAATTCCATACAGGGCAAATTTTATACATGCCTATTCAAGTGCCCCCACTTTGCCTGAGTTTGCTGGGAGTTTCATTAAATTCAAAGTTGCCCCCACTTTGAGTTTAATGAAACTCCCAGTGAAGACATCCTGCTTATTTGAACTGAGCTTTAATGGGTAATGGGTAATGCATTCTGACGCCTGTGTTGTAATGTATATCGTAGTGTATTTGATGGGCAAAGTTTTCTCTCTGGTCAGGTGAAAGTTGGTTTAACTGTCATGCGGAGCTTTAACTGGTGGAGGTGAGTTAGAATCCTCAGTATGCAAAAGGAAGATAGAAGGTATGCATATTTTGATCGGTGGGTGCAATTTTAGAATATTCAATTAGACAGCGTGATTGGCTGGGGCTGGACTAGTCAGAATAAAAGTATACATGTGGCTGGGTGCTTGCCAGCAGTAAGTTTCAATTGTGAATTGCGGTTAATGGGTCTTTTAGTCATGTGGGAATAACAAGGCAGATCACATGCTTAAGAAAAGCTTTGGGAATCATAGAATCATAGAGTTGGAAGAGACCACAAGGGCCATCCACCATCAAACCATTCCTGACAGGTGGCTGTCAAGCCTCTGCTTAAAGACCTCCAAAGAAGGAGACTCCACCACACTCCTTGGCAGCAAATTCCACTGTCGAACAGCTCTTACTGTCAAGAAATTCTTCCTAATGTTTAGGTGGAATCTTCTTTCTTGTAGTTTGAATCCATTGCTCCGTGTCCGCTTCTCTGGAGCAGCAGAAAACAACCTTTCTCCCTCCTCTATATGACATCCTTTTATATATTTGAACATGGCTATCATATCACCCCTTAACCTTCTCTTCTCCAGGCTAAACATACCCAGCTCCCTAAGCCGTTCCTCATAAGGCATCGTTTCCAGGCCTTTGACCATTTTGGTTGCCCTCCTCTGGACACGTTCCAGCTTGTCAATATCCTTCTTGAACTGTGGTGCCCAGAACTGGACACAGTATTCCAGGTGAGGTCTGACCAGAGCGGAATACAGTGGTACTATTACTTCCCTTGATCTAGATGCTATACTCCTATTGATGCAGCCCAGAATTGCATTGGCTTTTTTAGCTGCTGCATCACACTGTTGACTCATGTCAAGTTTGTGGTCTACCAAGACTCCTAGATCCTTTTCACTTGTACTGCTCTCAAGCCAGGTATCACCCATCCTGTATTTGTGCCTTTCATTTTTTTTGCCCAAGTGTAGTACTTTACATTTCTCCCTGTTAAAATTCATCCTGTTTGCCTTGGCCCAGTTCTCTAATCTGTTAAGGTCATTTTGAAGTGTGATCCTGTCCTCCCAATTTGGTGTCATCTGCAAACTTGATCAGGATGCCCTCAAGCCCATCATCCAAGTCATTGATAAAGATGTTGAATAAGACTGGGCCCAAGACAGAACCCTGTGGCACCCCACTAGTCACTTCTCTCCAGGATGAAGAGGAGCCATTGATGAGCACCCTTTGGGTTCGGTCAGTCAGCCAGTTACAAATCCAATGAATGGTAGCATTGTCTAGCCCGCATTTTACCAGCTTCTTTACAAGAATATCATGGGGCACCTTGTCAAAGGCCTTGCTGAAATCAAGATAGGCTACATCCACAGTGTTCCCTTCGTCTACCAGGCTTGTAATTCTGTCAAAAAATGAGATCAGATTAGTCTGACATAGGGACATAGTGACATTGTCTTTGTGTTGCTACTGTCCATTTTCAAACTGAAACTTGAGACTTTTCAGAGTTTTGAATGGGACACTGGGCTCTTCAGAATGGTTTGGGAGCAATGACTGAGGTGTTTATGGGGTGGAGAAAGCAGTTGATCATGTTGTATGGCACTTTTCCACGCCAAGACAAAAGTGTGTCAGGTTCTTATCTGTGAGATGTTGTTTGCAGTATTGACAGTGTACTCCAAGGAAACTCTACAGCAGGCTTCCTCAAACTCGGCCCTCCAGATGTTTTTGGCCTACAACTCCCATGATCCCTAGCTAGCAGGACCAGTGGTCAGGGATGATGGGAATTGTAGTCTCAAAACATCTGGAGGGCCGAGTTTGAGGAAGCCTGTTCTACAGAGACTCATCAGCCATTTTTCCCAAGTCTGCATGGAGTTTGGCCTTAGGATGAGCCAGATGAAGACTAACCTTGTGGTCCATTATGTTGCCAAGGAGCTCAATGGGGAGCTGGCTTCAGGCACCAGAGTCGTTGGGAGACCAACTTTGCATTACAAAGATGTGGGAATCCCTTGCAGATGAGTGCAGTGCTTGGAGACAATCAGGTTGTGTATCCACAGCAGTGACCAGAGGACGAATGACCACTGGGAGGAGTGCAGAAAGAAGAAACGCCATGGTACACCTGCAGCAGCACAACTGGACACCTTCATCTGCCCAACTGCAACAAAACATGTCTCTGCCATATCCGGTCTCTACAGCCACAGCAGACACTGTCACTTTCCAAAGGTTTGACTTCACCCTCGAAGATGCACTCTTCCATTGTCTCCTGAGACAGATGGATGACAGCCATAGCCTCATCCTGGCAAGTCTTTCTTGGACACATAACAGTATGGCATTACAGCATAATTTAACATTGGGAACTGTGTTTGCTTCAAATATCTTTAACAATGCTACAAATGCCTAACATCATGCAGTGGCTCTCAATTATTTCAGGCATGTCCTTTAAGAATAAATGCATCAGGCAGAAAACAACAACAACTGCCTTTTCAATGGGGGAAACAAATTATATTGGCATCTAACTCTGAGACCAAATTATAGCTAAGGAGTAAGAAGAAGAATTTTTCCAGTGGTGAAAAGCCACAATCATTGATAGGTACCCATTGGAAATATGGGCTGCCAAAGAGAAGATTCAGACATATTATGGTTGCTGTGGAAACCTCTGGCTTTCAGACTGGAGGAATATGCCCAACACGAGTAGGGAGGGACAAAACGGTAAATTTTGGGTTCTCTCGCTTGCTTCCCCAGTCTTTCATTCAGTTGGCCTCATTTCCACATCAGCTTCTGGGGATGAGGATTAAAAGCCCACATGAATATTTGCATGCATTTCTGTGACATTTCTCCTAATATATACAATTTTTATGCCTTCATAGCCTATAAACAATTTTTGCCAAACGTCCATCATATAGTGCCTTTTTGTATGTTATTTTCACCAGTATACCTGTATACCCTTTCTCCTAATACATACCTTTTAAAATGTGAAATGCATAGGAGTACAAATAGCAAATGATGGCTGAATTTTTATTCATGGGTTAACTGAGGAAGTACACTTTAGGTGGGTTTGCATTAAAATGCAACCCAATTGAATTCTTCCCCATCTTTAAAGGAGTGTTGGGCTGCTGTGCACACCACACCATCAAATCATGATGGTGGTCTTCTCCAAAGAGCTGAGAGCTGTGTATATTGGGGTTGTGAATTTGTGGCCTTCCAGCTGGTTGTTGGACTCTTCCATCCACCCAAGCCAGCATGTCTAGTGGG
Organism: Darevskia mixta; assembly: GCA_034641385.1. Taxonomy (NCBI): domain Eukaryota; kingdom Metazoa; phylum Chordata; class Lepidosauria; order Squamata; family Lacertidae; genus Darevskia; species Darevskia mixta. The sequence continues at coordinate 2,682,700 of JAWWNH010000149.1, forward strand.
TAGGGATGCTGGGAATTGTAGTTCATCAACATCTGGAAGGCCACATGTTCCCGGTGTATATGATCTATGTGTTAATCTGTGAATAGACAAAACTTACGTTTACACAGTAGAGTTGTGATTTCTAATTCAGCACAAAAATCAGTTTGTTGAGAAAATGCTTCATAGCAAAGGACATAAAAGACCCATAACTGTTTGAATGGCTCAGTTTTTTATGCTGCCAAATAGGCAATGGCACCTTCCCATTTTGTGGAGGAAATCAATATGACGCCTCTAAGTAAAATCTGCAAGGAGAAAAAGAGTTCAGGCACCTTACAGGGTTGCCATTGTTTCTAGTTGCTGTAGCAATTAATGAGTAAATCATCCCATTGTCATGAAGTTTGCAAGAAGTAGAAGGGATATGTCAAACACAGAAGGGAAAAAGTAGTATTGTGTGGCATGTGTTTACTATCTAGATTTCTCTTAACGGAAAGAGAGGCACCCTGTTGCTATGACTTCTTTGTATCCTGTCAAGCTAGACGTACACGACACATTATTTTCACACCACCAGTCCTTTCTTGTCCAAAATGCACTGAAGGCCCCCCCCATTCAGAATGGAAAACCACACTGGACTTTTAATTAGATTGCCACTAGTTTCTGCAAACCAGAAGTGTTTGTCAAATGACTGCCACACAACTCTGAAGGTAATTGCTAGAGACTGGAATGGTGTCTTTCTTCCAGAAATAAAAAATGCGGCACAATATGACAGTGTGGGCCTTCTATCCAATTCTCATGTTCCAACCTCCATGTTTGAGGCCACTAGAAGTGCTTCAATTTAGTGGACTCTGAAGTCCAGCTCCAAAGGCCTTCTGGTGGTTCCCTCACTGTGAGAAGTGAAGTTACAGGGAACCAGACAGAGGGCCTTCTCAGTAGTGGCACCTGCCCTGTGGAACTCCCTCCCACCAAATGTCAAGGAAATAAACAACTATCTGACTTTTAGAAGACATCTGAAGGCAACTCTGTATAGGGAGGCTTTTAGTGTTTGATGTTTTATTGTGTTTTAATATTCTGTTAGGAGCCGCCCAGAGTGACTGGGGTGGTATTATTATTATTATTATTATTATTATTATTATTATTATTATTATTAGGGCTTCCATAGGCATCAGGCTGGCCACTGTGAAAACAGGACACTAGACTGGATCAGCCTTTGTCTTGATCCACCAGGGCTCTTATCTTCTTATGTCCAGTGTGTCCATACTGTAAACAGGAACTTGAAAGAGCTGCTCATCATCTGATTTCTCCCCATTACCTAAAGGTCACTAGCACTAATAGGAAGAATATCAAATGTTCATGAGGACTAGTGGCAGCGTGGCTTCAATGGCTGTTGGCTCCTCCTCTCTGGTGCTCAGCTTCCTCCTCCTCCTCCTGCTGCCACTGGCCAGGGACTGCTTCCTCTGTCTTTCCCTTACATGGCAGGAGGCAGAGGAGCCATTGGCCACTGCAACCGTGTCATACTTTGCTCGACTCCACAATTGGACTCTTCCTCCTCCTGCCGCCACCACAGGACATGATGCTGGACAGAACACTGGTTGATGTGAGGTAGAATGGGTGGTCCTTTCTGGACAGTGTGCTACAGTCTCTGCAGGCCAGGAAGGATCCTTGCAACAGACCCTCCAAGTGTCCCTATTTTCCAGAGATGTCCCTATTTTAGAGAAACTGTCCTGGTTTCTGATTTGATCCCAGAATGTGCCGCTGTTCCTTAGGATGTCCCTATTTCCATTGGAGAAATTTTGGAGAGTATGGTAGGATGTCCCTCTTTTCATTGGAGAAATGTTGGAGGGTATGGTATTATCCAACCCCCGACCCGTCTGAAGGCAATCCTGTATAGATAAGGTTTTTAAAAAATGTTTAAAACATTTTAAAAAATGTTTTATTATGGTTTTTATATATGTTGGAAGCCTCCCAGAGTGGCTGGGGCATCCCAGTAAAATGTGTAGGGTATAGATAGTAAAAATATCATTATGGAATGGGACGTCTCTATTTTCATTGGAGAAATGTTGGAGGGTATGTTGCAAGTTCCCTAAACCATAAAACTGCAATCCTAGCTACATATTAACACATAGAATTTGAAATTTGATTGAGACTCCCACTTCACAGCATCCTCATGTAATTCATGCTTTTGCAGCTCGCATAGCTCCTGTATACTAACTACAGCACAGAGGAAGTCTCAGTTGGTAGAGCATGAGACTCTTAATCTCAGGGTCATGAGTTTGAGCCCCATGTTGGGTAAAAGATTCCTGCATTGCAGAGGAATGGACTACATAACCCTCGTGGTCCCTTCCAACTATGATTCTATGATTAATTCTATGATTAAAAAAAGGTAAAGGGACCCCTGACCATCAGGTCCAGTCGTGTCCGACTCTGGGGTTGCGTGCTCATCTCGCTCTATAGGCCGAGGGAGCCGGCGTTTGTCCGAAGACAGCCTCCGGGTCATGTGGCCAGCATGACAAAGCTGCTTCTGGCGAACCAGAGCAGCGCACGGAAATGCCGTTTACCTTCCCGCTGGAGCGGTCCCTATTTATCTACTTGCACTTTAACGTGCTTTCGAACTGCTAGGTGGGCAGGAGCTGGGACCGAACAACGGGAGCTCACCCCGTCGCAGGGATTAGAACCGCTGACCTTCTGATCAGCAAGCCTGTGGTTTAACCCACAGCACCACCTGGTTAGAATGGTACAAAAATGTATGCCACAAATATCTGTTTATTAGTCTCATGCCCACCAGGGGGCATTGCTTACTGGGATAAATGTGTGTGTGTGTGTGTGTGTGTGTGTGTGTGTGTGTGCGTCCAGCATGGGTCAATATAGGAGTGTGTCAAGTTTAATATTTTAAGCACAGAGTACATTATTTTTGGCTTAACCTTCTCCTTTTGTTTTCTTAATTGCACGATTCAGATTTGAACCCCAAGAATACATTTGGCTATTTCTCAAAGGTTGATTTCTGGCAATGCTTCTGAAATTGGGCACATAGCTCAATATCAGACCTTACTATCCTGCATATGTATAGAAGATACATTGGAGGAAGGACTTAATTAATTGACTTGCTAACATGCCCTTCTAAAAATAAATAAATACTTCAGAGTCCAACTTTAATTCTCATTAAGAAATACCATTATGACAAACAAGAAAAATCGATCATTTGTGGTAGCAGAGCAAGAATTACAGTTTTTGGTTTTGACAAAAGATGCCCTTTTTCTGTGCACCTTTGATCTGTTTTTAAAAATCCCCATTCAGTCCAAAGAGATTTAAGCAGTCTGACTGTGGGCAGGACAGCAGTGCAAATTGCTAAGAATATTTTGGCATTTATCTATACCTGAAGATTTAAAGAAGTCGGAGACTATATGATTTAATTGAAAACCAAGTTTCCCTGAATGATGCAGACAATAGGATTAGATAAAGGTGAAATCTGAGCTTTCTCCACCTCGTCTTAGTGTTGTAGGCTTTACGCTGCAAAAGCGTCTTAAGACTGACAAAAATAAAAAAGCCAGCTTACCTTAAGTAGGTTCTCTCCTGCATTACGTGCTTTCCTTGATAGATATATATTGCACATCTTCCCCTCCTGTTGCAGTGCTCATTTTTGACATCTTCTTTGAAGTCATTGGATATAAGAACACTACAGCCAAAAGCAAACTTTAATCCCTACAAAGAAAGTTATGGTGAAGTCAAAATGCAGTTGTGTATTGGTACTGTATTTAGTAGATGGAGACAGTGTAAATAAGATAAGGAAGACAGAAGAGAGGGCAAAATGGACAACTGAATAAGGCCAAGAGGCAAGTTTCTGAAGTTGAGTCTTGATCAGTCATGCCGGGCCTCTTGACAAAGTACTAAGGATTGTGGCAAAACTGTTTTGTCATATGGATGCACCACATCCTGGCCACATTTGGGGGGGGGGGCACAATAAGCACTACTTTTCACTCCCTGATACTGGGGATACTAGCTTCATTGATGCACAGGAAACTGAGGTAGTGCTACGGAAACCTGCTAAAGGGCAGAAACTACAAGAAGAAAGCAGCTTCAGGTTTCAGTTGTCTCTAAACTAATGCACAGAGTATGGGAAACAAGCAAGATGAATTGGAGCTCTTAATACAGGGTGACAAATATGACCTAATAGACATTACTGAAACCTGGTAGGATGAGACTCCTGACTAGAATGTAGAAACTGAGGGATATAACCTCTGCAAAAAGCAATAGACCAAACAGGAGAAGGGGGGAGAAGTAGCATCATATGTGGGGAGATCCAGGACTTGGAGCATGGAGGGCAGATTGAGAGTATATGGATAAAAACTGTAGGAGAGGGAAAGAACAGTGACCTTACTTTGGGTGTCTGCTATAGATTTTCAAGCCAGACTGTTGTTCAAAGTCTTTATAAACAACAAGGAAGAAGGAATTGAGGGAATGCTCATCACATTTGCAGATGACATCAAACTGATAAGGGTAGCTAATGTTGCAGAAGACAGAATGTAACAGGATGGAGAACTGGGCCCAAACCAACAAAATGAATTTAAATAGGGACAAATTCCTTGGGCAGGAATGACCAGCTGCACAAATATAAACCAGAGGACACCTGGCTTGCCAGTAGTACATATGAGAAGGAAACATGAGTCAACAATGTGATGCAGCAGCAGAAAAAGCTAATGGTATTCAAGGCTGCATCAACAGAAGTACAGTGTCCAGATCAAGGGAAGTCATAGTACAACTCTGTTCTGCCTTGGTTAGACCACATCTGGAGTACTGTGCCCAGTTCTGGCACCACAGTTTAAGAAGGATTTTTATAAGCTGGAACATGTGTAGAGGAGGATGATCAAGATGATCAAGGATCTGGAAAGCCTTATGAGGAACTTGGGTGTGTTTATCCTGGAAAAGAGAAGACTGAGAGAAGATATGATAGCCATACTCAGATATCTAAAGAGCTCTCACATAGAAGATGTGACATAGAAGGTTTCCCCTGGAGGGTACGCATATTCAGTCCTGAGGTTCCCCACTCTTGAGCTAACGGATGTATGCGATAAAGAAGCCCAAAAGGGAAGCAGTTAGTTGGCAGTAAATCCCAGAAAAAGAAAAATTGCAGAAGGATATGGCCCACACTTTCCACTATTGTTGTGCTGAAATGGGCCCTTCAGTTTCTCATATTTTCCCTTTGTGAAACACGATTCCATTGTTTAGGGTTGGGGAGGATTCCACTCTGCTCCGTACTTTGGAGCAAACGATTGCATCCCTCCCCATCCCCAAGCCATGCACAGATTAGAATGCAAACCTGCAGGGTAAGATGCATGATCAATAACTGAAGCACATTGTTGTTGTTGTTCAGTCGTTCAGTCGTGTCCGACTCTTCGTGACCCCATGGACCAGAGCACGCCAGGCACGCCTATCCTTCACTGCCTCTCGCAGTTTGGCCAAACTCATGTTAGTAGCTTCGAGAACACTGTCCAACCATCTCATCCTCTGTTGTCCCCTTCTCCTTGTGCCCTCAATCCTTCCCAACATCAGGGTCTTTTCTAGGGAGTCTTCTCTTCTCATGAGGTGGCCAAAGTACTGGAGCCTCAACTTCAGGATCTGTCCGTGCTTATGAGGTGGTCAGAGGGCTACCTCTTTCTTCCTTTCAAGATGTTAAGCTGCTTAGAGCAGCTCCATGGCCACCCAGTAAAAATAAATAAAAATAAATCTCTTTCAAGATACACCAAGAAAGTGACTGTATGCTGTGGTGTACAGTCCTATGTTGTTGTTGTTTAGTCATTTAGTCGTGTCCGACGCTTCGTGACCCCATGGACCAGAGCAAGCCAAGCACTCCTATCTTCTACTGCCTCCCGCAGATTAGTCAAACTCATGTTAGTAGCTTCGAGAACACTGTCCAACCATCTCGTCCTCCGTCATCACCTTCTCCTTGAGAGCCAGTGTGGTGTAGTGGTTAAGAGCGGTAGACTCGTAATCTGGGGAACCGGGTTCGCGTCTCCGCTCCTCCACATGCAGCTGCTGGGTGACCTTGGGCTAGTCACGCTTCTTTGAAGCCTCTCAGCCCCACTCACCTCACAGAGTGTTTGTTGTGGGGGAGGAAGGGAAAGGAGAATGTTAGCCACTTTGAGACTTCTTCTGATTGTGATAAAGCGGGATATCAAATCCAAACTCTTTTTCTTGTGCCCTCAGTCTTTCCCAGCTTCAGAGTCTTTTGCAGGGAGTCTTCTCTTCTCATGAGGTGGCCAAAGTATTGGAGCCTCAGCTTCAGGATCTGTCCTTCCAGTGAGCACTCAGGGCTGATTTCCTTCAGAATGGATAGGTTTGATCTTCTTGCAGTCCATGGGACTCTCAAGAGTCTCCTCCAGCACCATAATTTGAAAGCATCCATTCTTCGGTGATCAGCCTTCTTTATGGTCCAGCTCTCTTCTTTATGGTCCCATACCCTCCAATATTTCTCTAATGTTAATAGGGGAGTCCTATTCCACCACCACCATCGTAATTATACCCCATCCAACTGGGTTGCCCCAGCGACTCTACGCAGCTTCCAACATATATAAAAACATAAGAAAACATGCAACATTTTTTTAAAACTTCCCTGTACAGGGCTGCCTTCAGATGTCTTCTAAAGGTTACTTATTTCCTTGGCTCGGGGGTCACATAACTCTATGCCCTCCAACATTTCTCCAATGAAAATAGGGATGTCCTAAGGAAAAGCAGGACTTTCCAGGATCAAATCAGAAACCAGGATGGCTTCTGTAAATTCGAGACTGTCCCTTGAAAATAGGGACAGTTGGCGGGTCTGCAGTCTGTTCCTAGGAATTTTACAGATAACAAGATGGCTGTTCCCATTTACTTATGCTGGCAGCCATATTTCCCCCCCCCCCCCGTACAATGTGTCTGGTAGTCTTAGTAGCGATATGGGGATATAGCCTTTTATGCTAAGAGAGCCTTTCCCTTGCTGTCTTTCAGTATTCTTCATGTTAAATGTTTCCAACTGGCAACACACACACACCCTCCCTGGTGTGAGTGTTTGCACATAAGTAATCTGAACCCCAGAATAGGGCAAGTCCCTGTTTGAATAAATTATGCAATTGAACACAGGTTGGAGGAGCAAAGAGGGGGGAAAGTCGCCTGCTGCCGGCTTTCGTACAAGAGCACAGCAGACCTAACAGCACTCAGCTGAAATCAGAGTGAATATATAAAAATGTCAATACCTTTGCAGGAGGATTTTGACAACACTGCTCTTGGGAGGAGTATGCAGCCTTGGATTCTTCTGTTGCTGAAAAAGTCTTCCCCACCACCTTCCAAGCTGGGCCACCTTCTTGATGAGATGAAGAGCCCTGGAACCCCAGTACTTTATTTCATTTAATATTTACTTACCTAAAACATTTATATCCCACCTTTCCAAAAAGTTCAAGGCAGCTAACCATGAGAAAGGAATACAATACCTGGAGTTGTTGTTGCTGCTGTTTTGTTTTGTTTTTTTGTAAGAAGAAAGCCATTCAAAGCAATCAAGATACGGTGGTACCTCTGCTTACGGAAACTTGGGGATACGTAAGCTACAAACCCGGAAATATTTTTCTGGGTTTTTGCCGCGCATGTGCGCGCAGAAGCGGTCTCTCCAGTTGTGAAAACCTCGGGATCTGGCCAGACCTCCGGAACGGATCCCGTCCGCAACCGGAGGTACCACTGTAGAGTTAAACACTAAAGGCTGCAGTCATAATGTAAAGCAAGGTGGAGGTGGTTTAATCATCAGATTCAAAGCCCTCGTTGGCTTGAGCAGTGCTGCGGAACTCTCCACTTTGACGTTTGTTGTTTAGTGGAAAACAATAACGAGGCAACAGGTAGCAAAGCAAGAAAAGGATTTATTCTTGTAAAGACTGATGTGAGAGCCAGTGTGGTGTAGTGGTTAAGAGCGGCAGACTCGTAATCTGGGGAACCGGGTTCGCGTCTCCGCTCCTCCACATGCAGCTGCTGGGTGACCTTGGGCTAGTCACAAGTCTCTCAGTGAAGTCTCTCAGCCCCACTCACCTCACAGAGTGTTTGTTGTGGGGGAGGAAGGGAAAGGAGAATGTGAGCCGCTTTGAGACTCCTTCGGGTAGTGATAAAGCGGGATATCAAATCCAAACTCTTCTCTTCTTCTTCTTCATTCACCTCATGGTGCAGACAAGAGTCAGGTTAAGCAGATACTTTTATAGTTCTCTACAAGCAGCCTGATACCTGCGTCACTTATTCTAGCAGCTCCCATTTCACCCCATGGCAAGTGTCCCCACCTACCCCACTTGTGGTAGTTATAAGTAACCTTACCTATGCATTTGGGGACTTTCCATTACTCCTCTCTGCTCCCACTTTGTTTCCCCTAACTTCTTTTGTTCTTCTAACTTGTCATTAGCGCAATCTACTTAACACCTAGCTCACCCGCAAGCTTGATCCCTTACCTTGTGGTTAAGCGAGTGTGCTGTTGTCGCCTGGAACAAGGTGTTCAGAGATGCAACTGCTAGCAGCTTACAAGCAAACATTACTGCATTTCCTAGAAACAGGTCCTAGATTTAGCCTAAGGTGCTTTCTTAAAGCGAGAAAAGAAACTATTGTTTCTGCTTCAGCTCATTTCTTTTGACCAGAGTGCCTCCACTTCCCAGCACAATTCCAGCACAGCAGGCAGGGCAAAAGTGAGGGCTGGGAAACCATCTTGAATTCTTCCATTTCTTTGCTGCCGTTGTTTGGCTGTTACCACTTCTACTGCCACCACCACATAACATAAGGGCACCTTCTCTTTCCCCCCAGCATCTGCTTAAGAAAATGGGAAGAAAATGGAAGAAAAAGGCTTAGACATGCTAAGAAGCATATCAAATTTCTTCCTGGTTTAGATCGTGCCCATTTTGTGGTCCACCCTGGCACATTTCCCAATTGCACCCAGCACCCCCCTGTTATTTGCCATACAAATACTAGACTTGCAACATTAGTTGGGCAAGGAGTACAGAAGCTTCAGTGAAGACCCTTACATCACATCTCTTCTCCAGTATAGGAGTTCTGTCTCCAACTTTGAAGAGGAGTGTTTTCCCCTGTCCTAGGATTCCCTCTTAGCAGACCATGGAAGTGTACTATAAATCACCATTACTTAAAAGAAGAAACCAGGCAATTTTCCAGTCACTGATAGGGATATCTGAGGAGTCCCTCCCTTTTTTTCTGCCAAGAAAGGCTTCTAAAGAACTAAACATGTTAATACGAGACCAAATCAACAACTAGGCTTTGCTTAGCTGTGGGAATTAATTCAGGCAGAAAAGTAAACCAACAGGCCCCAAGTCTATTAATATATTTCTGGCCTAACAACAGCCCAGCTTGTTCCATCTGCCACCAAGATCTAAAAATTAATGTCTTTTAATTAAAGAGGGGACTGGAGGTCAGTAAGTATTTCCTCCCATTGAAGAAGTTGCCAGTCCCCATCTGAGTTATTTAGACAAAGCATTGGGAGGGAGTCTAAGCTCATTCGCATGAGAACAGACCCTGACTATATTATGCCGGCACAGAATGAGGGATAGGTTTGGGAGATAAAGAGGCTAGCAAAAGTGGAACGCAATCATCTTCACTCAAACCCAATGAACATCTTTAAATAAGAAAAGGGGGTTGGTATATGAAATAAAGGAATAATAATGAGAAAACTCCCTATAGGCTCTGCCTTTTTTTAATGGGCTTCATCAGAAAAGTCTCGCGATCTAGATAACACATTCCCATCCCAACTCGCTTCAGTATTATTTTATGAATCCGTCATGTCTCTAATGTCTAAATTAGCAGCATTTCAAACTTTACTTTCTAGTTACAGAATAGAATGCCAATTTTCTTCTTAAATTATTTATTCTTGCATAATGTACCATTAAGCCTGCAGAAAGTGCCCTTTGCCACTGTGAAATACGTTTTGAAATGATCTGACAAGAGACGGCTTGATTCTAGCCTTACACCTCCAGTAATGATCTCTCGGTGATATTTTTTTCTCTTTTTAAATGCCACAAAGCAGGTTCCTTTTGTAAAGTCTGTGACAGACTTGTAATAATTTTTCAGTTCATCACACACACACACAAATGGGTGGGGGGTATATTTTGAATAAAAGAAGTCAACTGACTGCATTAAAAAAAAAAACCCCAGGCTCTTAAAATATAAACCACATGCTAGAAAATGAAAACATTAATGTGGGTATATGGCTTGTGTTTTCAGTGGATGTTTTACATTTTATAAATGCCATCGTGAAATTGAAGCTGTCCATCTAAGGCTGTTTCATCCATGGTTAACAGCATAATCTCATGGCCACTTCATTCAATACAGCCATCACAAAGATGTCTTTTGAAACTGCCTCCGGCCAGGGAAATTCAGATGTGGAAACCTGTTTCCAGGATTTCTGTCATTCATCTGGGACGATTATTGTGCTTGCCTTCAGAACAACCTTGGAAGATACCTCTGTGTTACGGGGATGCAGAAGAAGTTTGTAATTGGGTATGGTGGTGCTTCAGAAACTAAGTCCCCCAGTTCAGAAACAAACTGATCTGCATTCCTCTCAAAATTTCACCTTGGTTCCTAATGAACACCAGTACGCTATTCTATTATTATTATTATTATTATTATTATTATTATTAATACCTCACCCATCTGACTGGGCAGCTTCCAACATATATAAACAGAAACCAAGAACGAGCAACACGACGGCCAATGAAAGTAGTATATTTTTTTCATGTATAATAACAGTAAGACAACAGACAGTGATCTGGTATTGACACTGTTTCGTGTATGTCTTCTTCAGCATGTAACTCAATATACAATGGAAGTTTTCAAGGAGCAGTGGCCATATCAATACCGGATCACTGTCCGTTGTCTTACTGTTATTATACATGAAAAAAAGTATACTACTTTCATTGGCCGTCGTGTTGCTCATTCTTGGTTTCTGTTTGAAGATTGCAACACAGAGGTTTCTCCAACATATATAAAACATAATAAAACATTAAACATTAAAGAACATCACTATACAGGGCTGCCTTCAGATGCCTTCTAAAGGTTTACAGTGGTACCTCCGGTTACATACGCTTCAGGTTACAGACGCTTCAGGTTACAGACTCTGCTAACCCAGAAATATTACCTCGGGTTAAGAACTTTGCTTCAGGATGAGAACAGAAATCGGGCAGCGGCGGGAGGCCCCATTAGCTAAAGTGGTGCTTCAGGTTAAGAACGTTTTCAGGTTAGGAACAAATTAAGTACGTAACCAGAGGTACCACTGTATAGTTACTTATCTCCTTGGCTTGGAGGTCACATAACTCCATACCATCCAACATTTCTACCATGAAAATAGGGTCATTCTAAGGAAAAGTGGGACATTCCAGGATCAAATCAGAAACTGGGATGAGTTCTGTTAATCCAAGGCTGTCCATGGAAGCAGGGACTGTCATGATATTATCATGTCTATCAAACAACTGAGGAGTAGTGATTGAGTTATAGCAAAACAGTAAAACAAAGTACTTTGTTCAGCTGCATATGCAAGCCTCATTAATGTGACACCACAAGACATACGAATTACAGTACCCCTGGAGGCATGCAAATAGGAACTTGGTGATGGGCAGTGATTAAAAGTGGCAGTATTTTAAAGAGCCATAGCCATTGGGTAAGTGCAGCGCTGTCAGGAGGATTGAAAACAATAACGCTATTTTCACAAACGGTAGATCAGGCAGAGATCATGTAAGTTTCATGAAATGCAAACGGCAACTGGGTTTCCATTACAATAACACGATCAAAAATGAACCAGCAAGGAACATCAAACTCTATCCCTAATATGAAATGACAAATGTTGAGTCCAGGCTCAGCACAACTGGTGTAATACCTTTAAAATAGTGGCCATTAAAATGGTCTGCCTAGGTCAAGCCGTCCTAGTCTGTAGACTGAGATTGCAACCATACGAGATGCAGCCCTTAGATTTTCTGTATGGCTCATCTCAAGGATATGTCACTTCAGGACTTCTTATTGGCTGACACAAAGACTACCTGAAGTGTCCAGATATGTATTCAGTGAAAGAACACCTGCAACAATTGAGGCTATGTGCTCTCTTTTTGGTTTCAATCTCCCAGCAGACCCTCCAGAAGGAAACAGGAAATAACTATTTATAGGTTGGTCAACACCATCAGTTTAGAACTCATTAGCTGTGCTACACCTTAAGGGTATACATTGAACCTGCATGTTTGGTCTTCTCTTTCCTTTCCTTCCTCTGCCCCAACCTTCCCTAAAAATATACAGTCCCCGAAACCAACTTGTCGGTTTGTCCGTTCCTGGCTCCCTTAGTTTTTCCTCATCTTTCCTGAGCTTCTTTTTATAACTCCTTTAAACTGGCTATGCAGTCCACATTATGACTTGTCCCCATAATGACACCTATGTCCCTCTGTTCCCGATCCTTAATAAATATGCTAAATAACAATAAACCTGTTTATTGTGAATAAACCTGTTAAATAATGGTGCCTGGATTGACATCTCAGAGCAATCTGCACTTTCCTTGGCTGACTCTTAAGACCATTAACACCATCTATTAAACATTCATGTGGGTCTTAGTGCTTAATTCTTCTCTTTGATTTTTAAAGCGGGCAGAGGGAAGGAATCAAAGTGCCTGTGTTTAATAATGTCAACACTGCAGTGGTTCCAATTACATTCTGAAGTTGACAGTTAATGCTGAATTGAGAGCAGTGGTCTTTTAATTAGGTGCCATGTTCTAGGTTCACATGCTACTCTGTTATCTCCTTCCCAGGGGAATCAGCCAGGATTTGTTGAATTAGGGATAAAAAGATTCAATATCTTTAATGGTGCAACTGAAATGAATTTTCCGCCATGTATCATGATGGCAGCAGCAAATCTTGGTGGTTGCTACTTTGAAATGCTATTCAGGGCTACAATTTTGTTTTTATGTTTTGCTCAATTTAGAGGAGGCTTCACTTCAGAGGATCTTCAGAGGAGGCTTGACAGTAGTGGGGGAATGATTGGTTGGGATGCAGGAGAGGGATTTCTCTGTAGACGTGTCCAAAGAATGGAATTCACTTTCCTACGGAGTCTAGTTGCCCCCTTCTTGCTTGACTTTCTGCCATGTGGTTAAGACACATGGTAGAAAGTCTGGCAGACATTCTGTCAGGCTGAGTAGTTTTAATAGGTTGTCCCATATGTGTGTGTGTGTGTGTGTTTGTGTGTGTGTGTGTGTGTAAAGATAAAGGGACCCTGACCATTAGGTCCAGTCGTGACCGACTCTGGGGTTGCGGTGCTCATCTTGCTTTAGTGGCTGAGGGAGCCGGCATACAGCTTCCAGGTCATGTGCCCAGCATGACTAAGCCACTTCTGGCAAACCAGAGCAGAGCACGGAAACGCCGTTTACCTTCTTGCCAGAGCGGTTCCTATTTATCTACTTGCACTTTGACGTGCTTTCAAACTGCTAGGTTGGCAGGAGCAAGGACCGAGCAATGGGAGTTCACCCCATCGTGGGGATTCGAACCACCGACCTTCTGATCGGCAAGCCCTAGGCTCTGCAGTTTAACCCACAGCACCTCCCGTGTCCCGTATGTGTGTGTGTATATATATATATATATATATATATATATATATATATATATATATGGAGAACCAACAGTACCATAGAGCAAGTAAGACCTAATTGTCTCTTTCAGACTCAAGCTCCAGCACCTACCAGTCATTCCTCTTTCACACAGAGACCCCCTTTGATGACATCACTTCCAGCCAGGGAATGGAGTGGGGAGAATGGCATATTGTCTTCCAGAAGGCTCTCCAACCATTAGCTCCTATGACAATATTTCATCTGCCCTTGGCCATCATGTTAGTTATGCAAAGGCCCGACAAAAGGGCATTCATGAGCCTGCTTGTTCTACCAGTTTGACCTCTTTAGCAGTCTCTTTCTACAACAAGAGTTTAGTTAGGAGCCAACCAAACATAGATGAAAATCTGCTCTATTTTTAAATCATTTCAAAATGCCTCCCACCAAAAAATGATTATTATTTTTTAAAAACAAAAAATGAAAACAAAACTTGATTCTCTCTCCTTCATTCCCCACCCAAGTCCATTTTAGATTATTTTTGCCTATCTGTGGACAAAGGCTCTTTTAAGGAATTCATTAGAAATTAAGTTAGCCCTCTGAAATTCTGAAAATAGCCTGGGAAAACTACCGTAAGTTAATCCTCCTATTAATGTATTTTGGAATCTGTGACTAAATATTGTATTCTGGGATAATCTCAATTGTGTGCTGACACTGAATATTGAAATGCCTAAGCACTGGAACAGTATCAACACATTTTTGTTTCTTTTTCTATATTGCTTTGCACATTAAACAGATTGATTGCACAAAACTTTCCCAAAGACACTGTGAAAACAGAGCGGTGGTTCTCAGCCACATAGCTGTGGACAGCAGCACAATGCAAAGCCAAGATTTTCGAGTATGAGAGAGTTTGGATTCGGTGGATCTTGTGCTTTCCTGATTTATTCTATGCCCCTCACCCTGAATGAGCCAGAAATATGCTGGTGTAAGTTTCTGACCCTAGCTCAATCAGGGCTCAGCTGGTGGAACTTAGGCTGGTGGAATTTACACTGGTGTAAGTAATCCCAGGTGGCGCTGTGGGTTAAACCACAGAGCCTAGGGCTTGCTGATCAGAAGGTCGGCGGTTCGAATCCCTGCGACGGGGTGAGCTCCCGTTGCTCGGTCCCATCTCCTGCCCACCTAGCAGTCCGAAAGCACGTCAAAGTGCAAGTAGATAAATAGGAACCGCTCTGGCGGGAAGGTAAACGGCGTTTCCGTGTACTGCTCTGGTTCACCAGAAGCGGCTTTGTCATGCTGGCCACATGACCTGGAAGCTGTACGCCAGCTCTTGGCCAATAAAGCGAGATGAGCGCCGCAACCCCAGAGTCGGACACGACTGGACCTAATGGTCAGGGGTCCCTTTACCTTTTAAGTAATCCAAAGCATTGTGGGCAGGACCCTGATATTGGGTTATATTGGTCACAGAAGGGCCAAGGTTTGTCTGTACAACCCCACTACCTTGGATGAAGGGCAGCATAGAAATAAAATAGATGAATAAATAGCTCCAACACACCTTCTTCCAATGTATGTTGGGATTCAGCTCCCCAAAGAAACTCCTCGAGTGATGGACAAAGCGGAAGAGGCCTGGAACAAGAACTGTTCCCAAAAGTGAAACCTCACACCTCCAAACTGGAGGCTTCTCTTTGAGTGAAATAGCCAATTCCACAGGAAGCATACAAAGGTTGGATAAGATGATGAGCATTTTCCAGAGTGGTTCTCTGAGACTCTAAATACAGTCACGACTTTTCAGCATTCCACAGGGGTTTTGTATGGCTGTCGCAAATGCATTTGTTAAATTCATTACTCCTATCTGACAATATTACAGTATGTTCCTGAGATAATATGCTACTACTGATCCTTCTCTTGCCCTGCAATAGCATTTAAAAAAAAAGACTTCTGTGGAAATTCAAGGGGGATTTTGTCCTATTTCAGTCAGGCAGCACGAGGCAACTCAGGAAGACATGCTAATTAAGTTTTCTGCCACTGTTTTAGACCTAGCTCCCAATGCACACCAAAAATAAACCTTAAAGCCTTGGTAAAATCACTGTGATCACTGATCAGGTCAGTTAAGATGTGTGTAGAATGAAGGCCTAAAATAGCAACTACGTATACCAACGAGAAAGATGGAGGGCACAAGGAGAAGGGGACGACAGAGGATGAGATGGTTGGACAGTGTTCTCGAAGCTACTAACATGAGTTTGGCCAAACTGCGAGAGGCAGTGAAGGATAGGCATGCCTGGCGTGCTCTGGTCCATGGGGTCACGAAGAGTCGGACACGACTGAACGACTGAACAACAACATACCAACGAGGTCAGAGGATTTGTTCACATATTAGCATTGATAGAAGAACCAGTTTTAGATGACATGTTGATGTGGCAGTGCTCCTGACAGCTGAGTCACTGCTGCTGACCAGCAAGGACATAGGGAGTGAGGAGGCAGCAGGGAAGTCAGGATGGTGCAAACACACTGGTAGAGCGAATCCAGTGGTCCTGCAGTGTGTTTTCACTGTTTTGAGCACCTCACTATCTCAATCTTCCCCGTCTCATTCCTGGTCAGCAGCAGTGACTCAGCTCTCAGGAGGTCAGGTGAATGCCACACCATGCCTTCTGCTACTGAGAATGACCGTTCCCCACATCAAATCCAGCTCCTGGTAGTTCGGGCTGGCTTCATCCTTCCCAGGCGGGATACCTGGGGTCTCCGCCTACCTTAGTCAACTGCCCAATCCTGCCTGGGCAGGCATTGCCAGGGGATTGGCCAGGTAAGGGCAGGGAATAACCAATCTAGTTTTTAGTCACACACACACCAAAAATGCCAGCTCAACAATTCATCTTTCTTTTCTTTCTGTTACCTCGGATGCCTAATGATGTTTTAGGACAAAGATGACATCGTTAGAGCGTAGACGTTTTGTGACTTAAAGAAAGAAAATGCTTTGGAAGTGAGTTTGTTATTATCTTTTAAGCCAAATGAAGTATGGCTTCACATTAACATGTTTCTCTGCCGCAGAAGAGAAATGAGTTTGCTTGCTTTTAATAACTTATCATGGCAAAGAAAGAGAGCGAAGTTAAAAAAAACCCCACAATGAACTTGTGTTAAGGCAGTGTAAATTAGCATGGTGGTTCCCTGCTTTTGTAAAGTTAAAAAACAACAACGAGCCAGTTCCCACATGTCATAGTTAAATAGCGTTAATTCAATGCAATGAAAGAAAGCAAAATACTTGAGTCCTAACTGTTGCAAGCACAGCGCAGAAGATATGTAGTCAGTCCCACTTACGGCAGTTACAGAAACAAGCAAAGAATATTATGGTGAGGTGTCTGAAGAATGACGTGGGCAAGAAATCAAAGGATTGTGCGAGAATTTAAAGAAGAATCAAGTATTATTATGGGTGTCAGGTTGACTGACGTCCACATAAGGAACTGCCCACAAATAGGAAAAATGCATCTAGGCGAATTTCAGAACAACAAAAAGTCCCAGATAAATCTACTTATTGTTTTGTATGCCTTCTGAGGCCACCAATAGGCTTAACCCAGTGTAAAGATGCAATCATGAAGCATTGAACATGATTTGAAGCCAGCCAGGTGGAATGTATTAAGGTTGTGGACTAGTTATTATGACATTCCATAAAACTGTCCCAAGTAGTTTTGCTTTCCTGAGGGAAATAAAGTACGACCTGGGTGTCTCGGAATTAGTATCCCTCCAGTTACACTTGGGTCATAAATTACTACCCAAAGCTTTCTTTTAAAAACAGTGCTAGAAATTGTCTTGAGTTGTATTTCAGGAGGTAGAGCAGCTGGAAGGCTTTGCGGCTCCATGCATAACACCTGCCAGATCAAGTTGCCAGATGTTATTTTTGCAACATATTTTCCCCTCACAGTTGGGCGGAGTTTTGCTTGGTTTTGTTTTCTTCCAGTTGGCATTAGCTTGTCAGCATTGCAGCCTGCAGTTCTATCGTAACCTTCTTCATGTAGCTTTGGAAGGAGCTGCAGCAGATCACAGAGCAACCACCCTAGAACAAGGGATCCCCAAGTTCCATTTAGTTTTCGTAACACTTGCAAAATATTGTATTGCATTCACAAGAGAAACATCTACCAACAGCTCATGATGGAGAGAAAAACAGAAGGTGTGTCTGTGCATACGTGTATGGGGTGGCCAATGTGGTACTACAACTACTACTACTAATAATAATAATAATGCAGGTGGCACTGTGGTCTAAACCACTGAGCCTCTTGGGCTTGCTGATCAGAAGGTCAGTAGTTCAAATTTTGTGATGGGGCAAGCTCCCATTGCTCAGTTCCAGCTCCTGCCAACCTAGCAGTTCTAAAGCATGCCAGTGCAAGTAGATAAATAGGTACCACTGTAGCAGGAAGGTAAACAGCGTTTCTGTGCTCTCTGGCTTCTGTCATAGTGTTCTGTTGCACAAGAAGTGGTTTAGTCATTCTGGCCACATGACTCGGAAAGCTGTCTGTGGACAAACGCCAGCTCCCTTGGCCTGAAAGTGAGATGAGCACCGCAACTCCATAGTCACTTTTGACTGAACTTAACCATCCAGGGGTCCTTTACCTTTACCATCTTTAATAACCTGATCCTATACCTGTCTGTTCAGAAGTCTCCTTGAGTTTAGAGAGAGTTATCGCCAGCTAAGTGTGTTTAAGGGACGCGGATGGCGCTGTGGGTTAAATCACAGAGCCTAGGGCTTGCTGATCAGAAGGTTGGCGGTTCGAATCCCCACGGCGGGGTGAGCTCCCATTGCTCAGTCCCTGCTCCTGCCAACCTAGCAGTTCAAAAGCACGTCAAAGTGCAAGTAGATAAATAGGTACCGCTTCGGCGGGAAGGTAAACGGCATTTCTGTGCGCTGCTCTGGTTCGCCAGAAGCAGCTTAGTCATGCTGGCCACATAACTCGGAAGCTGTGCGCTGGCTCCCTCGGCCAAGCGAGATGAGCGCTGCAACCCCAGAGTCGTCCGCGACTGGACCTAATAGTCAGGGGTCCCTTTACCTTTACCACACTTGTTCTGATCCCAATAGAGATAAGCTTCTCAGCTGATGCCATTTGCATTTTCACAAACCTGCACAGTTAAATGCAAAAATTTAGTTGGTGCCAAGGCCAAGTTGGCCTTCAGAATTAGCAGCCACCCACAGAGCTTTGAGATTGGGAATTGTTACAGAATGCCTTTCCTATGGAATGCTCTTGCTTTCTCTTGATAAGATAGAAACTTGCCTTCTTCTGAGACAGGTGGCTCACTCACCTTGCGCTTTTACTTTTCTCCATGCTTCGTTTCTGGGTCTGTGATATTTCAATGCAGAGGGGCATCTCAGGGCTTGCAGATCAGTTGAAGCAGCTAACCATAGTAGTGTTAAATCCATTTGGCTTAGATCCTCCAGGTTATATGGAAGAGCCATGGCTCAGGTTCATCCTGTAACTGTTCCAGGTAGAGCTGATGTCTGAAATCCTGAGAGCCTCTCTAGTCTGTGTAAACAACTTTGCATTGTTTACTTCATCTTGGCATGAAGTAGTGTCTTATGTAGAATAAGTGAAAGGTAGATAGCCGTGTTGGTCTGTCATAGTCAAAACAAACAAACAAACAAACAAAAAATTCCTTCCAGTAGCACCTTAGAGACCAACTAAGTTTGTTCTTGGTATGAGCTTTCGTGTGCATGCACACTTCTTCAGATACACTGAAACAGAAGTCACCAGACCCTGATATATAGTGAGAGGGTGGGGAGGGGTATTACTCAGAGGGGTGGTGGAAATGGGTGAAAGGTTGATAGCTGTGGTAAACCTGTTGACGACTGTAAACGGCTGCAATTACTCTTACAGGAAAAAGCGAGGGGTTAATTGCTCATCATCTAACATTGTGTATGCCATCAAATGCCAACAGTGCCCTTCAGCTCTCTATATTGGACAAACAGGCCAAACCCTACGCCAAAGGATAAATGGACATAAATCTGACATCAGGAATCACAACACAGAGAAACCAGTAGGAGAGCACTTCAATCTCCCAGGACACTCTATACAAGATCTCAAAGTAGCTGTCTTATTGCAAAGGAATTTCAGAAATAGACTGGAAAGAGAAGTTGCTGAATTGCAACTCATTACCAAGCTTAAAACCATGGAGAGACCTGGTCTGAACAAAGACATTGGATTCTTATCTCATTATACATGACAAAGCTTTTTTAACCTTCTCACCCCTCGCTTTTTCCTGTAAGACTAATTGCAGCCGTTTACAGTCGTCAACAGGTTTACCACAGCTATCAACCTTTCATCCATTTCCACCACCCCTCTGAGTAATACCCCTCCCCACCCTCTCACTATATATCAGGGTCTGGTGACTTCTGTTTCAGTGTATCTGAAGAAGTGTGCATGCACACGAAAGCTCATACCAAGAACAAACTTAGTTGGTCTCTAAGGTGCTACTGGAAGGATTTTTTTATTTTTTTTATTTTGTTATGTAGAATAAGTAACCCTTACTTTCATCATTTCCTTATAAGAAATACTTTATTTCCAGCAGCGTGCATACTTTAATCTTCCTTGGCTTTCTTAAAAAAATTTCTTTTTTTCTTTTCCCCTTACTATTTCTTACATTCCCCCCCCCCCTTACCAGGAGCTGGGGAGAATTCACATTTAATTTGATTGATATGTGATTTTACTACTCGGGGGTACTTTTAAAAAAAACCACAACATTTTTTCAATCCATCTTGTGACTCTTCTGGCAAATACAAAGTTAGATAAAACTATATTAGATAATAAGAAACTCACATTCATCATACAGACTGATTTTTCAAAACACTGAGCTCTAACAAAAGCAAGTGCTATCCATCTTTGCCTGCTCTATAAATCTTCTCCCAAACATTGCCTCTCCCAGAGTAATTTTAAATGGAATCTAGCTAATTCCTCTTTCCTATCACCGTAGTGCTCTTATTGTCATGGCAACTAATAAGTGCTCAAACTTCAGGTCAAGGTTGATTGCTGAAGATGCTGTTTTGCAACCTGCTGAGCTGCTTCCCAATAGACTTCAAGTACAGACTCTCCATCTTGTTAATGATGTGTGCATTCATTAACCAATATTTGGCAATATTAGTTAATCAAGGAACACATTACCCATGATTAAAGGAGTATCTGAATGTGTAATTATTGATATGCAGAGTCAAGCCTGTATATCTAAGTTTTATGGAAAACCTTGAGCTAGACTAGACAGACCGCTTCTAAGTACTTAGCATTGAATCCGAATAAGTCCCACCGTTGTGGAACGGGGGAGAGTTGGATGCAACAAGATGTCATCTCTAGCTAAGTTAAAAACTAGAGCTGCCCTGTATACACTTGCTTCCACATAAGTCTGGTGTGAGCATGGTAGGTTTTGGGTGTATGCATGTGACATCGCACCTTGCAGTGATGGGCACCCACAACACTGAGGGTGAGATGACACCCCATGATGGTTACTGTGATGAAGAACAACACTTTGTTTCAATCAAAAACTCTTTACAGAGACAGTGAAGAACTTTGCTTAAAACTCAACACTGTTTCTGAATAAACTGATTCTCCTAAAATGACTCTTCTTTACCACTAAGCCAGCACAAACTCTAGGCCATTTCGATTATCTTTTCCTTCCCCTCAGAGAAATCATTTGGGTTGCCTTGCCTAGCTAACTCCTAACCCAGGGGTAGGCAACCTAAGGCCCGTGGCCTTCTCAATCCGGCCCACGGACGGTCTGGGAATCAACGTGTTTTTACATGAGAAGAATGTGTCCTTTTATTTAAAATGCATCTCTGGGTTATTTGTGGGGGCTGCCTGGTGTTTTTACATGAGTAGAATGTGTGCTTTTATTTAAAATGCATCTCTGGGTTATTTGTGGGGCATAGGAATTCGTTCATTATTTTCTTCAAAATATAGTCCGGCCTGAGGTTGCTGACCCCTGTCCTAACCAAACTTCTTTCCAGGCTCTAATTTAATCCCTATCTGGCAGTCAAGCCCTGTTTGACAGTTTAACTTTAAATTCTCCACTCTCACCTAATTGGATGTTGCACCACCCAGCTATGGTTGGCTTCTGCATCTCCAGGAGGCTGACCCAAGGTCCGCCCGTCACACCTCAGCTTTTCCTGAGCCCACTTCACTCCCACTTGTTATGTGAATTGGTTACAAGAAGGGGCCAAACTGTGGGTTAAAGGAAGCACTTGGAAATGGGTCTTAGAGACAGAATAAAGCAATTCTATAAGAACCTCTGCTTGTACCAAGACTGGGTTTAATTCACAATTGCTGGGGCAATTCACTAAACCAGTATTGATCCACTATTGGGGGGGGGGTCAGTTGAGTTGACAGAACAATCTGAACCACCCTGAAACCGTTGGGTATAGAGCGGTATAGAAAACAAACAAACAAACAAACCACAAATATTTTTTTTTTAAAAAAATATTTATTGAAAATTCAAAAAGTACATAATTATATGTTCATTAAACATGGTGAGACATAAATAAAAGAGAGAGAAAGAAAAAGAGAAACAGAACCCATGTAGAAGGGAAAATAAAGGGGGAGGGGGAAAACCCAAAACTGTATATTTTACAAGGTTGATGTGTCGTGTGTGTGTGTGTGTGTGTGTGTGTGTGTGTGTGTAGGCTCTGCTTACTCATATGTCTTATTAATTTGAGGACAGCAATATTCATTCAATGCTAAGTGGTTTCCTAACGCTGCAAAGACAGTTTCTCAGAAGACCACAAACTAAATCATAAAAGCACCTCCTAATGATCCCTTGTCATGTATCTAGTTGGTGTTTAACGGCCCCAGGAGTGGCCAGAGGAAGATGGAGAAAATACAGAAATAGCGCAGTGAAAACAGTCTTGTGGAACAAATTATCTTTTAATTTACTAAGCAAGAGAGATCACAAACAGATAAAGCGGTTTGCAACTGACAGAAAGAAGTTCAAGTCAATTGACTAAAAATTGAGAATAAAAGGAAGTGGGGGGGGGAGGACAGGACAGCAAAGGACAAAAAGAACACATCACATTTCATTTGGCATCTATCATTTCCAGACTGTTGATTTTTCTACTCTGTTTAACCCGTACAGACCCAGGAAAATACAAGATAAGATCTCCTTAGCTCTGTGGTCATTCTGGCACTGGGGAAGTTTCACTCAGGTTCAGCTTTCCAATCTATTCCTACATCTTAAAGATAGATTGTAGACTTTTTATAGATTCCATCTGAGTAAAGGTAAAGGTAAAGGGACCCCTGACCATTAGGTCCAGTCGTGTCCGACTCTGGGGTTGCGGTGCTCATCTCGCATTATTGGCCGAGGGAGCTGGCGTACAGCTTCCGGGTCATGTGGCCAGCATGACAAAGCCGCTTCTGGCGAACCAGAGCAGCGCACGGAAACGCCGTTTACCTTCCCACCAGAGCGGTACCTATTTATCTACTTGCACTTTGACGTGCTTTTGAACTGCTAGGTTGGCAGGAGCAGGGACCGAGCAACGGGAGCTCACCCCGTCGCAGGGATTCAAACCGCCGACCTTCTGATCAACAAGCCCTAGGCTCTGTGGTTTAACCCACAGTGCCACCTGGGTCCCTTCCATCTGAGTAGTCTTTATCAAATTAGCATAGTAAACCAGAAGGTTTACTGTTATTTTGGATTTTTTGAATACTGGTGAAGAATTGGGCCTCTGGTTTTCTCCTCCTAGTAAAAGTGAAACATGTAGCACAGCTCCCTTTGAGGGATTGTGGGAGTTGTCGTCCCATTCACATCCTCGGAAGGGAATGATGCTCTGCTGAGGCCTCCTTGCCTCTTCCCCATGCCTCAAGGTAAGCTTCTGAACCCTGGGGCAGGGAAAGGAAGAAGCACTTGTGGTGGCATTCTGAGGAGCAAGCAAGCACATAGCCCACTTAGCTCAGTCCCGCTTAGAAGCATTCAAGTGTGGACCATCACTTTTGCAAACATATTTACTTGGACACTCACAAAACACCTAAAATCCACATGTGCCAAAAAATGACACGCACTAGGATAATTGGTTTGTTGTTTGTTGTTGTTGTTGTTATGTATTTTGTGTTATTTCTATATTGTATTTTTGTGTTTTGCGCCGTCCTGAGATCTACAGATGGAGGGCAGTGTACAATTTTTAATAATGATAATGATAATGATAATAATAATAATAATAATAATAATAATAATAATACTACAGTGGAACCTTGGGTTACGGCGGGGATCCATTCCGGAGCCCCGCCACAACCCCAAAATGGCGCAACCCAAAACATTGTGTCTGTGTATGCGCGCGGTGCGATTTAGCGCTTCTGCGCATGCGTGAACTGCGCAAACTCGGAAGTAACCCATTCTGGTACTTCTGGGTTTGCGCTGGTTGCAAGCCAAGGGTGACGTAAGCCAGAGGCAACGTAACCCGAGGCTCCACTGTAATATGTTTGGGTGGTCCTGTGGCACTGCCCTCCTCACAGTGGCGATGCTGCCATGTATCAGGATAGAGGGGGCAGGATGGAGACAGGGTTGCAGCTGTGTGTTCACATGGGCAGGAATACCACATTGGGAGACCACACAGCCTTGATGTTGCTGCCATCTTGCCCCATCTCAGTCAGTGGCAGTGCCACCGCCGTCAGGGAGCATCAGCATGGCAGAGCCACCCTGTGCCAGCCACTTCTGCCACTCCTGGAGCTGCCACTACCAGTCAAGATGTGTGGTTCCTGTCCATGATGTGGATGAACATCAGTCACTAAGAGGAAAACAAGCTCTAAAATAGGGGAGTAAATAACAGTGAACGGTATTGTTAGCATCCTGTGCACTCGGCACATTGCTCGGTAGAACTAGAATTTGTATAAATGCCTACTACATAAGATCTCAGTTAGGGGTGGGGAAGTTGTGGACCTTCAGATGTAGCTGGATAGGAAGTCACATGACCTCTTCCTGTTTGCTCTGCTGGCAGGGGCTGATGGGACTTGGAATCCAGCAACATCCATATGCTCACAGAGGGTTTCCATCCCTGTTCTAGGTGAATCTATCCTATTACAGTGGTACCTCGGGTTAAGAACTTAATTCATTCCAGAGGTCTGTTCTTAGCCAGAAACGATTCTTAACCGTTAGCTTTCGCTAATGGGGCCTTCTGCTGCCGCTGTGCCGCTGGCGCACAATTTCCGTTCTTATCCTGGGGCAAAGTTCTTAACCTGGAGCAACCACTTCCTGGCTAGCGGAGTTTGTAACCCAAAGCGTCTGTAACCCGAGGTACCACTCTAATATTTTTGAACTTGTTCCTTTATGCATTTTGTTTTAAGATGAGCAGGGAGCAGGGAATTATTTTGGGGAGTTTTATCCTAAAGAAGAAGAAATCAAAGTGAAGTTGAAACTGTGATAAGAAATCCTTTTTTTTTTCCACAAAGAAAACAGGACTAAGGCTTAGCGACATGACAGCAGACCACATGACTAGCAAGCAGGTTCATCGTAAAGTTGGGCAAAACGAAGTGGGTGAGATCTCTAGAGGAGAAAGAGAGAGAGAGAGACTGAAAAAATAGCTATTGAATGGCTAGACTGGAAATCTTATTAGGCCAGCTAAAGGGATAGAGAAATGGAGCAGATAGCACAAGGAAGAGCTAATATCTTGAGGTTTATGAGTAGAAGGAGACATGTCAGTAGTTAAAATAAGCACACAATGAGAAAGAAATCTTTGTACCAGGGAAATGAAAATGATTAGCACACAGAAAAAAGAAGTTTAATTTACCTGCCAGAGGTGGAGAAGAGGTGGGAGGGTGGAAACGTGGACATCAAAGAAATATAAAAGTGTAGCCAGTAGCAAAGAAAATGCTCATTAGATCTAGAAACATGATATTGCCTTTTGAATGAAAGATAAAATTAATTTCTTAATTAATAAATAATATTCTTTAGATGACTGCAAGGGTAGACCTGCTTGTAATTATAAATGGGGTTTGGTTAGAGACTTTTTGCCGATAAGAGCCTTCTGCCCCTTCTGCCATAAATTCCATTCATTTCCATAGGGATTAATAACAGCAGTGAAGAGCTTTTAAGAACTGAACAACATGGCAACTCTAGGTATAGTTTCTGTCAAGGTATGACCCTGGCTGGAAACTTTTGAGGGGGAAAGTGCGTAAATTTGTTTCGTTTCTTAATTTTGATATTAGCATTGCCATCAGAATTCACCAGCATCAAATATTTGGATGAAATCTTCGGGGTTGACAGTATCCAAGTGGACCTGAGAATCCTCCCCAGCCCTGTGTAGCAACAAGTATTGCAATAATAAATGGGATAGTGGATGCAGCTCTTTTGAATAGCACCAGAAACTTCCTAGCTGTGATTTTAAATATAGCTGTCTCCCTTTGGAGTGGCAAAATAGTTTGAAGCATCATGTGGTGGGGGAAAATAAATAACTGTGACCAGTTCCTCTGTAGTTCCGTTGTAAAATAATTGCCTTGAAGTATAAAGGAAGCCTCTTTGTGTTTCACATAGATTATATAGACCTGAAAATAAGAGGAAAAGCAATAGTCAAGCAATTCCAAACGCAAGCAAATCAACACATTGTTTCCTTCGTTCTGGAAACATCAGTGAGATAAATTTAATGGATGCAGGTTTTCTTAAGAAGGTTTTAGTTCAACTGTTGTCCCAGGAGGTGCAAGTATCCTCTACTGCTGGTACAAGGCCTCCCTACCTCTTCCATCTTTCTTCATATACTGAAAAGCACATCCTTAGGCAATATCACTTGATGTACAAAGGAAAATGCCTCAGTCCCACAGTAGACTTCTGTGTCTCAAGCTTCACCAGGCAAACACTGGAAGAGAGAGTATTGATCATGAGGGATTTTGGTCCTAATGACCAGCAAGCCCAGGGTCCAATGGAACCTCATTAAAAAGCTTCCTGTATCTGCTGCCTATGTGACTGCAGAACATTGCGTTTGTTTCAACAGATCCTGGAAATAAGGCATTCAGTAGTATGATGGCAAAAGCATCTGTGTGTCAATCAGTGAGCTGGCGTTCAATAGCTGGCCTGCTGATGGTTACAAGCATCCATTGCTTAGCTCTTGGGGTCACTCCCATGGGCTGTTGAGTCTTGTTTATGAAGCTTGAAGAACTTTTTGTATCATGAAGAGATTCCCCCAAACAGTGCAGTTAAGATTCAGGGAAGGAAGAACTACCAGATGGTTGTATTGTCTGTTTTAGGATGGTGTTAGTTGATAGTTTGGGATGTTTGTTTTGTTTTTTGCTAGGTAGCAAGTAGCCAACCATTCTTTTGCAGTGTTGAAATATATTGTGGTATTTGAAGGTTTTCATTAGTCCATTCTTGACTCCTATCCAAACATGATAATGTTGTTATCCTTTTCTGGTCTCCATCAAGACCAGAGTTCCCAAACTTGGGTGGATCTCCGACTGTTTTTAGACTATAACTTCCATCACCCCTAGCTAACAGGACCAGTAGTCAGGGGTAATGGGAACTGTAGTCCAAAAACAGCTGTAGTTTGGGAAACCCTGATCTAGTCAGTAATTGGGTCCACATTTAAGTCCTGTTTTTCAGTTGATAGAACACATGGAAGGAAATGCTGATCCCAACCTAGCCAACCTAGCAGTTTGAAAGCATGTCAAAGTGCAAGTAGATAAATAGGTACCACTCTGGCGGGAATGTAAACGGCGTTTCTGTGCGCTGTTCTGGTTCGCCAGAAGCGGCTTAGTCATGCTGGCCACATGACCCGGAAGCTGTACGCCGGCTCCCTCGGCCAGTAAAGCAAGATGAGCGCTGCAACCCCAGAGTCGTCCGCGACTGGACCTAACGATCAGGGGTCCCTTTACCTTTACTGTAATAAAAAGACTTTCAATATACCAGATGCTCGTTAATTCTTATTGGTGAGCTACCAGAAGGGAGAGGGGAATTCCCATACTTGACACCTACCTGCTGGGAAGCTAGCATAGTGGTTCTGCTAGGGTTGCCATACGTCTGGGAATTCCCGGACATGTCCTCTTTGGGGGGGGCATGATGTTATGATTTTTGTCCAAGCCGAGCAGCAACAGCTGCTGCGAGGCCGGTCTGACTATTGCCTGTCTCACTAAACTGTGAGAAAGCTGCTTTATCTTTTCCTAGATTGAATGTTTATGTTTTACTGTACTATTGTAATTCTAGCCTTTGTGCTCTCTCTTCTGGCTTGCAATGATGTCGGACAGACGGTTTTATGGCAGCTCTGTCATTGAACTGGCAGCAGAGATTCTCTCTGCACTATTCCTACAATAAATAGTTTAGCCTTAATCATGGCTTGTGTGTGTTGTTCTTCATGCTGGGAACAATCACATATTACTGCGCCACCGGACTCTCTGTAGCCGGGGATGTGCGCACACGGCTTTGCTCTGGCTTTGGGGCAGTCTCACAAACTGCCCCAGGTGGGGTATTTGTTAACACATACATGCCCACCCGGGGGGAATTTTACAAGCAAATGTCCTGGATTTGGGGTTTTTTATTTTGTGTGTGTGCACGCACAGGAGGCTCTGGTTCTGGTGCTGGCGACTAGCGCTGTGGCTCAAACTTGGGCTTGGTGGTGGTGGCATGGCTATCAGGCGATTGCCCTAAAAATGCTCAACATCTTTATGTCTCCAGAATTTTGCCTCTTGAAATATGGCAACCCTTGGCCACATCCAGTGAGTTGTAATTGACTGCTAATACGAGAAGCTAAAGCGGATAACTTTTCATAATAACTTCTGAAAGCTTTCCAAGGGGGGAGGATACCTATTGATCTTGTCTTGGGCTCAGAGGTGTTTCTTTTTGGAGAACTGAGCTCTTATCACCCACCCCAGGTTGTTGATTAATGAGGCAAGGTGTGAGATTCCGACATCTGAAGATAATTAAATTCCAAGATGCCATTCAAAGGAGTGGACATAGTGGAAAGAAGCTTCAAAAAGAGTCACAACCCTCCCCAGCTTTGAGAGGCAGTTTCGCCATCATCACAGGAAAGCAGATGACGTCCCCCCCAAGGTGCCAAATGCCATCAAAATTTAAACAAAGAGATGCCAGATTGTTCCGCATCCTGGCAGCCTTCCCTCCTTCCATGAGAAATGGCTTCCCACCCCCGCACTTCTAATGTTCAAATATGCCTCGTACTGCCTTTTATCTCTCCTCCCCTTTCAGTATCACAGGTTTAAGACAAGCCTGTGTTGATACGGAATAAAAACACACACAAAGAAAACTTAGTCACGCCAAAATTCTCAAGGTCAGGGGAAAATCCTTTTCAAAGAGGTATTGCTGTAATTCTATCAAAGCATCCCCTTCATTTGTCTTCAGGCCTAGGGATCGTGTGCCGTCGTCTACTCAACTGTAGGTAAGGGCCGGGGAAGAAGATTTCTCTTTCAGTATTTATTGCCTTTCCTTTATAATGATTGATTAGCTGGGAGCCCAAGAAACAGCGGACTTTTCACCTGCAGCGCTACTTAGAAAGCTAACGACTTGCGCAGTCAATGGGATTACGCCAGCCCAGGTGATGCTTAAACGCTGTCAGGTGGAACATTCCATTTTGAACTAGACCTTTTGGAATTACCGTAAAGGGTTTACAGGCTGGCACCAGTTTAGGTTTAGCGTTTGGCAGTTCCAGGCTCGTTCTGTCCTGACGGCCACTCTTTTCTGGATGATTGCGTGGAAGCTGGCGTTTTTAAGCGAGCACTTCAATCAGAAGAGCAGCTGTCACTCGACACTTGTGGCTCTTCTAAAGACCAGCTGGATGGAGCACATTTGTTTTATGCCGCTGCGTGCTGTGGCCGGCATGACAAATTCTCCTCGTCCCTTGCTTTGACCCGCAGTGAATGTTCTGCCTTCTCCCTCTGCCCTTCGCTTCCACTTCACATCTGGCCCGTGTGTCCTCATTTGTTCACTTAGTGTTGCCCTTCTGCTTCCGAAGAAATAAAAGTGCACATGTTGACACAGCTTCAAAACGAAACCTTAAAATAAAAATAAAACCCATTGGAAATGTGAGCACATCTCTGGAGCAGAAGGAATATGGAGGCTGAGGCCAGTTTGGCAGGATACATTGCAGGGTCTCAAGAACTGGGGGTGAGGACCAAGAGTTGAACTAGGCAATGATGCTAAATGCATCTGTATCGAGGATTCTTTTATATATATTTAAAACTAACTGCATCTTTGAAGTTACTTATTTAATATATATAATATAATCATGGAAATACAGTGGTACCTCGGGTTAAGTACGCTTCAGGTTAAGTACGCTTCAGGTTAAGAACTCCACTAAGAACAGAAATCGTGCTCTGGCGGCGCAGCGGCAGCAGGAGGTCCCATTAGCTAAAGTGGTGCTTCAGGTTAAGTACGCTTCAGGTTAAGAACGGACCTCCGGAACAAATTAAGTACTTAACCCGAGGTACCACTGTATAAGAGACTTCCGATATTTATTTTTTATGGTTTGGATCCAAACAGTCATACGCAGACGAGACCCATTGAAAGCAATTGGACTTAGTTGGGGATAAATTAATTCCCACTGATTTCAAATAGGTCTATTCTAAGTCTGAATCTTACAATGAAGAATTTGCAGCAAATAACAGGGATAAGTAGATGGTAGTGGGGGTGATTTCCAGCAGGAAAATCTTTATTTGTTCTATAAATGGGGGAGGGGGGTTCCCTCCCTAGGGGTTGCAAGTTTAAACAAGTGAGGAAGTGGAAAATCCCATGCATGGATCAGGGCCTGCTCCAGGTTTGAGGGAATCCTCTGATGGTCCTCCTAGTGGGCTCCAGCAGTCTTAGCTGGCGGCGGCAGTTAGTAGCCAGCGTTACAATCAGTGCAATAGGACCAATAAGACTGCTGCATTCTGGATTCTATTGTTCTAGGACATAACAGCAACGTTTTACATTTCCACAAATGCGTCAAATATAGTGGCGTTTGGGGGCATTATGGGAAAGTTAACATGATTGTTTGAACATGGAGGGAAGCAGGTGGGCCTCCACAGAGTGGCGGACTATATTGGGATCTTAGGGCACCAGCAGCTGCCCAAGGATGCTATATGTTCTTGCTAACTCTGCATGGAATTTTGAAGAGGTGATGAATGTATCATCCAGTTTGATGGTGTCCTTCTCTCTCTCTCCTGTCAAAGCCCAATCAATCACTTTATTTCAGCTTTAAGCTCATAAGAACAACAGAACTAGAACAAATACACAGCACAATTTGATTTAAAAATTAAAACCAGCAAAAACTTAAAAGAGTACAGATTAGAATTAGATACTATAAGGAATTTTCAGCTTCCAAACAGCAGTCCATTACGTCGTTTATAAGTCAAAACAGAAGTGAAAAATTTCGCCATTTGTAAAGTTACATGCTGATCAGTATCTTGCAATAAGAAGGCCAGGTGAAAATCTGCCGGGTGCCCAGGCAACTTGTGGATTAATGGTAACAGTAAGTTCTTCCGGACAACACAATATAAAGGACATATAAATACTATATGGTGAAGTGTTTCAATCGATCTATTATGACAGGAACATAAAGCCGAGATTTGGCCCCTAGAAAATCTATGAAAAAGGGAGTTCGAAGGGAAAACGGGAAGCCTTCCATGTCTCATCTCCCTGATGAGGAACTGGGGAACTCTGAACCTATTTACTGGGCTCTTTCCCTTGCAGTCCCCCAGACTTTGAGCTGTTTCCCCCCTACCTGATTCTTGTGAATCTGACCATGCATATCCTGATTTTCTCAATCCTGAGTGTACACAATCTGGGCTTGAAATTGCACCCTTCTGCAACTTGGGCTATGCTTCCATGGCAGCAAGTCTCCACTTCAATGGAAGAGGACGTCATAATTGTGGAAAGGGATATGGGCACTGCTCTTCCTCTCCTTGCAGAAGTGAGAGGGGCAACCCACCTGTGTGGGAGTGTTGTGAAAGCATCATAGCAAACCCTGAAGTGGGGGTGCTTGTGTGCAAGGGAGAAGGGTGAACCGCAGGTGAAAAGGGAATGACAATTCCAAGGGTCTTAGATCAAAGTTTTATACATTTCAATTTTAGAGCTTTTTTTTTTTTAAAAAAATTGTTCTTATTTAACCTGATCTTTGTAGTCTGCAGCTTCTGCTGATCTGCATTTTTCATTTTGTCTTCAACTAGTCTGCAGTGTTTTCATACCAAGCCAGAGAATTTAGAATGAGGAACATCCACTGTTCCGCAGCCTCTCTCATGGACTCATTTACGTTAAACAACAAGCAGTGCTCCATTGTGCGAGGAGCCGATATTATAAAGATGAAGCACTTTGATAAAATAATTATCAGGAATCCATAACAAAGGCGGTGTCGCTTTCAGTTACAAAGTTTCTTCAGGCAATGCAAACATGTGCGGAAGGGTATTAGTTATTTATGAAGATTTTGCAAAAGCAAAGCCAAAGTTAGGGAACGCTGATTGTAGGTGGCATCTCGAAAGCAGCAACAGAGAGAAATACCTTTTCTTTCTTTCTTTTTTCACTCAGCATTTGGAGAAGGCAGCCATTATGAAAACAGAGATTGTTGAATTGGGACATGTCTGTGTGGAAAGTAATGGAAGCATACACACGACTTTAGTTTCCCTAACCTAGCAAAACGGACCGAGAATTATATCAGCTTCAGATCCACAAAAGGCAAAGCATTATACATATCTGCCCTTTGCTGTGCAGCCTTAGAAGGGGCATGGCTGTTTGGCGGGGTAGGGGGGATGTCATCATGAAGTGTTCATGCACTGCTGAATTTACTACTACTGTGTCACTGGAAAAGACACTCATTTGTTTTCCTTTCCTTTCCTTTTTAATTTTTTTAAATTAATTCTCAGAACCCCCAAACTTCCCTCTACCCCTCCATGGTTTCTCCAGATATTCCTTTCAAACCACATTGTATCATATTCTCCATATTTTCTTAAATCTCAATTTTTATCATAATTCTCACTTCATTACAAGTGTTTTTAAAATCCTGCCAATGTTTTCAATTGTCTACAGTGTTCTTTCAAGTAACTTTACAAAAATTCCCCATTCTTTATTAAATGTACTGTCCTCTTGATCTCTGGTTTTCCCAGTCATTTTTGCCAATTCAGCATAGTCCATCATCTTTAACAGTCATTCTTCTTTTGTAGGTAAATTGTTCTCTTTCCATCTTTGGGCAAGTAGCATCCACGCAGCTGTTGTAGCATACATAAATGGTCTCTTCTGATCCTTAGGTATTTCTGGACCTAAAATTCCTAGTAAGAAAGCTTATGCTTTATCCCAATATGCTTTTTTTTTTTTGCACTTCCACCACATGTGGTAAAATGTGCCTTCCTTCTATTTACACTTCCAACATGTAACAGTTCTATACATTTTTGCTTGTTTAGTAGGAGTTAGGTACCATTGACACTCATTTGTTTTTCATGCTCAGTTTCAGTGGCGTGCAGTCAGTGGACTAGGCAGACTAGGCCAGTACCCTAAATGTACCCTAAACCGCCCAGAGTGGCTGAGGAAACTCGGCCAGATGGGCGGGGTAAAAATAATAAATTATTATTATTATAAATGTTCCCCTGGCATCTTCTTTCCTAAGCCGGGGAAGCTCTGCCAGGCTTGGGGGGGAGGGAGGCATGATGCTCACATCAACATACCCCCTCCAATCACCCTTGCAAGCTGGCGCCTCTAGCCCTATTTCCCCATGAAAGATTTCACCGCATGCCACTGCTCAGTTTTATCCCATTGTGATTATCCCAGTGTTGGGGAAAGCACGACAGTTAATAACAGTCCATCCATCTCCTATCCTACCCTCCGCATTGTAGATCCCTTGTTTTCTATATCATCTCAACGTGGATTTCAACTCCCTCAGAATCAAACCATATATTACCGAGATTAAGTAACTCATTTTTGTCTTACAGGTAGAACAAAGATAAAGATATACGGTGCAGGCACATCGTTCTTAATTAACTCAGCCTGGATAATTAGGAATCTTTTGTCACAAGCCTGTTAATAAATTGTGGTTTGACAGCTTTAAGAGAGTGTAGCTTCATTACCACCAGGCAAGATGCAAATAGTTGGCTGGTCTGCATACTCGAAGGAGATGGATAATACATATTGAAGAAGGCAACAAAAAGACAACCTATGTACAAATTTTTGTGAGCAACTTTCATTTACTACCCCAGCAGGCTAAAAAGTGAGCAGATTCTAATGTGGAATGTTAATTATCACATAAGCCTAGACTGATGATGGAAATGCTGAAATATTGATCTTCATGATAAGATGTTTCTTATAGTTAATTCTTTCCCCTAATGTGACATATTGATAGTAAATGTTCAAAGAGCCGATCTATTAAAAACATCTACCTTCATAAGTAGCTCTCAATTAACATTCATTCTGTAGTCTTCAGTACAGTATTGTTCTCCAGGGTTTCTTTAGTATGAAGATGCAGTTGTTATACAAAAACAACACTAACAAATGGTTGCGATAAATCCATCAACAAGAATTCCTATGGGGCTGGTAGGATGAGTAGATCTACCCTTGTGAATTGCTCTGCATTGTTCTTTGGTGTGCGTCTGCTAGAGGGCTGCATATTTACAAGGCTATAAATACAGGGGGTGGGATAATTCTTTCAGCAGCTGGGAAACTGCCATTAGACTTACAAACTTTTGGCAAGAAAGCCGCTACAGACCTTCAAAAATACTGCTCTGTTGATTTGAATGTTGTTGGGTTTAAAAAAAAAAAATGCCAAGAAAGGGGTAAAAGCACGGCAGGAAAATGCACGGAATGAATCCATTTTGAACATGAAATTGACTTTAATTCTGGATTAATAAAGCATATCTGTTTGGGTGGCCCATCCTTATTCTTGTCCCACCAGCAGGCATGACTCATTGTGCAGTGGTACAGAACACTTGTGTGTCAGCACTGAATGGATCCTGCTCTGGTGCTAAACAATGCTTAAAGCTTGAGCTGTGTCTGATCTGCTGCCTTTTTGCGTCTAAAGGTTTAATATTTGATTCCCCTTTGGTATTTGCAATTGCTTGGTTTTAGGCCGAATTATGTTTTGTATGTTTACGTTGGAAAGCACTTTGCAATGACTATGCAATGAAGGGCAGTCTATAAATCTGGTGAACAAACAAACAATGCTGGGGTGGTTTCTACTTAAGAATTTCCACTTCTGGAGAACTTAAACTCAATATTTATCAGCTTTGACCTTTTCCAGTATATTATAATTCTATTATCTTTCAGGCATAAGCTAGCTAAAATAGATTAAGTAAAAAGATCACAGATCAGTTGATGTGACAGTGAGTAATAAATTCTGCAATGTACTCCATACTAAATATTGGAGTCGTGATCTACCTCTGCTCAAATACAGGCATTGATTACACATTACATGGGAGATCTGTGACTGGATTGATTGATGCTTTCTTTATTTTTCTTTTAATGAAATGCAGTGATGGAGGGCTTCCATTTTTTTTAAGAAGCTCTTGGTGTGTGTGAGGGAAAGAGAAAGTGAGGAACACCCTTTCCCACCATGCCAA
The DNA here is from genome assembly GCA_034641385.1 of Darevskia mixta. Taxonomy (NCBI): domain Eukaryota; kingdom Metazoa; phylum Chordata; class Lepidosauria; order Squamata; family Lacertidae; genus Darevskia; species Darevskia mixta. The sequence continues at coordinate 2,717,698 of JAWWNH010000149.1, forward strand.
TTTCAAAATCACTTCTCAAACTGATGTTTTAACTATGAGCCTTCAGAGTTTAGCTGCAGGCTAACTGGATTACCTGAGTCGAAACACCTTAGAGACCAACTAAGTTTGTTCTTGGTATGAGTTTTCATGTGCATGCACACTTCTTCAGATACCTACCTGTAACTGGATTGCCTGAGTTTAATCTACACAAGAGGAGCAGGCAGGACCGGTGCTGGCAATTTTGGCGCCCTAGGCGAGGGGGCGGGCCACATGACGTCATTGCGTATGACGCACGTTGCGGAGCGGTGCCCCGCCCCCTGCCCGGCCGGGCGCCCCCCGCCGCCGCGATTTGCTTGCTCCGCCGCTGGTTGGGGCGGCAGCGGGCGGCGGGGGGCAGGCTGGCCAGCGCCCCCTCCATTTTGGCTCCCTAGGCAATTGCCTAGTTCGCCTAAATGGACGCGCCGGCCCTGGGAGCAGGTTCCTCTTACTCCCAATGAGTTCTTGTTCTTCAGATAGGCATTTCATCATCAGGCGGTTGACTGGACCTGCACTGCTGCTCCCTTGGACTCAGATGTTTCTCTGCCTCTACCTAAAATTCCATACAGAAGCCATCTGTGTCTTGTGAAGGAGATTGAGGTGTCATGACCTCCGAATGCTCTGAATCCCCCTGTTCTTACTCTCCTCCTTTGAATATGATCCCTCCAGCAGAGGCATGACAGTTACAGTATCTTAAGAGGTATCCAAACCAGCAGAGCTTGGAACAGTTTGGCCCGCCATCTTGATTCAAAATGGTGTCCCATAGTTTCCAAACACAGACCAAAACCAAATCTGGTGATGAGATAGCCAGAGATGGGAGATTTCTGGTCTTCCAGCAGCTGCAGGAGTACAATTCCCATCATCCCTGACCATCAGCCTTTTCAAAAAGAGCGAAGTGCATTTTCAAAGTTGGAGCTGACCTGTTTGGTTGAGCATTGAATTGTCATTGCATGATTCCTTTTTGGGCCAACCAGAAGAAGATTCACGAAACAGAGATTGAAATCCAGTTATCTCATTGTCAGAGTTCCATTAGAATCACACCAGCAACAAGCTGTGGTCTGAACCACTGAGCCTCTTGGGCTTGCCGATCAGAAGGTCGGCGGTTCAAATCCCTGCAATGGAGTGAGCTCCCGTTGTTCGGTCCCAGCTCCTGCCAACCTAGCAGTTTGAAAGCATACCAGTGCAAGTAGATAAATAGGTGCTGCTGTGGCGGGAAGGTAAACGGCATTTCTGTGCACTCTGGTTTCTGTCACAGTGTTCCATTGCAACAGAAGAGGTTTAGTCATGCTGGCCACATGACCCGGAAAACTGTCTGTGGACAAACACCGGCTCCCTCGGCCTGAAAGCGAGATGAGTGCCGCAACCCCATAGTCACCTTTGACTGGACTTAACTGTCCAGGGGTCCTTTACCTTTTACCTCTTACCTTATACACATAGAGAGTTAGTCTCTTGGACTCATTGCAGGAATATTTGGACTGTTTGGCTTTGAGATATGGAGTTGTGTTTGTCATTATTATTTTGGCATTGTAAATATCATTTAAGACACTAAGTAAAAGAAGGTGTTTAATTTTTGTACATTACAGTGGTACCTCGGGTTAAGAACTTAATTCGTTCCAGAGGTCTGTTCTTAACCTGAAACTGTTCTTAGCCTGAGGTACCACTTTAGCTAATGGGGCCTCCCACTGCCACTGCACCGCCACTGTGCCATTTCTGTTCTCATCCTGAAGCAAAGTTCTTAACCTGAGGTACTATTTCTGGGTTAGCAGAGTCTGTAACCTGAAGCATCTGTAACCCGAGGTACCACTGTACTGTTAATGAATTTTTGTAAACCACATACAGAGTTCTTTAGTTTGTGGAGTACAACTCCCATCATCCCTGACCATTGATCATGTTAGCAGGTGCTGATGAGTGCTGGAGTCTAGCAATATCTAGGCATTAATTCAGTTAAGATTGCATGGTTGATAAGTAATTGCCAGCTTATCATATTTCCCGGCAGAAGAATGGCACTCACAAATAGTTGAAAAATACAAAAAGTGGAGTCCTGTATCTTATTTTACACGGATTGTAGTATTATTATTCTTGGATGGAAGGACAAAAGGCATTTATCTGTCGAGCAAAAATGAAGATATATATTCAGATTACATAACATTTTATCCCATTCGGCTGAGGGTTGTCACATTTGAGGTGAAGGTCAAATCTCTTTCTCTCTGATGGATTCTATAATGCTGAGGATAATAAGATGGAAAATTCTACCTGTCATGTGTGGTGAAGCTCTGACTCAAAAGTACTTGGCACAAAGCAAATCTTCACCTTCGCTAGACGGAACAGTTCCTTTCTAATATATAAAAGAACATTTTTAAAGGCTATTGACTGACATCTCTGGAAAGGTTCTTTGTTTATCCATGAACAGGACGCCAAATTTATGCAAACTTTATTCAGGTAGAAGTCGAATGGGTGGTCTCGTCTGTATGTTTTACAGTATCCTCCAACAGGAAACCTTTCCACATTTTGTCAGGGATCACATCTCTTTTTCCCTCACTGACAATTAAGGGTTGGGCTTCATGTTTACCATGACAGATCACATAACAGATCTGTGCAGGAAGCAGAGTTGAAATCACCACTCATCAGCTGATGGGCAATGTTTTCAAGGCTACCAGATCAGCTGTGTGACAGAGTCCCCCGTGGGGAACTCAATTGGGCAACCAGTCCCTGCAGAAAGCAGCTTTGCCAGCTCTATGCTCAGCATTTAGGAAGCACCGAGCATAGGGCTTGCACAGCATTTTATACAATGCTTCCGAAACATTGGGAAGCACTGTGGAAGGGACTTTGACTGGTGGATGAGGTGCCTGTCAATCACTGGGTGCAATAATGATGCCAGCTGATTGGCAGTGAGATTGAGGACAGATATCGATCTGGCCCGCCATTCCAAAATTGTTCCTGTTATACAAATACAATTGCAGTGCTATCAGGGAAGGAGCAGAGAACAAGGGTAACGTTTGGGGATCCTGGGACAGCAGTTTCCATCTTTCCAAATTTCAGATAGTACAAATGTGTTTGGTTATAACACAGTTTCTTTTTCATTTCTTTTTAAATCACAGAAATGCTGTGGAAATATGCAGTTGTTTTTTCAACTGTTTTTTAAAGTAAAAAATTAAATGAGAATAATAGATTATTTATTTACAAAAAGAACTTAAAAAAAAAACCTCAAAGCACATATTTATCTAACCCTACATGAACTTATTTGACCTATGCTTTATTGGTTAATATTACCAGATTTTGCATTCCTGGTATAACAGTGCGGAAATCAGGTGTCGAAATCACTGCAGTTTTGAAAAGTTTTGTCTTCCATATTGATTCAAAATGGTATCTAATGGTAGGTGAACATAGTCCAAAACCTGCTTCTTCATCTCAGGAATCACAATACAGTGGGACCTCGACTTACGAAGATAATGCGTTCCGAAGCGATCTTCGGTAGTTGAAAACACTCGTAAGTCGAATCCCCATAGGAATGCATTGAGCGAAAAAAATTCGTAAGTTGAAAAAATCCTATTCAAAAATTCGTAAGTCGAAAAAATCCTATTCAAAGCGGCCGCGACTTCCTTTTGGAAGTCGAAAAATTCGGTTGCGGCGGCCATTTTTTTTATTCCGGAAGTCATTCGGAAGTCGAAAAACACATAAGTCGGGTCACTCGGAAGTCGAGGTCCCACTGTATAGAATTGGGTTAGGGCATCTTAACAGGTGTCCAAATCAATGCTCCTTTGACAGATTTGGCCCACCACCTTGATTCAAAATGGTGCATGATGCTATCCAGACATAGACCAAAACCTGCTCCTCAATCTCAGGAACCACCATGCCAGATTTGGTTAGGATCTCTTAAGAGGCATCTCAACGCATAGAGAACTCATAGACAACTTTCCAAAAAGACAGATAATTATTGGCGCAATATCCTATGAAAAGATTCCAATTTACTCCAAATATATCCTACCTCTGTGTTGCTGATGCTTTCAATTAAATTTGCCCTCCATCAGGTAAACCTTCCTTCCACAATAGCACTATGCCCATGAGACAGAACAGACTAATCTGCTACACCCGCAATTTGCTTGGACCCCATGCCCCCTTATAGCCATTCTGTCATTGAACACTCTACAAATCAATCCCACAAATCTGTGAAAAGCTGGGTACAATGTGCATAATGTACCTAGTCTTACTCTGATGCAAGTAACCCTGAATTAGGACATGGGACTTTATTCCAGGGTGGTGGTGCGTATGCATGTGATAAATGGAAGAAAGGAGATTTTAAAGATGTCCAGGCATAGCTGCAGGAATTTGGGATTATGCTCTGGCTGTTTGATGTTCAAATCTGCAGTATATAGCATAATAGCCCACGAAAAGACAGGCGCAGGATGGATACTACTACTGTGGCTGTAATCAGTTCCTGCTGCAATCACTGAGTGGCAGAGGGCCTTGTCAGGCGCTAATGAGAGAGACAGAAGGTGCTAAAATTGAACACGAAGGCTTCTCGGCCTATTAGTATCTCCGCCAAGTGAACAACTTTACTGCCCAAGCTTTTAAGAGGCTCATGTAGTTAAATGGCTCTGTCACATAATCCTCGTCTCGAGAGCCCCAGCAGAGGAGTCGTTGGCTGTGAAAATTTCAGACACATTCCTTGCTGTTTTAGAGTCGCTTTTCGCTTGAAAATTTTGTACCTGTGTGTGTGTGTGTGTGTGTGTGTGTGTGTGTGTTGCATGAATATGCATATCAATCACCAATTTCCTCAGTAAAATGCACAGGGTTGGGATCTATAGGACAACATGTGGTGTTCCATGCATGCATTCTCACCAGTGATAGAACACAAGATAATTAACACAAGGCACATGACATCAGCACCCGTCTTTCATTTTACCACTGCTTGCTTTTGTCCCCTTCTCCCCACCCCCAAAAAACAACAACACACTCCTGAATGTTAGGGGAGAGACTCTTTAAAACAGCTTGTCCTCTTTGCAACAATAATCTTGATTACATGCTGAGTATTCATTTAAACTCCTTTCCATCTTATCATTTGCTCACTTGTGTTACTCATCCTAGTGAGCACCATTTGGATACAAAAGCAGGATACCAATTTTAGATATATATATATATATTAAAAAATTCTAATGTCCTCATGCTATTTGTCTTGTGGTAAGAACCTAAAACAAAGCGAGGGAAATCCAGATGAATGCTCCATCTTGTCCAGCACTCTGTCTGTCAATCACATGCATCTGAGAAGCCTTACAAACAGAGCCTGAAAGCAGTTGTCCACCGTCATTCTTTGGATGTGGTAAGGAGAGTTGGAGAATCCATTTTGCTTGGCTACTGGTAGAGCCATCACCTATATATTTGTCTAAGCACTTGTTAAAGCTATCAAAGCTGGGCGAATGTTGACCAACAGTTTTGTGTGGTAAGTGAAGTCTACAAGTTCATTATTCCTGATGTAAAATGGCACTTTGTTTTGTCCATTCTCCCAATCAGTTTCATTAGGTAATTCTGAGTTTGGATATTAGTCTGCCACAGGAATAGGGAACTTGTGGCCCTACAGATGTTGTTGGAACTCTCATCAGCCCCAGTCAGCATGGCCAATAGCCAGGGGTTATGGGAGATGTTGTGGAATGTTATGGGAGATGTCGAAGTATGCATGCAGGATGAGTCCCTGCAGACATGTATAACACAGGGTCTTCCATACAACTCTTGGCAATTTGAGAATCAAGAGGACTTTTTCAATAACAGCTCATGAGAAGGAGATCTCTTGTATTACATTTTAAAATGCAGATTCTGAAAATATGTGCCCAAAGATATTGAATGTCCAAAATGGTCAGAAAAATGTTTCTGGGTTAAGGAGGAAAATTAATATACAGATTTGCCCAACAATAAAAATCATTTATCTGTTTCCTTGCCCTTTAACTGATTTAGGTTAAGTACCTGGCTACATATTGTAGTCTCAATGGAGATGTAATTTGCAGTATGCTGATTGAAGGGAACAGATTTAGTAAATATGAGATATGGCACAATGTAATAAAACAAAAGATATTCTAACTGTTAGAAAGGAAGAGGGATTTTTTTCGGGGGGGGGGGCATTATTTCTGATTCTCAATAAATGTAGGAGTCTGGAATGCATCCTATTGCATTAACTCACCAGAGCCAAACTAGCTTTAAAAATAGACAGGTTTTGTAGAAGATCCAGATTGAAAGGTTAATTGTTTTCAGCTGAGCCATTTCAGCTTCTGTTGCCTGTGGTTCTTATGAATATTGACACTGCCTTCTATCGACTCAACCCAGTACTTTCTATTTATGACTGACAGGGACTCTCTGAGGTCTCGGGCTGAGGTCTTCCACAGCCCTATTATTCAAGTTTTCACAAGAGAGACCAAGGATTGGACCCCAGATCTTCTGTAAGCAGAACACGTATTCTTAAACCGAGCTAGGGGTCTTCCTCTCCCCCTTCTGTGATGGAAAGCCAGAGGATTTAAGCCCTGGGAGGGAAACGCCTGATAGTCTGGGATACAAAGGAAAAGGAAAAATCCATTTTCAGGGAGCTATTTTTTTTTTTTTTTTTTAAATCAATTTTGGCAGCAGCAGATGCGCTAGCCATCTGTACAGCTTTCAAGGCAGTTAGTTATTTTAGGGGTTGTAGCCCCAAAGTCTCTACAACCCATCAACTCAGAAGGCCGGTCCCAACCTGAGGGATTTTTCTGCCCAATTGGTGCCCACCTGCACAAGGGAAAACAAATAGTCTTGCTGCACCACTCAGCTGCCAATTCTTGCTTGAATCTGTCCTCCTTCCACACATACTGCAGGCCAGCTGGCTCCGAGAGGCTGAATTTTGACCTTATCTATTCAACCTTGCAGATCTATGCATCAAGCACCCTGATCACAAGGGCTGCTTGGATTATACACAAAGACTGGTGCTCGTTGGGATTGGCAGGGTGGAATGCCGGGAGCCCAACCGTAGGTGGCGCCACAACCAATGTCCAGCAAAACCAATTAATGCTAGATTCATCTCCATCCTTCTTCCTGTTAAGTGTAACAGGAACTAAGGAAGAAGAGGAAGCTGACACGGAGTGCCACCACCTTATGGACTGGTAGTAAGCAGTCAGGAAAATGGGGGAATATTGAGGTTGGTGGGGCAGTGCCACCTTTGCCCTTATTCAGCAGCCTCTACTGTCAGGGATGCAATAGATTGCACAACTAGTTCATCGTGCATCCAAGGGAGATTTGGATTTGGGTTTAGGCACATAAGATGGATATTCAGAAAGTTTCCCCCTGCCGCAACAGAAGTGGCTCGCTGGGTTGGGAAGGAATTACTATGCCAGTGTTTCCCAAGCTTGGGTCTCCAGCTGTTTTTGGACTACAACTCCCATGATCCCTAGCTAGTAAGACCAATGGTCAGGGATGAAGGGAGCAGCTGGAAACCCAAGTTTGGGAAACAATGCAGTATGCAAACTTCCAGGCAGGTGGGTCACTTTTCCTTATGGGGAGGGAAGAGGATCTGGGGAGGTTGTTGCAGTGTAAAAGCACGGGGGACACCACTGGTGGATTGAGATTCATCCTGTTGCTGTTTTTTATAATATTTTATTAAATTTCCATTTTATAATATTTAAATGCAACCTTATTATTAACTTTACTTCTTGCGCTTATGAGCTAATTGACTTCCCTCCCTCCTGTCTCATGGCTTTCATAATTCATTTCCATATCATAGCATTTGCACCTCTTTCAATTTACGTTTCACATACTCCAATTATCCCAAATTTTCAATAGATACAAAAAAGTAATACTCATTAACATTACAAGTCTTGTTAATTCAACCCTGCTGGTGTAGTTATATGTAGTTATCCTTCAGATATTGTACAAATTTACTCCAGTGTTTTTGGAAAGCTTGATCACACCAGTTTTGAATTTTCCCAGTCGGCTTTGCTAATTCTGCATATTCCATCATCTTCATCTGCCACTCTTCTATCATTGGTATTTCTTGTTGCTTCTATTTTGGAGCTAAAAGAGTCATTGCTGCCATTGCTGCATACATAAACAGAGATCCCAAAGAGAGACCAAAAATTGGATTGAGATTCATTCTGAGTCCTGCCCAACATTCACACATTCACCGATATGAACAGGCCCCAAATGGCAATTTTTCGGCCATATTTTAGTGCCACAATTTTAATTCATATATTTTAAACGTATACATATGTGTACTACTGCTGTTATGTAAATTTCAATGTATTATTTTTGTATTATTGATTTAATAAGCTGGTCTGTGACCGTAATAAAAAAATAAAAAAATAAACATTCACACATTGAACTCCCATGTTTGCAAAGACACCCACATGTGTGAATACCTGTCAGGGGCTGCCCCGGTTCCGAGGCAGTGTCTGAGGACACAGCTGGCCAAGGCAGGGGACAGCTAACACCCGAGGAGGTGTTGAGGGTGTGGGACGAGGAGCAGGCACCGCCCCCGTTAACACCAGAAGCGGTAATGAGGCAATGGGAGGAGGATCCGACTGGGGCTCCAGTGCAGCCAATGGGCGTGGATCAGGAAGTGGAAACCGGGGAGGAGGTGAGGCTTGAAGAGCCTGCCAGAGCCTCGGAAGCAACCAGCATGGAGGATGAAAGTGAAAGGGAAGAGGCAAGCGCCGCCCCTCTCAGGTCCAGGGCGCGGAAGCGGAAAGAGGGTAGGCGGCGCATAGGATTTCCGAAGCTTTTATGTTGGGGGCGGAGCCGGAAACCGGTACTTCGGGGATCTGACACAGAAGGGTTGGATGATGAACTGTAACACCTGTTATGCTTGATGCTATAAATAAAGCAATTAGCTTAGTAAACGGTGTCTGCGGATGCTTACTCTTGAGGAGGACACACATCCCTCTCACAATACCAATCTATTCTAGGCCTCATACACACCATGTCTGTAGACTCACATGAACACCAGAAGTCCAATATGCCTAGTTTGATTCTCTTAACTTGATGCTGCTGAAACACCAACGGGCAACAGCTCCAGTTGCTCCTACACACTCTACCTGGCCCAGACTAGCTTTGTAACAGAGTGGCTTTCACTGAAGTTATTAATGAGAAGACTTAAGAGTCATCTAGTGCAGCATTCTCTTTTCCAAGAAGATGCCTCCAGGAATGTCTCGGGAATGGCACAGAGGCTGTAGCTCTCCCATCCTGTTGCTATCGTCTGCCCAACAACTGATATCCAGTGACATTTAACCATTGAACATGTTGACTCCATGCTACCATTATGACTAACAGCCAGCGTGGCTGAGCCTCTGTAAAAGTATCCCTTCCGTTTCTTGAACAGCATCTCACCCTGCCACAGTTCACTACTGAAATGGAAAGGACTTTCAGAAGCACCTTGTGGAACAGCATGGGAGATGCTGTTCAAACGGAAGAGGTCAAAAGCTGCAGTGGGCATGTTTGAAGTCTTCACTTTAGTGTCTTCAGTTAAGTAGCTCTCTGGCAAAGGAAAAAAGGCTTCCTTAGAAGTCGAGACTCTGCTTCTGGGAAAGGAACTCTGAGGAAGGAACAGGAGCTAGCCTGAGCTACCTATTGTACCATTACTTCCCTAAGAACAGTGAAAGGTTCACTGCATCCAATAGCATTACGCAGCACTCATGCCTGTAAAAACCTAATTTGACTCTTGGGTAATCGCTCAGACTAACTCAGTCAAATTTATTTTATTGCCGTATGTTTAGTGAGGGGACACGATGTTGGCATCTCATTTGGCCTAGAATAGACAAATAATATTGGCTTCCCAATAATATTTAAAAACAAAAAACAGACTCTCAGAATTCCCTAGAAGCAGAAATAGCAGATAAGAGAAGGAAGATTTAGCTAAATAGGCCAGGGAAGATGTTTATAAAGCCCATAGCCTCTCTCGCTTCATTTCCACAAGTGTAATTCTAAGAGATCTGGAACACTGGTAAGGAACACATCTGCTTACCTTCTGAAGTGTAGGTAGGAAATAATTAGTTTCATTCCCTGCTTCCGTTTTATCTATTTATTTTGGAGCCTGCATCACTACAAATTCATTAAAGTTGTAAACCTACGCAGGACATATTAACGATGTGATTAGTACTCACATTGTGTGTGGTTTTTCTTTTTTTAAAAAAAATAATAAATCCCAGGCAGGGTAGGGTGGGGCAGTTTTATTATCAGAGCGGCAATGGGAGGGGAGGTTTCACTGCTGTTAATTACATCATATAGTCAGTGCAATTAGAGCAGCAACAGCTGCTTTCACTGCTTCTCAGTTTGTTGCTTTTGGCCTCTGTTTTTGAGTTTCATTCCTCTTCACTGGCTGAAAACCGGCCTCTGCTTCTTTTCTTGGGCCACACCCACATCAGACATCCAAGGTACTGCAATGGAACATTCTCCCTAGCGCTGTGGTGAATACAACCCAATGTCCTTGTTCATAAACGTGGGTGTTTATAAACGCGGGTGGCACTGTGGTCTAAACCACTGTCCCTAGGGCTTGCTGATGGGAAGGTCAGTGATTCGAATCCCTGCAACAGGGTGAGCTCCCGTTGCTCGGTCCCAGCTCCTGCCAACTTAGCAGTTCGAAAGCACATCAAAGTGCAAGTAGATAAATAGGTACCACTCTGGTGGGAAGGTAAACGGCATTTCCGTGCGCTGCTCTGGTTTTGCCAGAAACGGCTTAGTCATGCTGGCCACATGACCCGGAAAAACTGTCTGCGGACAAACGTTGGCTCCCTCGACCAGTAAAGCAAGATGAGCGCCGCAACCCCAGAGTCGTTCGCGACTGGACTTAACTGTCAGGGTTTATAAGTTTATAAGTTGTCATAGAATGGTAGAGTTGGAAGGGACCCTGAGCATCATCTAGTCCAACCCCCTGCAATGCAGGAATATGCAACTGCCCAATACGGGACACTAATCTTCAACTTTGGTGCTTTCAGCACCACACTCTAATCAACTGAGCTATCCACTTGTGTTTGCGTGAAAGAGTGCACATTTGTTGATTTGTACAGTTCAACTGTCATGTACATAGGTAGAAAAGGATGCGGGTGGCTCTGTGGTCTAAACCACTGAGCCTCTTGGGCTTGCTGATCAGAAGGTTGGCGGTTCGAATCCCCACGATGGGTGAGCTCGGTCCCAGCTCCTACCAATCCAGCAGTTCAAAAGCATGCCAGTGCAATTTGATTAATAGGTACCACTGTGGCAGGAAGATAAACGACTTTTCCATGCACGCCGGCTTCCATCATGGTGTTCCGTTGCACCAGAAGCGATTTAGTCATGCTGGCCACATGACCCAGAAAGCTGTCTGTGGACAAACGCCAGCTCCCTCGACCTGAAAAGCAAGATGAGCTCCACACCCCATAGTCGCATTTGACTGGACTTAACTGTCCAGGGGTCCTTTACCTTTTTTTAACCTTTTACACAGGTAGACAGATGGTACTCTCATTAATTGTTACATTTGGATCACTGGATGAGTGTGCAGCTCAACTGCTTGGATACACAGATGGTTTGTTCACTTGCAGAATGCAATGTGTGCTGGAAAAGGGGAGCCTTTTCTCGGTGCAGCGATAAGACACAAGCCAAGGGTGGGTGGCAGGGAATGAGGTGAAACTGATGTATGTGGGAAAATGGGATGGATGTGTGTTTTCACAACTTCTCCGCAAGCCAGCTATGAAAGAGTAAAGAAAATGGCATAAAATTAAAACAAGATAAGAAAATATATTTGAATTTTGTATTTATTGTCAAGTTCAGCTTCTGTATTTTGGCACCAGTGATTTCCCCTTTAATAGTTATCTTAATGAATATATGCATTTTCACGTACCCTTTCCCATAATGTCTGGATTTTTTTTTTTTAACACAAATTCTGTGTTTGGAGAACTGTCTCACAAAATTGTCTGAAGTGCAAATTTGGAAAGATAACTGCAGACTCAGCTATACAGCTGCAAATATTGTATAACGTTTTATACAAACGTGACACTAGATGGCAATGGTAAGCTTGTGGCAAATTCAAGATACCGGTATTTTTAAAAACTTTTTTTATTATTTAAAAAAGAATTTTCACAGCATTTTAAAAAATGTGTCTAGTTTGCGGACTGGTTTAGCATAATAGAATCGTAGTGGGAGGGAACATAAGGGCCATCTAGTCCACCCCTGCAATGCAGGAATCTTTTGCCCAAAGTAGGGCTTGAACCCACGACCCTGAGATTAGCCATCTTACGCTCTACTGACTGAGAAGTGCAAATTAGGTAGGTCTGCTATAAAAAATGAACATGATGAAGAAGGGGGGAAAAACTGAACTGTGTTCCTGTGCTAGCAGTAACCAATTTCTGATTCATAGGTTCTGAGTCAATGTTTTTGTTGTTGCTGCTGTTGTTTAAAAGAAACAAAACTAATCAAAGCTGCTAGTATGGCTTGAGAAGCTGCCTCGGAAAAACAAAACATCACATTAGCTTCTTCTGTACAGTGAACGCAAGGCTCACCCCCCCCCCTTTCTAACAAGCAGCTGCCTCTTGACATCTTGACAACACACTCAGAATGGCTACAACATGTGCTAATGATGGAGAACTGTGGCAAACCCACAAAATAATGATTGTAACAGATTTTGGAATTACCCACGAGGGCCCCTTCCCACATCCCATTGCCCCTTCCTGGACATACTCTGCTTCCCTTTAAAAGTGATTGTGGGAGATGCCAGTGACATGGTTCCTGTTGCTCTGCTGGTTGCCTGGACCATTTCCTCCTCCTGCCTGAGGCATCACGTAGATCCCTAACCCAGCCAGCAGGAAGTCCTTAGCTCCATGGTAGAGCTTCTGTTCTGTGTGCAAGAAGTCCCCATCATTAGGCAGGGCTGGAAATGTCCCTTATCTGAAGCCCTGGAGAAATGCTGCCAGGCAGTGCGGATAATACCAAGCTAGATGGCCTAATGGTCCGACTCGTTACAAGGCAGCTTCCTGGGCTCCAAGTTGGGGAGGTGAGGGAAGACAAAGAGAGACAAAAAGATGGAGACAAAGAGAGCAGCAAATGATGTTTTTAATGGCTGATGTTTTATTGTGTTTTTAATATTTTGTTGGGAGCTGCCCAGCATGGCTGGGGCAACCTGGTCAAATGGGTGGCATATAAATTAATAATAATAATAATAATAATAATAATAATAATAATAATAATAATAATAATAAATTATTATTATTAATTATTATTATATAACAATAACAACAACAACAACAACAACAACAACAACAACAACAACAACAACAACAACAACAGAAGATGTTTTCTGGAGCTCTCTTAAAAATGCCATCTTTTTTTCCTTCAATTTTTTTTATTGATTTTAACAATTTTAAGCACATAACAATACCATTAAATTTTCATCCTTCCCCCCTCTCACTGAGGGAAGCAAATTTCCATCCCCCTCTCTCACCGGGAAAACAATAAACATTATACCTTTAACATAGCTAACATATAGAATATCATTGCTTAGGCCTGGCCCATTTCTGTGAGCCAGGTATTCCTCCTTTCCTCAATTTCATATTTCGGTTGACTTCCTCAAGTCCCCCTCTGTTGAATTCATTATCTATCCTCTTTATCAGTTTTTCAAATTCATAAACTTCACAATAACATAAAATACCAGAATCATTTTACTTAAGTTAACTCCTTTTTTCCCCTACCTCAGCACCTCATTACTTATGATCCTTTCCTGAAGCCTTATCAAATTCCCTTACTCCAACCTAATTTAAAACTCCTAATTTTCTTCTTTTTACACCCTTACCTCCCTCTGGTCTCGAAATTTTTAGCTATATTTCCCACCGCTAACCTCCTAATTTTTAACCTATAATCACCAATGCCAGTATCCAGATCCAAACATCTTAACCACTTAGACAGGAAAAAACAAATCCAAGTATAACCTCTTTATCCCACCCCAACCCTCAGAAATTTCCAGGCCCAAAAGTCAATCAATGCCGCATTACTTCCTCTTCTCTTCTTTTGCAATTTAAAAATGCCATCTTAATGGGAGGATGAAATTTCACAATGAAAGAAACAACAAAATCTAAGTACCCAAGTAGCTCAGTCAGTACAGCATGAGTCTCATAATCTCAGGTTCATGGGTTTGAGCCCCACCTTGGGTAAAAGATTCCTGCATTGCAGGGGTTTGGGCTAAATGACCCTCACAGTCCCTTTCAGCTCTACAATTCTGTGATTCTGTAACCTGTTTTGCATTTCTTACCTATGACTTTCAGCGGCAGGAGTTTCCAAATTGCAGTACTAGGGCTCATTCTTGGTATTGGAGCACTAGGGAATATGGAAGGAATAAATAAATATCACGTATTCATGTAGCTAACAGCATCTGTGTGCATGGCCCTTTAAAGAGTCCAAAAGGACAGGTCCTGCCCCCAAAGAGCTTAAATATATTGCCCCTCCTGCAGCATCACAGAGCTATGGTCATGAAAAGCATTATATCTGCCCCACTTCTCCTTTGTCGTTTAGTTAATGACATAGACACAGCTTCATCTGGGTCTGGCAACCTGGAAGTGTAAATAAAGACCACTGTTTTTATTCATTATTATTCAGAAGTTATCTTCAACGCACAAGGCAACAAAGTAGCTAAGACATGCTACATAAAGAAGACTAAGGCTACAAATGCTTCCCAGTTAACTAAGGAAGGAATCACATCCAGAGAAAATGTGGGATCTTTACAATGCAGTCAAACCAACAATGCATGTTTGCTAGATAGGCACATGAGAAGAGCTGAGGCTCACAGAGTTTCCCCATAAGCTCGCTAGAGAGAACTCTGAGAGCCACTCCTGCTGTGCCCTGACAGGGATTGTGTAGCCATATATACCGGTAATTTCCTCACCTGGCCAGGCACCTGCTGTTTGCTCTTTCACCTCATTTCAGTAATGCAGAACATCTGCTAAGCTTGAGCCACAGACTCCATTTTAAGCTAGTCTAAAGTATGCCTTTGTAACCAGATTGCCATTTTAAGCCTGCCTGAACAAAACTGCTGTTGTCTGTTATTTCCGCTGCAACAAGAAATTCTGAGTGAGTAAATGTCATTTTGACCTTTTACAAGACTGTTTGTGGGGTGGGGAGGGAAAAGGGGGGGGACCAGGAGAATCCAGTCTACTTTAATGCAAATCCTGCATTACTTAAACCAAAAGGCTAAACAAAATAAAAAATAAAAAAAATCCTTCCAGTAGCACCTTAGCGACCAACTAAGTTTGTTCTTGGTATGAGCTTTCATGTGCATGCACACTTCTTCAGATACGTGCATGCACACGAAAGCTCATACCAAGAACAAACTTAGTTGGTCTCTAAGGTGCTACTGGAAGGAATTTTTTTTATTTTTTATTTTGTTTTGACTATGGCAGACCAACACGGCTACCTACCTGTAACAAAAGGCTAAAACTAGCCTATCTAAACTTCCCTTTTAAGCTGCAAATGGATGGCACTCTGCTGGACTCACAAACGTGAGAAAGGAAGGAAGGAAGGAAGGAAGGAAGGAAGGAAGGAAGGAAGGGTAATATCAAATATATTTATCATCTCCTAGCATCTATTCCTACAGAGGGGACATACCAGGTATATCTCTTAAAGAGACGGGCCACACAAACTACAACCAGGACTACTGATGCCCACACATATCTGCAAAATGACAAGTGGTTTTCAGACATTTGCCCAACCACAACGATGTCCAAACTGGGGCTAGGGAAACAGTACCATTGTCATGCGATTAAGTTTGCTTTTTAAATGAACCCTTTTCTATTATTGTTCAGCATACGGTGTAATTATTGCATTTGAATGTTTGTGAGTGTATGCCCTCTTAAGCTCCTATAATGTACAGCATTGACTGCTGTCCTCACGGTGACATTTTTGCATCATTGGACAGCTAAATGCACATGACCACAAAAACACAGGACTGCCCAGAATGTTTCTCTTCCTTTCCACAGACATCAGGCTCACTGGGGGAACCCTTGTCCAAAGGCTTTATTTAGCCTCGGGGGGTCAATTCCAAGTAAGATCTACGGGGCTTAGTCTCTTGGATGTGTGCCTCCGATCTAGAGGCGTTGAACGAAAGAGAGAGTGAGAGGTTGCATCTGTCTTCTGTTTAACTAACAGGAATTTGGGATGCAGCAGGAACCTCTTTAAAATTAGTGCACACAGGAATGCATGGATGCCAATTGGATTCAATTTATCCCGACTTAATTTGAATGAACGTGATGGGTCTTTTGACACAAGCTGTACTGACTAATTGTTGCCTGTTTGGGTGCACTAAATCAGCCGGTGCAGCAATCAGGAGAAGGGAGCCAGATGTTTGGAGTTTCTTTGATTGCCCACAGCCTTAAGGTTGGGAAGAAGATGTGTTCTGCTGATTGACTTTATTAGCATCTGTCAAGGCACCGCGTGCATCCAAGACGCAACTGTCAAAATAAGCAGCCTGGCTCATATTCTCCCCTCATGCTCCGTTTCCCATAAGATGGAGCGAGGTGGAGGAAGTGCAACAGCATGGGCTGAGATTCCCAGAGAACATTGAAACCCTGTGCTGTTCTGAGCACCTGAAATTGCCCTGCGGAGGGGAAAGAATGTCTATTTATTTACATCCAATGGTTCTCTTTGCTAGTGATTTGTAAGAACAAACACAGCACCAAGTCCACTCATCCAGAAAAGCAAATGGCTTTGTTTTCCATTGTTATTGCACATTGATATGGATTTCCCTGTTGGAGGGGTTGTACTGGCACAGAAAATTTGAGGGTCAGAATGAAGATGGCGACTGTCCACGATTTGGCTTTTGGAATCAGAGTATCAAGGGGCAAGGCGATCGTATGGTGATGAAATATGGACTTAAATCCACACAGGGACGTTGTTTGTTTTGATTTATCTTGCTTGTTGGAATACATCAGAGGCTGTGAAAATATAGGAAGGGTAAAAAGCAAGGACAAATAGTTGATTAGATAACTCCGGAGTTTGAAGCATGGGAAACCTCAAAATAAATTTAAATAATAATTTGGCAGAATTGGAACTTTTCTTTATTATTATTATTATTACAATTGGATAAATAATTTGAAATGTAATTTGGAATGTTTCAATGCGATTATGTTGTATTGGAAACCTTAATAAAAATGATTTGACAAAAAAAGAGAAAGAAAATAAGAAAATTTGAGGGTCAGAAAAATAAACCGCCAGTAATCCACGACCTCTCAGGTTTGTCCTCTTTCACACATACCAATACAGGGAATGGGGATGATAATACTGATCTACCCCGCAGGATTGCAGTAAGGCAGTGTTTCCTAAACCTGGGTCTCCAGCTGTCTTTGGACAACAATTCCCATCATCCCTGCCCACTGGTCCTGCTAGCTAGGGATGATGGGAGTTGAAGTCCAAAAACAGCCTTGGAGACCCAAGTTTGGGATACCCCTGCTGTAAGGTTTGCCAGGACAATGCACAGAAAGTATAAAAAAGCAAAATCATTCTTCTTTCAGTGACAGTCTAGTAAAGTCTCATCTTGGAAGACACAGACATGAGCAAGAATGATACCATGGTTTTTCTCCAGCGTGTATGTATATAAGCACACAGAGATATCATGGTACAAGTGCTTAGATGCAACGCCTTTGCAGGGAGAAATCTTGCTCATTGATCCTAGATGAATGACTATGTGGTTGTTCTTGCTTAATACAGAATAGCAAAATGCTCTCTATATGCTCAAAGGCACAACATCCAGCACAATCTTTTTCATAGAGCCTTTTAAGTGCTCATCACAGCCTGTTATCTGTATTGGATTTGAAATTGTTTTTATTTGTGTTTCATGGGAATGATTCCATGGGAAGCTGCTGCTCCCAAGTAAGTGTGTGCAGAGTTACAGCCTTAATAGTAGCCAGCCCCATTACAGAGTGAGGTTCAGTTGCATATCACAGTTCTGTTTGTTAAGCATAATTGATTTAACTCGCACAGAAATGAAAAACGTATATGTATTAATTAAGGTTTAAAATGGAAAATGGCTAAACATGTGTTGCTAACATTGGGGTTTTACCACAGTAGATTTTCTGAGAGACTCTGAGGTCTTGTTGAGTTAATGATTATCTAATTGTTGTTCTCTGGTATGTAACATGTGACCTTAGATCATGTGATGAAGGTATGGAGTTGCAAATCTCCATTTTCAAAGGGAGTTAGTTGCCTTTAGTCCTTTTTTTCCTCCCAAACTCCATGGAGTGAGGATGTAAAGGAAGCTTTCCTGAAGGGACAGTAAGCAGCCTGTGGAGAGGGAGAGGCCTTTGCTTATAGGTTTGTTTGGATGATTTCTTATTTTCTAAGATGAGGAGCCTGTTCTGTACAGCACACAACATCGTATGGATATTTTTGGATGTATCATTTGATGTTTCTGTTTTATTTTGAAGAGTTCTGCTTGTAAAAATTGAATAATAATTCCATGGGTGTGGACAATGCTTTGTTTCCAAAAGGAGTCAGTTCTTACGCTTCCATTCACTTCAAACTGTGCAATATTAATATCTGCAAGAGTGTTGTGGGAGCAGCCTTTGCTGAGTTCATCAGATGAAACTGCTATAACATCTGTAAGTCCACAGTCATTTGAGAGTGCCAGTCACAAAGATCAGTGCAATTGGCTTTACTCACATGGCTCATATTGTTTATCAACAGCATAATCCTGACCAAGTTTACCCAGAAGTAAGTCCTACTGAAATCATCAGGGCTTTTAAGTGAGGCTAGGATTGTTTTGAGGATATATAACCTGTTTTTCAATACAGCAGGGTTTCTCAAAGAGAGAATATGTTCTCCTTGTGTGTATACACACATGCACATATATTAAATGTGCTTGAGGAGTTCAATTTTTCCAGATTTCAGCTTGAACTGGCCTGATCCACACCTCCCAGATGCAGATCAAAGCTCAGCTATTTATTATGTTTTGCATTCCTCTGCATGCTGCAAGCAGTTCTCAGCTCAAGGAATGTCTCAAACTGTGTTTTAAAACACATACTTTCAAAGATACATTTATAAATGCACATTTTGAATGGAAAATATGTTCAAAATACTATTCAGAAATTGGATGAAGCACTCTGTAGTGAAACCGTGGCCGAGGAGAATACAAATGAAATCGGTAACATTATATCATCTGTCGGACCACAGCTTCTTAATCCCTGGTCTAGACACAGCTGCAGAGATGGTTCTCTCCTGCTTTGTAGCCAATTAGCTCAGATACAATTTATCTAGCAAACCCTAATGAGTGCACAGGCTCATGCGCGGTCCTTTAGATGTCCTGGTCCCTAGCTGTTCAGGGATTGAAAGGCAAATATCAACATTTGGAATTGGGCCCAGAAACAGACTAGAAACCAGTGAGGCTATAGCAAGTAAGGTTGCAAGCTTTCAAAGCCTAGCTCCCATCAGAACTCTAGCTGCCAGATTTTGAAGAAGCATTGTCTGTGACAGCCGCTCAATTGGGGAACTGCCTCACTGCGCCTTCATTGTACAGCTCTTGGTAAATGCTAAAGGTGCACCCCTATACCCTGGCATTTGACACCTACGCTGTAAATTTGTATTGCCCACCTCATTTCTGTGATATTTCAAACTGTTTCTAATGTGTTTTAATTGCTTTAATCCATTCTGAGACTTTAGGGTGAAGGCTGGGTAAATGGTGAGGATGTTACTAGGTGTAGCTCGTTGTGTGTGGGATTATTGCCAGTGTGGTGTAGTGGTTAAGAGCGGTAGACTCGTAATCTGGGGAACCGGGTTCGCGTCTCCGCTCCTCCACATGCAGCTGCTGGGTGACCTTGCACTAGTCACTTTTCTTTGAAGTCTCTCAGCCCCACTCACCTCACAGAGTGTTTGTTGTGGGGGAGGAAGGGAAAGGAGAATGTTAGCTGCTTGGAGACTCCTTCGGTTGGTGATAAAGCGGGATATCAAATCCAAACTCTTCTTCTTCTTCATTTGATATTGTTCTTAAACAGGCATAGGCAAACTCAGCCCTCCAGATGTTTTGGGACTACAACTCCCACCATCCCTAGCTAACAGGACCAGTGGTCAGGGATGGTGGGAATTGTAGTCTCAAAACCTCTGGAGGGCCAAGTTTGCCTCTGCCTGTTCTTAAGCTACCAGAATAAGTATGCTTGGTTTTATGGTTGAAAATATGGTGCTTCACATCTGCTCTTCCCCCAAAACCTTTCTCCCTCTTAGACTTCAAACACCACACGTTTCTTAATTCAGCATTACCATTTCTCAACACTAATTCTGCTCCCTTTTTTCAACAAACAAAACTTTAGCTTTTTGTGGTAGTGAATAAGTCCACACAAGCTCCCTATCGCCCCAAATTAAACGCGCAACTAGGAATGAACGGTTGTGGCAGGTGATGTCACCCTCATTTTCACTGGGAGATGGAACTGTTACATACAAAATGTGGCATATATTAGCGGGGTCATGTTCTGTCGTTTCAGTTCTTGTATTAGGCGGCAGTTCCTTGTCATGTTGTTTCTAAAGTGATTTCTGGAAGCAAAATGTCTTGTGTCTGTGTGTGTGTTCAAGTTGGGGAATCGTTAATTCCTCCTAAAATTTCATTAGCACTTAGCCAAATAAAAAAGTTGGCTCTTATTTTCAGGAAAGCCATTGACTGCTTTCATGGCAAAACAACCTACAATGACTGAAATGCAAAGAGAATCGGAACCATTAAATGTAATAGTGTGTCTCCCCTCCCTCCCTCCCTCTGGCTAATGTAGCTCCTGCTCTTCTCTTCTTACACTGTTTAGCAACTCCAATGTCGAAAAGATAAATTCAACTTGACAGCGCAAGATAATGGGGGAAGGATTCTGGAAACATTACTATGGGTGATGAGCTGTAACATCAATTAATTTGGGAATTAAGTTTACTGAACTAAACTTCTACCATACCATATTATGTATACCTCCAATCTTCAGGGAAAGCTGTTTGGAGATAAAGATTAACTGGAAGTGGTTCCACCATAAAATAGTTTGCATGTTTATGAGAGAGAGAGAGAGAGAGAGAGAGAGAGAGAGGGAGGGAAGTACTATAAGGGATCAGAAGTAAATGAAAAACTTCCTATTGCCAACCAGGGCTTTAAACCAGAGTGGGAATGAAGGTACTAGTAGGATACACCACAGGTATCTCTTTGGTGACTGTGAGAACAAGATATTTGGCTAGATGGGCCATTGGCCTGATCCAGCAAGTTTTTATTAGGTTTCCAATGTGTCTACAAAAGCCTAGACTCAGCTCTGTATAATACCATCTTAATTAGGGCATCCCAAGCTTAGGTTGCCAGCTGTTTTTGGACTAAAATTCCCATAATCTCTGACCGCTGGTCCTGCTAGCTAGGGATGATGGGAGTTGTAGTCTAAAAACAGCTGGAGACCCAAGTTTGGGAAACCCCGATTTTAAATGGTGGGTGGGGGGGAATGTAAAACTGTTAAGTACAGAATCTAAACTTACCAAACCCATCAATTGAGAAAAAGGAGGTAGAGTGATAATTGATGTTTCTTAGAGTTGTTGTTTTCCAAAACATCTGGAAGGCAGCAGGTCAACGAAGACTGATCAAAGAGATCCCGCGACAGGGCCTTCTTAGTGGTGGGGTTTGTAACTGTGGATTTATCTCCCAGTTGACGTTCTTTTGGCCCCTTCAGTTCTGGCATTTAGGAAGGCCTTAAAAGCTTAACTTTTGCCATTTCTTAAGCATTTGGATGATCTAATTCAGTCTTGCTTACATGTTTATTTTTCCGTATCCCTTCAGTGTTTCATACTCTGCCTCATGTCATTTTGATTTCTGCATGTACATTGCTCTTGTGATAATAATTCTGGGCACTGTAGTTTATCTGTCCCAGAATTACAATTGCCAGCAACCCTTAACAAACTACAGTACCGGATGTCAGTGTCACTTTTTTTCTTTCTCTCTCTCTCTCTCTCTTTTTTTTTTTTTTTTTTTTGAGAAATACCTGGATTAATGGAGAGAGTTATGAGGGAAGTCTATCAGAAATATAATGATATATACTGAGAATATACATATATATATTTACATATTTTATTATTACTATTATTTGTCTTTGCAATGAATGGAACTGTTAGAAAAGTAACCTTGATTATGTAAGAAACTTAGTTTGTTTGTATGTTGGTATGTATTTGGTGTGTTGTTTGTTAGTATGTACTCTTTGTGTGGTAGGTGGTAGTGTATGTGATAAAAACTCAATAAAAAGAAATTAAAAAACAAAACAAAAAAACTACAGTACCCAGGGTACTTTGAAGGAGAAAATGTGTTTCGAATGTGCTTTAAAAGTATAGTGTGTACGCAGCCCCAAACTCTCCACAGAAGGCAAAATACGGACAAAATCAGGACTGTAATTAACTAGGAATGGCTATCTGATACCCAGGATAACACATACAAGAAACATCAAAACGTATGTGAATCCACGAAGCAGAATATATTCATGGCTTTAGAGTTAAATGTATCATTTCTTCCACAATTGCCATTGTGTTTCACTTGAGTAACATGCCTGGAAGTCTCCCGCGGATTCCCCAATTTGTCTTTACCCACCATGAAACTGTTCACAGGTCATTATGTGACTAATTGGTCTTGCATATGTTTCATTCAACTTCCAGCACAGTTTTCAAAGGTGTGATTTTGCTTTCATCTTATTTTCCATAGTAGCTAATTCTAACCTGCTCGTTAAATTTAATGAGCAATCACACCAGCTAGCTGCTGTTTTCTCACCAGACCTTTGCGACGTGGGCGCCAGAAAGATTACGCAGAGCATGAAAACAGGGCACATGCGCAAACTTACAAACACATTTAATCCTCTGAAATGCTGGGAAATTATTTAATCAAGGCCAGGCTATGTCTAGCAATTTAATCTTCCCTTTGTCATTCCTCTGTAAATATTCTAGGGAAGGAACAGGAAGCACGAATGTGTGATGCTTCCTGTTTCTTGGCCTCTTCATCCGTCTCTCCTTACCTGGGAAATGTGAAAATTCTTGATTGACTGGGGTGCAGGAGATTTGTACATCTCCCTAGGTGGGGGATACACACTTTCTCTGAGTTGTCATGCTGCTCTTATGCCATAGAGAGAGGATGACAAACAGGAAAAAAATCACAACAGCTAAAGGCAGGAATATAAAGGCAGTCTAGTTCACAAACCGTGAAATGTACACCCATGGGGCACACAGCATGCTGCAAGCGGTGTGTGGTGATTTTGTTCTTAGGGCAACAGTTAGGGCTGTATGTAGAGTTGAGGACCCCAAGGGTTGCCTAGTCCAACTGCCTGCCTGCCTGCCTGCATCTCCACTCAAGCTTCCCTGGCAGATGGCAAAAAGCCCTAAATGAAGGAGAGTTCACAGCCTACCAAGGAAGTCCATTCCCCAGCCGCTCAATTTACCAGTTCCTAGCAGCTTGCAAAAGGAAGAAAAGTTTGGCTTTGGTTTGGTTTTGTTTTTTGAAAAAAGACATCCCCAGGCCAGTGCGGTGTAGTGGTCAAGAGCGGTAGACTAGTAATCTGGTGAACCGGGTTTGCGTCTCCGCTCCTCCACATGCAGCTGCTGGGTGACCTTGGGCTAGTCACACTTTTTTGAAGTCTCTCATCACTTTAGTTTGTATTTCTCCTCAGATGCATTTTTGCAAACACATTTCCCTAATATAATGCCCTATATGTTCTTTTCACTAATGTATGGGTTTTAAGTACACTCCCCTTTAACAGACACATCTTTTGTACACTATTTTTTTTTTTTTAAATAACTCCTTTGTAAAATGGGAGGATTTGGAAGGCTTAAACCCAGGGGTCAGTAAACTTTTTCAGCAGGGGGCCGGTCCACTGTCCCTCAGACCTTGGGGGGGGGGGGCTGGACTATATTTTGGAAAAGAAAAAGAATGAATTCCTATGCCCCACAAATAACCCAGAGATGCATTTTAAATAAAAGCACACTTTCTACTCATGTAAAAACACCAGGCAGGCCTCACAAATAACCCAGAGATGCATTTTAAATAAAATGATACATTCTACTCATGTAAAAACACATTGATTCCCGGACCGTCTGCGGGCCAGATTGAGAAGGCGGTTGGGCCGGATCCGGCCCCCGGGCCTTAGTTTGCCTACCCATGGCTTAAACCAATCTGGCTCGGCTCAAACTGTCAATCTTCTATGTAGATGTCATCTACTGTGACGGAAAAGGGAGAAGTTAAAGCATGTTTAGATTCCCCAATATATTGAACGGGGGAGCTTTATTTTATATGTAATGGCTCAGAAAATGAGACGTAGATTAAAGTGGAGAGAAAACAGTGTGGAGCAGATCAGAATTTTTTTTTTTTAGCTACACAAGCACAAATACAAAGTAAATCTTGGGGCCTGAGCACCCCTGAAGTTTTTAGACTCAGTCATATTCCATATCATGTAATTGGGAGTGCAGCAGGATCCAAATTTTGGAATAAAGCCGTTTCCCCATTTCTTTGGAAGATAGCCCCTTTTCCCAAGCCCAATTCCAAATCCAGCCATGGGGTGGCCTTTAGCAGTTACTGGTACTAGATAAAGTATTGTATTTGTATTTGAAGTTGGTTTGATTGAATCAGGTTTCCCGCAAAATGCAATTGCTCATAGTAAACAATGAGCGGGCAACTCTAAGTAATTTTTCATGAGCTTTTAGACGCTTGTGATAGAGGCAGGCTTTGGATGTGAGGGGATTACATGGAAGAAAAGCAATAATATAATAGCAAATTGTCGGTTATAATGAATATGAGCAGAGTAAGAAGGAATGCCCGCAGCAGCCAGTATTTCTTTTAGAAATCTTTACCAACATAAATACAGAAAGGGGTATTGAAATATGAAAATAAATAGGAAAGTGCATTTTGAATCATACACATACAAATGTACTTAGGCCTTCCTGGTGTGTGAGTCTGTGAATTCCTTTCAGCAACACCGAAGCAATGCTGAACCACACTTTCAGATGAACTGTCTTTGAGAAATCTAATCTAACAAGAATGAGGCTTGTGAAGCTGTAGCAGGCTGGGGTTGCGAAGCCTCCTGTAGCTCAGTAATTGGTATCTTATCAGGGTAAGTTTCAGAGAATGTACTATTCACTCTGAATGTTCCCATTCTGTGGGGCAGCTCAGTCTGAAGTGGTTGAGAAGGAAAGGCTGAAGGTAATGGACCATTGCACCATCAATTTTTATAGTGGTTTTTTGGGGGGAGATGCTATAAAATAATAATAATAATAATAATAATAATAATAATAATATAATAATAATAATAATAATAATAATAATAATAATAATAATAATTTATTATTTATACCCCACCCATCTGGCTGGGTTTCCCCAGCCACTCTGGGCGGCTTCCAACAGAACACTAAAATACAATAGTCTATTAAACATTAAAAGCTTCCCTAAACAGGGCTGCCTTCAGATGTCTTCTAAAAGTCTGGTAGTTGTTTTTCTCTTTGACATTTGGTGGGAGGGCGTTCCACAGGGTGGGTGCCACTACCGAGAAGGCCCTCTGCCTGGTTCCTTGTAATTTGGCTTCTCGCAGTGAGGGAACCGCCAGAAGGCCCTCGGCACTGGACCTCAGTGCCCAGGCAGAACGATGGGGGTAGAGACGCTCCTTCAGGTATACTGGACCGAGGCCACTAAACATGGTGGCCATGTGTCCACCTCCAGTACTCAAAGCAATTTCCCTCTGAACAGCAGGAGCTAGAGATCATGAGTGAAGAGGGCTATCCTACTCACGGTCTGTTTATGGCATTCCCAAAGGCACCGAGGGAACAGAATTCTGGACTGGGCTGGCCATTGCCTTATCCGGAAAGGCACTTATTAGGTTCAGGTCATGGCAATAAAAGTGAATCATCACATCCGGTTTGCCTGTGATCAGAGTGCTGATCTGGCATCAGAGCGACAAGCAGTGGGACTGGGGGAGGGGCACCAATTCACCCCCATGCCCACCATTTGAGACTGTTGCGTCATTTTGCCCAGTGGCAGGGCCGGCCCTGGTCAAGGGCCCTCAGACCATGTCCTATTGTATGCTTCTGGAGTCAGGTTGGTACGTGATTGTGGATGTCACACGGGGACCATAATTAGTTAGCTTAATGTGGGGAGGAAATGAATATACAAATTCGTCTGTATAACATAATGATGAAAGCTGTGCTGTGGTTCTTAAGGCCTTATTTAAAACTTTTTTTAAAAAAAAGAAAAAGAAAATCTGTATTTGAGTTCAGGAGGACTCTTGTCTAATTTAGTGGTTTCTGGATAATTTCCTTTGGGCATTTCACATGCGACATAGAAAACGGAGCTGGTGATAAAAATTCAATCACTCATGTTCACATGCTATCAAGCTGCAACTAGGGTTATGTACCACAGGACTTTTACGGGTGCGTATATAAAATGCATGCACCCTAATTCACACACTATTTTTTTTGCACTAATCTGCCATCTGCTTAGGACACTCCTGGGATCATTTTATTTTTGTATCGACGAGGCATGTGATGATTCCTCTGTTGAGCTATCCGAGACTGATGGTGCACTCTTACGGAGTCCTAGGAGTCAGTCTCCCTGAATTCAATGAGTCTACTCTCCGAAAACTGTGCCTAGGAATATCAGCCTTACAGTTGGCAAGGATTATCTGAAAGAGCTTTCTATTTCTAGGCAATTTTGCACTTGGAGCAAGCAACCTTCTTTCTTTAAATTGGCAGGCAATTTACCTTCGGTGCCCTGGTCCCTCCCCCACTGAGATGGTAATACCTTAGCTTCCTCTCTCAGTGACAGCTCTGCTTTCACTGTTATTTAAGGACCCAGGCTGGCTGACTTCTGCAGGAAGCATCAATTTTATGACTCCTGGGCGCTCCAAGTATTCTAGGCTACTGCAGTATCCAGAGCGAGGGGCATCATTTTAGAAAAAGAAAGCCGGATCATTCCCCTTTGCCACATTTAATTGACAAAGCAGAAGGCTAATATTTGAGAACCAATGAAAACTTTACTTTATTTTCTTTATTAGAAAGGGGTGGGGAATACTGGGAATGTAATTAAGCGCACTCCCCCCTAAAGTAAGCAGGAGGCAGAATGATGATAAATGTTCTACCCAGCCTTGTGTTTACAGTATACTTAGGCAAGTGATTAATTTCTCATTTTTGTGTTATCTGACTACAGCTTCTCGGCACAGATGTTTTTGTTTTAAAATCACGAAGAAGCTGGAATAATTATCCTCCCCCTGTTTGGCGCTATGGAGAAAATACAAGATGAGTCTGAGCAACATCCACCCCCCCCCCCAGCCACCAGGGAGTGTAATGTCTGGCAATCAGAATGTTTTTTTTTTAAGCAGCTAAGTCAGTATATAAATGGTGACACTGCATGAAATATAAACCGAGTTTTCCAAAGCTTGCCATTAGTCAGTATCAATCACTTATGCAGAATGTGACAAAAGCAGCAATGCTGAATTCAGTGCCTCTGAATTAAATAGGACTCCTGATTAGGCTTGGTTAGGATTGTGGCTAAAGTAATTCCCATTGAACTCAATATCCCTGGCTGTTTAATAGGATTGTTTAGGATCCTGTGTATACATGTACGTAATCCAGTGCTACATAATTCCCCCCCCCCATGGGCCACTTGAAAATTGCCGAGGGTCTACTCTTGACAGACCACTTAATGATTTTTCTGCCTGATTTAGCCATTGTAATGTGCTAGACGCTGTATGATTTTTTAAAAATGATATTTTGATTGCTTCTTTTATTTCTCCTGTTGTGCTTTATTGTACTACAAATTGAATTCAAGCTGAAAGTGTTCTTCAGACATGTGATACACCAGTTTATTGAGGAAAACAGTTTGGGAATGCCTGGCATGGTGTTTGTGTGTGGAGAGGTGAGAGGATTGCACGGAAAACTAAAATGAATGATTAAAATGAATGGAAATTGATGCTGTTGTTCACGCAAGGCTCTTGAAACGGGGAAGGAGGGGTGGAGGGAAGTGCAGCCTCTCCTGGGAAGCAGTTCTGAGTCCAGCGGGGATAGTAAGGAAAGCCCCAGTGGTGAGGAGCAGGAACTGCCTGGCAGTGCGTTGGAGCTGGGGCTCAGAGATGCGGACAAAGCCTCAGTACCACCTGAGTGGTCTGAGAAGCAAAGCGGGCAGCTACTTCCGTCGCCCCAAATGCGTAGGGGGGGGGGAGCGTAAGGAACAGAAGCAATGCTTTGGAATTACAAAGCTTCTATGTTGGGGGAAGAACCGGCGAAAGCCACTCCCGGATTCTGGAACCGACTCAAGTGGACATGAATCTTAAACGCTCCGATGTACATAGTTTGTAAATAAAGTATTAGCTTTAGAAGAACGGACATTTCTGGCTCTATACTCTCGAGGAGACAACCCCGAGCCCCTACAACCTGCTTCCTGATTATTACTTTAAAATGGAGATTCCAGGGATTGATCCTGGGACCTTCTGTGTGCAGCGAAGCATGTGCTCTATCACTGAGCTATTTCCCCAGAAGAATGTGGTTTCTGCCTAGTTTAGGTATTGGTTAAAGGATGAGTGGGGAGGCAGCCCTTGGATTACATTGGGAATCCCTCCCCCGAAAAAAAATTCTGTTTCTCAAGGAGATAAATATGGGGCGTCCCTCATCCAATCCAAGGGAGATTCTTTATTATGGATGATTTTGCATTTCTTCTCACACTCTCAGAATACTTATATCAATGACCCCTTTAATCACCAATCAGAACTAGCCATGCTTTGTGATTTTGTGGGAGGTAGTTTGAACTTAGCTACCGATATCATTATCCTAAGGCATCCGTGTTGAATTCCAGGCTGTGGTGACAACTCTGTGTCAAACCCAAGCGTAGTTTCCAGCAGGACTTCTGATTTTGACAGAACCTTGGACAGCTCCAAGTGAAGCTCAGGCTGGCAACTCATATGCAAGCCCAAGAAACTTTCAGCAGGATAGACCTCTAGATAGATTTTTAATTAGGGCTGTGGCTCAGTCTGAGTGGCTAGCCGCACCTGAACTTGGAGAAATCTCTTGTAGTTCAAAGCCTTGCTCAATTTAGTAACTGTTTTCTTGGACATCATTGGTGAGGAGGTGTGGCTTTGTTGTGGTTCAATAGGAGTCAGTCGGTGCCCTTCCAGGACCTCGGTTATTAGTGCTCTCGCAGGAACCCTGGCACCCCGCCAAGATGTTTGAGATAGGTGACAGCAAGATGGACTTCTGAGATTCACAATACACTGTGGTTTCTTAAGGAAATAGATAATTGAGGGTTGGTGTTGAGGGACAGCTCCATCGCTCACTCCATCGCCTCCTCAGAGCTCATGGGCTTAGCCCCTAAAGGTGAGGAGTCCAGCCCTAGGTCCACGAGAGTCACAAATTCCTGGATGCTTTCCAGATACAATGCTAATAAAACTATACTTGAGATTCCCTGAGTATCAGGTTAAACAATGAGCTATTTATTAATATAAGACACCACTGAGCCAATCCTAAGCACCTTTAAGCTATTGGGCTTCAATATTGGGTCAAATCCATTTAAATAATACTCAGGGTAAACTTAATGTGATTTCCTTGGATTCACCCCATTCTTGTCCTGTCCCCCCTCCTATTTATGTTGGAATCTTTTGCTGTTTGTAGTCATAATCATTACCATTCTGTAATGCACAGAAAAAGTTACCTCGAGCCTCTTGAGTTTTTATAGTGTGTTCTGCATTTGACGTTCTGTGGTTTGTTTAAATTTGTAAAGCTTTGTAATTCTAATCTCTCTGTGTTTGCTACTATCTAAATTTAATGAACTGTAACCAAACTCCAAACTGGGGTATTGTTTAATCCTTAAAATATTGGTCTCAGCTGGGGTTTACCATTTCAGAGCAATAAATGCAAATTAGAGTATTGCAAATATATTCCGAACATTGAGTACAATATCCCCATGTTTACAGGGTCTCCTTTGATTCTAGAAGGGAACAGAAACATATACAAAAAAGAGCAGAGGAAGTCCCCAAATACAGGATGATCTGTAGACAATTCAAAGCCGTTAGACTGAAGCCAATCTTGTAACCTAGTGATATGTACATATCTACTTTGCAGGGCCGTCTTAAGCATATCCGGCACCATGGTGCAAAGCTCCCTCCGCCCGCCCACCCCGGTTTCCCAGAGTTTTTTAGGGAGGACGGCTCTGCTGGCAGGGCTGGAGGAGGCGGGCAGCGACTGGAGGGCAGCTTCTCCAGTGGGGAAGAGGCGGAGGCTGGACGTGGCACCTCCCGGCTCAGCTGGCCACTTCATGCCACAGTGGCCATGGCAGACGGAGGCTCTGGGCATGACGCTGCTTCAGTACGGCATGGCGGAGGCGGGCGAGGGTGGCAAGCTGATGCTGGGAGGTGCCGCATCCAGCCTCTGCCTCTTCCCCACTGGAGAAGCCCTCCAGAACTTGGTGCCCTGGTGCCCCGCGCCACTAGCCTCTATGGGTAAGACGCATCTGCTACTTGTGTTTCAATGGGAAACACATATGTTAATCAGAAATATAAACACAGAACCTCAGCCTTGGGTTCAGCTTTGCCAGGGACCAAATCATCATTACCCAGGGAGGAGCTCCATTGTCAATATGGAGCTCCCTCACACCAATCTCGCTCCCCCCAATCTCCCTCATCTCGCTTTATTGGCCGAGAGCTGGCATACAGCTTCCAGGTCATGTGGCCAGCATGACAAAGCCACTTCTGGCGAACCAGAGCAGCGCACGGAAATGCCGTTTACCTTCCCGCCAGAACGGTTCTTATTTATCTACTTGCACTTTGACGTGCTTTCGAACTGCTAGGTGGGCAGGAGCTGGGACCGAGCAACGGGAGCTCACCCTGTCGCTGGGATTTGAACCGCTGACCTTCTGATCAGCAAGCCCTAGGCTCTGTGGTTTAACCCACAGCACCACTAACCTCCAAAATATTGGCTCAGCAGATGTTTGGCATGGGCAGATCCCCAAAGGAGGAGTGTTTGGGACAGTTTGGTGGAGTATCATGGAGGAGTGGGAAATGGCTAGAATCCAAAGCTATCCTGATCCCCTGATATGCCCCCAAACGAAATCTCTCTGCTTCTACCCATTTTGTCCTACTATGTTGAAGTGGAAGGCTAAATGCTTTTTGGGGGGTGGGGGAAGAAACCGAGCCTAGAAGTGGATGGAAATATGTACAATCTTTTTCTTAGAACTTCCCATTCAGCCATCTTGAACCTGACAAAAATTTGGATATCATGGTTGAACCATCTTCAGATTCTGCACCTGCCCCCATAATCGGACGGCAGCCTAAATGTGTCCAAATCTGTGTTTTGGTAACACCCTCACCCCCCAAAAAGTTGCAGATTTGTGTGGAAACGAAGGGTAGTAGCCAAGTAATGCATCCCAACAGCCCAAGGAATTTCTGCTTGGGTAAAATAACTTTCCCCACTCTTCTCCCCACCTGAGTACCACCCACCCTCCCCAAATCTTCTCTGGAAGCTTGAGAGGACATCTTAAAAAAAGATTGCAGAGATGGTGTGGGGAGAGAGGTAGGAAGTCCTGTTGCCCAAGCAGAAATGCTTGTAATGATGGAACCCTGACTTATTGCTACTTTGCTACTCATAAGTAAAGGAGCTATGGGTAAAAGTGTGAAATAGATCCATCTGTTCCTACCCTTCTCCCCCACTGCAGTAAATCCAGAATCATTCTTTCAGAAGAACATCAGGTACACATTGCAGTGCACAGGGTTCTGAATCGGAGAGAGTGAGTTAATAATAAAATATATAAGGTGATACAAAAATAGCATTAATGATTTTTCTTCTGCTGCACAGCTGAAAATGCTTCTCTGCTGCCTCTAATAATTGTGAAAATCTTAATTCCAGTCATTGTGAAAAAGGTTAAGGATTAAGCTCCATCTAACTCTGTAAAAGTCAATTTAATTTTGACACAGTATTTCATAAAGCCAGGATTTCTCAATAAGAATTAACAATTCCACTTTGAAGCTTTTTTAAAAAAAACACCCAAACTAGTATCTCTTTTTGGCAAGTGAAACAGTTCTGCTGACAGGTTTAGTCAATACAATTTTGTTTTCCAGACTGTGACCAAAAGCTATGTTAGCAACCAAGCTTGCTGAAATTTAATTATGACCACCCTTATCGCGGACAAAATCAATCAATTATTATTTTTTAAAATCAATTGATTATCATCATGACCAGGAACATTGTTTAATTGATTTGTCTAGGTTTCAAACAGAGAAAAAGTATCATAATAATATAGGTGTGTGGATGGAGAACTCAGTCACCTGCACCACAAAAGGGTGAGGATGTGTGCATGTGCCATTTAGTTCAGTCTTTGCCAACCTGGTGCCTTCCATATTTTTGGACTACAATGCCCATCATTCCTGGCTATTGCCCATGCTGGCTGGGGCTGTTGTCCAAAACATCTAGAGGGCTCCAGGTTGGTGAAGGCTGGTCTAATCTCCACAGCATTTTGACCAGAATATCTCAGCAACTTTTTGAATCTAGGGAGCTGCCCCCTCAACAGTGGAATGAATGTGAAGTAGAGCTTGGATGGCTACCTGTCATGGATTTTTTAGTTGAGATTCCTACATTGCAGGGGTTTGGACGAGATAATTGCCAGGGTCCTTTCCAACTCGATGATTTCAAGTAATCTAGGTGTATCTAAGCCAGGGGTAGGCAACCTAAGGCCCGTGGGCCTTCTCAATCCGGCCCGCAGACAGTCTGGGAATCAGCATGTTTTTCCATGAGTAGAATGTGTCCTTTTATTTAAAATTCATCTCTGGGTTATTTGTGGGGCATAGGAATTCATTCATTCCCCCCCCTCTAAAAAAAAATAAATAGTCCGGCCCACCACATGGTCTGAGGGACAGTGGACCGGCCCATGGCTGAAAAAGGTTGCTGACCCCTGATCTAAGTACTGGTGGACTTCTGGATCATGGGCAGAATGTGTAGCTCTTGTACTTGCAGCAAGTATGCTGGTAGCTATCATAACGAAGAAGAAGAAGAGTTTGGATTTGATATCCCGCTTTATCACTACCCGGAGGAGTCTCAAAGCGGCTCACATTCTCCTTTCCCTTCCTCCCCCACAACAAACACTCTGTGAGGTGAGTGAGGCTGAGAGACTTCAAAGAAGTGTGACTAGCCCAAGGTCACCCAGCAGCTGCATGTGGAGGAGTGGAGACGCGAACCCGGTTCG
Organism: Darevskia mixta; assembly: GCA_034641385.1. Taxonomy (NCBI): domain Eukaryota; kingdom Metazoa; phylum Chordata; class Lepidosauria; order Squamata; family Lacertidae; genus Darevskia; species Darevskia mixta. Next base: position 2,750,843 of record JAWWNH010000149.1, read on the forward strand.
CCAGATTACGAGTCTACCACTCTTAACCACTACACCACACTGGCTCACTGAAACTGCCTCACTGAAAATCGAGGGTTTTAGCCAACAAAGCTGTACTCAGAGTAGACCTGTTGAATATAATGACCCTAAGTTAGCCATGCTCATTAACCCTAAATCAACCCATGCTCGATGGGTTGACTCTGTGTAGGACTAACAGTGCATACAACCCACATTTTTTGGCTTGGAAGGTGAATTACATGCAGAAAATTGTATGAATTTATTGTATAGTTTTACTCCGTGTACAAATGGCTTAAAAGCCACAACCCGCTAAAGAGGGAGAATCTGTATAGGACATGTTGAGTGACTTGGGAGACTGGTGTGAGGAAGAGACAGCAGATAGAATCAGATGGAATAAAATAAAGAACCAAACTCCAGTTTTGAAGCTGAGAATTTGAAAATTTTGAGGGTTTTGGTTTTTTGAATTGCCTTTGCGGTGATATTTAGGAATGTTTTTGATCTGTATTCCTTGGTACATGTGATGGATTGTCTAGAACCAGAATATCACTGTGTTACTGAAGTAGAGATAACATTTCCTATATGTCTAAGAAACAGAATGATCAGTCCAGGTAGACAAGACTTGATTTTATTAATAAAATGTATATTTTCCCCCTCTTTGAGGTGAAAGTTACAAACTTTGGTTTTCTTAAAAAAAAAAAAAAGGAATTCTGAACAGCAAACTGTTGACTTTAAAATCTGTTGTACATATAAAATGTATGCATGATTTAAAAAAAACAGCTGGAAACGAGCTAGTTGAATCTGATATCAATTAATTTAAACAAATTTATATAAGAAATAGTAACAAACATTTATTTTTCAAGTCTTACATATATTATGAAAAATAAGTACAAAAGGATTTGCGTTTTTAAGTTAATATCTATGTCTGACTACCTGGAGAGAGAAAAAAATGTGTTGAGGCCAGGGTAGATTAGCCATGGGGCGGTTGTGGGGCGGTGGAATGCATTGCAAATTATGACTGTTAGGGTCAGAAAATAAGTTCTATAGCTAGCTGTTTCCTCGTTGGTTGCTTGGCAGCTAGGTAGAATCACATGACCTGGACTTAATTTGCCACACCCCAGCAAAGGGAATTCATGAGTAGACCCATATTTCCACTCCTGCATCTCCTTTACTAAGGGAGTAACAGATTCTAGGAATACATAACCAGAACATGGAGCATGTGCATGGGGTCTTCCTCTGGCTCTTCCTGCAAACCACTGAAAGGATGACCAGTACTGACAGTATTCAGCACCAATTGGCCAAAACAACCCCACAAGCAATAACTTGACCTGGTCTACTAGCACCCTTTAACAGCAGCTGGGTTTGCAGAAATCAACAGGTGAAGCTTTTCATGCTAATATCTGCTCAGCAAGCTCATCAACGTGTTAAAAGACACATCTACTGGAGCTGGTATAAATATTGGCAATCCTACACACGCCTGAGAGTAGATGGCTCTCACCATCTTACTTTCTTGATATATGGTTTTCTGTTGGGCTCCAATGTTCCTCGACTGGGACTCAAGAAAATAAATACTGATGGGGATGAGAGGATAGGATCTGAGACTTCTTATATTGAATGATGTCCAGGGCAGGAGATACTAATCTTGGCTCACATATAACGGTGTAATTCCATCAGACAACTGATGGGGACACAACCCATAAATAATGGTTTAGAATCCGGTTTCAGTATCTATGTGACAAAATTCAGGTGAGGTACAAGAAACGGAATGGCCATAGGCTTCTCCGGGTATTCAAAAATAATGCATGTGGGCTCAGTTGGGGGGGGGGGTTAGTTGGTTGTTTAGACATGCACACTGGCTGTTTCTCTGATGTTTCTATGTGCATCGGATATACCTGCTCCCCCTCTCCGCTTTCTTGCATTTTCAGGGTTTCTCGCTGCAAGGCGGCTGCTAAGCATGTACACACTTAGAAGGCCCCTTCAGAAAGCTTGGAGGTGGACCCAGGTACACCTGGTACCCACATCCTGCCCCTACCCAGTTTGAGCCTCATATATTCTTTCTGAATGTCTGAAGAAGACTCCCACGATAGGTTATTTGAGGGCCTCCTTTTGATGCTGCCTGTAGGGCACGGCAGACAGAGCATGCATGCATCTCCACCTAGCTCTGGTAACATCTCTCCACGTGAGAGGAGATCATGGGGCAGCTCCTCCACATACCCATGTTGCTCCAGTTTTGGGGATGAGCAGCAACACTGCTATAGCAAGGAGCCATAGAATAGACTCCATCTACATGGCCCCAGCCTCCCAATATTACCAAAGAGGAACAGGACGATCAAATGCATGAGCAGCTCCCACACTCTAAAAGTAGCATCAGAAGAGGCCCTGCATCACATCTGCTACACGTTCATTTTAATCATACATGTTTCCCATTCCCAAACCTAAGACTTGCTTATTTTCGGCATATATCAATATATATATTTTTGAAATTTCCTGGCATCAGAAAAGGAAAAGGAAAAAAAAGTCTGAGGTATAGCACCATGGAACAGCACCTCAATTTGGTACTTTCCTTCTTGGAGTTCCTTATCACAAAGCAGTAACAGCAGAGACGTGTATTACTCAAATGTTTCCAGTTCTGCCACCTGAGGTTTTCCTGGTGACTACAAATAACAGAACTCTTAAACAGCAATATATACAAAGGGTTTTTTATTATTAATATTATTATTATTAATCAGAAAAATATGGGATTGGATTCACTGGAAATTACAACTTTATTTTTTCATAATACATACGCAGTATTGACAACATAATTTTGAAATCATTATAACGGAAGAGCCAGTTGCGATTCAGGGACACATGCAAGTTTTGGAAATGGACACAGAAAGGACAGCGTTGTACTGTACATAGAATAATTACAGTTTATTAAACATACCTTCTTAGCACCTCTTATGTTGTGATGGGAGGAGCACCATGACATTCAATTTTACAGCACCAAAATATCAAGGGAGGGGCAGGTGGTTTGGGGCGGAATGGAACGGTGGAGGATTTTCAGTTAATTGACCCCACGTTGTCTGTCTCTGCTGCAGGATCCTTCATAATGGGCCAAACAAGTTTAAGTCATGTGATTCTGGTCCTACTGGGGCAACAGGTGTTTTCCAGAGAAGACATACATACATGGTGAGACATATTTTTCTATTCCATTCTTATTCAAAACTTGCATGTGGCATCAGGTGGGGTTGGTGGGTAGCACCAAGGTGCATTTTGTCTTCGTTGACGGTCTTCTCTTTGTTTCTAATCTTAACCGAGGAAACAGACGGGGCCAATTTCAAATCCAAACTTCTGATTCTGATCACCAAAGTCATTGATCATCACATCAAAAATAGGCACTTGGTCAATTTTGGGAGTATCAATTTCAAGAACAGTCTTTGCATAGCCTTTTCGTGTCTGTAAGAAAAACACACAAACCAAAATGAAAGTAAGTTGTCAGTTAATGCAGTAAAGACCTGTAAATTTATCCTAGATTGTCTGTAATAGGGCTGGGGAACCTTCCTTACGTCAAGGGCTATATACAGTGGTACCTTGGTTCTCAAACTTAATCCGTTTCCGAAGTCCGTTCTAAAACCAAAACGTTCCAAAACCAAGGCGTGCTTTTCCATAGAAAGTAATGCAAAATGAATTAATCCGTTCCAGACTTTTAAAAACAACCCCTAAAACAGCAATTTAACATGAATTTTACTATCTAACAAGACCATTCCTGGTTTAGGGTTAGAGTTAACTTTTTGGATTGGGTTAGTGTTAGGGTAAGGATTAGAATTAGGGTTCGGGTCTGTGATGTTTTCTTGTGATTTTGATTCATTTGCAGTTGGTTTGCTTTTTTCAATTTGTTGTGTTGCCGTTTTTTCATGAGTTGCAAGTTTGTTGGCTTTGTGGTTTTCTGGATAGTTTCAGTTTTAATTTTAAATGCTCAGCTGGGGAGCACGAAGCCTTTTGCATTGGTAATGCAAAAGCAGGTAGGACTTTCAGGTGCCTCAGAAGTGCATTTAATAAGCTGATGCATTATAAAAAGCTACTTTTTTTGCACATCTTAACCAACTCTCAAATGACAGCCTGCATTTTGATTGGGTCTAGTCTCAGAAAAACACTGCCACTAGGGAAAAAATTCCAAGTGGCTATCACTATATCTATTTATCACACCCAGTTTTTCTCTGAGCAATGGGGTGGGTTAGGCAATGTGCCAGACTCATTTTGTGGGGAAAGCCAATGTGCTGGAGATGAATTGCCTTCTCACCCAACCATGGTCTAATGTGGAGGGACAGAAAAGGGAGGATGACGTCTTGCTTCCTCCAGGAACCATGCTGCCATGTCTGGCTGGGGTTCCCACCAAATGCAGGCACTGCTGCAGCTAACAATGCACATTATGGGAGCTGGGGAAACAGGATGGGCAGAGGAAGGACTGTGGGTGACAGGGGCAGTGTAGTCATGGGTAAGGGCAAAGGAAGAGCTCATCTAGTCCAGCATTCTCTTCTCATAGTGACCAACCAGATGCCTAGGGTGAAGCCCAGAAGTCAAACATCAGGGCAATAACTACAGCAATGGCATTCTTCCATGGGGTGAGGGGGGGGATTGGTGAAGCGGGTGGGTTGTGGGATCATCAGAGATGGTAAATCAGAGATAGCAAGAGTAATAAAAAGGAATTGTTATTTAAGGGAACTGAATTTAATTCTAAATTATATTCCGGAAATGTGGGAGATTTCAGGGGGTCAAAAAAAATGGATGTACCGTGCTATATTAGAAGCAAAAAAACTTGTTTTGATGAATTGGAAGAGCCGCAAGAAGATTCCACTGAGCACATGGATTGATAATATGGACAGATTAGCTACATACGAATGAATTGCATGTCGTCGCAAAATAAGAATGGATAAATATGAAGAAATCTGGAATGAATATTTAAGTGATAAGGCGGACAGTGGTGGGAGGTAGAGGGAGGCGAGAGAGGTGGGGAAATAGTGTTTAAAGAAGAAGAAGAAGGGTCTAGTCATAGGTATATCAGTGTATTTAAATCGGAATTGTCAAACTGTGTTATTATTGTCATTATGGTTTTTATTGTTTGTTTTTTGTGGTTGATGTTTATATCAAAAAATGATTAAATAAATTAAAAGAAGAAGAAGAAAAAGAAGGGAGGGACACATTTAAAAAGGGAATTGCTTTGAATAAATAGAACCAGGGGGTCATGGAGAAGCGAATCACAAGGATGGCAAACAAGCCAGGGTTATGTAACCCACAGGATTCCTGAGGTTACGTCTATAATGCCTCAATACTTGTGAAACTTCTCAGACACACTTTCCTTAATACTATTCTATCCGTATCAGATTTCAGTGCCACTTCAAACGGCAGCTCATCGGATAAGAAGAGGAGGAGACTTTTTAAAAAATGAAAGCTTTGGTATTGCTTTCACTTGGCATTTTCTGCTTTAGAGAGAAATTATATTAAAATGGTAGAAGGAGGCCTTCCATTTGCAGCATTATTCTTATTCATCTTTTTCTGTGGCACACTGTAGAGTACAAATGCTTTCCCATTACTATCTTACATCTCAATCCTCTTTCTCCAGTGACTTGGCTTGTCAGTGCATTTAGAACAGCTCACTGTCTGGTTTTATTTTATTCTATTGGTCTTTCCTTAAGTTATGGGCTAACATTACTTTCCCTTCTTCTAAAGTTTAAAAGTATTCTAATTATTGCTATTTTAAAAGGAGACGACACTGCGTAGGTGAAAAACTAACTACAGAAATGAAATATGGTTTTGTTTTTTTAAAAAGGTCTTTGGAGACACGCGTGATAGCATTAAGCTGAACTCATTTGATTAAGATGGCAGGTTAGCTTAGTAAAGCAGAAAAGCATATCGTGGGCTTATACTTACCGCACAGCCATCGTGAAGAACTTTGATGTAAGGATTGTTGTCATAAGACATCTCTTCATCGTTTGAGCCTAAGAACCTCAGTGCTTTGTCATAGCTGTCAGAAGACACGTCATGCCATGCCACTGACTGATGGCAGTTATAAGTGAAGTTCTGTCGGGCAGAGGCACTCAGTAGTTTAAGGAATGTCATTTGGACCATATTAATGGAATTGCCTTCAGCATCCACGTAAGAAAGCTGAGGAGTAAAAACAAAGGAACACATAGATCCATGAAACAGGCACATAAACATGTGGTCGGTTCTCCTTTTCAAGTGCAAAACAAGATTACACTTGACACAAAAACGCATTAACTGGCTTCCCTATAAATCAACTGACACAATCCTGTTTGCTGTCCCATTAAGAATGCAGTCAAGCCATGAATCAGTAAACAGAGCCTCTTTGGGCAGCACTACATGATTACGCATTTGGGCTGCAAACTTTTACCAGAAGCCGAAAACCATCGCAAATGGTGACCTGTAACCTTGCAACAAACAAACGAACATCATTCTACAGATACAACTTCAGTTTGCTGCAACTCTGCGGCCTGGTTTAGATGCTTCCCCAAGTCAAAAGTGCAGCTGCATGCTTCCTTCCAACACCAGTCATGGCATTGTTGGCTCCAACAATGAATTTTGTAATAATGCTTTTCCAGCCTTCCATAGGGATGCGGGTGGTGCTGTGGGTTAAACCACAGAGCCTAGGGCTTGCCAATCAGAAGGTTGGCAGTTCGAATCCCTGCGACGGGGTGAGCTCCCGTTGCTCGGTCCCTGCTCCTGCCCACCTAGCAGTTCGAAAGCACGTCAAAGTGCAAGTAGATAAATAGGTACCACTCCGGCGGGAAGGTAAACGGCGTTTCCGTGCGCTGCTCTGGTTCGCCAGAAGCGGCTTAGTCATGCTGGCCACATGACCTGGAAGCTGTACGCCAGCTCCCTTGGCCAATAAAGCAAGTTGAGCGCCACAACCCCAGAGTCGTCTGCAACTGGACCTAATGGTCAGGGGTCCCTTTACCTTTAGCCTTCTATAACTGTGAGAATGTGTCACATTTAGGTCCAATGTGCAGAAAAACAAGCTGTGAAACTTATCAAATGCTAAAAAATTAACAAGTGCCAAAATCTTAGGCTTAAAGGCCTGGGCCAAATGGACCTCCTGCCCTACCCTTTGATTGGCCCTGCTTTCTCCTTGACATTTTAGCTCTCTTCATGCAAGGAGATTCTGAGGTAAATTTACTTAGTCCTTAACCTGTGCCTTTCTGCATTCCCTTTTATCTGGAAGCTTTTAAAGTCTGATGTTTTATTATGTTTTTATATGGGCTGGAAGCCCTCTAGAGTGGCTGGGGTATAAATAACAATATTATTATTATATACTTGAACATGCTAACTGAAGTTTTGCAACCTGAAGATAGAGTAACTGTTGAAAAGAAGTTTAAATCTGAACATCTTTTCCAGCTTCAGCAACATACTGTTCTATATATGTCCTCCTGTTTATCATAAAATAGTTTTGTTCTTAAAAAAATTTTTCATTAGCACTTCAGATCAGTTACAGGTTTCTTGTACATCACGTTAGCTGAACTTAGCATCTGAAGGGGAAAAAAGATTTTACTAGTACTGCATTTCTTTTACCCGTACTACGTTTTCAATAACTTTCATAGTGGGAATGTGTTTTGATAGTCAGCAATACATTCTCCAGCAAGGACAAGGTGAAAATAAAGTCCTCACCAGAATACCTATTTGAAATTTAATAATATTGCTTCTTACGCTGAGAGAATAAGTGTGTGTGTGTGTGGGGGGGGAATCTAATGAAAACAAAACAGTTGTTTTCTGTTGGGAATAAGATGAAAATTGTTTTATGCAATATAAATTATTTTTGTTCCCTCCCCCCCAAAAAAAGAACTCCAAATTTGCCTTCATTTTAAAATATGCTTCCTCATTCCATTTAAGCGACTGAGATTTGCATTCAGAGTTGGCTGTTAAATTCAGGATTTATACCATGTGCTGGAAACTAACTTTGAGTGCATCTTTGTAGCTACTGAAGTTAATAAAATATGTCCATTTTTCTATTAATTGTTTAGGACATGAGACATAACAATAAAAACATCTCTCCCTTCCAGTAAGTTGTCACAACAAAACTGACAGGAAGTCAGCATTTTTGGATAAAGCTGCTTCTCAGCCCAACTTATTAAGAAATCCTTCCCACTGCTCTTTTTCATTGCCTCTAGGTTAGACACGCTCTGGATGCTGCCATCTGTATATCAAGGATGCACACAGAGAGATTCTCCCAGGAGCTGTCCCTCAACTGCGGAATTTGTTTCTTCAGCAAAGCTTGAGCCTGATGATCTGTCATGTGCCCCAAGTCCTGGAGATGGAGTGGACTATAATATAAACCAGCTGCAACTACAGACCTAAAACGAGCAAGGGAAAGAAGAGGCCTTGCAGGCAGCAGAGAGCTCATTGCGTACACTTTGGTCCTGACCCTGAGCACCAGAAAGGAAACTATGGGCAAATGACTGGATGTGATGATGAAAGTCGCTCAGAACAAACTTACACACGGATTGCCCATGGTGGGGATCAAAAGGGATGCAGTCAAAATGTCAAATACGTTGCTGGCGTGTTGTATCTTGTGTAATTCCCAGAAAAGCAAACCTACATGCAGAGACCATGTTTTGTTGCACACTGATTGAGATTAATTTTGTGCTGTGCTTTCAGAGCCCCACCTCCACAGAGAGATGTTTGGGGTTTGTGTGTCCTGAGTTCAATTCATTTTGTGTGTGTCTCGTTCTTGGGTGTGGTTGCAAATGGCCAATTGTCTTTTGTGCCAGACCCAGAAAAAGTAAACCTGCATGTTTTCCACCCACTGATTGATTTTGCTGGACCTGGGCATGTGAGTATGGACTCGGTTGCCTATTAAATTCCAGAGTAAAGAAATTATGACTTACCAGCTTGCCTCTCTTAAATTCACTAAACCAGGTTCCTGGATTCTCCTTGGGCCATGATGAAATCCTTACCTGCAAGAGAAGATCAGATACGGCAAGTGTTAATTATGTCGGCAAGAAAAGAGTGGGAATTAACAGAGTTTTACATAAACACTGCTAAATTAATCTCCTTTTTTAAAAAAAGAAGAAGAAACCTGGGCTCTGTGCCTAGTTCTAATCATATTTGCAGTTCTGCAGATAGAAATTTATATCCAATTCTCAGATTACATATTAAATAACCAAATACATTAATTGGATTGTTCAGACAGATCTGTGGGAAACCGGTTGCAAGTACTTTATCTCTTGGCAGAGGGTCTGCCCAGATGGTCTTTGGCTCCTTTCAAATGTTATATAGTCTTGTGATCCTAATTGAAACAGTTATGTCTTCCTGCAAGAGAGAGGGACGAACCATTAAAAGCTAACATAGATTTCAGCTGTACAGTCTCAGTCTGATCAGTGCTTGGTCGGGAAGATGTCCTGGGTCCTCATGGAAGATGCTTAGAGCTTCCCTTTGGAGTTTAAATGGGATTTCCTCCTTCAGCTTCTCCTCTGTGAATTGTACTGCCCAGAGGCATAGCAAGCCCAGGTGGTACCCGGGGCGGATTTTTTTTTGTCAACCCCCCCACTTTAATTTTTTTTAAATTAAAAAAATTAAAAAGTGTCACCCCCCTCTGATGGTGCCACTTTGTGAGGTGTGGGGGTTTTGTGTGTGTGTGTCTATTATCTCTTCTTTCAATAAAGTTAAAATAAAAAATAATAAAAATAATAATAAAAATTAAAACATTTTAAAAAAATTAAAAAGTGTCACCCCCCTCTGATGGTGCCACTTTGTGAGGTGTGGGGGTTTTGTGTGTGTGTGTCTATTATCTCTTCTTTCAATAAAGTTAAAATAAAAAATAATAAAAATAATAATAAAAATTAAAACATTTTAAAAAAATTAAAAAGTGTCACCCCCCTCTGATGGTGCCACTTTATGAGGTGTGGGGGTTGTGTGTGTGTGTGTGTGTGTGTGTGTGTCTATCATCTCTTTTTTTTCAATAAAGTTAAAATAAAAAAATAATAAAAAATGATAAAAATAAAAAAATAAAAAATGTCACCCCCCCCTCCGATGGTGCCACTTTGTGAGGTGTGGGGGTTGTGTGTGTGTCTATTATCTCTTTTTTTCAATGAAGTTAAAACAATTTTTAAAAAAGTGTCACCCCCCTCTGGGGTGGAACCCGGGGCGGCCCGCCCCCCGCCTCCCGTTGCTACGCCCCTGGTACTGCCCATATCCTCTGAATATTTATCAGGGACAGGCAGGAGTCCTAGGGGTGGGCAGAGGAGCAGGAGGATGCCGACCCCTGATGTAGGCAGTTAGAGATGGGAGAAGAGCTGCAGGAAGGCACAGAGCTGGAAGGGACAGTCCCCAAGAGAGTTGGGCCATTAGAATCTTCTCCATCTCCTCCATCTCTGAGGATGGGCTTAAAGCACTGGAGCTGCCACACAGCAGAAATCGACGGTTGCTTGCACACACCACCGTGTCAGATGAGGGGGTTTCAGTGAGCTGGAAGGGATGTGGTCACGCTGTTGCTCCAGCTGTCCCAGTTGGAGCACAAGTCTGAAGTAGATGTCTAGCTTGCTAATTAGCAGGAGTGGGGTGCCGATCCCTTGCGCCTTAGGAGCTGATGCAATTGGTTGCTTTGCCAATGAAGAACTAGACTTCCAATAGCCTGTGCTCAATGTTTGATATCTTCTCTTGAGAAGCCACAGAATCTGATTTCAATACTTGATATTTCGTAGTAGGAGAAGAACAGCCCTGTTGGATATGACCAGAATTGTCTATCCTGCCCAACAGTCCTTTGAAGGTGCATTTAATTTGTGCTCACAGCTCTCAATCCAAGAAGAAGAACATGTTTGGAGGAAAGATAACTTTAGAAATATGTAACTCCTCAAAATCGTTTCTTCTGCATATTCCCCATTTTACCTTAATGACAAATGTTAATTTATCATTAACATGTGTCGTGTCATTAAGAGCTGGACCATAAAGAAGGCTGATTACCGAAGAATTGATGCTTTTGAATTATGGTGCTGGAGGAGACTCTTGAGAGTCCCATGGACTGCAAGAAGATCAAACCTATCCATTCTGAAGGAAATCAGCCCTGAGTGCTCACTGGAAGGACAGATCCTGAAGCTGAGGCTCCAATACTTTGGCCACCTTATGAGAAGAGAAGACTCCCTGGAAAAGACCCTGATGTTGGGAAAGATGGAGGGCACAAGGAGAAGGAGACGACAGAGGACGAGATGGCTGGACAGTGTTCTCGAAGCTACCAACATGAGTCTGACCAAACTGCGGGAGGTAGTGGAAGACAGGAGTGCCTGGCGTGCTCTGGTCCATGGGGTCACGAAGAGTCGGACATGACTAAACGACTAAACAACAACAATTTGTCATTAATAGAATTTGTACTGTTAAAATGGGTCAAGCCATTGTGAGAGGTGTTCAAATTTGGGGAGCTTGGATAGTTACAATGGAATGGTCTCGGTGGGGTGCACATTTTTATTTTTTATTTATTTATGGTTATTACTGTGTCAAAATAAGTAATGATTTATAAAAATGTGTATTATGAGATAAACTTAAAATTCTGTATTTCAATACAGATTAAAAAGTGAATTTTCATGCAGATTTAAAAAAAATAAAAAATAGTAATTATGGAATAGTGTAGGAACAGGACAGAGCAGAACCAGAATGAGTGAATGCATTGGACCAGAACTAAATTTAGCTTTCCACCCTTAGCAAAGCAATGCAGAGATCTGATTCTGTGCATGAATCCCTTCAGCCAGCAGGATTTGGGCTTGAGTATGGAGATGCCCCATGTAAACTGTAGTCGGGCAAGGAGAATCAAGCAAGAGCAGTTGTCGCCCACTTTCTGCGAGGAGCCAAGAAGCAGCTCGCATGCACACACCGAAATGGTTCCACAGAAAGGGTTAAGAGAAATAAGAACAGAGAGAAAAATATGACTTTACTTTCCAGGATGGAGCCTGAGCTTCATGCCCTCATTAGAAATGGCTACACAGCTGTGGTGTGAGAAGGAAAATAAATGTTGCTGGCAAGCAGGTGCAGTCGGCTTACATCTGCACTGCGTGAGGGAGTGGGGAGGGCCTCCGATCTCTGCTAACACTGTATTATCACTTCACTGCTTTGTTCAAATTTATGTAAATGTAATGGAGTAATTATCCTGCACGGAAAGGCACATGAACAAAAATGTGACAGGATTTTTTTCTCTCTCTCTGTTTTAGTCACAATCTTGAAGCAACACAGTAGGAACCATCAACAACAAATGTGGAGAAGACGGGTACTTACTCCTTCTGACTTCTTATCTGGATATATGCAAGTTTCTCCGCCTGCTGTGAAATTACAGTACACTTTGAAAGAGTCCCCGGAACAGCCCTGGTTAGGATCAATCCAATACTCTCCTGTGAAATGAAGAAGAAGGGGAATTACTCCCAATAATTCATTAAGCCGTTGCTCAGCCTTTACTGCCATCTAAATGAGGTTGTAAAAAAAAAGTGCGATGATGAGATTAGACATTTTGTACCTTCACACAGAATAAAATGCCCTCCCTATTATTTTCTGTTCTCACAATATAGGCTTGCGAATTTATCTTGTGCTTCAGAAAACATAGGCAACAATTTCTGAAGGACTTTACAGCGACACTGCATGGGAGTTAGAACCACAGCAGACAAATAGACAGGTCAACAAAGACTTTTTCCTCAGGGGCACAGCACCCGTGGAGTGAGAAACCGGCTAAGTAGGGTGAACAGCAGGTCCAGAATCTAACCTCTACCAGGCATACAGCCTGAGCGGGGAAGGAGGAGGGAGATCTGTGATACACACATAAATCAGCACCACTGTAATGAGCAAGAATTGCTTTACACATTTATAAATATGGTTTTCTCTTCTAGGACTGTACTACTTTAGAATGTAAGGGAGGAATCACATTATTGAATGGTTCCCATGTATTTGAATGCTCCCTGCATGTAGAAAATCTGCATGTCAGGAAGGAGGCTAGATGCTCCCTGATGTGCTAGCTTTCTACGGACAATGGATTTTTGACCCGGGTAAATAAGCAACCGTATGATATCCTTAACAAGAAGTGCTGCAGTTCCAACAGAAAGATAGGTAAAGGTAAAGGGACCCCTGGCCATTAGGTCCAGTCGTGACCGACTCTGGGGTTGCTGCGCTCATCTTGCATTAGTGGCCGAGGGAGCCGGCGTACAGCTTCCGGGTCATGTGGCCAGCATGACAAAGCCACTTTCTGGCGAACCAGAGCAGCACACGGAAACGCCGTTTACCTTCCCGCTGCAGCGGTACCTATTTATCTACTTGCACTTTGACATGCTTTCGAACTGCTAGGTTGGCAGGAGCAGGGACCAAGCAACGGGAGCTCACCCCGTCGCGGGGATTCGAACCACCAACCTTCTGATCGGCAAGCCCTAGGCTCTGTGGTTTAACCCACAGCACCACCCGCATCCCAACAGAAAGATACAAAGAGTAAAATGGAAGAGGGGGAAAGCTGAGTCTGAAGGAAATATTACCCTTCAGGTACAAGTGCAGCTTTGACACAATAAAAACAATACTGCCTTTGAGGATATCAAAACCTAAGACTGGGTCAATAAGCAATAAAATATAACTCTTATAAACTGCTTGGATTTTTGTGTGGCAATTATTATGAACTGCCGGCTCTGTTCACCTTATGCAGCTTCTCATAAGACCTGCTTAATTCCTCCTCAAGACCACATCTCTTTTTTCTTTGCAATGAAACTAATATGCTCTATACAGTAACCAAAATATACTTGATGAAAGGGGGGAAACATCACATGATAAAAGGAATATGAAAGCAGAAAGACTGCGTGAATGCTAGTCTCTTCATTTAAGCCTTGCCAGAGGGTTAAAGAAAATTCCAGCTAGGACAGAGAATTATAAATCAGATTCCTCTTGAACAACACGGCCTGTTTTCTATTGCTCTGCAACCTACTGCGGCCGAACGTAGTAAATATTAGTGATATAAATGCTATTTAAATGCGAATATATATTTGCTGTTTAATGTGGGGCTGCCATTAGGTCTGGAAGCTTCAGCTATAGCTGGTGCAGAAATCTGAGGCTGGACTGGTAATGGGAACAGACTATTGCCAGCACATTTTACTGCTGTTAAAGACCTGCACTGGCTTCCAATCTGCTTCTTGGACCAGGTTCAAGGTTCCTGTACTAGTGTACAAAGCCTTGAACAACTTGGGCTCAGGATACCTTAAAGACTGCCTTGCCTGACTGTCCCACGTCAACCACAGAGATGATCTGGGGGAGAACCATGAGTTGGTCCCTCATAGACCAGAAGAATGATTTATGTCAAGAAGGAGACCTACAATACCTTCAGTGTAGGGGACCCTACTCTATGCAGTTCCTTCCCACTAGAAATCAGGCAGACACTGTCTCTGCTAAGTTTCAGACCTCAGCTTAAAATGGCATTATTTCAGGAAATCTTTGCATCATGAATGTTGCTCTACGGTTCTCAGCATTTTAAATTGAGTATGTTTTATTTTTTTTCTGTAAGCTGCTTTGGGACATATGCCAAGTCATCTTATGATTACTGCCTGACCCCTGCACGTCAATCCTGGCCCACTCAGCCATTTTTTCTGTTATATTTTATTACATTTTCACATATACACTCCAATAAAGAATATTTTTTTTCTTTTGTTGACTTCCCACCCCGTTTTCCATGGTGTTTCCATTTCTCCCCCTTTGCCGCACCCTATCTTCTATCTCTTGGACCATAACAACAATTCAATTATCTCTAATTCCTTCCGTTGCTCATAGTTCAAATCCTGCTTACGAGAGCATCATTCTATAGTATTTCTTTAAGTGGTCAAAAAAAAAAAAAAGGTTTCCATTCTCCCACAAAACAATCCTCATTAGGTTTTCTTATTTTGCCTGCTAACTTTGCCAATTGTACATAGCCCACCACCTTTCTTATCCATTCTTCCCACTGTAATAAGAATTTTAAGGTCTTATATATATAATAAATGTTCATAAGTATACCAAGCAAACAGGGCCACATGTCTGGAGCGGCGCGGGAGGACAGGCCTGGCACCATTTTTGACTCCCAAGCTGACCAGGTGTTTCTCTGCAAGGGGGTGGGGGAGCCTTCCAATTGTCTCAGGAATTGAGGTGATAATTCCTGGCATCCTGATGCCTGAGTGCCAGACGGGTGGCCATTCCAGAGATGGCAGGGCCAGATGGAGACAAAAGGGTGTGATTGGCTTGGCTGGGAAACGGAAATGTAAATATCTCTTTTGTTTCGCTTGATGGGTTTTGGTGGAGGGTAAGAGGAGACATGGGGCAGGGTCCAGGATGCTCAGATTACTGCCACCAGACCTCCCCTTTCATGATGTAACCATGATGTATCTGGGGGGTGGTCTTGGGCTACACCCCTACTGTGATGTATTCTGTGATGTATGTATGATGTATTGGGGGGTGGTCTTGAGCTGGAGGGGGGCAATTTCAAAAATCTATATAGGAGCTTGCACACCATTGTTCTGGGTTCCTCCTCCCTCCTGCATGTAGTGAGTGAGGACCCTGTTGCAACAGTGTTAATAAAGATCAGGTTTTCTAGCTGCTTTGCTTCTCAATATTCTCTGGTTGGCCTCTGTTATTTTCTCCTACCGATGGAGAACCTACAAAGGACTCTATAAGGGCTCTTGTGTACCCCATAAGGGAATAAGGACAGATTTTTGTTTATAACAGACACTCAGCCATTTTAGTGGTTCCAGGGTAATACAAGGCTGAGTTTAGGGGGTTGCGTATCCTATTCAGTTTGTTAATGCCCTTCTCTTGGGCCCAACAAAACCACTGCCTCAGCTGAAGCAGGAACAAAGCTGATAATTATTATTCATGTGGTAATTCTCACATCACCACCACCACTACCACCAATCCCCCACCATCAATACCACCTTGGGCTGGTCTCGGAAGACCCCTCTGCAGATGTCTGGACAACCTATGGCAACAATTGCTGGTAAGTATGCGATCCCCTTTCCTCTTTTGAAATTGCTCTTCAGCCATACTGCCAAGTTTTGCATTCTCCTCCTTTATCACCATTGTGTACGGTCATAATCCCTGAACACTTGGAGTGTCTGTCCTTGATCATGCTATTTAAAATGAATTGATATTCACAGTACCATGTAGCACTTTTCCTGCACAGTAAATGTGAATTATTTTTACTTCAGCAAATATTTCATAATGGGAGATGCCATCCTCCTTCGTCCACCCATAAACAAGCTAACAGCCCCCCCCCCAAAAAAAACAAAGTTTCTTCAGGTAGTGCTAAAGTACTAAGGGCTTAAAAAATAAAATCCTGCATGAATGGATTTAATAGGCATTTTATTTAGTTCTTTTTAGAGGCTTTATTAGCCATATAACTAGAATAAATGACCTGACATTATAGTTTAGCAAATCACAACTTCAGCGCATTTGCCTTTTGTCATGTAACATTAACATACCATCTGGGAAGTCTGGGTGACAGAGCTGGAGATCCTTGCATGTTCGGGCCGGGTTGTTCTGAGTCCCCATTGGGTATTTCATGTGCTCAATGTCCTGCTTCAGAGAGTTAAGTGAGCCAAAGATTTCCTCCATGCCGTCGGTGTAATCCAGGATGCTGTCGGCTGCATCGGACATCATGGCATCTGAAGATCTTCTGGTCTTTTTGGGTGACTGGATCGGCAAAGGTTGAATCACCTCACCCGGAGGGCCCTGGGGAAAGCAAAAGCAATGACCTTTCCCTGCCACTTTTTTAGAAAGCCACAGAAGATTGGGTAGAAAGCCTAAGGGATATTAAGCTATTCACTTCGATTCAGGGCATGAAAACAAAATCCTCTTAAAAGCAAGACTGCGGCATCAAGGTGACAATTGGAAGCCTACACATCACAGAGGATCCCCAGGGGTTCTCTGCAGGGGATAGGCTTCCCCCTTCTGATTTTTTGGCCCTTCAAACTTCCACATTCAGGGGGCAAAAGAAGCACATTTGTCTCATTCCTGGCCATGTTAAGTCTGTGACAGCCAAGGGAAGGGGGAGGCCTCAAAACCTCCGCTTTCTCTGTTGGTCAACATCTTTGCATAGCTGGAGGGTGCTGCTTTGAATGTGGACTCACTCAGAACAGGACCAAGTTGCGTGTCGAGGTCCCAAACCACCCCTACAAATAATTCACACTTCAGACATAATTTTTGGTTTTGGTTTTTTGGCATGAATTTGGCCACAACTTTGTTAAATTACAAGAAATGTGAGTGGTTGCATAGGCATTGGTCCAGACTATCTGTCCCCCAAGGACAGAACTGACAATTGTCAGTAAAGGGGAAAAGCCTTCCAGGTAGAGATAGTGGGCCGGGTGGTCTGACCCTCCCCTCTTCCCACAGATTCCCAGGGGCTCTTGCGTGGCCCTGGCCCCCGACCGGGGGATACGGACAAAAGCAAGTCGAGCTCCTGGATTCCTTTAATGGAATTCCCCACACACCATCATCAATTGAGAGGGGCAAACGAAGTCAACAGCCCCTTCCTCAATTGCGGAGGGACAAACGCAGTCAACAGTCCCATCCCCCAACCAACATAATAATGACCAATGCCTAACCGCCAACCTTACAAGTTGTGACTATTTGCTACGCAGTAGGCGAAAACCAGATGGCACAAGCCAATCAGCCAAATGGAAAAATTCCTACCAGGCCCCTGCCCCAACAGCAGACGACACCATGACAGGCATAGCAAGGTCAACACAGAGGCCTAAAAATAGGGAGGGAGGGCGGGTGATCCAAAGCACGCAGCCAAAGAGGGAGCTCCTGCTGCGCGCAAACCATTTCTAAATGCTGGGCTGTCCATCACAATTGGCAACATACATTTCTCCCCAACAACAGCCCCAGGGGCCAATCATAGTAGTGGCCATCCAAACAAACCCACCCAGCAACAAAGGGGTAGTTTGTTAGCCCCCACCGCAACACGTGCTCTCCATGATGGAGAACCCGCTCTACTTTCTGGTGGTTTGGTATTTTTCTTGCTACTAAAAAAAAGAAAATGCTTTGGCTTATTTCCAAGCTACAATGGCTCACTGATTTATACTTGTGGCCCACTGAGCTGCCTTCGGTCCTATCAGGGGGAAAGGTGGGGTAAAAAATAAATATAGGAGAAGGAGGAGGAAGAGGAGAAGGAAAGCCCATATTGTGGCCTGGCAACTCCCTTGTATTTTCAGAGACAGACAGACAGGAGTTTTACTGAGCCACTGTTTGGTTTCCATAGCTAATACTTATGATTATTAAAATTATTATAACTGACAGCTGAGTTGCATTTGGTCTGTGTCACACATTAGGTCCATAGACAAAGAGCTGATGAGGGTAATTGCTGCTTTGTATTTACAAACAAGTTGCACTTAAAAATCAGGCCAGAGTCAATGCTGCGTATCAGAAAACCAGTGCGTCCTTCATTTCACACCAATTTGATAACTTAGCCTGATATTACTGCTGCAGCATTTGACTATCAAGTATGTGCTTCAAGTAGGCCTGATCAAATATTCACACATGGAAATGTGGACATTGACAGATTACCTATTAGTGTAACTTATAAAAGCCAATTTAAATGTTGGGTTTAAAATGTCAATAATTGCAAAGAGGGAGAGGGAGAAATCTTACGAGACTGCAAGCTTCACACGAAACTCTTGCAAATCCCTGCTATTTGATGTGTATCTAGTGTTCCTTGATTAAGCAAGTAAAGCTTTCCACCCGGGCATTCCTAAAAAATAATAAATTTTGGTGACTTGTACTAATCAAGGAAATTTGCACCATTTCACTATTTTTCCCCATAAGTTGTTCCACATTTTTACTGTTTTGCTAGTTGTAGAAAGCGGCAAGGAGCTATAGATGCACAGAAAGTGAATTCTCATCAGAAGGACGTGGTTTCCACCCAGTAACTAGCACAACACTTGCAACATTCATTAGGTAAGTATCCATTTTACTTACAGGAGGTCCAGGGGGTCCAGGTAAACCGCCATCGCCCTTCTGACCACCAGGACCCTATGAAGGAGTACAAGGGACACCATATTAGTGGTCATTTTGTAACCGACTGGAACAAAGAACAGTCAGCAATGGAAAAAGAAAGATGAATCAAGAATCAACTTTATTTCAGCTTTAAGCTCATAACAGAAGACAACACAAGAACAGCAGTTACACTCACACAATTGAATTTAAAATTATTGGCAATAAAATTAGTGGTAATCAAGACTTAATAAGTATACAAGATAGTATAAATATTAATTCCAAACATTTCAATTTCCAACCAACAGTCCATTACGTCTCTTGTATGTCAGAACGGAAGCTAAAAATTTTGCCATTTGTAGGGTTACAAACTAGTCAGTGTCTTGCAATAAAAAAGCAAGAAGGAAGTCAACCGGGTGCCCAGACAGTTTTTGGGTTAATGGTTGCACTAAATTCTTCCGGGCAGTATCATATAGAGGGCAGTTAAACACCATATGGTGAAGAGATTCTATCGATCTGTTATCACAAGAACATAAAACCGAAATTTGACCCCCAGAAAATCTATGGAAAAGGGAATTCGACGGGAATACATTAAAACACGCTTTAATAAAAGCAAACCGGTGACTGGTGATAGAGATGATAGGGAAAAAGAAAGATGGATTTGAGAACAAAGCGACTTACCGTTGAACCTTTAGAGCCTTTGGGTCCTTGGGGTCCCTAAAAGAAAAAGGGAAAAGGTAGGTATCATTAGCCGAGGTGCAAATGTCAAAACAGATGGGCATGGCAGGAGACATGCTGGGTGCGGCTACTTACAGGTAAACCAGGTGGACCAGGAGGGCCAAGTGGGCCAGCAGAACCAGGAATCCCCTTGAAAAAGAAGATGTACAATGTCAAGTTATTCTAGACACCCTCTGAAAGCTGAGAACCTGACTCTATTGGTACCGAAAATTACAAAGACAGAGAGTTGCAAGTGAAACTGCTGAAGTTATACCAAGCCAAGCATGGAGGGTTGGCTGTTTGTTTGTTTGTTTGTTTTGTTTTGTTTTGCATAATATGGATGAGAAGTATTTAAAAACAGGGTGGTTGTTTTTTGTAAGTATCAAAAGGATCGTAGGAACTGAGATTTCATTTAAACCACAAACCTCTTAAACAATTTGAAGGGCTGCACGAGAAAGCAAGCAGAAATTTGTTGGGTGTTGCTAGCAACATTGTGGCAATTGAGTGGGAAAATAAAGAGAAATCTTCAAAACAGGCATAGGGTTAGAAAAAAATTGGTATGTCACGCTGATGAATAAGCCAATAGAATTTAATCAGACAGAAATAATTAACACAGGCTCCCAATTACTGGTTTATGGGGATGGGGGATGCCCCTAAATCTACTGTGATGATCTGAGATCACTATTACTATTAAGACTTTAATTTAACAGAAGGTACATTTGCAAACATCTTGTATTGTGTGTTTTGAGTTCACAGTTTTCTTTTTCTCTGTGTTGGTGTGGTCTTCTACAATTATTTTTGAACTATGTTTTCCAAAGTGTGTGTGTGTGTATTTTTTTGGTAACTGCAAAAAAAGGAGACGCAACCCAAAAGGAAATTCTCCCATGCAAGCCCTGCTGAAACGAAACAGATCTGAGCTGCCCCAGAGTATTTAATTGACATCTTTTAAAAGGAAAATAGCTCAGTAGTAAAATATAGGAGCTCACATTTCCCGGCTTTCCTTATTTAAAGAGTTTCCATTGTCAGAGCAGATTGTGGTTCTGCTATTCATCTGCTCTCATAAATCTAATCCCCCCCCCCCAGCACTGAACAGATTTGTTCTATATACCCAGAACTATGCAAGAATATGCTAGTTTGGAGAGAGGCGGGTCGGTTAACAGGAATGAAACCAATAAGAAAGGTGTGTGTTTTACTAACTCCGTCTCCTTTTGCTCCAGTGGTTCCCTGGGGGCCCGGCAGACCCCTGTCACCCTTTTCTCCCTGTTCTCCCGGAGGTCCGATCAGACCAATCAAACCAGGATGCCCCTGTAAAATATCCGAATTAAAGATTGCAGTTAATTTTATTTTATTTTTTTTAAAAACAACTTTGAAAAATGAATGGGCTACATCAAATTTAAAACAAATAAATCACTACATTATGAGAGTTTATGGATGCATTAAGTACTTTTTGTTTGGGTTACATATGAAAGACAAATTTTCACCCACCTTTTCACCCTTGGAACCTGGATCTCCTTTCAAGCCAGGCAAGCCAGGTGGACCCTACGGATATCAAGGGCAACCACATTAAATGGAGACATGGCTTTATTTTGTAATTTTGTGATATTTACCTGAACCATGAAAAGGCCCTACTGTGCAGGCATAATCACATCATGCAGCATTCAATGGGCAATGTTGGAGCACGCACCGTAGGGCAAAAGGTGACCTTTAGCAAAGTGACCTTACACTGAGCGCAGATCGGAGTAGTTCATTGCACTAATGGTGTACGCCATTTTGAACCCACCTTGAATGACATTTAAAGGTCCCAGGCTGGTTCAGAAGAGACTCACTGACGCACAATCCATTTGAACAAGTTTTCGATGTTCCTGTTTTCTTAGTTTTGCTTTTGGGCAGTTTTACCCACCGGCCACCTGAGTGAATGGGGTGCATATTCAGTGCTCCTGAACCCTCAACATTGGGGACAGTGACAGGATTTAACCAGTGGAAATAGCATCCGAGAGGGAATTACGAAAAATTGGCAAAATGTCCAGGATCTCTTGATTGATTTCCCCAAAAAAGCTCAACTTTTCCGCAAAAACTTTTGATTTCCTGCCTCAACCTGGACCAAAATATAACGATGGATTGACTTCACCTGATCTTTGATGGGACAGGCCCAAACTCATCATCCATTTAAATACCACAATAGTTTTGGGTTTCTAAACACACCCAGGCAGCACTGGGCACCCCCAACATTAATGCTTTATAAATAAAAACAATGTCCTGCATGCACCCCCCCCAATGACACATGTCTCTATGTGGTGAGGTTACCTTATTGATATGTGACTCTTCTAAAATGTCCCTTCAAAGAATCTATTTTATTATGATGTCTGCAAAAATGTATTGAACCTTTTGTTAATTTTATTCCCACTGCACTAATGGGTCCCACACAGTTATTGTTCATTGTTTCGCTCCTGTTTGTCTTGCTTGTTCCCCCCTCCCCCCGAACGCTTAATAAATGCATCTTAATTTTTTCCTCAATCTGTAGAAGGAATGCTATTGATATTATTTGCATGGAATAATATTGGGAAAAGTCAAACTCAGGTCTACTAAGCTGCAACTCTAGACACACTTATAAGAATGTAAGATTAACTCAAGGACTCATTGAGTACCTGCTTGTGGAGATCTGAGGGGCTGGAGATAGGGATCTGAAGTGATTTCGGCTGCCATCATATACAAGCTTACCTGGAAGTAACCCCACTGAATTCAGTGGGACTTACTTCAAAGTAAACATACATAAGGTTGGGCTCTCAGTGCGTTTTGACTGCTGGTTGCCTGCTGGCAGCAGACATCTGTGAAATCATTGTATTGTTAGGAATGGTAAGTGACCCCTTCAACCAAGTGCAGATTGAAAAGAGCCCTAACTCTTCATGTGCAAAAACATTATTCAGTGTGTATCTTTTCCATTTCTTCTTTAGGATATCATTAGATGCAGAAAGCCCAGGCAAATACATAATTCATGGACAAAAAGTGAAATAGCGATGGTACATTTTCTTTTTTAAAGGCTTCTGAGATGCAGAACACAATTTTCACCTGCAGCATGTTCTGTCCTCCTACTTTATCTTAGGTTTGGTATTCTCCTCACAGATGCAGTCCATTGGAAATAGCATGGAGTCAGCATCTACGGCAAAGTTCAATCTGAACTTTAAGAGTAACCAAAGTTTAAATTTTTCAGGATGTGTAACAAATCATTAATACTTCTCCCCCCCCACCGTTTCCAGCTACAAAATCCAGCAGAAATGCCCAACTTGGTCTGTAATAGTTAGCATCCCTAAGGGCACTTTGTTTAATCAAAAGCCCCACAAGCAAAGGTGCTCACCATGGGACCTGGTGGACCATCTTGACCCGGTGCTCCAGGTAGACCTTGTTCTCCCTATAGGAAACAAATTAGGATTTTTAGGTAACATACAATGGAAGTCAAGAAATGAGAGATGCTAACATGTTGCAGTCAATGCACTCACCACAGGGCCAGGAATACCCCGAAGACCTTCTGGACCAGGTTTCCCTGAAGGACCTTGAGCCCCAACTGGACCTGTTTTTCCTGGAGCACCTTCTGAACCAGGTTCCCCCTACAAAACAGGTAAAGTGATGTCAATGGATTGTCTGGCCCTTGCATTTAAAGATGAAAAAAACAGAGTGTGAGAAGAGAGTAAAGGGATTGGTCAGCCTGTGTTCTTATGCGTTCAGAGGGTCAGGGTACAATGTATTGGCACAGTTTCTTTCAATTTTTCTGTACAAATTCTCTGCCCTAGGTAACCTTGCTTGTCCCAAATGTAACTGGGAGGAAGCCCCATTGTATAAGTTCTCCTTAAAGTTCAGAAGAACTGTGACTGGGCAAAACAGGTATTTGGAAACATGTATCTCCTGTGAGCACTTTCAATGTGTCCATGACTGCCTGTGGTTCAAATGCATCTAGGGCCATGCATCTTAAAGTATGGTGCACTTCTCAAACAAAAGGAAGGACACTGGACTTTCTTCCATGGCCTCTTCCTCCCCATTCCTCAATTTGTATGCATTTTTGTATGCATCCTTGCCGCGGGACCACATTCATCCAGTGCTTTACCTGCACTGGCTCCCGGTGGAGTACAGGATCAGGTTTAAGGTGATGGTTTTGACCTTTAAAGCCCTATGTGGCCTAGGACCCTCGTACCTACAGGACCGCCTCTCCTGGTATGCCCCGCAGAGGACCTTAAGGTCCACAAATAACAACATTTTGGAGGTCCCAAGCCACAAGGTTGTTAGACTGGTCTCAACTAGGGCCAGGTCCTTTTCAGTACTGGCACCAACTTGGTGGAACACTCTGTCACAAGAGACCAGGGCCCTGCAGGATTTGACATCTTTCCGCAGGGCCTGCAAGACAGAGCTGTTCCACCTGGCCTTCGGGTTGGACTCAGTCTGATGTTTCCTCCCCTTATGGTTTTGATTATGGGCGATAAATGAAGCGGCATTTTAAATTTTAAATTGTATTTTAACCTCTATTTTAATTAATGGTTTTTTCTTTCTTTTATACTTTATTGTAATTTTATTGATGTTAGCCGCCCTGAGCCCGGTTTTGGCTGGGAAGGGCGGGGTATAAATAAAATTTATTATTATTATTATTATTATTATTATTATTATTATTATTATTATTAGATCAAAACAAGATGGGTGTGAATATGGAGGATTTCCTGCCAGATAAAATGATCTTTTGTGTTACTGCTTTTGTGGAACTTCTGTAGGAAGGAGCTTTCTTCTCTGTGTTATGAAGGTGCAGAAATACTGTGTGCCAGTCCACATAGTCCTGCTCTCCCTATTTTCTTCTAGCATGCCTAGCCCAAGATGTGGGCTAACCATGAACACCGCCAGTCAGGTGTCAATCTTTATTTTGTCGCCAGAACCCTGTTTCTCATTCGCTAATTTCAAATGGCAAATTCAATTGCAAATGCAGTGTGGAACATGGATACAATGCGCACAGGCTTCTTATCATGTGGCCACTAATAAGGGGCAAACTGATACTGTAATAAGCCTCTGGCTTTATAATTGCCAGCTCATCTTTTCATGTGCATTGGCCCCGTGCACAGTTAGAACAGAAAGTAAGCAAATATCATTGACACTTGACTTAGGATGCTAAGGGGCAGAAGCCAGGAGCATGAAAAGAAAAGGCAATTTCTCTGCAGCTGACACCAACCACAGCATGCACTTTGGAGGGGGGGGAAATAACACACAATTTTTGTAGCATAAAACGCATCAATTTTACCTTTGCTCCTTTTTCACCCTGCCTTCCTTCGGCACCAGCTGCGCCTGGAGGTCCCTGTCACAACAGGATAAAAGTTATGTGTGTTGGATATCTGCCGGCTCACAAATAGAATGGGTTATAAAACATACATCAAACTGAAGAAAAGTATGAGCAGAAGATTTGTTTAGATTTGGTAAAACACTAGTGAATGATAAAAGTAAGGAAATGAATCAACTGCAAAACTGAGCTGGTCGCTTTGCTAAAAATCCGTAGCACAAATGCTGCTGGAAGTTCAAAGGCTCAATAAAATTAGAAATACATCTCTTTGTACATATTTTTTAATAATCCACTTTTCTATAAAAACACACACTCAAAGTGTGCTTTACAAGAAAGGTACAGGATAAAATAAGTAGTTGTAGCAGTAGTAAAAAAAATAAGATCTCAAGCTTACACTTCAGTTTAAAGCAACCACAATCAACAAACGGAGATGGAGGAGCAGAGAAAACAAACATAAAATCAGTAATTAAACCCCCACAGATAGCATACTATGGCTCCCATTGCAGTGGCAAATTAAAATCTTACAAAGGGTTAGGCAAACAGTTAAGTTTTTATTTGGTGCTGAAATGCTAGCCATTATCAGTGCTAGTCATGCTTCCAGAAGGAGGGCATTCTGTAATCAGGGTGCCACCATGCAGTAGACACTGTGTCATGTCATCACCTGATGTGACCCCATGGACAGCATCCTTCCAGAACTATGAGCCCATGGAGGCTAACCCTGGGAGAGGCTTTGCTTCAGATAATTGGGCCCCCATTTTTTAAGGGCTAATTAAAGGTTGATACCTGCACTTTAAATTCCACCCAGAAACATATCGGTAGCCAATGGAGATCTTTCAGAAAGAACTGAAGGCAGTTCTTCATTCCAAATTCTATTCTTCCTTCTGAGCAATTGTACAGTGGTATTGAATGGAGCCTGACTAAGGCTGTGTGATCATTCCTGGTCCACGTTTTCCAGCCTGGGAAATTTGCATGCCGTGCTTTACACACCCATCTCCCAATGAGGTATTATCTGATTAGATACGAGTCTGTATCTCCTCAGGGCAGCAGCCAACCCTGGGCAAATAATAATAATAATAATAATAATAATAATAATAATAATAATAATAATAATAATAATTTTTATTTGTACCCCGCCCATCTGGCCGAGTCTCCCCAGCCACTCTGTGCGGCTTCCAACAAATATTAAAATACATCAAAATCAGGGCAGCCCACGGCCAACCCCTGGACCTGCTGCCAACCCTCACCATGCTTGCTTGACTGTAAGCGGGGAAGAAAGTGAGAAGCAGAAATATTGCCTGCTCACTTGTCTATTATGTCCCTCTGAGCAGCAATGATAACTTTGGGTGCCTGAATGGAAGGGTGGCTGCAGAGGGAGGAGGTGATGCTTCTGTCAATGCCAAGTTTAGGGGGGACTGGAGGACAGCAGGTCCCACTGAGGATATTGCCAAAACCTTTGTTGCAGTATTCTACATAGTTAAATTCTAGAAAACCAACACTACCAGTCTTTCTCAGCAAAAACACGAAACAGTGCTGGGGTGTCTTAAAGATGAATTGATTGATAACGTTGCAGCATGCATTTTTTTTTTCATTTTTTGCAGAGAACAGCTTGCTCCACACACAATGAATTTAAAATATGTAAAGGAAATAAGATGATCTCCACAGCACAAATGAAATGAAAAGCGGCTCTTTCGGAAGGAAGGAGAAAACAGCCATTCATCCATCTTCAAATGTAAAATACACAGGAGTGCCATCGCAGCAAATGAGCAAACACATTTAAAATAAGGGACCACTTTTAAGAGTATGACTTTTAGCATCCCGGTGGCGCACCGCCCGTAGGAGCATGACACACATCCTGGGGGCGTGGCATGCCACCTGCAGGGGCATGGCACCCATCGCGGGCAGGGGGGACAGCCTCGATGGCACCCGACTGGGATCGTGCTGCCAGCGGCAGTGCACTCCCCCCAACTCCTCTTCCTTCACCAGTGTGGGAGGGCCCTTGCGAGCGTGCATATACGAGTTCTTCTTCCAGAGCCTGTGCACGCTCCCATCGCTAGAAAGGCGCGTTCTCTTTCTGTCTGTCTCTCCCTCTTTCCTGTCACTCCCCCTCCTCCCGGCTTTGGTGAGTGAGACTATCCAGAGAGTTCTCCCTGCAGCAGATTTAGCAGGCAGGTGGCGCGAGATCAGTCGTGTCAAAGGTGCCGCTGCCCCCGCTGCTGCATAGCAGCTCAATGCAATACACTTAGGCGGCTTCAGCGGCGGGCGCCTGGCGCCCCCCAAAATTCTGAGCCCGGGTGTCCCGCACCCCTTGCACCCCCAGGTAAAGACAGCCCTGGTCAATGGAGAAGCCTTGGCTCCCCCCAACTCCAGACTCACAATGGGTGGTCGGTAGGATTTAATAAAAGCTTAGTAAAAAAAAATCCTTTAATGCACGGCCCATTCCAATTGCATTTGCTTATCTGTATAATTTGTTGCTGAAATGGCATACACAGGATGAACTTGTGAAATCGGCAATGATAGATTGGGCTAAGGATGTTGGACATAACATAATGATGGCGGACTGGGAAAGACTCTGGAAGACAGGAATAAAATTTACTGCATGTAATCTGTTAAGAGAAAATATCATGAAGATGATTTATCGATGGTATTTGACCCCAGTAAAGCTTGCTAAAATCTATCATTTGCAAGACAATAAATGTTGGAAGTGTGGCAACACGGAAGGAACTTTTTACCACATGTGGTGGACCTGCCCAAGGTTGAAGGCCTTCTGGGAGATGATATATAATGAATTGAAAAAAGTGTTTAAAAACACATTTGTGAAGAAACCAGAGGCCTTCTTGCTTGGAATGGTCAACCAGGAGATACAGAAGGAAGACCACACTTTCTTTATGTATGCCACGACAGCAGCAAGAATCTTGATAGCAAAATATTGGAAGACAAAGGATTTACCGACCTTGGAAGAATGGCAGATGAAAGTGATGGACTACATGGAGCTCGCTGAACTGACTGGGAGACTCCGCGACCAGAGGGAGGAAGCAGTGGAAGAAGATTGGAAAAAATTCAAAGACTATCTTAAGAAACATTACAAAGTATAAAATGAAATAACGTTAAAGAAATAGCAATTTACAGAGTAGAAGTAGAGAATTTGAAATAGAAGAGAAGTAGAGATAGAGTTTGAAATGTTTAAGAAGTTTAAGGAATTTAGAATGTTCAGAATATTTAAAACAAATATTAGAGATGCAAGCTTGCTTGGAAGTAAATATAAAAAAGAATTATGATTTAAGTTATGGGATGGAGAGCAAGTTATAATGGTATGAGATAAATAAGTTAAAAGGAAATGAAATTGCCAATGGAAATAATGGGAAAATGAATCACAGGAGGAGGGACAGGAGGAAGTCCAAGGGCAATGTAAAGGGAATTAGAAAAAAGGAAGATGATAAATGTAGTATTGTATTTTTATGTTTTGTATGTTTGTGTTAGTTTTGTGGTTATGTGTTTTTTCTTTTCTGTGTATAAAATTTAATAAATATTATTTTTAAAAAAAAAAAAAAAACCAATTGCATTTGCTTATCAACAGCAACAACGTAAATCTCCCCAAATTGGATTAACCCACACAGGGATATGCTGGGGGCAATAATAAGGGGATATAGGAGTCAACTCCTAGGGGCTGTGGGGGTTTCGACCCCCACAATAAAATATTTGAGGGGCTGAGCCCCCACAACCTTTGTGGACATTCCCATTCAAATGGTGTGTGTGCACTGCATTAGGTAATCGATTATGTGGCGTGGGGCCTACCTGGGCCCCCATAATATTCTATTCAAGTTGGCACCCCTGTAAGGGAGAGAACGTTTTCTCTTTAGGGCTTGGCACATGTTTAGTTACTTAGGTATCTATTTTTAAAAGTGTAAACTTAACAATGTAAAGTGTGACTATGGAAAATGGGAGTGTACAGTATGAGCATCATGCACATACATGCACACTTGTCAGATGGCTGTCTTTGTGGTCCTCTGGGAGTAAACCCAGATTTGTCAGTGTGTAGCACACAAAAGTTCCCTTTGTTGGAAGGCAATTAATGAGTTCTATTGCTACACAGGACCCACTCCAAGCAAGCTTGTAAAATGGTTAAAACCCATTCTCTTCTGGTGGGAGAAGCTGTGAAAGGAGTTCATAATAACTATAAATATGTTTCTTGCATAATCTCGGAATGCAGCTGCAACATTAATTAGCAGAGCTTAAGAACACTGTGATCGCTAAATTATAAGTACAATGAATCGTGATTGCTAAACAAAAGGGGTGCATTCGTTATCAAACAGTGCCAATTCTGCATTGAATGCAAAGTGGGTAAATGAACGGCTCTCGTTAACACCCTGTGATTGCTGGCATTGCACAGATGGTGCTTCTACAAAGAAAAGATGGCTAATTGTTATTTATCTTACTTTCCTCGACTTGGGTTTTTGTAGTATTGCAGGCTTTAAAAAAAACAACACCAAAAACTGGCATAAAAGATCTGAGCAACAAGAAGTACACCGAATTAATGTCTGTCCTCCCCCCACAGGCTCTGATTTAGCTGCAGTTGAAGCTCACTGGGTCACCCTGGTCTTGTTTCTCCCCCCCCCTCTCTCTCTGAGACAGAGAGAAAAAGAGAGGTGGAGAAACATTAATTCCTTGGAAGTGTAGTGGAATAAAAATGTGAAGAAATAAATACATGAATAGAAAGTCACAGGCAACTAGCCTGGCATAACAACCGATGTCCTCCAATATGCATTGCCTTTTGCCTCAAAAGATGCACCTGGAGACTCCATGGGATGTTGCCGTATGAATCCAGATGTGAACTGCAGTTTCCTCATTGCCAGGGGCTGCTTACACATCTGGATCTCTCTTGCTGAGCCGAGCCACTGTTTCATTGCCTATTTATGATTTTATCTTACACTCTGAAGGGAATGCATTTATCAAATGCAAATAATTCCATGAGTCGACAAAGTGGCCAAAGAGGCAACTTTTCTCATTCTGCCTGATTTGCCGGTGAACATTGGGAAGCAGTTTATCTTCATCTCATTCCTCAAGCTGAAGGCTTCCCTTGAAAAACATGTTCGAAATGCTATTTGGAGTCATCAGTCAGCTGATTGAAAATATGCTTGTTTGTCTTTTAAGCAAAGTGTCATTCATTATTTATCAGGCACATAAACATGACGTGGCCATTTGTTAGGATGAAAAAAGCAACCACACCTGTTTGCTCTATTACTAGCCTTTCTGTGTAGATATGCTCAGAGGGGAAGAAAGGAATTCCACCCTCATTTACAAGTTCATGGGGCATCCTGCAGAGAAAGCAAAATGCTTTGCCCATAATGGGAAAACAAAGCCAGCATAAATCTTTCTTAGATTCCAGCTCCTGTCCCCCCCCTTTTTTTAAAAAAATATTGTTTTAAAAAGGTAAAGGGACCCCTGACCGTTAGGTCCAGTCATGGACGACTCTGGGGTTGCAGTGCTCATCTCGCTTTACTGGCCGAGGGAGCCAGAATACAGCTTCCGGGTCATGTGGCCAGCATGACTAAGCCGCTTCTGGCGAACCAGAGCAGCGCAAGGAAACGCCGTTTACCTTCCCGCCAGAGCGGTACCTCGCAGTTACCTGGTCAAGCATTTTACCTTTACAGTGGGAAGGCCCATATGGATGTGAATGTCTTTGTGTAAAGTAGCTGATTCTGGCAACCCAGTCAGATAGGCAGCTAATAATAATAATAATAATAATAATAATAATAATAATAATAATGTGTCCACCAAGTTTAAGTGGACCCCTGACAAAATACTCTCCCTGGGCTCCCACCTAGCCACTGTTGTTGTTTTTTTTAAAAAAAAAAATCCCACAACATCCCAGAGCTAGACCCTTGTGGTGCTGGGGGAAATTCAAAATGGTGGCTTGTAGCAGGGCAGGGCATCAGCACTGATAGGCCTTCATGGAACTGGATATTCCTGATCACATGACAGCTTCTAAGTACCTTCAGCTGGAAGTCTATGAGAAAGTCTGAGAGGAACCTTAGAGGAGCCAACACTGGGGCAGGGCTTCTGTACCCCCAACTCTTCTTCAAACTTTGAATCCTTATTTGTTCAGGCATATAGGGTCCAAGTAACATTAGGATAATGGTAAAAGAATGAGAGGCTCTCCTTCATTACAAAAACAAACCAAAAACCTCATGATCAATGACAGCTGATTCACATGCTACTTTTTTAGATGGTGAAGTCACCATGAAGTAATTTTAGCAGATCAATTTTTGCCTGGCAAATAGATTGTGGAAAGGAATCCTCTTACGACAAGAGCTGGTATTTCACATTGTAGTGCAAAGCACAGATGATTAGCATTTTGGCTAAAACAACAAAATTATTGAGCTTGAATTGATGCATACAACAGGTCAGGTCGAGGATGGTGCTGCAAGCTTTAAGCTAACTGTTTCACGGAGAGAATTTCATGGGGAAAGAAACTATTTCCTCACCCCCAGCATTTTTGGCTAGTTGGATAGAAACACTAACAAATTCTTGAAGTTTTGAGGAGACAGAATTTAATTGCCAAATGCAGCACCGTTGATTTAAAGGCTTCCTGGAATGACCAATTGACTGTTGTTGTGGAAGAAGAAACTGATTTGGAAAGACACTCAAGAGTGTGAAAGAGGAAAAAAAGGGAAAGGAGGAGGGCTTCTGCCTGGGAAAATGTGAGGGGTGAAATAAGGTGAGAACACACACCAGAGATGGGAGTGGAAGAGTGAAAGGAGAAAGGGCAATGGATATGTTAGTCAACATGATTGTGGAGGCCAGGGGGCTTCTGCTTCCAAGCAATGAATCTGCACTCAATCTCCCTGTTACTGAGTAGGTGGAAATATAAATTCATAGTGGCATTGCTTTCCAGAAGGCTTTTGGAGTCACAGCACCATAAGAAAAACCAGCAGTGTCGCTTGTGAGATGTAGCTTGTACCACAGAATTGTCACTGCAGCTTCTAGGAGAAGCATGTTCTGTTCTTCTGAGAAATGATCCCACCGGAAGTCAAACTTTTTATGCCACCAGTGTCAACAGGAGAGGTTTACAACACACGCCTAACTGTGTCTACTGAGACGTAAATGCTATTGAATTCTGTGGGGCTTACTACCAGTTAAGTGGAATTGGGGCTGCAGCCTTAGTCAGGGGAAGAGCTGTAACTCAATGGCAGAGCAGAAGGTCCCAAGTTCAATCCCTGTGCATCTCCAGTTAGGACTGAAACTCTGGACAGCTACCAGTCTGTGTAGATATTGAGCTAGATCGGGGTAGGCAACCTAAGGCCCATGGGCCACAAGCGGCCCACGGGGGGTCGTTTAACCGCCCCCCGAGCCCCCCCTGAACCAAGCCACTCGCTCGGCAAGTCCCTGCGCGCTGCACTAAACCAGCACAGTATGGCGCGGGGACTCGCTTTCGCGGTGCTGAAAATCACATCTGCGCAGACGCCGGAAATCATGGGCATGGGCGCTCGGCAATCCAGCCCACGGTGGGATCTCCGCTGGAGTGAACCAACCCAGGCAAGGTAAACCTTGATCATCCAGTGGTCTGATTCAGTATGAGGTAGCTTTCTATGCTCCTCAGTTTCCCAGGGATATCGCTAGAGACCATAGCTGATTGATAGGACAGATGTTTTGCATGGAGAAGGTCCAGGTTCCATCTCCAGCACCTCTTGTTTTAAAAAAGGATCTGATAGTAGGTGATAGTGATGACCTTGGTCTTAGAATCTGGAGAGCTGCTGGTGGTCAGAGTATAGTCGTACCTTGGTTGTCGAACGGAATCTGTTCCCGAAGTCTGTTCGACTTCTGAAAATGTTCGACAACCAAGGCGCGGCTTCCAATTGGCTGCAGGAGCTTCCTGCACTCAATCGGAAGCTGTGGAAGCCATGTTGGACGTTTGGGTTCCAAAGAACGTTTGCAAACCGGAACACTCACTTCCGGGTTTGTGGAGTTCGGGAGCCGAAACGTTCGACTTCCAAGGCGTTCGGGATCCAAGGTATCCCACTGAGCTCGGTGGATAAACAATAGAAGGACAAACGGTATGAGGCTGCTTCCTGTGATTTTAGCATGTTAAGCCCAATTCCACACATAGGCTTATGCTAGTAATTTGTGATGGACCTATGATCTAGGAGTGGGGGGAGGACCAGCACTCTTTCAGTTCCCAAAAAGTTTCCCAAAAAAGTTTGTTTGGGAAAGTGTGAATTTTGGTAGGTTTGTATTTAATAGCTCCCTCATCCTTAAGCAAGATTAACTGACCATTCTAGATAGCATTTGTAATAAGACGGGTGGCCACCATCTTGTACTTCAGCTGATGGGACAAAATGACCAGGAGTGAGTGAGCTTCCCCAGGCTTGGGGAGCACATGTCTATGGGATGTAAAGCTCCTTTGCTCCCAAGGATTAGGACTGTCCATTCATCCCCCCCCCTTTTAAAGCCTCTGGGAGATATTGCACACTTCCTTCAAGTGTGCTGTACTTGGATGAAACAAAGTTACAATGGCAAAAAGCCTTTCCCCTAAGCTCTAATAAACTTTGAAAAAAAGGTAAAGGGACCCCTGACCATTAGGTCCAGTCGTGTCCGACTCTGGGGTTGGGGCGCTCATCTCGCTTTATTGGCCGAGAGCCGGTGTACAGCTTCCAGGTCATGTGGCCAGCATGACAAAGCCGCTTCTGGAGAACCAGAGCAGCACACGGAAACGCCGTTTACCTTCCCGCCAGAGCAGTTCCTATTTATCTACTTGCACTTTGATGTGCTTTCGAACTGCTAGGTGGGCAGGAGCTGGGACCGAGCAACGGGAGCTCACCCCATCGCAGGGATTTGAACCGCCGACCTTCTGATCGGCAAGCCCTAGGCTCTGTGGTTTAACCCACAGCGCAACCTGGGTCCCACACACTTAAACTTACTCATTATTAAACCTACTCATTGTTAAATCTTCGACCGAGTCATATCCCACTTCTAGTGGAAAGATTACTAATGCCACAGTAATCGTTTTCAGCATTATAAATGTGCAGTAAGTTGGTGGAACAAATAGATTATTGTGTAAAATAGATAAAACTAATTAAGCATGTCAGCTCACTCAAGCCTATTATATAGAACAGTTTATCTCATTTTGTTAAATAGATTATGCCTTACATTTTATGCTGCTGTGTGTTTAAAAAACTGTTAAAAATTCAACTAATTAGTTGAGAAAGAGGGTTTAGATGATCATACATCTGCATAGATTATTGTGTATCTGCAAAGCGTCAAAAGACTAATGATAGTGGGATAATTACAGACCTATCAACTTTTTGAAGGTTACTAAAACATTGCTATTTTTTTCAGAAGACACTGTTTTTTATTTGGCACTGAACATTATTCTATCTTACATCTTTATCTTAAAACGTATTACTTGGGAGTAAGCTTCACTCAATGAATTTAGGACTATAGTGTTTTCTAAGCAACAGAATATAAAGTAGTGACATGTGGTTATTTTCTGAGCAAGGCCAAATGGAATTATCGCCACAGACAATCAACTTACTTTTTAAAAAAAGAAAAGAAAGAGTATTTTTTAATTATTATTATTGGCAGGCATATATGCAGGCATATGGATATACAAACGAAACAGAAAAAATAAAATATCTTGGCCATTCTTGTTATTCCATGATAAAACTCCTCTGAAAAAATGCATTTTTGTTTGGGCTGCCAAAGTATCAAATAATTTTTAGTTCATTAACCTGCCTTTTCAACCAGTTAACCAATTTAATTTCAATGAATTTGTATTTTACCAACGCTTCCATAGTGGTAACTTTCTGATACATTGAAAAAGGGCATGATAATAAACTGAGAAACAACAACTAGGGTTGACTCCTGAGAATGATGCAGATAATTCATAGCATTGCAAACCTCAGAACTGCTTTTCTTAATAGCTCTGTGTATGTGTAGAATGTTATATAGGCAAACAGGAGTCAAACAATAATTTGGTAGCGTTGTTGTTGTTGTTAAGAAGTAGAAGTAGAAGGCTCCATGTGGTGAACATGGAGAATAGCTTTTGGGAGATGATTTATAATTAGTTGAAAAAGATATTTAAAGTAACTTTCCTAAAAAGACCAGAAGCTTTATTACTAGGGATAACTGGAGCAGATATCCCTCCCCAAAGATAAATCTTTTTCTTTACGGAACGACGGCAACACAAATACTATGCACACAAAAATGGCGCAATGAGGTGGCACCTACCAAGGAAGAATGGCAGCTGAAATTGATAAAATATGTAGAATTGGCAAGTTTGACGTGTAAAATTAGAGATCAGAGAGAGACTGTTTTTTTTTTTTTTTTTAAAGCTTGGGAAATGTTTTCAGAATACTTAAAAACTCAGTGTAAATGTGTTAAAACACAAATAGGGTTTGAGTAAGAACAGCAGTGGGGGTGAACTGTTTGTTTTTCTTTTGTGAAAAGGTGAAAGTATAGAGTACAGTAACTGTAATACGCAGCATAAATTGAAATTTTTGGGGAACCATGGAGGGAGGGAGGGGAAGTCGTAGGTGGAATGATTGTTAAATTTGAAATGTTGTTGAATTGTTTATTTGTTTAAAAATCTATAAATAAAATTATAGAAAATAAAGAAATTTGGCTGTAATAAACTGTGGTTTAACGGGGATTATAGTTTCGTTGGACATTTAAAATATTCAGTATACTACTACTGAGAGAACAACAGGATTTCCCATCCTGATGACCTTTTAACCAACTCTCAATCTTGCTTTCCCTAGTTCCAGCTCAGCCATCTGAAGCAGTTGGTTGTCAGCTACAAAAGCTGATGCCATTTTGTAATAAAAAGGTGATTAAAAGTTGGTCTCAAGGTGCCATCAAACACATTTCTTTCATCGCGGAAGACTACCACATGGGTTTTATATTGTATTAATATTTTAGCTTTCACTCCCTGTTGCTGGAACACACCAGAACAAAAACAGCCCTAAAAAACCCAAGCTTATGTGCCCTTAAGCCACAGGCTTGCTGATTAAAATTTGTCCCAATTAAATTGATCAAAGCTTGCTGCACTAGTTTCAATGAATTAACATATAATAATGAGCAATGGCGGTTTTCCCCCCTTTTAGAAAAATGGCAATTCTAGGGGAAAAACAACAGAACAGGAAGAGCTGAATAATGCATTTGCACTAGGGTCTCTTAAAATTAAAAAATGACCATGCACTCATTATAAAATGCACTCAACATGTATTATAGCCATTCTGACCTGTTCTAACATACAGTAATTGCTCATCATCACCAACTCTATGATCCACAAGTTAGGTACAATGACGAACTTAAGTGTATTTATACCCCTAAAGGTCATTGGTACCAAAGGACTTCTCTGATGCAATCTCACAGAATTCATAACTTCTCTGTAAGTAAGAAAGGAAACAACACATCTTCCCAAATATGTTACATTTCTGTTAAAACTGTTTGCTGTGTACAAGTTGGATCTTGAAGCTACACACAGAGAAAAAATATCATATCAATGGACTACCATAAACATGATCTTTGACATGATTATGCCTTCCTATGAGACTGATCCCAGATTGAGGATGTGTGAGATAAATCAAATTGCAGTGGTACCTTGGGTTACAGACGCTTCAGGTTACAGACTCCACTAACCCAGAAATAGTACCTCAGGTTAAGAACTTTGCTTCAGGATGAGAACAGAAATCGCGCGCCGGTGGCCCAGTGGCAACAGGAGGCCCCATTAGCTAAAGTGGTACCTCAGGTTAAGAACAGTTTCAGGTAAAGAACCAACCTCCAGAACTAATTAAGTTCTTAACCCGAGGTACCACTGTAATTACTTTACTGAAGCATTGCAGAAAAAGTTGCTGTCAAAACTCCAACTTTATAGTACAGTGGTACCTCGGGTTACAGACGCTTCAGGTTACAGACGCTTCAGGTTACAGACTCTGCTAACCCAGAAATAGTACCTTGGGTTAAGAACTTTGCTTCAGGATGAGAACAGAAATTGCAAGGCGGCGGCAGTTTCAGGTTAAGAACGGACCTCTAGAACAAATTAAGTTCTTAACCCAAGGTACCACTGTACAGTCAAACCTCAGTTGTCAAACGTAATCCATTCCAGAAGCACGTTCGGCTTCCAAAATGTCCGACAACCAAGGTGTGGCTTCTGATTGGTTGCAGGAGCTTCCTGCACTCAAGCAGAAACTGTGTTGGACGTTCGGCTTCCGAAAAACGTTCAAAAACCGGAGCATTTACTTCCGGGTTTTCAGCGTTTGGGAGCCGAAACGTTCCATAACGGAGGCGTTCGGGATCTGAGGTTTGATTGTAACTTGAAGTTGAAATGTGCTATACCAGAAGTGGCCATGAATTATAGCATAAAAGACTTCGGCTTGTGTGGTGGGAATTTCCCCCTACCTCTCCCCAGGCACCCACTGCAACTCCTAAAACTGCCTTGGGGTGGGTTGGGGGTCAGGAGATCCCCCAGAACAGCACATGGGGGAAGGAAGGAGGAGAAGGGGCAATTGGGTTCTTTATGCTATTTTTTAATAGGAAAACAAACCCACAAATACTTGAACTTTGAGAGGGGGGGAACACAATGTTAGGGAAATGATATTGAGGTAAAATGCCAGGAAAAAAAACTTGCATAGAGAAGCATGACTTACTCTCTTCCCAGGAGGGCCAGGGGGTCCTGCTTCACCTGAAGGACCTGGTGGACCCTGGAAAAATAAAACATCTGTATGAATACCCTTGGTACGTTCCACTGAAGATCAGGAAATATTGTATTGACACAGAACCGTCCTTGACACTTTCAGATATATTTGATCAGGGATCCTTTGTGGTGACACTTGTACAAATGGACAGATCTCAAACAGTTTCTGCATCAATTACCACCACCACCCCAAAGAAAAAGTCCGCATGAAAATTCATATGAATTTACATGTGCATTACTCCTAATACACACATTTGTGTATGGACGTTTTCCTAATATATGCATATTTTTTTGGCAAATGATTCTCCCCTGATATAATGCACTTTGCATTTTATTTCTACAAATATGTGCATTTTTGTGTGCACTGTCACCTAATGTTTTTACTCAAGAAATGCATCACAAATCCCCCCCCCCAAATTCCTAGATAGTAATTACTCATTCACCTCTATTATAAGTGAATAACTAGAAAGGCCAGCAAGCTTTTATCTCAGGATGCCCATGTCTTTTCAACATCTAGGTTCCATTATCAGTGGAATTAATCAAGTTTAAACAGAGTAGTGTGTCCTCTTCTTAAATACTTATTACAGAGATACCACTGAACATTCTTCTGGAACTTCTTTGTATTGTTATTTTATAATAATAATAATAATAATAATAATAATAATAATAATAATTTATTATTTGTACCCCGCCCATCTGGCCGGGTCCCCCCAGCCACTCTGGGCGGCCTCCAACAGATATTAAAATACATTAAAATATCACAGGTTAAAAACTTCCCTAAACAGGGCTGCCTTGAGATATTTTAGATCTCATGCGGAAATTGTTCAATTTGGTAGTGTACTTCTGTTTGTTTTGTTTTATTTTTTTGTCTATGACTAGTTGCAATTATGTAATTATGTGATTTTTTATATGCTGTAAGCTGCCTTGAACATGGTTTTAACTTTGGAAAGGCAGCTCACAAATAAAATTATTGATTGATTGATATTGAAAAGACGTTTTGATCTGATGTGGTGAGCTGGAATTCAGGCATGCCTAAAATTCCCAGTTTCCACTAACTTTGTCCAAAGTAGCTCTTTCAATTCCTGGTAGCTGCATGTCCACATAAGCATTTTATATATCACTTTCTTCACAGTCTACCTTGCTGCTCATTCAAAGAATACACACAGCATAAAATTCATTCCCAAATGGCCATGTCATGCAGCTGGTCTTAGGACAGACCTTTGTAAGTGCAAGCAAAGTTTAATTTGGAAGTAACCTATGAATTGTTCTGGATCTCAACTAACTACTTCCTCTGGTCCTTATTCGTCCACTTCCAGCACTTGTTTCCCACTGAGAAAAGCTTGAAATTTGAGAAGAAAATGCAATCAATGGTTGCGTTATTTTGCTTTCATTTTTGTGTGTGTTCCTCATATGCTCTAGGAATGCAACTTGCAATTTTTCAGTGAAAATTCCACATTCCAAATACTACAGGATTATTAGAGATACTTACGGGTTGGCCTGGGTCACCATCTTCACCTTTCTCCCCTCCTGTACCATCAGTCCCCTAGGAAGAAAAAGACAACGTTTGTCTCACTTAACCGTGCCTGAATTTTGTATCCTGTACAGAAAAATGACGTTCATTTAGAAGAACTACTACAGACTTGCAGAAAAGATTGCTCATGTAAATCCCACACTTCATCTAATTGCTCTCAAGAGGGACCTGCATATGGTTCTCAGGCAGCCTATCCTATAGGCAGTTTTGCAGGTCCAATCCTAATTAGCCTTAGCAGCATTCATTCTCAGACACTTGCTTGGTCTGGGCAAAGCAGCCAACTAGAACAAAAATTCAATGTATAATAGTTTGAATATTGGACTAAGAGTGTGGCGATCCAGGTTCCAATCCTCAGTCATAGAGTTCCTGGTTAACCTTGGGCCACCCTCACAGGGTTGTTGTGAGCGTTAACATGGGTACCTGTGACCTCCTTGGTGGGATATATATAAAATGGACATAAAACAACCATCCAGATTAAATGATCTACTTATGGTTAGAACTGCATGCAAAGAACATGGCTTCTCTTCCATTAAAAGCAAAAGAAAAAATGGGCCAGTCCCCCGATCAGAGCTTTTTGCTCACAAACAAGACTCTCCAACCTCAGGCCTCCACCAAGCCACAGCCAACAACGGTTGAAGCCACAGGAATGTCACTTAGGTGTGAAAATAAATGCAGCCCGGTTAGAGCATGGTGCTGGTAATGCCAAGGTTGCAGGTTCGATCCCCGTATGGCACAGCTACATATTCCTGCATTGCAGGGGGCTGGACTAGATGATCCCCAGTATCCCTGCCTACTCTACAATTCTATGATACAGTGCAATCTTATCTGCGTCTACAGAGAAGCCACCTCACAGAGTTTGACGTGACTCATTCCCGGGGTAAATGTGTACAGGATTGCTACTAGCCATCTGAATTGTCAAGATACTCACAGCAGGCCCGGGTTCACCAGGGGGACCAGGGTCACCAGGAAAGCCAACAGGACCCTACAGAAACAGAAAGCAAGTTAAGGCTGGTATCGTCAACTAAAGATAGGAGTGGGTAGCAACAAACAGCCAAGTTGTTATTGGCAGACACGGTGTAGAAATAACCAAGGTTCTGGTGCAGAAGTAGGATGCCTATTTTGCTAATAGGGGCCCCATCTTCTTGAAGGTAATCTGCTGTGTGGGCAAGGCCGAAGCCAGAGGTAGGTGGGAGCAGAGCCAAAAGTGGGAGCATTTCCCTATTTTTCTTTGTATTTCAACCACCCCTTCCTCGCTCTCTGTCCTTCAATGTCAAATTCTCTCTCTGCCTTCTCACCCACTGAACTGTTAGGGGTAGGACTAGAGGTCTTGGACTGGGCTTCTGAAATAAGTCTGAGGGTTGTATAGAGATCATAGCTGTCAACTTTCAGATTTGAAAATAAGGGATTTTTTCAAACTTTAGGATTTCAAAATAAGGGATGCCGCGAGGGCGGTGCAATGGCACCAAGTAGCCTCGCCACCCTGCACTCCAGAGGCTGCGCGCGAACGGGTGAGCGAAAGAGCGAGCGCGTAGACGGCAGGCAGGCTGGCTGGCTGGTTGGGCATGAGGGTCTGGATGCAGAAGGCATGCAAGCTCCGCCCCCAGTCGGTCTCAGACTCCTTATTGGCAGCCGAGCAACGCAGCTGAGGAGCCTCCTTGGCCGGCAGGGAGGGAGAGGAGCTGCTTCCTTTGAAATCCGGGAAATTTAAGGGATATCAACAATCTGGGATAGCAGCGGGAAACGGCATTGCAATAAGGGAGTTTTCCGCAAAAAAAGGGAGGGTTGACAGCTATGATAGAGATACCCTCATGGCTGCTGTGGCTCTAGCAGGGCAGCAGAGCACGTCAGAAAGAATAAACTTTCCCATGGAACAGGGCTGTATTGCATTATAAATCCATTGCCTTATTTTGTTTTTTAAAAAGATGATAGGGTCACTTACTGGGTTACCCTTAGGTCCGTCATCACCTGGAGGTCCTTTAATACCTGCTGGTCCAGCTGCCCCTGGTGGTCCAGCCTCACCCTTTTCACCCCTTTCTCCTTTTGGACCCTGCGAAGGACAGACACAATTGTCAGGGCATTATGTAACTGGCACAGGGGCAGAAAAGGAAATCAGCTGTAGAACGTTCTGAAGAGATAATCACCACATTTTAATGGGGAAAGCTTTGTAACATATGGAATTCCCCACCCACAAAAAATATCTGTAGAACACCTGGAAGGTCCAGATCAGCCTCCAGATTGGAAAGTAGACCCACTGCCACTCACATTTTGGCATCATTTATTTTTCTGATTGCAAGAATGCAGGGAGAGGGCAAGAAATGAGAAAGGAATTTATTGGTGTACACGCCTTCCCATCAGATATCGAGGAAATAGGCATCAATCAGACTTTTAGAAGACATCTGAAGGCAGCCCCTGTACAGGAAGGCTTTTAATGTTTGAAGTTTTTGTGTATTTTGTTGGTAGATACCCAGAGTGGTTGGGGCAACCCAGTCAGATGGGTGGTATATAAATGAAATCATCATCATCATTGAATTATCCTCTGTAAAGCAAGGGCTATTGGAGAAATGTTGGTAGAACTCAGTCCCTAATCTGTAGGCCAAAAAAATGTTGATGGGCATGTATGAGTCCTTCCAGAATGAAACCCCAGGGAAGCCAATTGGGGCCAGGGCAGCTCTCCAGATCAACAGGCAAGAGGACCCAGCAGATTAGCTGGGTCAGAAAAATAGGCAGACAGGGCAGGGATCCACTGAGGAATCCAGGAACTGGGGTGAACTGGAGAGCTGAAGAGAAAGATGTGGCCTAATTTCTGAACCAGCAACCCCTGATATTTGAAAGGCTGAGCTTCCAGAGCCCATTGAGTATGTCCAGGCAGTTGAGCTGTGTAGGTTTACTAGCCAATCGGATTGTAGCTAATGGCCAAAAATCTTTGGACTGAGTGCAAGGGCTCCTTCTCTCATTCATATACCCAGGAAACACCTATAACCCTGATGCAATGATATAAAGACATGGCATCCCTTGAAGTTGTAGAACGCTTAAGGCTACATTACAATAACACTTTGTCCAATGTTATTTTTTTAAAAAACATAAACACTTACCCCTGTTCCAGCTTCTCCAGGAGGGCCAGGGTTACCAGCTTCCCCAGGTTCACCCTACAAGAGTCCAGAATTATTTCAGAAAAATCAAACATCATTTTCTACTATTACCTGAATGCTCATCAAACAGTATTTCTCTCTATCTCCTCCCCCGCCCCTCACTTTGTCTGAAAGTAAATCCCAGAGAATTAGGAAATGCTAATGGAAAACTACTTCAAAGTGATTTACTTTAATTGAAAGTGATGTCAGGCGCTCAAACTAGGGAAAGAATGATAAATAAACATAGCGACAAATAATGAAATAACATGCAGACGAATAATAAAATCTTCACTGCAGGCCTCAAATGCAAACACGGCACAATTTATCGGCGATGATAGCTGTTTAGTACACCAGATGGCTTGCAAGCCATATGTAAACGATCTGTGCAAATGCAACATTTATACAGTATTAAAAAAAATGTTTAAGTAAATTTATTCTTCTCTTGAGCCCCAAACCCAGAATCACACAAAACCTAAATATATCATTTCAGTAATGAGCAGTGATGGGTGAGCTCCCTTCGGCTTGATTTGGAATTGGCTCGAAACTTATGAGGTTTATTGGCAAAGCATTTGGAGAAAGCTCGTTTGGGGAAAGCTCAGTGCTTCCTCTTTTTGTCCGTAATGCTGGTGTGAGCATGCTGAGGGTGCTAGGCGCATATGCATCATCCCACTGCCCACTTAGAAAATTGTGATTTGATTTGGTACCACCTGCGTGATTGAAGTTGTAATGAACACAAATGGCACAGCAAAGGGCTCAGACATTCCCCCAGTTTATTTGCTCAAGGAGCTCGGTAAATTAAAAGGTCATGAAGTTCCACAGCAGTCAATGACATTTTAGAAACCCAACAAGCTTCCTTATTCCAAGTCAGACTATTTGTTCATCTAGCTCTGCCTTGTCAACTTTGATTGTCACTGTCTCTCCAGCATCTCAGTAGAAGGTCCCTTGTAGGCCGTACAACCCAATCCTTTTAACTGTGGGAGCCATGGATTGAAGGAAGGACTTTCTACATGTGATGCATATGGGCTATAACCCTTTCATTGAAAGTCAGGAGTTAACATTAAGGAACTTCTGTGAATGCATATAGAAAGCAATTTCCTTTCGGTACCTGATCTGTTGAAAGCTGCCGGCCATATGTGAGCAGAATCACATTTAACCAATCCAAGCTGGACCAAAACTTCCAGGGGAAAGAGTGCTCAATTTCTAATAAACCTGAGCATTATGAGTTGCATAAATTTGCATACTGAACCAGGTAATTATGGACCACTAGTTATGACTCATTGTATTCTGATCCTTTGTTTCCAAGCAAATGGCATCTACTCTAAATAATGAGTC
This sequence comes from Darevskia mixta, assembly GCA_034641385.1. Taxonomy (NCBI): domain Eukaryota; kingdom Metazoa; phylum Chordata; class Lepidosauria; order Squamata; family Lacertidae; genus Darevskia; species Darevskia mixta. Next base: position 2,794,495 of record JAWWNH010000149.1, read on the forward strand.
GCATGGTATCAATACTTCGGACGTTAACACTCCACTTTGTTGGCAAAAGCCCATCATGGGAAACTTGAGTAGAAAAGGGTTGAGGGACATGCCTTTACAGCACACAGATTCTTCCAGCTTCTCCACATCCTAGACCTTTTTTCTATTCACAGAGGCTTCCCACACAATTAAGAATTCAGATGCCTATTTTAAACTTTTCTGCTGTACTCAGTGCAATCTGCTGCTCATAAAGCAGTATGTTACCTGAGACAGAGAGCTGCCACTACAGCAGCACCTCATCTCGGGTTCTCTCACAGCTCTTTCAAGAACACAGGGATGGATGGTGCCTTGGCATCCAATAAATAAGGTTGAGTCCAGAGTCTCACCTCTCTGCAGCAAAAGATTGGACAAAGGTCTGAGACTAGAAGAGTTTTACGTCTTTCCAGGAATGGCAACTGGGTAAACACAGACCCATCCACAGCTGAGGACTGCAGGCTCTTGTCATCAAGATATGGACATATAAAACTGCCTTATATGGAGGCAGGCCATTGTTGACCACTTTGACTGGTAGTGACTCCCCAAGGCATCAGGCTGCGGTCAGTGGTGTGCAGTGAATTTTTTGTGTGGAAGAACAGTTGGGGCCAGAGGCGCCAGCTTGCAAGGCTATTTGGGGGTGGGTGACATTGTGACATCGTGCACCCGAAGGAGTGTCTCCACCCCCATCATTCTGCCCGGACACTGAGGTCCAGTGCCGAGGGACTTCTGGCAGTTCCCTCGCTGCGAGAAGCCAAGTTACAGGGAACCAAGCAGAGGGCCTTCTCGGTAGTGGCACCTGCCCAATGGAACGCCCTCCCACCAGATGTCAAAGAGAAAAACAACTACCAGACTTTTAGAAGACATCTGAAGGCAGCCCTGTTTAGGGAAGCTTTTAATGTTACAATAGACTATTGTATTTTAATATTCTGTTGGAAGCTGCCCAGAGAGGCTGGGGAAACCCAACCAGATTGGCGGGGTATAAATAATAAATTATTATTATTATTATGGGCGGGTTTTGGGAAGATGGCAGGAGGGCTCTTGGACCCATCAGAGCATCACACCTCCCTCCCTAAGCCAGGCAGAAGCTTTCTGGGCTTTGGGAAGGAGGCACAAGGGGAACATTTAGGGGACTATCCTAGCCCCCCATGTCCACTGACGACACACCACTGGCTGCAGTCCTCTTCAGGTCCATTACCTGGAGATTCTACTCACTTGTACATGCCAAAGTTTGAACCGAACACTCTTTGCAAACATACTGCTGCAGTGCTACATGCTCTCATTTCAAGGCAGCCACTTCAGATTACATTTAGAAATGGGCAAGAAGCCCACAAGCCAAGCCAGGCTTCGTATGATCAGGTTTGAAACAAGAGCATGTCAGCAATGGCGGCCAGTATTCCTTCTTCCCTTTCATACAGCGGTCAAGAGTTTCCCCTCGCCACTTCAAAACGCAGCCACTGTGTTTTCTTTGAAGCTTTCCTTTCTTCCCCCTTTCATTAATTGCAATTGCTGCTCTAATTTTTTTAAAAAAGTAGAGTACTTTGGGGAGAAGTTGGTTTTTAAGCGGTTTGTGCTTGAGTGTAACAGAAACCCTTTATAGTTCCGGTCTTTTCTGAGGAGACTGGAATCATTAATCATTCAGCATTGCACAGGACATTTTCACAGCAGCTGCCTTTGATCACTTTGGCCAATACAACAGCATGCATGGCAGAAATAAGAAACAACGAGGTAGATAAGAAACAACGAGATAGTTAAGAATACAATGCATTAACTGGAGCAAAATATATATGGAGTTTGCATAGATAGATAGATAGATAGATAGATAGATAGATAGATAGATAGATTTGGCTTTGAACATTGGTTTCAGTGACTGAATGTGATCAAATGCTGCTAACTCTCAAAATTAGGCTTAGATAGATAGATAGATAGATAGATAGATATAGGCTTTGAACATTGGTTTCAGTCACTGAATGTGATCAAATGCTGCTAACTCTCAAAATTAGGCTTGCTTTTTTTTTTAGCTGTTACAGATTGTAATCCCACTATTGCCTTGCTTGAAAACTGTGCAGAGAATATTTGTTGATGGGTGGCTATAGACACCGTATTAACAGGAACAATAGAGACATGCAGAAATGCACTATGTACAGTGGGCTGCAAATTCTAGGATGCTGAGTGCCATCTGAGGATAACTTTAGTTTAGGTCAAAAAATGCTTCCAACAAAAACACCATGGAAAGGAAACCAGGATCAGACATAGAAATATATAGTGCGATTTTATTATTTTTATCCTCACTGTTCCTAGAGGATGAGAATTCAGAATTTTCCTTGCACGGTTTACATATTTTCTTTGCATAGTTTCTAAATCCGAATTAAGCCCAATTCACACAGTGTTGTGTGTGTGTGTGTGTGTGTGTGTGTGTATATATATATATATATATATATATATATATATATATATATATATATATAAATGGAAGACCTAGGAAGTCCCTATGTGAAGTATCAGTAAGTGCCTTTCCTGAGACTTAAAAAGCTTGTCAGAGGAAATGAAAACCCTAGAGGTGAGCTACAGTTCTTTTTATTTATCTTATTGGCATAGAAAAAGAAAGAAAATAAAATTGGAAGTACCCAAAATAAGTGGCTGAATCTTCCTTTGGATAGGAAGGAGGAGCACCTGGGGCTGTAAGCGAAAGAACTGCACCGCCTCGCTTTCTAGGAGTGATTAAGAAGTGGCCCGTGACAAACCCAAATGATTTTGACAGACCTGTGACTTCAGTCAGTGTTTCTGAATGCAAAGCTGTGACAGATCTGCACCTGGAGGGATAAGATCTGTGTAGTGTGCCAAAAAGAATATGGAAAGGACTCATGGTGCTCTGAGGCAAAACAATTTAGAAAGGGATTCAGCTATGAAGAGTGGAAAGGGAAAGTTCAAGAGGGCTCCATCTTTTTAGCCAACTGCTAGGTCAAGAAAGCAAAGGGAAATTGGAAATCTTCTGAAGAGGCCTTCAGAATACCTGACTTATTTTGTCATACCAAATCCCAATATTCACAAGCAAACAAACCTGCCCAATTTTGAATTATCTGAATAACCAAAAACAAACAAACAAATAAAAAACACCCAAATTATAACTGCAAAACCATGTCTTCTCCTTTTTGTTCAATTATGCCGTACATGCATCAGAATAAATTATACCTCTCCAGAACATGCCTCAGCATGTTTTAATATACAGTGGTACCTCTACTTACATTCACCTCCGGTTACGTACCCTCCGGGATACGTCCACGGCACCTCGGGATATGACCAGAGCTCTGGAATGGATCCCATGCACAACTGGAGGTACCACTGTATATTACATGGTCACTAGTACTGATTAATTTGAGGCATCGATGAATACAGACCTTGGCCAGACCCCCATCAGTATAGACAGATATATTGAGGGTGCATAATCAAAAGCATAGAACTATTTTAGATTTAATTTGATACAGACTTGAAATAAATCATCTCAATTTCCAGATTCTTTAAGATCTTAAAATTTTAACCATATGGTAAACTTCAGTCTTTGAATCTGTCAAATTCAATTTCTGTTGAATTTACCCTAATAGGAGAGAGGTGGAGCTCAGATGAGAGAAGTGAGGTTGAACCAAAGATAGTTGAATTTTGTCAAACGTGTAAGTTTTTGGTTCATGAATTTAAGAAATTCCAAATTTGACAATTTCACATATGAGACACTATTTGCTGGATTTAGATACAACCATAAAGGCTCTTAGAGTGGAGCCTGTGGCACAACGGCCAGCGTGTTTGTCTGTTAACCAGAAGGTTGGTGGTTTGAGTGCACCTAGGGATGGCTATGGCAGGATTCCTGCATGGCAGGGGGTTGGAGGAGATGACCCTCAGGGTCTCTTCCAACTCTATAATATATTATTCTCATGCTTGTTTTCGACATGTCCATGCCACACAATATGTAATTTCCCTTTCATATTAATGGGTGGAAGTTTCTTCTGAATGTGCCCTACATGAGTGGCTGGGGAAACCCAGCCAGATGGGCGGGGTATAAATAATAAATTATTATTATTATAAATTATTATGGTACTTATAATTTACCCATTAAGATCTAAAGTTCTCGGGTAAACCATTATCTAGCAGGGAGAACCAAATGGAACCAGGATTTGAATGTGCCATTGACTCTGGAGTTCCCATGGTTTGGACACTGCAAGAAACTAACTCAATGAAACCATAGTATTGCTAAAGTCCACCTCACTGTGGACTCCTTTATATAACCTACTTTGTATAATCCACAGGATTTCCAACACCCATGACAGGTAAAGTTAAATCTGGTAAATGAGGTAAATCCAAGGTGTACAGATTGCCTCATATTTTCAAGAAATGAAAGTCCTGCAGTGTTTCATCTTCTCAAAACTCATTTTTGTTTTTATGTTAGATCATTACATTAAAATGTGTGTGGTTCTATTCAACTGAAGAGAACCAACAGGAATAAATTGCATTACATAAACATGTCCTTTCCTACATATAACGGGATGGAAAAGGTCTAATCTGGATGCTGATCTTCCCAACAAAAAGTTAATAAAATACATCAGATAGTAAAAGCAGTGTTGGAAGAGTCTTAATTCTGGTGAAATAGCATTTAAGCCAATGCTAAGTCTACAATAAACTTAACATAGTATCAAAAACAGAAGCATCCCATATATCAGCTTGGGAGGAAGACCAGTTCTTCCACATTCTCTCATTATTTTGTAAAAGTAACAGAGATTCTTGTAGCACCTTAAAGACTTACAGATTTATTATGGCATAAATATTTAGTGAGTCTGCTGGTGTGAACTCCAGTCCACCAAACTTTATGCCATAATAAATGTATTGCAGTGCAATCCTACTCAAAGGGAAATACCATTGATTTCAATGGCATTTACTAAAAGGAAAGTAGGTATGGAATTGTATCCTTAGTCTTTACCACACTACATGATTCTTTGTACCGTAGATTTTGCTCAACAGACTAACATGACTATATCTGTGCACAAGGTAAAAATTGCTATTTTGAGACACAGTAAATTTGTGCTGAAATGAGTTTGCCATGCCATTTTAGGTGAAATACTCTTCTGGAAAAAATTAGAAGATACAGTGGAACCTCTGTTTTCGAACGTAACCCATTCCGGAAGACCGTTCGACTTCCGAAACGTTCGCAAACTGAGGATCAATGGGGTCGGCAAAATCCGTTGAAAAAAATGAGAAAAGTGCCTCGGAAGCTGTTCAACTTCCGAGTCACGTTCAAAAATGAACGCAATTACTTTTGGGTTTTCGGCGTTCCGAATCATTCATCAACGGAGATGTTCGAGAACCGAGGTTCCACTGTATGGATATAATTTTGAAGTTTGGCATAGATGCATATTTCCGCCTCTCCAACTTGGCACCACATATATTTGGCAAATGTATGCCAAGCTGCATAAGGGACCCAGGTGGCGCTGTGGGTTAAATCACAGAGCCTAGGGCTTGCTGATCAGAAGGTCGGCGGTTTGAATCCCTGCGACGGGGTGAGCTCCCATTGCTCGGTTCCAGCTCCTGCCCACCTAGCAGTTCGAAAGCACGTCAAAGTGCAAGTAGATAAATAGGTACCGCTGCAGCAAGAAGGTAAACAGCGTTTCTGTGTGCTGCTCTTGTTCACCAGAAGTGGCTTAGTCATGCTGGCCACATGACCTGGAAGCTGTATGCCGGCTCCCTCGGCCAATAAAGCGAGATGAGCGCCGCAACCCCAGAGTCGGTCACGACTGGACCTAATGGTCAGGGGTCCCTTTACCTTTACCTTTATGCCAAGCTGCATGCCTGTTCCTCCTCAAAGAATTAGATTCTGCAATAGTTCCTGGCCTGTGCTTGAGTTAAACAATACTTTGTGTGCATGGGGGAAGTGTGCCTGTCCTGGATTCCTGGAGTAGGAATGTATTCACTAGCTTTTAGTTTCCCAATGAGCTATTTCTAGTAGCTCTTTGAAGCTCTTGAGTTTTAGCAGTGTTGTATGATATATATCCAAGCGATGCAAAGGTCCTAATGAAATCATGGAAGGAGAGCAGTCTGAATTGTATGCTACTCCTTTAATCAAGCTGCATGCACACAGAATAAATCATGCAAATTGCACATAATGGCATATTTCACTTTGCACAATTTAATCTGGTTCTAGATATGGAAGGTTGAGATGAAACACGAGCCTCAACTCAGATCCACCTACTCTTGGGATATCTACTCATGCTGCTTCTCTACAAGATGAAGAATGAGATGGAAGAGTGCATTCATCTGACCATTAGACTTTCCTCATTGGGCACATAAGCAAATAATGCTTAGGAACAATCCTGAACCTCATATTTTGTTCTTTTCCTACCCTGCACATCTTTGCTTGGTACAGCTAAAAAGCTTGAATGATTCCAATGAGAATGAACATACTGTGCCGCTTGATTTTGAATTCTGATTCTCCACCAGACCTAACCACACATTTCCAAAATTCTCACCAACCATGAAATACAGTAATTTGGATCTGTTGGTTGTTAAACAGAACAAGAAGAAACCAGGGGCACTCCCCAATGATCTATTTATTGAACATTCATCCTGGTTTGTTTGCCGGGAGATTAGACAATGGCTGTGTACACACCATAAGCACATGACTTATTACAAAGAATCCTGGGAAATGTTTATTCAGAGTGCTGGGAATTATAGTTTCTGGGGTTCTTTGAAGGAAGTCATGTGCTTTATGTCAAAGGGACTGTTATTTTGGATTTCCCAGTGCATTTCCTTCACTTTTCTTATCACAAAGTCTGATCTTTTGGGTTAGCAGGCTTGTTGCGCAAGACCTCCCATGTCAACTATAATTGCACAACCTGAATTTGTATCTGAATTCCACCTGAAAACATCAACAGTCTTGAAGCACCAGAACTAATTGGAATATGTATACAGCCGTACATCCTAAAGCGTAACATTAAAATCACTTCTGTGGGTCCCTTTGCCACACCATTCATTGTTGTTATTTTTAAGTTTCTTCGCTTACTTACCTTATCACCAACACCTCCAACGGAGCCAACAGATCCTGGTGGACCTTGAGGACCCTGAGATGACAAAAAGGATGTCAGTTAAATCATGTGCTTTGCTTATTTGTTTAAAAATGGGGGGGGGGGAATGAATGTAAAAACTGTTCAAAGGATGCGTTTCTTACATCAGCTCCACTTGGACCCTGCGGACCTCTTGGGCCGGGGGGGCCGGGGGGTCCCTATAGGAAACAAATACGAAATACAAATTAATCAGGTTTACATGAATTCAAGTCAGCACAAGGGGCATTAGCTTAGCATTTTACAGAACTAGCTAAGAGCTTCCAATGTATGACAAAGGGAATCACAATTACATTGAATGTGCCAATTCTAGTATCGATTCTTGTAGCATTTGGACAGCCATATTGGGCTGGTTCGTAAACTCAGTTGGCTATCTTGCCACTAACAGTAATGATGTCTGGAGCAAGCCTCACCTGAAGATCATATGACCGAGGGATAGGAGGAGAGGGCGAGAAAAAAGACCTTGTATTTTTGTTTAATACTCTATGTCATTCGCCTATTGAACACTAAATAGCAGAAGAGAAGGACTTACCATTGGACCGACGTCACCATTTTCCCCCTTTTCCCCTGGTGGGCCAGGAAGACCCTAGGAACAAAAAGGGGGGAGATTTTTATGTACTGTGCAGATCCTAAGGAGGGAGGAAGATGCCATTCATCTCCATGGTGATCCCTCCACTTCTACACAGCTGAACATCCAGGGGGGAAGAAACTGTGCTCCGAGTTTTAAATTAAAATCTTACATAATTTCACCAGTAGGTTTATATATCATTCTGAGCAGAGAATGCATTATACAATATGTGCAAATTCACTACCTTTTCAGGACTGCATGGCCTCCTTTTGAAACAGACTGAAAATGTAATTTTAAGGAACCATCCAAAGTGTAGTATCCCATTTTGTTTAAATTACCCATTTAGGCTGCAGTCCACAATGGAAGGCTTGCCACACACTTCAATAGGAGCGGCAGCTCACCCTTAGTGATCTCATTCTCTAGAAAAATGGTAAAATCACGAGCTATTTATGATGGACCATCTCTGAAGGGAAATTTGATACCAATTTGCTCGGCCAATAACCAATACGCTCAGCTGCTGAAATCCTCCACTTTACAAAATTGGAAAAAAATTGGGCTTCACAGTCTCAATGATAATGTGTCGGTTAGAGGTGACATCAATTTCATATCGATAGTTTAAAAGTGGGTGACGTGCAGCCTGATCCTCTCTATAGTTAAATTGGTAACCTTGGATTTAAACTGATTAAAGCCCCATTGAAGTCAACGGTACTACAATTGGCTTAAATAGTAGTACTTTGATTTAACTGGGTTGCAGAACAGACTGCAAGTTACTTAGATTTATCCACTTCACGACTTGCATTGGAATAACTCTGTGGTATTTAGCCCTCTAAAACAGCCTACTCTCAACATCGGGTCCCCAGAGGTTGTTGGACTACAAATCCCGTCATCCCTGACCACTGGTCTATTTTGCTGGTAGAGCTCCATCCTTGAGCTAGAAGTGGGAGGACACCAAAAATGCCTAACTTTGGTTGGACTGCATAATTTTGTTTAGCCACACAATAAATATCTGAGGATAGCAGAGGTGCACTGATGACAGAAGGGTTAGGATAATTGCAGCTTAAATGTCTTGGATGAATAATTGCCTACAAATCTGCTCATTTGTAGGTGTGACTGTAGAAAAGGTAAAGACCTCTGGTGTTGCAGATGCAAGTATTTCATCAATTACAATTTGCTGTCATGACAGATACTAACAACGTGCCCAACAGTTTGTTATTAAGATTTATTGAGCCATAAACCTGCCTTTAGTAATTCAAATTTAGGCCCTCAATTATGTTGAAAGTTACATAGGGGTTCAAGTTTTAAAACCTGTAAGTGGTACTATTAACGGCCATGGGAGAACAGACATGCCTAAGGTTAAGTATGCTGCTCTTTGCCAAATCGCAATCTTCAAATACAACCTTGCAAATAATTGCAGTGAAATATTTTCACCCCTGAAACTAGTGGGAGCTTTGCCACTTTGGTTTCAATGGAGCCAAGGCTTTCTTCCAACTCACAAGCAGCAGCTTTGCAAAATCAAAACTTATTTCTCTAGCTTCAGATGTTGTTGTTTAGTTGTTTAGTCGTGTCCGACTCTTTGTGACCCCATGGACCAGAGCACGCCAGGCACTCCTGTCTTCCACTGCCTCCCGCAGTTTGGTCAGACTCACGTTGGTAGCTCCAAGAACACTGTCTAACCATTTCATCCTCTGTCCTCCCCTTCTCCTTGTGCCCTCAATCTTTCCCAATATCAGGGTCTTTTCCAGGGAGTCTTCTCTTCTCATGAGGTGGCCAAAGTATTGGAGCCTCAGCTTCAGGATCTGTCCTTCCAGTGAGTACTCAGGGCTGATTTCCTTCAGAATGGATAGGTTTGATCTTCTTGCAGTCCATGGGACTCTCAAGAGTTTCTTCCAGCACCATAATTCAAAAGCATCAATTCTTCGGCGATCAGCCTTCTTTATGGTCCAGCTCTCACTTCCATGCATCACTACTGGGAAAACCACAGCTTTAACTATATGGGCCTTTGTCGGCAAGGTGATATCTCTGCTTTTGAAGATGCTGTCTAGGTTTGTCATTGCTTTTCTCCCAAGAAGCAGGCGTCTTTTAATTTTTTGACTGCTGTCACCATCTGCAGTGATCATAGAACCCAAAAAAGTAAAATCACTCACTGCCTCCATTTTCCCCCCTTCTATTTGCTAGGAGGTGATGGGACCAGTGGCCATGATCTTAGTTTTTTTTTATGTTGAGCTTCAGACCATATTTTGCGCTCTCCTCTTTCACCCTCATTTAAAAGGTTCTTTAATTCCTCCTCACTTTCTGCCATCAAGGATGTGTCATCAGCATATCTGAGGTTGTTGATATTTCTTCCGGCAATCTTAATTCCGGCTTGGGATTCATCCAGTCCAGCCTTTTGCATGATGAATTCTGCATATCAGTTAAATAAGCAGGGAGACGATATACAGCCTTGTCGTACTCCTTTCCCAATTTTGAACCAATCAGTTATTCCATATCCAGTTCTAACTGTACGCTTCTTGTCCCACATAGAGATTTCTCAGGAGACGGATGAGGTGATCAGGCACTCCCATTTCTTTAAGAACTTGGCATGGTTTGCTGTGGTCGACACAGTCAAATGCTTTTGCATAGTCAATGAAGCAGAAGTAGATGTTTTTCTGGAACTCTAGCTTTCTCCATAATCTAGCTTCAGATAGCCCTCTTCAAATATCTCAAGGGCTGTCACACGGAAGATGGAGCAAGCTTGTTTTCTCCTGCTCTGGAGGTAGGACTCGAACCAAGTTACAAGAAAGGAGATTCCAACTAAATATCCAGATGAACTTTCTGACAGTAAGTGCTGTTCAAGATTGGAACGGACTCCCTCAGAAAGTTGTGGTCCCTCCTTCCTTGGAGGCTTTTAAGCAGACGTTGGATGGCCATCTGTCATGGATGCTTTAGCTGAGATTCCTGCATTGGACTGGGTGGAGAGGGTGGCTGTATTCAAGTTTTTGGGAGTGATTATCAAGCACGGTATGACTTGGAGTGCAAATACTACTGCTCTGGTAAAGAAGGCCCAGCAGAGAATTTATTTCCTCAGACTTTTAAAGAAGAACAATCTGAGTGAGAGACTGCTGGTGTCCTTCTACCGAGGCTCCATAGAGAGCATTATTACATATTGTATTTGTGCTTGGTTTTCCAGCTGCACAGCCAGGGAGAGGAAGGCAATACAGAAGGTCATAACCACAGCCCGAAAGATTATTGGTCATCCTCTCCCATCTTTGGAAGAACTATACAGTTCCCGTTGCCTTAAAAAAGTAAACAATATTTTACAGGATCCATCTCATCCGGGATATAGTCTCTTTGCACCACTGCCTTCGGGCAAGAGATATAGAACAATCAGATCAAGAACAAATAGATTGAAGAATAGTTTCTACCCAAGAGCTATAACCATCTTAAATGCTGTAACCAGATAATATGACCTTGGAGAGTTGTGATGGGTGTGTATGTATGTGCATGTGTGGCTGAAAATGTGTTTCTTGGTTTTTGTGCTGTTTTTTGTGTGTTTTGTTTTGTTTTTATGGGATGGCATCCAATTTCGTTGTACTTGTACAATGACAATAAAGAAATCTTATCTCATTGGAGGGGGTTGGACTAGATGACCCTTGGGGTCCCTTCCAGCTCTACAATTCTATGATTCTATGTAATGCCAGTGCCAGGAGAGGAAGCTCCTCTAGCTGGGCACCTTGGGGAAGGAAGGAACTTTGCAAGAGTATAACATAAGGAAAATGCCAGGATGTGAAGGGGAGAGTTGAAGGCAGGTCACAAATGGCATAAAAATGTAGCATCATTACCGGTAGTATATCTGATGAGATTTGATAAGATTGAAATATTATAAACAACAAAAGGGAAAAAGCTGTGCAAGGTTTTCCTTTTTACTATGAGAACCGCATTAGCAACAAATATAGAGCTCTTGATTGCTCAATGGCCCTTTATTACCACCAGCATCTTTGGCACCCTTAGCACACTTGAAGGTTTAATGAAACGTAATTCCACTAGAGCTCAACGTTCATTCGTTTAAGCCTCTAACTAATGTGTGGTTACCCTTATGCAGCGTTTCAGTAAATCAAAATACACAAAGGTGAAGTATATTTCTCTTTTCGATGCAGACCAAATCAAAACTGCATTTCCATTCCTAAACACCTACACAGAGCCATGTTGCTCAGTGCCTGACATTCCCGGTACCTTTCGATGCTACACCATGTTTGAATGATCACGTATTAAAAATCGAGTCTCTTCACTTAGAAATAAAGGAAAAGAAAGCACGTTAAATTTTCTAGCCCCCAACGTATTAATGGTAATTCACGGAAAGAAGAGGGTTCTAAATAGGGCACTTGCATCAAATGTTCCACCCTGGATATGTTGCTGTGTAAACTATTCAGCAGATTGGCTGTGAAGTAAATTGGTTGAGTGGTGCTATCGCTGGACCTTTGCTGCTGAAGGGCCCAGGGCTCATGAAGCTAATGCTCATGAAAGTACCCTAGTGCAATGCTTATGAGAATTAGCTATGAGCCACAGAATCCTTTTCAAACAGGATGAGGGTCCATGTAGCCCAGCATTCCTTCATCTGACCAGCCAGATGTTCCTCAAGCAAGGCCATGCCCTCAGTGAAATGATGCCCTTCCTAGGTCAGGAAGAAAAACATTGTTTGTCAAAGGCAGAAATGGGATTGGGAAGGATCAATATAGTATAGGGGTAGGATTGACCATGATAGCCCCTGGCTCAGGTTGGGGTATCTGCCTGGTTGGAATCTGCACCTTGGTCAGCCAGTGAGACCTTGCTTGTTTGGCTTGCACCACGGCAAGGTTCAACACTGGCTGACTCCCATGGAACTGGCTTGGGGAGGTCCAAACCCGGTGGATCCGCTCCGTCAACAGGGAATGATGACCTGACCCTGACCCTAATGCCATGCCTACCCTCACCCTGCCTGCTGCTGCCAATAAAGATTTGGCGTGCTCCTACAACCTGGTTATTTGGCTGCTCTCATGGGCCACCTAATGCGCCTGCCTGGGCAAAAAGTTATGGTATTTCAGCAGGAAGTTACAGGATAGGCACTGATTGCAAATGGAACAATGTGACCAAGCCAGCACTTCTGTAGGTGTAAACAGTATTGAAAGCAAGATGAGATGTGACCTCCCTAACAGCATCATGAGCACAAATCACCACAAATGTGCAATAAAAAGAATGTCTGGAGGGCTCCAAAGACTGGTCATTTTTAAACTATGAAACCCAGAAGAAGAAGAAGAAGAAGAAGAAGAAGAAGAAGAAGAAGAAGAAGAAGGAGAGTTTGGATTTGATATCCCGCTTTATCACTACCCGAAGGAGTCTCAAAGCGGCTAACATTCTCCTTTCCCTTCCTCCCCCACAACAAACACTCTGTGAGGTGAGTGGGGCTGAGAGACTTCAAAGAAGTGTGACTAGCCCAAGGTCACTCAGCAGCTGCATGTGGAGGAGTGGAGACGCGAACCCGGTTCACCAGGTTACGTGTCCACTGCTCTTAACCACTACACCATGCTGGCACCCAGTTTCTTTCTTTCTTTCTTTTTTGTGGAGAAGGAAGGTGAGAAGCAAATAAATTGATGAAACATACCTGAAGACCAATGGGACCTGGAGGGCCAGGGAAGCCTCGTGGGCCTTCATCACCTTTCTGTCCAAACATCCCTTGCTGTCCTCTTGGACCAGGTTCTCCATCACCCCCCTAGTAGATTAAAATAGGCACAACTACTGTCAGAATTTTACAGCCAGGTTTTTAAAAAACAAACAAACAAAACAAAAAACCACACATCCCAAGTTAGTGACTCTCTCTCTCTCTCTCCTTTCTCTCTCTCTCTCACTTGTGTTCTGATCCAAAATTATGTGCATTGAAATTAATGAGATCTAATTCTACATAATGTGATTGAGACACAATTTTGCATTTGTAAGAAGAGAGCTACATTGTGCGAACACATTCATTCAACAATTACAGTGAACTTAGCTTGTGTTCCCCAAATACAATTAAAGTAAGTGGCCCAGTCATAATAAAGTCACCCAATGCAATTTTGTTGTGCATTGATCAATGCAGCTACTGTGCTTAAGAGCTGGCAGATGCAGCTTAATTCTCATTTGGGAATATTTATGCCGACAGAACAATAGTTTCCAATAGGTTGGTTTGGATTTTTGATTACTTAATGATCTATACTGCTGCTGGTTTTTCACATTGTTTCCACTAAATGGTTTAAATTAGTTTTATGCGAGTGTTGTGCTGGACTATGAAATGTTTTTAAAGTACTGTTTTAGTGGGATATGCCTTGAATGGCATTGCATAATTTTTTTTAATGAATGAATGAATTAAGAAAACTATATGGATACTTTTTAGCTACATTAGTTTTGCAAAAAGGTCTGCCCAGACAATGGGTGAAAAGAAAACAGCACAGATTTTGACTGCAGCTCTGTAGGCTATATAAATTCCATTGACTTCAGTTACATTTAAGCAGCTAACAGTGTACAAGTTTGCAACCTTTAGTCCATCCTTGCAAATAAGTCCATAAAAGTTACTAGCTTGCAAAATAGACATTTTTAAAGAGGTCATAAAATGGCGTCGGACTCCAGGTGCTTGTTGCAGGAATGTCATAGGTACCACTCAGCAAAGTACATTCCACAGAACAGTATCGCAACTGATGTCGTGTTCTGGGAAAGGACAAAATATTCTGGTTTGAATGCAGGAAAATGCAACTAAATCCATGGTGTATGTCCATGCTGCCCATAGTGCTCACAAAAGTTGTGCATTTACTGCTCAGATGTCATACCGTATGTCCATTCTTATTATTTAAATGGAAAACAAACAAGGCAGGTCCCAGCAGTCTCTGGCTTCCTCTTTTTGTGGGCTCAATCCGTATCTCTTACCATGTGGCCCTAATGTTGGCTAGGTAAAGGTAAAGGGACCCCTGACCATTAGGTCCAGTCGTGTCCGACTCTGGGGTTGCGGCGCTCATCTTGCTTTATTGGCCGAGAGCCAGTGTACAGCTTCCAGGTCATGTGGCCAGCATGACTAAGCCGCTTCTGGCGAACCAGAGCAGCACACGGAAACGCCGTTTACCTTCCCGCCAGAGTGGTTCCTATTTATCTACTTGCACTTTGACGTGCTTTCGAACTGCTAGGTGGGCAGGAGCTGGGACTGAGCAATGGGAGCTCACCCCATCGCAAGGATTCAAACCGCCGACCTTCTGATCAGCAAGCCCTAGACTCTGTGGTTTAACCCACAGCGCCACCTGGGTTCCTTAATGTTGGCTACAACCCCCCAATTGAAATGCTGCCTCACACAGACACCAGCTGCAAATACCAGCAAATGTGGGGGTGATTTTACTCCTGTATTGCTGAAGAATGCAACATGGAGTGATGGTTTGGAGATGTAAACGAGCCATTAAAAATGTAACAATACAGACAGAACTTCCAGATCGCCAATGTCATTTCTTTTCAAGGGAGTCAGGATCGCACATTCAACTGGGAGTCATCAAGTTAATGAGTAATTAAGTAATGAGAAACAAAGTTATCATTGTCTAAATGAAAATTCTAAATGGTAAAACAGAAAGTTTAATAAAAATTATATAAACATATATTTTATTATGTTTTCTGTTTTACAATTTAGAATATTCATTTAGACAATGATATATATATAGATATATAGATAACAATGAAGAGAATAAAAAAAAGAATAATAAAAAAGAGAAACAAAGTTCTCAAGTGGACCAGCTCTTGGAAACGCCACTCCAGCTTCCATATGCATTTAATAAACACATCTTGGAATGAACGGAGCCAGAGAATTATCCCAATGCTTTGCTCATTCCTTTTGAATTGTTGCACTCATGGAAGACTGAAACTGCAGAGCACTGACCCAAGACTGGAGCCTGCGGTAAGCAGAGCAGTGCATAGACACGGATGCCTTGAGGATAGGATTTAAGATATTTCTCATTTTAAGCAGCATAAATTATGCCTGAATTTTCGGTATAACTAATGAGAATTCGGGGGGAAAGGCATTCGTTAGTTATGCATAACAAGCAGAAACTTACAGCGATACCAGGAGCTCCGACGGGACCTTGAAGACCTGGCGGTCCAGGAGGACCCTGAAAGAAGGAGGAAAGAAGGTAATGTTGGCATCTAAAGTCAGGCGAGCAGCATCTCCACAGGAGGGCATTTTGCATTATTCAAGCCTAATAAGCATTCCCACATTTCTTTGGAGAGATGGTGCTGTTACTCCAAGGTCTTTTACATTCAAGGCAGTCAAGCATTATTTGTTCATCTCCCCAAATCTTAGACTTGCTTGTCTACAATACATTTGAAACTGACATTTATCAAAGGTAATTATGCTTGCGGTATTTTCAGGATATTTAAAAGTGGATTTCTGTTCAAACATGAATATGAATCACAACCTGCCCTGGCTTTTACAGGACTAAAAATATACCAGACCTTTTTGAGGAGATTTAGAGAGAGAAAAATCAACTAAAGTTTCACTATCCATATTGCAAACGAATGCTTCCTGTTGGAATCGTATTTCCCCAAAGAGACTGTAAGCTGCTCTTGCAATTGGACAGTTCTTCCTAGACAGACTTAAATATTAAATACGTGCAACTGCATTGCACTCCCTGGAAAAAAAAAGGTCCAGGACGTACTTTAGATTAAATCTATTTATGCTAACCTAGGAAAAGGCATTACTGACAGAGCTGGTTTTCAGTTAGCTATGCTTGAACATACAAATAAAATGGAATTTAAAATTACATAAAACAACCTGTTCTCACATGCCAAACAAGTCTAAATAATTTCTTCCCAGAGGAGTTTTCATTTTGTAAATTATATATAGTTCTTGAAAATATTCTCTTGTGATTACTAGTTTTGAGTTTGATAAAATTAAATGAAGAATTGCTTTAATCAAAGCAGAGGACCTTTTTAATCACATACGAAATCTGAAACGTTGGTTTATATGAAAAAGATTATTGAATGATATATTAATATAATATAATATAATATAATATAATATAATATAATAATATAGCTTTCCTGCAAGCAAACAAAAGACATCCAAACATAGACCTAGGTGAAAGGAAACTCTAAGCAAAACAGCGACGTAGACAATTGTGGAGGAAAATATGTTAACATATCTTGGAACAAAGAAGTTGGTCAATTACTATCAACATTTAAAGGCATTATAAAGTAACATTGAACCCAATTCCTCTGTTGTTGTTTTTTTGTTTGTTTCAAATGTGAATATCTCTGCAAAATTCAGGCCTCTTTCCTGCTTGCTCAGCATGTTGGTTTTTGATTCATGTTTTCATTCTTTAATTCCCCGGCAATAAAGAATTGTAGTAAGCAATATAGTGAAGGAAGTAGTCAGAAAAGAAAGAAAACTCACATTTTCTCCTTTGTCACCTTTACTCCCTTTCTGACCTGGTTCTCCAATTTCACCCTGTAATAGAAGGAAAGACATTGTTAAATTGGTACTTTTAAAGAGCCTGCCTTTCCGTTAGCTGTGGTGAAATGTCTATAAATGGCACCTTATTATTCTCTTTACCTTATGGCACCATTTTACAAGTAAAGGCCTGAAGGGGGCAATTTTGCATTGATCAATCACATTTCGGTGTGACAGATTAGTGCATGTATCGACTATTACAGTTCAAAGCACAACATGGCCTCGTATTGAAACCTACTTTAATTGGATTTTGAACGAAGGAAATTGTTTTGTTTTTGTTTATATTCTCCATGTCTCCTTCAATATAAAATGACTGTAATTGCAATCAACTGAAGAGCAGCTTCGTGCTTCTGTGAATGTTTCACAATTCTTATTATGAGCAGACATACCAGAGAATTACTGTTGACTCTATAAGACAGTGGTAAAGTTCAGGCCATCGTATATTGACTTAATTCAGCATATATTTTGGAAAGATGTTTGCTCACTATGCCTTTGGACACCTGTTAAGATACTGTAACCTAATTTTGCAAGATGCTTGCTGATACTTAGGAGTAGTTTTTTCCCCAATGTTAAAATACAATTGAATACCATTTTGAATCAAAATGGTAGACTGAAACTTTCAAAACTGCAGGGTTATTTTGGGTTTCTTAAATTCCCAAGCAATGATAGGTGCAAAACTGATAGTGAGATATAAGACAAGTTATCAGACAATGCAACCCATCCACTTTTCCTTTCATGCAAGCCACAATTAACCTAGGAAGCATCTAATTAAACATAACTTTACATTTCATCAAAACCCAGAGTTACCAGGTTGAGAATAAGTCTGGGTCTAAATAATGAGTCTGGTTCAGAGACAAAACTGTGGTTAACGGATAACTTTTGCATTGCTTTCAGGCATGCTATGGAGGGAGAAGAAAATGGATTGTGTATGAGGGCAAGAAGGCACATTAATGAATTGGAGCGAAAGGGCAAAGAAGTCATTCCTATTTTGGCATATTAAGCAAAGACTATGGACTGGCCCAGTGAGACTGAGCTGCAGAACTGAACAGGTATGCAGTGCAACAATGGGAGGTTTGCCAGCACATAAAGGAGTCACAGGGGATATTTTTAGGGAGAAGCAGCAGGCAGAATGGAGAATGTGTAACCCTACTCCTAGCTGTCACATTGCCTTTCTTCTCCCAGCCAGACTTCCTAGATGTTTCTCCTGGACAACTGGGAAGAGTAGCCAGGACAACGGAATCTGGATTTTTTTAAAAAAATCCTGATGGAATGTTTCTGGGCAAGAAAAGGATAACACCCACTAGAGCCAGTGTGGTATAGTGATTAAGAGCGGTAGACTCGTAATCTGGGGAACTGGGTTCGCGTCTCCGCTCCTCCACATGCAGCTGCTGGGTGAGCTTGGGCTAGTCGCACTTCTCTCTGAAGTCTCTCAGCCCCACTCACCTCACAGAGTGTTTGTTGTGGGGGAGGAAGGGAAGGGAGAATGTTAGCCGCTTTGAGACTCCTTTGGGTAGTGATAAAGCGGGATATCAAATCCAAACTCTTCACCCTCCCTTCTCACTCAGCACATTTGCCTTGTAAGTATAGCCCCCTGTTTTGCATGTCAGTGTCAAATGGTGAATTGAGAATAATGCTTCCTCCTACCGGTATACATTTGCTTCCACCCTGTAATTCTCATAAGCTTTTCAGACTATTGGAAACTCATGAAACCCATGAAAGTGTCTTTGCCTGATTGAAGAGAGTCGCACCCCAAGTTCCCCGTGTTGCATTATTTCTGACACCTGCTGCTCATGGGTCAAATTTGACATTTAAGTAAGTAAATGTTTGTCCCAGTTCCCATACATTGATCTTCTCTAGTGGCTCATAATCACAAATAGTATGTATTCCATGAGAGCAAAACTGTCATCACCATTGCTTCAAACACTATTAGATAATATACACAACTATCACAGTGATTGCTCTTGCTAATGGGTCACTTCCTTCTTATCTTGTAAACATTTGGGTCCTGCATGGAAAGGTGACACACTTATTTCTGCAACTTGTATTGCATTGCCCTACTTCTTGCCCCACTACTTATGACCTCTCTCTCTCTCTCTCTCTCTCTCTCTCTCTCTCTTTCTCCGCATCTCTCTATATTGGCCAACTGAAGATAACACTTCATGCTTCTGATGAAGAGGGTGCTAGTCTACAAAAGATGATGGCACAATAAATCTGTTATTGAAGTACCTCAAGATTCTTTCTTGAGTGATCCCATGTAAAGCGAGCAAACAAATAGTTATTGGAGTTTTGAAAACTAGCCAATCACCGGATAAATACATCACTGCAGTCAACAGCAACTGACCTTGTCACCATCTTCTCCAGGAGAACCAGCTGGACCGGCAGGGCCAGGAAGGCCTACAGGCCCTTGTACTCCATCACGTCCGGCTGGGCCTTGGGGACCTTTTTCACCCTGTTTTCAATGCCAAAACATTATTCAAACTATGACTGGTGAATAATTGAGAGTGCAGAATATTGAACTCACATCTACAAGTGTCAGACTGGTCCATTGCATGGTTAAAGCTTGTCACAGCTAGGAACCTTTGGAGGGGCCCTAAGCAATTTATTATCTCTCAAATCCATCTCTGTAATGTCGTGGTCATCTATGGAGGTCCTTCTTTGGGAGGGCCTTCTCTCCAGAGGACCTGCTCTGCCATCTGAAGTGGACAGGTGGACTTGAGAGAAAGCAAATTTTGGGTTGTCATTCTCCACCTCTACCTTCTCAGAGATGCTCTCCATGCACAAATTCTGATGTCATTTCAATGCCAGACGAAGAGCATTTTATTCCACTGGGCTTCATCAGTAAGCTGCAATTTTGGGTGTGTGGCCTACCATGTGGCTCCGCACAAGTGTATGCCCTACTTTTCTGATTCATACCCTTTTGAGTAATACACCTGTGTTTCCATTCATTACGACCAGACAGCCGGATGTTAATTATATTCCTTAGTCAATATCATTTTCTTTCACAAACTATTTTTAAAAGCAATTCATAGGTAATGGTTTCACAACCCAGTATTTGGGTTTTGTTTTGTTTAAAAAAGAGATTGAGGTCCTCCTGTATCACCCCTCTTGTCTCCATTTACACCTTTTCTCTGTTTATCCCACATAACTGTTGTCTGCTTATAAGCAACACCCTGGTCTTTTGTCACTCTCACTTCCATGCCTTCAACGGTCCTGCTTCCTCTATCTACTCATCAATCCATTATCCTACTCTCCTTTGAGTGTTTTGCAAAGGCTAGAATGCAATTGATATCTGTGATTTTCATTTTGGCAACCAACACCAAGTGTTGATAGCTGCAAAACAAGCTTTCCAAAGGGTTATCTCTCTCTCCCTCTCCCCTTCCTTCCATCACACACCTTGTTGCACAATTAAATCTAGCACACGGAGAGCTGTGTGAGAAACACATCTGCTCGGTACTTTGTGCATGAAGAAACTTGATGTGTAATATCTTGGTACAGCAGTGAGTCCTCCCCACTCACCCAAAAGTACGAAATCAGCTGCTCATTCTCAAAACAGAAACAATGTACAATTGATCCCAGTCACCTATGACTTTAATTCACAAACTAGGCACATCTCTCATTTACTTGCACCTGAATCTCACTACACCAACCTCCACTTCCTATTTGCCATCTCTGACCTCCCTCTCTGCAAAGCAAAAACCTCTGAGCAATGCTATATAGTGATACCTGTAGCATTAGAACAATCACATTAAAGGAAAAAGAAATGCTATAGAATTTATCCATTGCTTTTTGACACATGGATGCCCAAAGCAGGTAACATAAAGACTTTGAGGATTTTCTTTACAAACAAGTGGTATATAATTTTTATGAAATAAAATACACACCTAAAATATATAAAAACAGAAAACGCAAACAGCCAATGAATAAATCTCAGTTGACAGGACTGCATAAATAAAAAGTTCTTTCTTGGACCAAAATGACATCAGAATAAACAAATGGGTAGTGCATTTTAGAGGCAGAATACCACAAATAAAAGGTAAAAGGTAAAGGTAAAGGACCCCTGGATGGTTAAGTCCAGTCAAAGGCGACCATGGGGTTGCGGTGCTCATCTCGCTTCAGGCTGAGGTGGCGTTTGTCCACAGACAGCTTTCCGGGTCATGTGGCCAGCATGACTAAACTGCTTCTGGCGCAACAGAACACTGTGCAGGAAACCAGAGCGCATGGAAACACCATTTACCTTCCTACCACAGCAGTACCTATTCATCTAGTTGAACTGGTGTGCTTTCAAACTGCTAGGTTGGCAGGAGCTGGGACTGAGCAACGGGAGCTCACTCTGTCGTGGGGATTCGAACCACCGACCTTCTGATCAGCAAGCCCAAGAGGTTCAGTGGTTTAGACCACAGGGCCTCCCGCATCCCTTTTTCACAAATGAAAAGGCACCCTGTCAAGTCACTGCCCACTGCATCTCTAGAGATCTGAATGGATGAGCAGGACCACAGGGAAGAAGACAGTTCTTCAGGTACTCTCAGACAACATGTTGTAGGTTAGCACCTGTGTAATCAATCGTGGTTGGAAATGGACCATATGCTTTGCACTGAAATTTCTGAACAGTTTCCAAAGGCAGTCCCAGGTACAATACACTGCAGCAGTCTAGGCTGGAGGTATTTGGCAGATCCTGTCCTTACACTGCACCTGACTGGCTATGGCAGACAAAGTTGAACATGTGAGCTGCAAAGAGCAGAGTTTCCGGTCACTGATTGGCTACAGCGGGATTATCTCCAATTTTCTTCAGAGCTTGACTTCTGAAACCTTCTGAACACTATGTTCACGGGTTCATTTTGGTAGCTTCAAGGTCACAGCATTCAATTTTTCTAAGAACCCAGCTCCAAGTGGCTCACTCAGTCACGATAAGGACTCATACATATAAATTACAAAACTCAGAATGGTACATTGCAAAGCAGCTTAAGTTGTTATAGTAACCATTGTCTGCATTTTAGAATTTCAATACATTTTTATGATAAGTTCATGATAAATAACAGACAGAAAACAGAAATGAAGATACAGATAATATAACCTGCTGGAGACTGCAGACAGATAAATATACCAAAGCAGGTGAAGAAATGAAAAATCTCAGGAATACAGTCTTCTAAGTTAATGAGTTATATGTTGTCAATATTATGTAGTTAGTATAATGTCAATACTTATTTGGAGGCAGGGTACAATATGATCATATAGGGAGGGAAAGTGGAGCTTAGAACACCAGCAAAATATCTATTGATAGGATTTTGTGAGAGATTAATGAAATCAATTTACAGCACAATTCTGTACATATATACTCAGACAGAAGACTCACTGGGTTTATTGGGACTCCCATGTAAATGCACATTGGACTACACAGCTTCAGTTTCATACTGAAGAATGGTGTGCCAATATGGCAGATGTAGCCAGCATGGTGCCTTCCAGAAGTTGTTGCACTACAATTCCCACCATCCCTGACCTTTCAATGGCATCATTTGCACATAATGCTAAGGCATGCTTTATCAAATCATGGCTTAGCTTTCAGTGCAGTCCCTGGCCCATGGCTTAATTATAGTTTCTTTACTGTCAACTAACCATGATCAAAAGCCATGGTTTGTTGTTGGCTAATGAAACTTGGTTTGTTTTAACTATGACTTGGTGTTATGTGCGATCTAGCACCCGCCATTAATAGCAGTTTGATTTGCCACGCTGCCACAGTTGCTTACCAAAATGCAAAGGCAATAGGGCAAGAGCAGCTGGAAAACGAACCCAGCTATGGAGAAACAATCCATGGTTTGTTTGATTGTCTGTGGTAACTTGTGGTTAACTCATGTTTTAATGGTATGTGTGAACCAGGTCAATGTTGTGGATTGGAGGCAAGGAAGCACTTGATTCAAAGTTCTATGTTACTTAGCGGGAGCTCTGTGCTGTTTTCAGCACCAGACAGGCATTTCATTTCATATTGTAATTTCTAATTCCATTCTCACACGCTGCAAACCCAGTGGAATTAGTGAACATTTTTTCCTTTGAACTGTAGACCTCCTTGGCATACCATGGATGCACTTTTTGAAAATATCCCCAGTTTCAAAAGCTGATTGTCATTCAATGTAGCAGGAAAAACAGGACCCTCTTGCGTTCACATAACTTGTTTGATGTGTCCTGCCCACAGGTTTCCTTTGTGACATCTGTTGGAGTTTTCCATGAGGACTAAAACTCTGCCTACTTTTGAACTCTGTAGTTTAATAATTCTTAGATAATACACGATATTTATCTTTTAGATATAATCAAGATACAGAGGCACTGTCTATAACAGGCACCCCCAAACTCGGCCCTTCAGATGTTTTGGGACTACAACTCCCATCATCCCTAGCTAACAGGACCAGTGGTCAGGGATGATGGGGACTGTAGTCCCAAAACATCTGGAGGGCCAAGTTTTGGGGTGCCTGGTCTATAACATGGCAATATCATCTTTATCTCTTGGATTGACGAGACCACAGTGCCATCGCCAGACTCCACAGTATCTGTTACACTCCTCATGGCAATTACACTCTTACATTGTGGACTGGCAAGACCATACTTATTATCTCCATATTCATTATTCTTTCGCTCTTTGGAATCTCCAACAGAATCATGTGGGTTGCAAGGGACTTGTTGAACTTTGACGTCGTAGTTTTTCGGTAGAATGTTCCTATATCCTTGCATATTTGTAATTCATGTTTAGTGTGTTTTACATGTAAATATTATATTATGTTATATTGAAACCAATTTATCAGCCAGTTACATTTGTTGTGTGGGTGGTCTATAACATGGCATTGAATCTGGGTGGGGGGAGATCCATATGAAGATCACAAAAGCTGCTCCCCTATATCTGAGGAGCGTTTCCATCTATGTATAGCAGGAATGGGGCACCAGTTTGCCCTTCTGATGTTTCTGGACTCCAGCTCCCATCAGTCCCAGCTAGCATGGCCAGTGGCCAAGGATGATGGGAGTTGGGGAGGGTCTAACAACGTCAGGAGGTCTGAAAGTTCCCCATGTTTTCACTTAAAAGTTGCACTTGACTAGAAAGGTAGCAGAGAGCAGGAGAAGGTGACGATGAAATCCGATACGAAAATGGGAAATAAAGGTGCACTTTGTAAAGCCGAGCATTAGGGCACCAAGGTTAAATCAAAGCTACGGCATGACAAACTATTTTATCATCAGAGGCAGCCACTATTGTGTTCATGATGATCAGCTTTGTTTAACCCCTCTCCCTGGGCCTTAGGGCTTGATAAAGTGTGCCAAAAAATGTCATCGAGTTTAATTAAATTTCTGCAGTGCTCTATTGTAAATAGAGAGGGAGTATGCCAGGCACATATGCAATAGAAAGGTATTGGAGTGTGAAGAGCTAACATTATTGGATATGAAAAGTAATAATTTCTGTAATATTACTTCTCTCTTTCTTTAGAATTACTCACCGGAGCTCCCTTTTCTCCCGCTGGTCCAGGAGGACCCTGGGGGCCAGGACGTCCCGGCAAACCAATTGGGCCAGCAGTACCTGCCGGACCACGTTCACCAGGTGAACCCTGCAATTAAAAGAAATGACCACTGAACAAACTATTTAATAACCAGCAGCACTGCACAGTTTAGGATAAAGACTGCTAAAAGATTGGCAAGTCCCCTAATTCTTCTAGTGAGATACATAGCTGTCAACCCTCCCTTTTTTTGTGGGAAACTCCCTTATTCCAATGCCGTTTCCCGCTGCTATCCCGAATTGTTGATATCCCTTAAATTTCCCGGATTTCAAAGGAAGCAGCTCCTCTCCCTCCCTGCCGGCCAGGGAGGCTCCTCAGCTGCGTTGCTCGGCTGCCAATAAGGAGTCTGAGACCGACTGGGGGCGGAGCTTGCATGCCTTGTGCAGCCAGACCCTCATGCCCAACCAGACAGACAGCCTGCCTGCCGTCTATGTGCTCGCTCTTTCGCTCACCCGTTCGCGCGCAGCCTCTGGAGCGCAGGGTGGCGAGGCTACTTGGTGCCATTGCACTGCCCTCGCGGCATCCCTTATTTTCAAATCCGAAAGTTTGAAAAAATCCCTTATTTTCAAATCCGAAAGTTGACAGCTATGGTGAGATACCCTCCACATATCTGCTTTAAAAGACAGATGGAGAATCTCCAACCCATTCCAATGGGCCCAATTTGGTCCATAACATTGTTTCTCCCAAGCCTTGGCTACCTGCCCCATACCTGAAGTTACGCAACATGAGGGCAGGTAAAGCTGTGGGTGCAGAGGAGCAATGGGGAGCCTTAGAATGTCCTCCTGGTTGTTCTTCCACAAGCAGGGCTTGAATTCAGTGACTTTAAATTTGGCACCAAATGCAAGCCCCACTATGCTTGGATCCACTTGGCAGCTCCTTGTCCGAGTCAAGCCAATGCCTGGGGAAAGCAGGGTTTACATTCATCACATTCATCAGTGGCAAACGCAAGCTCTGCTAGGACAGTCTCCTCTAGGATCAGGTCCAGGAAGTACCAGAAAGCAGTGGAGTCTGGTCTCACTCCAGCAGTGCTCTTTTCTCCATTGGAAACCATGCTTTCTGGCTCAGATTTCAGGAACGGTATTTCACCATATCTCATAAGATTTGCATCGGGGTATATATTAGATGGGGAGTCACAGTCGCGCCTGATTCCTCAATTGATGTCATTCTATGGTTGCAAATATTTATCTGTCACATTCATATTTAAAAGTTTTAGGTATACAATTGAAAGAGCTAACAGTCAAAATACACATGGCACTTTTGTTGCTGTAATTGCCCTGCTCCCTGGTTTCTCTGCCTCTTCTCCCTGGTTTTGGTGGCTGGAAGATAGGAAACTGTTTTCCGCTGAGTCAGCCCATTGGCCCATTTTGCTCAATGTGGCTCTTCAGAGAGGAGTCTTCTTTGGCTTTACCCAGAGATGCTAGGGCAGTGATGGCTAACCTTGACACCCCAGATGTTTTGGAACTACAACTTCCCTAGCTAACAGGATCAGTGGTCAGGGATGATGGGAGTTGTATTCCCAAAACATCTGGAGTGTCAAGGTTAGCCATCACTGTAGCTAGGGATTGAACCTGGGACTTTTTGCAGGCAGATCACATGCTCAACCACTGAGCTACAATCCTTCCCCGAGGGTCTATTTTTAGTGAGTTTAATGCAGGCATAGGCAAACCCGGCCCTCCAGATGTTTTGGGACTACAAATCCCATGATCCCTTGCTAACAGGACCAGTGGTCAGGGATGATGGGAATTGTAGTCCCAAAACATCTGGAGGGCTGAGTTTGCCTATGCCTGTTTAATGAGTTAAGACACCCTACTATAACACATGGGGCTTCAGAGGCAGTTGAAGCCTCTACATCTGCAGAAAAACAGATGTAAATCTCTGGAGAAACCACCCATAATTCAGTGTTGCATATAGTTTGGCCCTCAGGTGGAATGTAATATGTGAAGGAGTCTTTAGCGCAAGGGGGGAGGGCTAATCTTCAGATGTTGTTAGTTTCCTGCTCCCATCATAGATGTAATCCAACAACATTTGGAGTGTCCTAAGTTCCTGACCCCTGCTTAAGTGGACCAAGCCAATGTTATTATGAAATTTGCCAGAGACAAAATGTGAAATTCACTTAACTGACTAAAAAAAAGTTGTTGACTTCTATGTTGATGTCCATGGACTCAGCTACATGAGTCAAAAAACTGTTTTGAATGCAACATCAGATGGCACTGGGCAGCAAAAAAATATTTCTAAGCGATTTTCCATAGTGCTTTTTATCTTTTGTTATAACAATTTAATTTCTGACTTATTTATAGAGTCCTGCCCCCCTGTGTGTAGATACACCCTATTTGTGGGTAAGACAAACTTGCTGATGCTTCTAGCAAGTTCCAAACACTTGTGTTCCAAAGACTTTTCTCTTTGTGTTTGGGCTCTTTGAATTTAAAATGCTCTTTTTGTCTGAGGGAAGCTTGTTCTAAAACACACATAATGAAAAAAGTTGTTTGTTTGTTTGCTTGCTTGCTTGCCCCTGTGCTCTCTTTTCCCCCTGACCCAGCTGATCACATGCCTGAAATACCCAAGTCAGAATGGCAGGGGATGAGGGCTGGCCTTAAATATTCACACGGCATGACTGAGAAGCATAGAAAAGGATTAATGCTGCTTTGCTTTGATTAGGATTCCCAGGGAGTGAGAATTAAATTTCATGGCAATTAGAATCTTACCCCACAGAGGGGAGCTGGTTTGTTTTCACAAGTTGGTTGAGAAATGAATATACATGTGCAAGACTTCAAAATCAAGCAGAAGTATCCCCCAATGGAAATTGAAAATAAAACCAATGAGGTAGTGGTCTTAACAGCATCCTCTTTCCCCTGTGTGTATTTTACTGAGGTGTACTGGGAACTGACAGCTAAGCTACATGATCAAGAAACTCACAGCATGACACTAGACTATTCAGGTGTCTAAACAGGAAATGCCTACATAGGAGGAATGGGGCCATGAGGCCCTGCCCTCAATATCCCCATGCACACAAGTCAATCCCTCTCTGTTCCTGGCCTTCCCAAGTTGAGTGATGGATGTCTGAAGGGACTTCTCTCTACCCACATTCAGTTGAACATGAGTTGATCCATCCACAAAATTGGCAATGCAACTGCACAGGAGCTTCTACTCATCTTCCAACTGAACAGAGCAGGAGTTCCCTTCCAACCTTCCTCCACTTTCACAACCAGCAAGGCTGGAAGATCATTTACTGGCAGGGCAGGGCAGACCATGTGTGGCCCAGAGCTCAGTATAAGGGTTGCTATTTTTTCTTCAGGCATGATTCCTGAACAGAGGAGCTTGTGCTCCACCACAATGTGTTCAAGTAGAAATCACAAAGGCTAGCTTACATATCTTCATTCTCATGTTCCAGAAAGTTGTTTTTATGTTGGACAGAACACACAAACACACACATGGGCCCTCCTACCTCATGTTAAAAGTGGTACAGTCCATGTATAAAATGAGTAATAAATGTTGGAAGTGTAAAGAAAAAGAAGGAACGTTATATCATATGTGGTGGGAATGTAAGAAGGTGAAAAGCTTCTGGGAAATGATATATAATGAGATGAAAAAAAATGTTGAAATATACATTTATAAAGAAACCAGAAGCTTTTCTGTTAGGAATTGTAGGAAATGACATTAAGAGACAAGATAAAAAGTTATTTTTATATGCAACAATGGCAGCAAGAATGTTAATGGCACAAAGATGGAAACAAGAAGAATTACCGACAAAATAAGAATGGCAGATAAAGTTAATGGACTATGCAGAACTGGATAAGATGACAGGAAGAATTCGAAACCGACAGGACCAGGAATTTCTAAAAGATTGGACTAAATTTGAGACATATTTGAAAGATAACTGTAAACAACAAATCACGCTAATATTAAAATCACTGTAATATTTCTTAAAATAAACCTCACAAAACTTCCTGTAAGCCTTTACAGGAAGTTTTGTGAGGTTTATTTTAAGAAATATTACAGTAATAATTTTGGAAAACAATATTTGATTTTCGTTATTAAAAGTAATAGTGAAATATAAGAGGAAGTTAAGAAAAGTGAAAATCTCGAGAAGTGGTTGATGGAAGTCAGAAAATTTGTATAACATATGAATGTTAAATGCTGTTTAAAAGAATGTATGCAAAAATCTTTAATAAAAATTATTTATATATAAAAAAGAAAAAAGTGGTACAGTCCAGTATGACCTGCACCACGTTATCCTATTGTTTCTGCCACTCTGCTTTTACTCTCATTGTACTGGGAAAGGAGGGAGAAAATGTCTACTGTACTCTACTCTGATGTAGCAATTTCACACCACACCTCTCTAATATTGGAGGAAACCCAGCTCCTTACCACAGACCAGAAGATTTGGTACAACTTTCGATGTACAACAGCTTTTCCTGGCTTCCTGCCCTTCAGACTTTCTGGGCAGGAATAACGGTGCGTATGAGAGACAAGCACCATCTGTTGTGACCAACATCTGCAATGACGGCAGAACCACTAGACCAATGCTGAAGTGTCTTATCATGAAAGTAATGTAACGCGTCATGCGGTTGTCATGAGCACAGTGATTTTCAGCATGCAACTGGTGTAAGATTCTGATCCAGACTTGGAGCATGTTCCAGATCAGGGCCCGCTCAGCTGCTTTTTCTTGAAAACAAAAGTGGATAATTTAAGAACACTCCTAATCTGGATCAGGGCCCTGCACCAGTTTCTTGCTTTCCCTCTGTGAGTAACGTAAGAGTGAGTAACGTAACTTGTAGTTTGGGCCAAACTTCTATGTATTTCAGAATGAAAGGAAGGCTGGACTGAATTTCACAGCAGTCTTTCAGTACACTAGGTTTTTCATTTTCCTGCCACTAGAGGCTTCTTATCTCTCTCCCCCCTTTTATAATTTCTAATAAAACAAGAAAACAAGAAAATACCATTTGTCTCCTGCTGATAACAGCAGGTTTCAGATGGGCCAATATGTTTGTGTTGATAGTTCCTTCTGTTTGTCGACTCATAATTACTAGGGAACGGCTATTGACAGAACTGAATGACATTCATTTAGATACTGTTCACAAGAGCACATACACATAAATAAAAAACGAAGTCATTTTTTCATACTAATATTTTTTTCATTGGGGAAAAACCCCATTGTCCTTCAAGCAATTCTACTTACAATGGGACCCGGTGGACCTTGTGGACCTTCTCCTCCTTTCAGACCAGCTCCACCCTACCAAAAGAAGGCATTATTTGTCATTATTACCACCATTACTATTTGAAGAGTGACGCACAGCATTTCAAAGCATTTTATTTCGTCCGTTCTATCTACAGAACATGAATAGTCTATGGGCTATTTACTGCAGAAGCCTTTGCTTGTTCTACTTTATGGCAAAAGAAAGAAAGAAAGAAAGAAAGAAAGAAAGAAAGAAGAGAGGAGGGTTGTTTACTCCCAGGAAAGTGTATACTGGACTGCAGGCCTCCTATGGTTAAACCCTAGAGCAGCTTAAAGAAGAATAAAAAATAAAAAATAAACCACTCCTCCTCTCTCCTCTAAAAGTCGAAATCTTTATTTCTAAGCTTTTAACAAAATATACATTAATTAACAATTTTCTGTCTCTTACCACTTCTGACAAGCACTTAACCACTAATCAAGCCTTTAAGAGCTAAGCCAGGGGTCCCCAAACGAAGGTTTGTGGGCCGGATAAGGCCTGAGGGACTTGTTTATCCGGCCCGCGGCGACCTCCGCCGCCCGCTCTTACTGGTGCTGCACTGCGTGGCTGCCCACTTCTGGGTCGGAGGAGCACCGGAAATAGTTTGTGCGCATGCGCAAGTGTTATTTCCGGTGCACATCCGGGTCAGAGGAGGCCCGTGCACATGTGCACAAGCTATTTCCGGTGCTCCTCCGACCTGGAAGTACGCCGGAAATAGCGTGTGTGCACGCGTATGGGCACGTGCTCCCCCGCCCTCCGGCCCGCCGCACGATCGGCGCTGGAGACACTGGCCCGAGGCACGGTAAGTTTGCTGACCCCTGAGCTAAGCAGTCAGTATATTGTAAACTGGTGTTTAGGGCTGGGATGGACTACCTATTGAGCCTGAGATGTTGGATCTTCCCTGGCAAATCAAGTTAGGAGGCACAACCTCCTGATTAACTATATTATCATCGTCTCCTCCCCGTCAACGGGGAGGACAGGACAGGAAATGGTACCTCAAGAAACTGACAGAGAGCAATGCTGAAGACACAATTAGTGCTGTACATTTAATAAGACATTCATAAATTGATTTCTAAATGTCAGAAGATAATCTGTACTGTACTTTTTATGTTAAAAAAACAACCCTTAAGCACTCTGTGTGGACATTGTTCTCTTAGCAGTTGATGTAACAATGTGCAGACACCAGAAGTAACTCCTACTGAATTCAGTAGGACTTAAGGTAAAGGTAAAGGGACCCCTGACCATTAGGTCCAATCGTGTCCGACTCTGGGGTTGCGGCGCTCATCTCGCTTTATTGGCCGAGAGCCGGCGTACAGCTTCCGGGTCATGTGGCCAGCATGACAAAGCCACTTCTGGCAAAACAGAGCAGCACACGGAAACACCGTTTACCTTCCCGCCGGAGCGGTTCCTGTTTATCTACTTGCACTTTGACATGCTTTCAAACTGCTAGGTGGGCAGGAGCTGGGACCGAGCAATGGGAGCTCACCCCGTCACAGGGATTCGAACCACCAACCTTCTGATCAGCAAGCCCTAGGCTCTGTGGTTTAACCCACAGCGCCACCTGGGTCCCTCAGTAGGACTTAACCCCACACAAATAGGGTTAGGAACACATCCTTAATACTGTACCTGAGCTCCTGGCAGGCCTCTTTCACCTGGGAAACCACGGAGTCCTGGAGGTCCATCTTTTCCAGAGATGCCTTGAGGACCTGGATCACCCTAAGGAAACAGATCAAAAACAAATTGCAGGCAGTTCAGCCATGATTTCTCACATATGCTGGATTTTAATGGCAATGAGATTCTGCATCCACCCACATGGCAAGTTCTGAAAATCCTGCCAAATTTAAAGGAGCTGATGTTCTTTCTTTCTTTTTTACTTACCAATAAATATTTGAGACAGGAACATATGCTAAGGCATTGACTTTTATGAATAAACTCTCTTCCTTAACTTGTTTATCATTGTTCTTTTGATCAAAGAAGCAGTTACATGAGCTTTCTTCTCAGCCATAATCAATCCAATGCTAGCTTACCTTTTACATGAGGTTCGGTACTCCTAAGCACACAGTCTCAGTCTTCAGTGAACCCATGCAGCTTCATTAACTGCACTTTCTACTGTTGCACATTTCGGAACATAGCTGTCAACCCTCCCTTTTTTTTTGTGGGAAACTCCCTTATTCCAATGCTGTTTTCCGCTGCTATCCCGGATTGTTGATATCCCTTAAATTTCCCGGATTTCAAAGGATGCAGCTCCTCTCCCTCCCTGCCAGCCAGGGAGGCTCCTCAGCTGCGTTGCTCGGCTGCCAATAAGGAGTCTGAGACCGACTGGGGGCGGAGCTTGCAAGCCTTGTGCAGCCAGACCCTCACGCCCAACCAGACAGACAGCCTGCCTGCCGTCTATGCGCTCGCTCTTTCGCTCACCCGTTTGCGCGCAGCCTCTGGAGCGCAGGGTGGT
The DNA here is from genome assembly GCA_034641385.1 of Darevskia mixta. Lineage (NCBI taxonomy): Eukaryota > Metazoa > Chordata > Lepidosauria > Squamata > Lacertidae > Darevskia > Darevskia mixta. The sequence continues at coordinate 2,826,823 of JAWWNH010000149.1, forward strand.
GAGGCTACTTGGTGCCATTGCACCGCCCTCGCGGCATCCCTTATTTTCAAATCCGAAAGTTTGGAAAAGTCCCTTATTTTCAAATCTGAAAGTTGACAGCTATGTTTTGGACCATTACAGTGTAGACCTATTTGGATGCTAGGGAGCATCATTCTTCCAGTATTGAAGGCCATTCCCTGCACTAATTCCCACCGCCAGGGGCGGATCTACTATGAAACGAATGAAACTTAAGCTTCAGGGCCCCTAATCCCAGAGAGCCCCCAGAAGCTATTTTCGTCCGCTTTGCTTAAATCTTGGGGGTCTAGTAGACCTGATCTGAGTCGTATTGATTTGAGTTGAATCGATAGATTTTTTGTTGCATATATTTCAACAACCCCAAAGTTTGAGGGTCAGTAGCAGAGACCTTGTGAAGGTATGGTGATCTGTCATGGAACAACCCCACTGACGAAGACAACAGTGGCTAGCTAGACCTCATTGCTGGTTGCTAAGGGGTCCCCAGAATGTAGGTCCGCCACTGCCTACCACCCAACTAAGTTAGATCTGCAGGGTTCACAAAGGTGGCCATTTTCGGCAATGAAGCTCCACTCATGGTAGAATGGTTTATGTAAATAAATATGTGAAAGTGCAATTACAAATCCCATGTGGATCTCTGAAGGTGTGGTAATCCGCCCATTCAGATCAACACACAAGAAAATATTAGTGTGTTTTCATGCATGCAACACAAGTGCACACGCCAGCTCTGATACCTTAGCACCTTCTTTCCCAGCAGCACCTGGAAGACCTTGTTCACCTGGTGGGCCTGGAGGACCAGGATGACCTCTCTCACCTATTGGGCCAGTCTCGCCAGTGGGGCCCTAAGAAACCAAAAGAGCAGCATTAATTATCCTGCGCCACTGACATATTCCCTGACCTCCACTTCCAAGAGAAATACAGTTAATCAATTTTCTTGCCATGTTCAGATGGCCTTCAGCATTTAAGATCTCCAAACACAGTTGTACCATGAAAGCATCCTACTCCAAAAATGGTCAGGATGTGGCATGGGATAGGGGAGAAATGAGATTCAAAGGTGAATCTTCCTAATTTGCACCTTCTGAAACAATGCACAAACCAAAACGCGGCCAACCTTTGAAATTTTGCAACCAAGTTCTCCAGCCAAGTAATGTGTATAAAATGCATATATCAGTGGCCAAACAATGTGCATGCAGTTCCCTGGGAAGGCACTGCATTTCCACCAAGCATTTTAAAGGGGCTTTCAGCCACATGGCACTGATGTTACTAGTTTTGAAATGTTGTTTTTGGAAAGGAAGAAGGCAGAAGGCAACCCTTAGACCATCTCATTAAGTATGTTAGCAGGTTTGTGCCATGGGGTTATTGTTACGTTTTAGGATTTTCACTTTAAAATCTGCATGAAAACAGGTAAGATGGACCAATTCCCAAAGGTACTGGCACAGAACAGAGATAGGCTGATCTGTCCATATCTAGCTCTGATTCCTGAATGGTAAGAATTTGAGGAGAGATGGGTCTTTAGCGCTGTGTGTGGCACCTTTCCTGCTTCATTAGAAACTCCACACCCCGGTTTCTGCCACTCTTCGTGAGGCGGTGAGTGGTCTACACCCTCCCTTGCTGATGCACATGACCCAAGTGTCCAGCAAATGTGGCTAATAGCAATGGCTTCGAGCTACAAGAAAGGAGATTCAAGTAGAACTTTCTGATGGTAAGAGCTGTTAGACAGTCAAATGGTCTCCCTCAGGAGGTGGTGAACTGTCCTTCATTGAAGGTTTCAAAGCAGAGATTGGATGGCCATCTTTCATGGATGCTTCTGTTGGGATTCCTGCATTGCAGGGGGCTGGACTAGATGACTCTTGGGGTCCCTTTCAACTCTACAAGGCTATGATTCTGTGTTGCCATTGGCCCGGCAAAATGGCAAACATGTATGAGGAAGTGTGCCGAGATATATTGTTTTTATTGTCTTGGGGTAATAGGATGCCTAGCTAATTATGCAGGCTCTTTCTTATCTGGGAAGGACTCCATCAAGTAGCACTGCAAAACCCTGATTAATAGGCCTTGCTTGGATTCTGATGAGGCAATCCAAATGCAGCTCACTGCCCTCAGATATACATTTGGAAGCAAAGCAGAAACAAATGCCATTGATTCCAAAGTGTACTAAGCACTCTTTCTGTTTGTAAGACATTGGTTTAAAGGAAATTTAGCACCGTGTTTTGCCACTACACTTCCATTACTCCTATTTAAAGATAAAAATCAGAAACATCAACACAGAATGATAATGATGTTCATGATACAAATTCATGTGCAAGCTCCTTCTAAGTTTGGCAGTACATGGTGCAATGCATATATTTTTTTTCCTGGTGACAGAAAGCAATGGACTATTTTTCTTTTAAAAAAAGAAAGAAAATAAAACGCTAATACGATACAAATAAATTAAAAAACCCCGCAAAGAAAGCAAATGCACAATATACCAGTCCTGAGATGGGATTGCAGTTACCTTTACTAACATTCAAAGGCAGCCTGGTCAGGCATTGGAAATTAAGCTTAGTCAATAAAAGTCGAGAAGGAGACACACGGTAATTCAGATAAAATGTGCACTCAGTAAGATGCCCGCTGTTTCACTTCACTGAAGTGTTGGAAGAAACACAACAAAAATGATTCATACGACTCCTGTAGTTAAACCAGAGCAGAGAGAAATTCAGATAGGTCTGACCATCTAAAAGCTTTTCTTTAAGGGCTTGTTGCAATAGCATTTCTAGTCAAGCCATACTCTGTGATTCCTAAAAAATACTATGGGTTGGATCCAGAGTTCCCATAAGTTGAAGTAAGTTCATGGCACCCTTCTACAGAAGGAAGGGTGGAAGGTGTTTTTCTTGGGGGGGGGGAAGGTTTGGAGAACCTCTTGACCATCACATAAAGTAGCATGGTATGCTTCTGGAAGAAGGACAAGTCAGGGTGAATTGACTCCCCATGGTCCTCCCTCCAGAGGGAGCTACCACTAGATAGAAGTACCTTCCACAAATTAAAGGAGCCCTTCCATTTGCAGAAGGACAACTCTGACTCTGACCTCCTAAACTGAGCATGTATAGGTCTCCATGAACCTTCCATAAGCTCTCGTAGGATTGCTAACAATCCCGTGGTATGCTTTTAAACTTTTCCACTACTGTGAGCAGGGTTTCACATGATTTACAGATCCCACAGATTTCAACCCTAAACATGTTTAGGTTGAGCATACAAACCTCATCTGTTTCAGGGGACTTGCTCCAAAGCAAGTCCACCCTGTCCCAGTCCCGACTCTTGAACCAGGACACACCATGGGACAGATCTGTGATTTACTGCAAGCACTGGGTTCAATCAATCACATTCTCTGTCTCACAGTTTAAAGTTGCTGCAAGGGATAAACATGCTTTATAACATGCTCCAAGGAGTGGCCACACAGATCTTACTGGGTAACTGTACATAAAATGGGATGTACAAAACAACATTGTGCAGAATAGAAGATGGCTGTCACCATTAATACATGGGGACAGCGATCTTCTCTATTATTATTATTATTATTATTATTATTATTAAAAAATGATACCACCCTTCATCTATAGATCTCAGGGCAGCTCATAACATAAAAATACAAGATAAAAAACAGTTACCCAGGAAGTGACAGCACTTCATGATGTGTGATAAAAACATTTTTTATCCAGTGTGGCAGGTGCCACACTTTGAAGCTGCTCTTAGCAGCTTTATGCTGTTAAACAAAGAGAGAGAGAGAGAGAAAGAGAAAAAGAGAAAGAAAGAAAGAAAAAAAGAAAGAAAGAAGGAGGGAGGGAGGGAGGGAGGGATGCCTTGGACCAGGCATAGGCAACCTTTGGCCCTCCAGATGTTTTGGACTACAATTCCCATCATCCCTGACCATTGGTCCTGTTAGCTAGTGATCATGGGAGTTGTAGGCCAAAACATCTGGAAGGCCAAAGGTTGCCTATGCCTGCCTTGGACCATCCCATAAGCAGCAGCTATCATTTCTTACTTTTAAAAAAACAACAGTAATTTCAAACAAAATCTGTGCATTCCCCCCCCCCCTGTTTAAAACTCCACATGGAATAGTGACAAAACAGACTTGCTTGGGGGCACATGTGGGCACGAGGCAAAAACAGTCTTGGTCTGAACATCCACCCCATTGGTAGACTGTGTCGTGGGTCAGCTTGAAAGAGGTTGCTGTGCGACAGGCACGGCCAAACTAAAGGCTCCCTCCGCATTTGGTAAAGCTAAAGTTAGGCAGAGACATCATACCTGAGGTCCAACCACGCCACCAGGACCCGGGGGCCCCGTCTTGCCTTGGAAACCCTAAGAAACAAAGCAGACAATGGTTACTAATACTGACACTTCTGCACATCACACACGGCTTTTAACTGCGGAAGAGATGAGAAGCATGAAGTGCGGTGTCAGGGGAATCGTCTTTCCCCCAAGAATAAAGACTGCCATTTCTGTTATTACTGCGCGCACTTGAATGTAAAATATTGAAGACTCTTTCAAAGATCTATCATTTCCAATCATGGTGAGCTTGGCTCCTCCGCTAGTGCGGTTCAAGGTGGCAGCGTTCGCAGGTCGCACTTTCTGCAAAGCTGATTAGGGGGCTGTGATTGCACAAATGATATTGCTCAGATTCAGTTCAAATATACGTTGCAGACATCCGCACAGAAGTGTTAAGAGCAGACAAGCAAGAACAGCTATACATAGATACACTTAAAATCAGACCGGGAACGACAGGTAGATGATGCCTTAAAGGCATGGAAAGAATACCAATGGAGGTAGTAACTGAGACGAGAAATCAAGATGTTGATTCCCACCCCCCTCTTCCCTCCTTTATAAAAGGCGACCAACAGCTTGTTTAACTGTTTTCTATGCACCCCAAGTAGGAACGAGAGGAATTATCTCAAGAGAAATTTCATTGGTCTCATCAAAGCCCTTCTAGTTCCACCCCACAAAATTCATTTGCAAGTTTCACCAGTGTAGGGGCATCCAAATTGGCCTTGAAATTTTGCTGTGGGCGAAATCCAGCAGCAGCTCTGAGATATTTGGTGCAAATACAACTGGGGATAGAACAGCAAGATGGATGCTCTCCCGCAGCAGAGTGGCGAGCCACACATTTAAAAGAGCTCAGCAATGCTACAAAGTGATGGATTATATATAAAAAGAGGGGGGAAGCACACAAAGACTCCCTAAGGCGTGTTTGAAGGCATATTGAGTGTCTTGATGATCCTTTTAAGGAAAAGTTTTTGCAAAAGAAGCAAACGGCCCCCTGAGAATTGCTGGGAGCCGGAGGATCCTCTGCGCTAATGCTCACTCAAAGCTGCTACTTCAGCAAAGCTGCACTGTGACCTTCCAAGAGCAGTCCTAGGCAGCCGACAAGGAATTGACAGACCTCCACTGCTGGCAGGGACAGAGTGCAATCTGCACTGGAGAAGCCATGGGTAGGAATGGAGCTGTGCAGCTTTCCCCGAGCAATTGAGTTTCCCCGATCCCTTTTTTGTTAAGTATAATAGTTTAATGGACACTGAAATGAGAATGCTTAAATGTGTACTGGTGAAAAGGTTTGACAAGGGGATTTTCCATGGGGCTATATTAAAGCCAAGGAGAGCACTCTGAGCTCTTGCTGAGTTGTTAATTCTCTGAGTATTGTAACCTTAGATCATGTGGTGACGGTATTGGGCTGCAAATCTCCATTTTAAAAGGGAGTGGCCATTGAGTCTTGTTCTCCCAAACTCCATGGAGTGAGGATGTAAATGAAGCTCTCCTGAAGGGAGACAAAGCAGCCTAAGGCCAATGGAGGCTGAAATGGAGGCTGAGGATATATATGCTTATAGATCTATTTGGATTATTTCATATTTTGTAAGTTTGTAAGATGCTGCGTCTGTGCTGGACAGCACAAGTCATTATATGGAAATTTTGGTTGTATCTTTGATGCTTATGTTTTGTTTTGAAGAGTTCTGCCAGTAAAAGTTTGAATAATATTTTTATGGGCCGTGTCAATTATTTCTTCCAAAAGGAGTCAGTTCTTATGCTTCCAGTCACTTCAAACTGTGCAATATTAATATCTGCAACATAAACGTTTGTTACATTGTAAGGGAAAGTGAAGGGGCGGGGGGAAAGCAGCCTGGAGGAAGGATTAAGCATCTTCTGCACAACCTGCTCAGGTCTTCACTGGAAATCACAGCCACCTCCTTGCTTTGCAGCAGGGCTGGATTAAGACCTTTAGAAGCCCTAAGCACTTAAAAGATTTTGGTGCCACCATATATATCTAATTCAAAATATACCATTGATCTATATCATTACCTCTATTATTACTATTTTATTATATATGTGTGTATGTGTGTGTCTATGTAATTTTTTTTATTTATCGTGGGAGCCTTTTCTTTTTTAGGAACCTAGTTCAGCTGCACTATAGTAATAATAGCAATATGGTCCATGGTAAATCTGGCAATGGAAAATAACCACGGTGCCCCCCCTTCCCTTGATACCCTAAGTGTGTGCTTATTGTGCTTAATGGTTAAAGCAGCCCTGCTTTGTAGCTAGGATTAGAATTCCAGGTTCATGTTGCTTGCCAAGTGTCAAGTTCTATCCAAGAGGAATGAGCAGTGTACTAAAAAAAAAAAAAAAAACCCACCATATCGAAGAAAACAAATAATCCACTTACAGTTTCACCCCTCTGCCCTGGGTGTCCGGGCAAGCCATCCTTCCCTGGTGGACCCTGCAATGGGAAACATAAGCAATCAAATTATAGCTCTGAGAAGCAGATGCTAACCAAGTCTAACAATCTTTGTGATAGCTCCAATCTGACAAGCTGGCTTTCAAGCGTCCCACCGCGAATGCCGGCTGAGTGGCCAACCATTATTAAGCTGACTGCTCATGGTCAGGGATGTTCAGTTAATATTTGCTGAATGGGAGTTAATGACTGGAAATCTCTCTCTCTCTCTTGTCTGCCTTTGGAAGGGAACACCCTTGAGCCAATGCAACACAGGCACAGCGTTGTTGCATCTTGGATGGGAAGGCAGAGAGAGAGAGAGTGAATCAGAGAGCCAGAGGGGGTTTCTTGGGGTTGGAGTTTAGCTGGACTGGAAGCAGCCAGGGCAAGGGGCTGCAGGGGGTCTGAGCAATTGCTTCCTTAAGGAATCTAATGCACATTCTGTGCCTTTGTGCGCTGCCAGCTGTGCGGGCCCACAGCTTCTAATGTGACCTACTTCTGTATCTGTAAATAAGTCAAACAGTAAAGAAGGTACCAGAAAAACCCTGGTGCCCTCTCATCCAAGAGAGACAAAATAGTACATTTCTGCTGCCTGCTCCTCATTAATTTATTACCTCTCCCCAATTGCACAACGATTTCTCCTAAGGCAATCCAAATTCATAAGAATGCTGGTATCTCTGAAAATTGTACTTTGCTCAACCCCGATTGATAGAAACTGTTTTAAAAATGAAAACTTATGGAACTTATCAGTATGATAAGGGTGGGGGTCTGTGATATTAAAATATGCCCCCGAAAAATGCAAACAAACAAACAAAACAAAAACAAACCCACCCCAACATTATGCAAGGAACCAATGGTGGTTGATAACATCTGAACACGTTACACACCAGCATGCCATAATGGAACTCTGGCAGTTCTTTCTTTCTTTGCAATAAAAATCTGTTTTAGGAGCTTTGGAAAGCATTTCTGCTTAAACTTTTTACTGACAGCCCCTTCTCCACTCCCACCCCCTAATTGCTCCCGCCGCCCACCCACTTTGGTCCCATAGGGCAAACACAGATTTTTTTGCTCTGTGGTGTAGTAATGGACATATAGATCCCTAGAGTGGGAGGTAATAAAAGTGAAGCTGGGAAATTACATCTCCATGTGACATTCTGTCAACCAAGGATAATAAGAGCAAGGGATGCTGGATCAATATGATTTCAGGTTCAGTACATTCTGCACACCAGGACAAACTTGGTCTACAAGCAAAGCTCAAACAAAGTCTGAAGGGTTGTATTAGGCAGAAACAAGCAGCCCATTGATTCCATTGGAGCGGATCAAATCCACTAAGGTAAATGGGACCCTAAAACCTTTGAAAGCCTCTACATTATTCCAATCTAGTGGACACTTCAGTTCCATTTATGAATGCAACATTTTAAAGACAATAACCCAGTTAGTGCATGTCGTACACTTGTTTTGGTAATAGTCTGCCAATAGCGGATATAACTTTCCCATTAACTTCAGCATTTTTCTTTCGTTTTTGGGACTGGGGTTGACGCAAGATGGAGAGAGACCTCTAGTGGCATCTGGTCATCCCTACAGAGAAAAACACTGCAGATACTAAAGCGGCTGCCACCTTGTTGGGATGATGACACGTTTTCAATGAACTTCTTTACCCTGCAAACTGCCTCATTGAGAGCTTGCACAAAATTTTCAGCAGCAACCAGGTGTGCGCAACGAAGGCTATGAATTGCATTGTCAGGGTTATGTTACACAGAATGAGGAAAAACGCATTTCAGCTAAGGTTGCAGAAAAAGCAGGAGTCATATAGCACACTTTTTAATACAGTGGTACCTAGGGGTACAGACGCTTCAGGTTACAGACACTTCAGGTTACAGACTCCGCTAACCCAGAAATAGTACCTCGGATTAAGAACTTTACCTCAGGATGAGAACAGAAATCGGGCGGTGGTGCGGCAGCAGCAGCGGGAGGCCCCATTAGCTAAAGTGGTACCTCAGGTTAAGAACCGTTTCAGGGTAAGAACGGACCTCCAGAATGAATTAAGTTCTTAACCCGAGGTACCGCTGCACAGAAGAAACTCACCTGATATACGCTTCTGATTTTTTATTTATTTATACAGCTTCAGTTGTTTGTTCCAAGACATGTCCTATCATTGTTATTAGATTTCCCAGCAAACACTTTTGTTTTTAATGTTTGTTTCATTGCAGCAGCAGGTCGGTGGGAGCTACTTGCTAAACGGTTCTAGCTACTTCAAATACCAGGGAAAGCGCTATTGAGCTTCTCCGAGCCGATCTTTCTCGAGGAGCAACTGTGCACAAATAACACAAGCTGCAAACTTTGGAGAGGCAAGAGCCATTAAATTCATTGGGACATAGGGAGCAATCCTAAGTCTCTCCATAGCCTGGTGGGGCTTTACGGAATGGCGGGGCTACTGCCATGTCTGCAGCCCTGGTGGGGTGGAAAGTGGATGAGGAGCAGCCGGGAGCTGGCACAGTGATCAGGTTTAAATTGGGCCAATGCTGTCGTATGATAGCAGCTGGGACATCTTGGGATCCCTGCCCCCAAAAGCCTCTTTGGCAGATGGAAGAGTGAGCTCTGCATCAGATCTGGCAGCAGATAGAGAAGCCAACATGGCTAGGTGGAGGGATGCCTCTACTCAACCCAACTGTCCACCCCACCAGCCTTGCACAAAGGGGGTTTAGGTTGTTCTGCCATTCTGTGCAAGGATGCCCAGGGATTGTTACGTATGCATCTAGAATAAGGTTACCAGATTTTTTTCAATGACCCCGGGGACACTTTTCAACTTCAATGGATTTTGTATGGGTACTGATTTTTAAATCCAGGGACTGTCCCCGGGAAATGGGGACGTCTGGGAACCTTAATCTAGAAGAGAGGATATGTGAAAAACTGGCAACCCGGAGACTGGAATTGGAATAAGGAATCTGCTGGCTATTGTTCTTCACAAACACTTCTGATTGTGCTTTTCAAAGCTCAGTACACATCTCTCAACACATGGAAAAACAGTACTTAACAACCAGTCTTTATTTCTGCATCCCATTTGCTGAATAAGCATTGCATTGATTTTGAGAAAATACTTACAGGAGGACCCTTCGGTCCGGGGAATCCAACAGGCCCCTGGGGTCCTTGTGGGCCCTAAAATCGATCAGAAAAACAAAAGAAAAAAAAATGTTAGGAGCAGCAGCAGCAGCAGCAGCGGTGGCATGGAAAGAGCACAAATATTTTGGAGAGAAACATGTGATGCAACCAACCAGTGGGAAATGTTAAACTAATGGCTGCCCATGGCTGTTGACAAGGTGGGGGCCTCAGTGAAAAACGTTTTTGTCTCAGCAAATATATTCAAGCACACACCTAAACATCTGGGCAAAATTACTTGTATACAGATGAGACAGTGCAAGGCTTGTCTCGCTCTGTTTAGTATAGGCTGTGTCGTTTCAGTACAATGCCAGTGGCCAAATTTCTGTAAGCAATTCCAGTTATTAATTTGGTTACAAAAATAAATATTACCTAGTATCAGCATTACAGCACAATCCTATGTATGTCTGCTGAGAAGTGAGCCCTACTGAATGCCACGAGGCACCATACATTCAAAGCACGCACATACTGTACAAAATCCTGGGAGCTGTAGTGTGTTAAGGGTGCTGGCAATAGTACCTCTGTGAGCAAGTGAACTACAGTTCCCAGGATTCTTTTGGCAAAACCATGTCCTTTAAATAGGTATTTTATTATGTTTTTCTATATTTTGGAAGCTGCCCAGAGTGGGTGGGGCAACCCAGTCAGATGGGCAGGGTATAAACAATAAAATTATTATTATATGGTGTGTGTGCAGCTTTCCTCCCAAGTAGTTTATTCTGTATGCAGGATACTCCCACCACTGGTTTGGGAAGCAGCATATATACAAAGTTAGCCATAATCCATATCTATCTTGTTGTTCCTTATGAAATACTGTGTTTTGAGGCATTTCCCAGAAAACCAGCTTTCACCTGAATCGAGAAAAACCAACAAACTAGCTTCATTTTAAGCCAGGGATGTGTATGCAGCCCACATACAGAAGCACAGGTTCTTTTAGACATTTCTGCACCTGAGGCAAAAGATGTCAAAATTATATACCTTCCTGCTATTTATTTTTTTTAAGTCAAGGTTCATGGGAAAGTCAGCCCTGTGACTGCAATTCCTTGTGAAGCGTTTCTCTGCTACTCTGGTGAAGAGGACAGAGTATCTAGGAGTTCTTTGAAGTTCTCTTGTTGCAGCCTGGCATTGAATGAAATTCATGGTGAGAGTCAAATTTCAACTCTTATGAGGAATGTGCAGGGAAAGGATTCTGCATGCATACGGCCTAGGACCCTCGTACCTACAGTACCTCCTCTCCTGGTATGCCCCACGGAGGACATTAAGGTCTGCAAATAATAATACCCTGAAGATCCCACCCCAGGGAGATTAGACTGGCCTCGACCAGAGCAAGGGCCTTTTCGGCCGTGGCCCCGGCCTGGTGGAACGCTCCCTCACAAGAGACTAGGGCCCTACGGGATTTGATATCTTTCCACAGGGCCTGCAAGACGGAGCTGTTCCACCAGGCCTTTGGTCGGGGTTCAGTCTGATTCTTTTCTTTCTGTATAAGAACAAGCATTAAAGAGGCCTCCTAGCCCGCTCACAGGTCCTTTATAAGACCAGTGGTAACAGTTGGCCCTGGGGAATATTAACCACTCTCAATTTTACCCGTTGACTGCCATCTGTCCAGATTTTAATTTGCTCTGAACTAATTTTAAGATGTATTTTAACTAATTGATTGCCTGTTTTTATGTTCTTATGTTCATTGTATACTGTCTTAGTTTCATGATGTTAGCCACCTTGAACCCGGCTCCGGCCAGGGAGGGCAGGGTACAAATAAAATATGATGACGATGATGATGATGATGATGATGATGATGACGCAAGGAGGAAACAACAAAAAAGGCAGGCAGCAAACCTGGATCCTTGTGAAAGTGCAGCTAGCATCTATATTTGGTTCATGTTCAGCCAGGTGGCAGCTAGGCAGCGCTTTTATGGCAAGATCCACAATTCCTACACTCAGCTGACAGCATTACAGCTCAAAACAAATTAAGGTGCAGAAAACTGCTTATGAAGCAAATACAAACAAGCAAACAAAAACCACATTTGCCTGAAGTTAGAATCACCTAAAAAGAGGAAGCATCTATATATATATATATTTAATAATTGCTCAGATTATATGAAACAGTGCCCTTCCCCACATTTCGAAGTAAGGCACATAATATCACATGCAATCATGGTTTGTTGTTGTTTATGTATTTCCTTTTAATAATAATAATAATAATAATAATAATAATAATAATAATAATAATAATAATAATTTATTATTTGTACCCCGCCCATCTGGCCTGGTCCCCCCAGCCACTCTGGGCGGCCTCCAACAGATATTAAAATACATTAAAATATCACACATTTAAAACATCCCTAAACAGGGCTGCCTTGAGGTATTTTCTGACTATACCTGAATATTTTCTGAATTTTATGTTTTTGATCATCAAAGTATGACACTTTTTAAATATAATTGGTGTTAATTCACAAGTGTTTACTGATTTCAGGTCCTTGGGATGGATGGTTATATTCATTCATTAATTACATTTATACTCTATCTTTGTACCTAGCAAATTCAAGGCAGTATACATAGCTCTCTCTCCTTTCCAGTGTTATTCATCACAACAATCCTGCAAAGTAGGCAAGGCTGAGAGCTAAGGTTGCCCAGTGAATTTCATGGAGATTTGAACCCGAGTCTTCTCAGTCCTTGGCTGGTACCGTAACAATCACACTACACTGCCTCTACAAAAACAATAGGAAAACAATGCTTTGAAATACCAGTTTCACATTGTTTTATATTTTATGCCATTTTAACTTTATTTTCTACCTGTCCTTTACACCTCCTCTGATTTCTTCTTTCCTGAATGGTTCAACAAGAGAGAGAAACCATTCAACTACTGATAAAAGTGCCCTTTAAAAATTGGGTCCGTTTTTCTGTTTTTTTGTGTGAACAGCCTCTTCTGGCAATATGTAGTGACTTAGGACTATTTTCATATCAATGATTTTTTTACTGCATCTTGTTAACGCTGCCTTCCCTTTTTCCTTATATACCAGAGTGCCATATTTAGTTCCTCGGCTCTATCAAACCCAGGGTTTATATACTTGTGAATACAAACATGAAACAACGTGAGAGGGGTAAGTTGTGGTTTTGTTTTGGTATCTTTTTCCTTGTTTGCAATGGTTGTTATACACTGAATAATTTAAAAAGAAGAAGAAGAAAATAAAATATATAAACATGAGGCAGGATAAGTGTGAAGAATTGTATACTTGCTCTGCACTGGAAAGGAAAAGTCAATGTTATGTGGATATTTTGTCTACTTTGTATTTGTAACCTTTGTTAAGTTATGTTAAGTATAATGGTTTCATTGACACTGAAATGAGAATGCCTAAATGTGTATTGGTGAAAAGGTTTAACATGGTTTTTTTCCCACAGAACTATATTAAAGCTAAAGGGAAGCGGGTGGCGCTGTGGTCTATACCACTGAGCCTAGGTCGATCAGAAGGTCGGCGGTTCGAATCCCCGCAACGGGGTGAGCTCCCGTTCTTCGGTCCCAGCTCCTGTCCGCTTAGCAGTTCGAAAGCACATCAAAGTGAAAGTAGATAAATAGGTACCGCTCCGGTGGGAAGGTAAACGGCATTTCCGTGAGCTGCTCTGGTTCACCAGAAGCGGCTTAGTCATGCTGGCCACATGACCCGGAAGCAGTCTGCAGACAAACACCGGCTCCTCCAGCCTGTAAAGCGAGATGAGCGCCGTAACCCCAGAGTCGTCCGCGACTGGACCTAATGGTCAGGGGTACCTTTACCTATATTAAAGCCAAGGAGAGCACTCTGAGCTCTTGCTGCGTTGATAATTAACTGATTGTTGTTCTCTAGTAGCTAACCTGTGAGTGTTGTAACCTTAGATCATGTGGTGAACGTAAAGGTAAAGGGACCCCTGACCATTAAGTCCAGTTGCGGATGACTCTGGGGTTGCGGCGCTCATCTCGCTTTACTGGCCGAAGGAGCCGCCGTACAGCTTCTGGGTCATGTGGCCAGCATGACTAAGCCACTTCTGGCGAACCAGAGCAGCGCACAGAAACGCCGTTTACCTTCCTGCCGGAGCGGTATCTATTTTTCTACTTGCACTTTTACATGCTTTCGAACTGCTAGGTGGGCAGGAGCAGGGACTGAGCAATGGGAGCTCACTCCGTCACGGGGATTCGAACCGCCGACCTTCTGATAGGCATGCCCTAGGCTCTGTGGTTTAGACCACAGCGCCAGCTGTGTCCCAGCGGTTGGGTTGCAAATATCCATTTTAAAGGGAGTTGCCTTCATGCCTTTTGCCTCAGGGCTCTGTGAAGTAAGGACATGTAAAAGACCCTCACTGACTGAGAGAGAGAGAAAACAGCTCCAGGCTAAAAATAGATGCTGCAGGAAGAGATAGACCTCTGCTTCTAGGTCTGTGGGAATTATTTCACATTTTGTAAGATGCTGAGCCCCTGCTAGACAGCGCAAGACATTGTATGGATATTTTGGACGTATCATTTGATGTTTCTGTTTTGTTTTGAAGAGTTCTGCTAGTCAAATTTGAACAATATTTTTCTTAGACTTCTTTCCTTCCTTCCTCAAACTTGGTGAATCAGGGGAATGCTGTGGAAATAGTGTGTGTAAGGGGTTTATAAGCAGAGGTTGGATGGCCTACTGTCATTCATGCTTTAGCTGAGATTCCTGCATTGCAGGAGTTTAGATTAGATGACTCTTGGGGTTCCTTCCAACTCTACAATTCCTTCCTTCCTTCCTTCCTTCAATATTCCCTCTCTTTTTCTTTCTCTTTCCTTTTGCAAATGTGCCTACAGATGAATACAGTTCCTCAACAAGCATACCTGCATGATAAATGTGCTTGCGCGCGCGCACACACACAAACACAAACACATTCACACTTGTGTCAATCTTCTATTCACTTAGCCTCCTTGCAGGACATCCATTGCCCATAGGGACCACAAAGGATTATCACTGGGACCATAAAACTTAGGTGCTATGCCAGTCTTTGCCAAGCTGGTGCTCACCAGGTGTTTGAGAGTTGTAGTCCAAAAATCCTGGAGAGCACAGGCTTGGCGAAAGATGAGCTGTGTTGAAAACTGAAGAGCGGCCTATTAACCAGATACTAGATTTTCCATGGGTTTCTCTAATGCATTTCTCTCTGTAAATAAAAGGCTTCCTAGACCAAAGTGTTAGCATTCACTTTGGTGAAATGATCTTTTACAGCAGGGCTTTGATGTTTACCTTTGAATATTAATGCAAAACCACACAGATTTTATTATAGGGCTGGGGGAGATGTTTATGGAAAAGCTTATACAGTGTTTTGATAGCACTCGAGTAGGAAGAAGCAAATTGAATACAGAACGGAGGGGAGGGGGGGGGAAATCTCCCTTGATTGGTTCATTGTCAGTTTTTCTGTTGATGCTCAGTCTATTGCCAGCTGGAGCCTGGATTATTGCAACATGAGGCACAACAGGGTGATGCAATTAGTGTGAGGGAAGCTGTTACTTTCAACAGACGATCTTTCAGTGCGGGAGTCTGTTAATTCAAATGGCAGCGAGTGAACTGGATCCAGTCTCGACAGTGGCACTGTCTGCCATGTGTTTATTGTGGTTCATCTATAGGCAAAATGGTTTGGCAACTGCATGTGAAATGAGAAAATGTTCACACAGAACTGCAGTTGGCAGACTGGGTATGTCTACAGGGGGCAATCTCAGATCCTCTAAGCATCCCTAATTTCCAGGGACACTCCCAGATTTACAGAAGCCATCCCAGTTTCTGATTTGATCCCAGAATGTCCCTCTTTTTCTTAGGATGCCCCTATTTTCATTGGAGAAATGCTGGGGGGTATGGAGTTATGTGACCCCCAAGCCAAGGAGATAAGTAACTTAGAAGACATCTGAAGGCAGCCTTGTTTAGGGAAGTTTTTTTAATGTTCAATGTTTTATCATGTTTTATACGGTATATTTTGGAAGCCACCTAGAGTTGGGGTAACCCAATCAGATGACTGGGGTATTATTATTATTATTATTATTATTATTATTATTATTATTATTATTATATGGGATGTCCCTACTTTTGTGGGGGAAATGTTGGAGGGTATGTCATTGGGTGTACACTGGGGGCGAGAGATCTCAGGTGCAGATCCAAAAACCTGGGTTAATTTCAGAGCATTCAGTGGATCAGATAATCCTGGATCAGATTAGGGGGAATCTGCCCATTGCCAGTTGGTTGGTTATTGCCCAAAACTGCTTTTGTGTGGTAGGCTTTATTGGGATCATATGGATTGTTTCCCATTTATATGATGTGGAACATCTCCCAGTAGCACAGAACTTCCCCCAGAGTTGCTTATAGGGAGGTCCATGCGATAAGGGTATGTGATAAGCAATGCCTGCCTACTATGTCAATGCCGATGCTGGAACTTGTAAATGAGGCCTAGTTCCTTGCGTATTGCAATTGGAAATCACAGTCCACTGTATAATAAATCTTCCATGGTATCATTTACTACATGATAATGTGTGTTTACTGCAGTGTGGATGACTTGCAGTTTAATAATAAGCAGCCCATTCAACAGCAGGCATTTTTTGAGCCAACAAAAATGTATTTGGCCAGTGGTTTGTTTTTTTTAAAAGAAATTACATCTGGTCAGTTGGTATACAAGATCCTAGATGGCTAGTTTGTAAAGCCCTATTTGGTTATAACAGTTCTGCTGGCAAAAAAACACTTTTTATTAGCTTCGGTTCAGAAAGCCAAAAACATTTCAAAAATCTAATTAGTTTTACTCGGGGGAAACCCTCAGAACCTGCTGCACTTAAAACCTCCTAGCAAATGCTCTACACACACACACACACACACACAAAATAAGCAGTAACAACTCTGCAAATTCCTCTTAAAAAGAACCCCCACGGTAAGTATATTAAAAGATTACTTAAAAGGTATTAACTGATATGAGGACAATAGATTATGCTAACATTCTTTGATGCACATGATCAACAGCATTGAGTTGACTGATAGGACTTCCCAAATGTCCCTCAAGCAGGCACTGTGATATCTAAAAACTGTTCTGTGTTAATAGCTCTCAAAATCGCAATAGGCATGTGGAATCCTCATGAGGTATAGGAGATAATTATGCAGGTCAAGATGGCGACGTGAAGGGCAGCCTCGGCTTGCACTCGGTAAAGCTTCTTCACCTTTTCTTTTCTAAGCTCCTTTTATCTTTTTAAAAGCTTTTTAAACGTTTTTAAGACCCTCATTGGCGTTTTAGGATTGTTTTTAGGATTGTTTTAAGATTGTTTTATGGTTTCATTACTCCTATAAATCTGCAAGCTAGCGTTGCAGATGAAGACTGCTAAGGAGTGGGTTGTTAAAGAGAACTACGCTCATTAATTAGTGCAGCTCGCCTTGTTCTGACTTTGTGGTTTGAGGGATCTTGTTCTGACTTTGTGGTTTGAGGGATCTTCTCCCCCTCTCCGTCTATGCTGATATGAGAGGGAAGAAGCGCACTAGGCAGCATTCCAATGAGGTCGCGGACTCTGCCAAGAAACAGATGAAAATCAGTGATTTTCTATCCAACAATGACTTGTCAGAGATTTGTAGCAACTTCCCTACTGCAAACAGTTTTGCTGCTCTTGCCTCCAGTGCTACTCATGAAGAGTCAGGCTGCATGGAGGGCGTGACACAGTCAGCCCCAAGACTACGTGAGGAGGCATACTCCTCTGAGCCAATACAAACTACCTCAGCTGAACTACTGCAACCACCCGCCCAGCTCAGTGCGGACCGAGGGATGCTGGAATTGCTAACCTGCCAGTCTGGACTGATAACGCATACAATTACCAGCTTGTATAAAAGGCTGGATGGTATTGAAAAGAAGCTTGAAGAAGTGCTCAGTCTGGCCAAACGCCCCTCCCCTCTTCCCCAGTCTGACAACGCTTCTAACCCCGCTCCCCTCCGTACACGTCTGCAGGCCGACTCTGCACAACAAGAAGGGTACCTGGACGAACAAGCTCAAAACTTGAATTTACAACTCCAGCCCTGTAAACTTGCGGTGCTAGTGGGAAACCACCCCTTGAACTATAACAAATGGGTGGATAAACACTCAGTTGCCAACTCCCTGTCCCAACTGTTGGGGCATATTCTACGTCCTACCGAGATTGTGGATATCTTATGGCTGCCTCCAGGGCCCTTCTTGAGGCGTATGGTTATTAACTTTAGATCCATTCACCTACCTGCAAGAATCTCAAAATTAAACAATTGTACAAGGAAATGGCACATATATTTTACAAGGGTGTTTACGAACCTGATCCGTAAACCGTTATCCATCAGGACAGGGGCTATCTGCTTTGATGCTAGGCCTGACTGTCGTAGGAAATTAGCGAATGGAGGGCTGGAGCCAAGGCCCTCTCGTATAGGCAAAGCTATTTCCCAACAGGACTCGGACAGCCCTGCAGTGTATCCAAGTCCGCTTGCAACAGATTTAATTGACTTTTTACACCCTCCTCTTGGCTCCCTGGCTGCCTCACATGAAGTGCCCGTCACTGGTCCACCTAAGCAACACCGGACTGCAACGCTCTCATCTTCATATGCCTCGATGCCAGATCTGGAAACTTCCGTTACATCAACTCCAATACGAGGCCATGAGCCCCAACACCTGTTAAACTCAAATCCTCTAAATATTCCATCTCAAGATACAGTTGCTGACCTTCTACCTTTACATTCTACACTGTCCGGTGAAGCCTACGCTCTTAAAGCAAATGCTGAACACCCTGACACCTGCAACAGTGTCATCGAGGACCCTCTCGGCCATATCAACCTGTTGGCCCTCCAACCCAAGCCACCACATCTACTTAGTGCCCAGCAACCTAAGGCCGGTCGGAATTCTTATACGGGGCTGAGAGAGGAAGACCTCCTGATTGTCTTAGCAAACGACTCCAGGGCTAATGGACTAATAACCGATGCCCCAGAGGTAGTGGAGGAATTATATCTGGAACCGTCCGGGGCCCCAAGTGATAGCCATCCTTCCGATATGCATCTAGATTGACTTTATGCCACGGCTGGGAACCTAGTGCAAAAGCTTTCTCTGCAGTTGGTATCGTGGAACGTGGCAGAGTGGTTTTCTAAGCTGTGCCTCCCTGAGTTCACAAAGTTAATAAGGGCACATGATATAGTTTGTTTACAAGAAACCTGGTCATCACAGCGTATCGAATTTGCAGGTTTTAATGCTTTTTCTGTTCCGGCAACCAAAAGCCACAAGAAAGGTAGACCCTCAGGTGGATTGTTAACCCCAGTGGCTCCCCATATAAAATGCGAACACATCCTGTCGTCAAATGCCAGCTGTAAAATATTAGTAACAAAGATTAAGCTAGAGAACCAGGAAATCCTATTGTTTAATGTGTATTTCCCCCCCACTCCTACGGTTACAACCAAGAACCTTCAATGGGATCTTATCACGCACGTGTTTGAAAATCTTGATCTCGTCTATCCTGACCTACCCATTATTTTGACTGGAGACTTCAATGCGCGTCTAGGCCAAGGGCGGGATGCATACTCTAAAGCATGGGGCATCCTAGATACATCAGTTCTTCCAGACTTTTGCTCTTGGGATCGCAAATCCCAGGATCAAGTTATTAACCAGGCGGGCCTGCGACTTATTAAGCTGACCACTACTAGAGCCCTGTTATGGCTCAATGGGCTAACCGAATGGGAAGGCTCTGGGAACTTCACCTATATATCCCAGCAGGGAAATAGTGTGGTCGATTATATTCTGCTACCCGCTGCAATGATGCCCTATGTGTCTGAGTTCCATGTAGGTAACCCCATGCTTAGTGATCATCTTCCCCTACACTGCAAACTCGTTTTTCCATCGAATAACACAGTTCACCAAACCTCTCCACCCCCCCGGGGGCAGAATCCTCAGCTCTCAAGGATTTTAGTTAACGAGTATACTCTGTCCCTCTTCCAAAGTCTGGTGAACTCTGAACGCGTGACCCACTTGATCTCTACAGAGATACGTGTTCCCTCCCCTGAAAGTGGAGTCACTCGGTTCGAGGAATTTATTGACCTTATAGTGGCTGAACTGGCCCATCCGTTCTCGCATAGTCCTCCAAAAAGGAGGGGAATTGATGATTGGACTGACAAAGAGACTTTAGTTATTAAATCCGAAGTCAGGAAACTATATAGAGAATTCAGAGAGACGGGCAGTTCCCGACTACCTGACATCTACTTCACTAGAACCCAACAACTAAGGGAGAGTATCCAGCTCAGCCGGTTAAGATACAATCAGACATGCTGGGAAATACTACTCTCAACCATACTAACAAGAGATCACAAGAAATTCTGGAAGATTGTAGCAGATCACCCACAGTCACAGAACAAGCAGTTGACTTTGATCCCATCGAGTACATGGACAGATCATTTTAAGACAGTCTTCTTTGATAACTGTATCCCACTGGATAGGCAGGATCAGGACATTCTTTCTCTCCTAGACGAGTGGCCCCCGGTATCCAATTCCGAAGTTATAAGTTTAATCGGCCAGATGAAAGTAGGAAAGGCTGCAGGCCCTGACGCCATCCCACCTGAACTGATTAAATCTAAATTTGAATGGTGGGCTCCGACACTGACAGAAATGTTTACGCTGGTCGATAGATCAGGAATTATGCCCAGCTCCTGGCAGCAATCCATAATTATCCCCATTTTTAAAAAAGGCGACAAAAAGCTGCCGTCTAACTATCGGCCTATAAGTCTTCTATCTAACATCGGGAAATTATATGCTAAGCATCTGTTAAACAGACTAACTACCTGGCTTGACGACAACAACATCATAGGCCCTGAGCAGGCTGGGTTCAGGTCAGGGAAATCGACCTTACGCAATTGTATGGTGCTGTCTCACCTAGTCGCTAAGTCCACACGACTCTACAAAGAACATCTTTATGTGGCCTTCCTGGATATCCAGGCTGCTTTTGATACCGTCGACAGGAGGTTACTATGGTCCAAACTGGAGACCATGGGCGTAGAACCCAGACTGCTTTATCTGATCAAAAAGCTTTATACAAATAATACCTGCCGCATAAGAATCCATCCTGGGAACGAACTGACAGCACCAGTCATTATAAACAGAGGAGTAAAACAGGGCTGTGTACTTGCTCCCACGCTTTTCAATCTTTTTCTGAATGACCTTGCCTCTTCACTAAACCAGGTGGATGCCCACAGTCCGAAACTCCAAGCCTTAAGTATTCCCATCCTTCTCTACGCGGATGATATGGTTTTGCTGTCACGGACCAGAATAGGGCTAAAGCGACTGGTAAATGCCTGTATTGAGTATATGTCCAAAATGAAATTATGTTTGAACTTTGAGAAAAGCAAAATCCTGGTGTTTGGTAACTCACGCAAGACCTATAGCTGGGTTTTTGGAGATAAATCCATTCAGCAGGTCTTCAAATTCAATTACCTAGGAATCACCTTCCACCATAGGCTCCTCTGGTCTCCACACCGAGATTCGGCGGTGAACGCCAGTAAGTTGTCTATGCAGGCTATAATGCGCTTTTTTATAACAAGGGGCAATTCGTACATCCCTTCTGCGCTCAAGGTCTTTAACGCCAAAATTATTTCTCAACTGCTCTACGGCATTCCAGTCTGGATGCAAGGGTTCACCCAGATGGTAGAACGAGTGCAATCAGCCTTCCTCTATAAGATTTTTTCAGTCCCACGATGTGTCCCATATGCAGCTTTATGTCTAGAGGGAGCCCAACATAAGGTTGAGTCTGTCGCCTGGGCAAGATTTCTTATATTCTGGCTAAACATCTGCCTTGACTCTGATAGAGACCCTCTCCTCCAGGCAATGTTATCGGACACCTTCCTTCCCCCAGGGTTAAAATACTTCAACAGGAAGGTTCAGCAACTGGGCCTCTCAGTGGAATTTCTGCGTTCAATGTCCTTACTTTCTGCCAAGGCCACATTAAAAACTAGGTTGTGGGACATCGAGCGCCAAGAACTTATAGTGGCAGCAGGCAAAACATGTTCCCCTCTCTATTTCCATCTTCCGTGGGCACATGAAACAAAATGTAACTATCTCGATTTTCTGCTGAACCCCCCAGAAAGAAGGGCTTTCTCGTTGGCCAGGTTCAATGTAAATCCATCGAACCTCCTATGGGGTAGGTTCTCAGGCAGGGCGGAGGGTGAGAGGATTTGTCCATGTGATGACCACCAAGTGGAAAGCCTCGTGCATATGGTTTTCCATTGTAAACTTTACGATGACATCCGTCTGCAATTCCTGGATCGGCTCTGCATCCCTAGAGGGAGACCAGTGCAGGAGGTCTTACAGTTCCTATTATCAGGGAAAGACCAAGAGCTTACCAAATTGGTGGCTCAATACCTACATTTGCTTTTCTCTCGCCGTAATATTCTGCAGTCGGCTGAGCCATCAGAAGTCCCAGAGATGTGACGGCGGACAGCGGAGTCTTTTCTCTTTTCTTTTTAGCATGCTTTGTACCACTAGGAAAGTATCAATCCAGTTTTGTTTATATGTGTGTCTGTTTTATGCCAATAAAGGTTGATGAATGAAAGTATAGGAGAACATGGCAACAAGTCTCCTTGCCAATGCAGGCCACTAATACATGTATGAATTTGCCTTCCCCACTAGACCTTGCTTATTCACTTCAATGGAGAGGAATCTCCCTGTGGAAAGAGATGAGCATATGTGGAGCTGAAGAGAATAGGAAACCCAGGCTGATCTATGTGCCAGAAGTCCTTGGCCTCACTTAGTCGAATGAATGGGAGGGACCCCAAATTGCAGAAGGGCTGGCTTACCACATTTTGAAGTAAATTACCACATTGCCAACGAAAGATGCCCCTTTCCACAAGACCACTAAGTACAAAGTCTAAAATTATCTAAATGTACCACAAGAATGTGCAATAGAGAAGAACAGCTAAGACCAGTCCTATGATGGTATATCCAGAGGCGTACCGAGCCGCTTGGCTGCCGGGAGCGGCAAGCCAAGCGGCACCCCCGGGGGCGGGGCGTCGCTCCGTAACGCATGCGTTGTGGCATCATGACGCATGCGCTATGGAGCGCAGTCCGCCCAGGCTGCTGCGGACATGCACACTGCAGCCTTACAAGTTCCGCGCGAGCAGTCCCTGCATGGAAGGGCTGCCGGGTGGCGGCTTGGGAGTCCGGGCGGAGTGCCCAGCTGCCCAGCACCCCTTCCGTGCGGCGGCTTGGGAGTCGCACTCACGGGGGGATGGCGGCACAGAGTGTCGCCCCCCAGGCTAGAACCAGGGGCTTAGTGCCCCCATCGCCCCACCTTTCCTACGCCACTGAGTATATCATGCTTGTGCCAAATGCAATCCCCAGAGTAAGGAGGTTACTTTGAATTCCACAAATATCTACAACTTAACAATAGCACTGGGATTCCAACAAAGAGACACTTGATCTGATTTTTTTTTTTTTTTTTTTTTTTAGGGGCATGGCCCTCACTAATTTCCAATAAGGTTGTATCTGCTGAAGCCTCCCAGGTATTCACTATTCAGAAACAAAGAATAGGTTCCAAACTGTCTTCATCTACTCATGGCTAACTTTCCAAATTGATTTCAATGGGAGTTAACTGCAGTCCAAAGCGTTAGCAATGTTTTGGACCATATGCAAATTTATGCAGGAGTTTTGATGGTGTTTACTCTCAGGTAAGTGCACACAGGATTGCAGCCTCAATAGGCAAATGAATTTATTGATTAAATGCATATTTGCCTGCAATCCTAAGCACACTTATCAGAGAGCAAGTCCCACGGACCTCAGTGGGACTTACGTGTCAGCAGACATGCACAGATAAATTGTACTGCTAGCATCTATGACAACCTTCATTTTTATGTGTTTTAACTTGTCCCAAGTGGTAAGTTACAAACAGAAAGAACTAAGAAAATTAAAGGGTTGGTGGCAAAATAGAGTTTAGTATATTCACAAATGGAAGAGGGTGTGAATCAAATAAAAGGTGTGTGTGTGGGGAATACATAAATACTTTACTCAGAAGTAGTAAAGACCCAACTTTCATCCATTTGAGTATCCTGCCTCGCAGGAACGGAATACGCCTTCCCTGCAATTCCAACCAGGGAAGGTGTTGACTAGAGAAAGAGAGATGGAAATGAAATCCAAATTGTTCCTTGCCTACCCTTTCACCTGGTGGGCCAGGGGGTCCATCACTGCCAGCCGTGCCCTGGAAAAGAGCAAATCGTTCAGAGATGAAATGCACGCTTTCATTAAGAGGAAGAGCTACAAGTGAAATTGCTTCCTCGATTCGGTCAAGTTACCTTGGCGCCAGGTTTCCCAGTTGGGCCTCTCGGGCCTCTTGACCCACGTGGTCCCTATTGAGTCACAAAAGATAGGCAATTGGTTATTTCTTATTATCGCGTGCTACAGCGGCAAAGGATATAAAGGCAACCTTGTGAATATGGCCAGGATAGCAATTAATATGGAAATGCATGAGATAACATTAAAGGGGAGGTGTAGGAAAAATGCATAGTACGTACAGTTGGTCCTCGCTGTCCCCTTGGGCCAGGTTTTCCGTGCAAGCCCTGCCAAAGAAAGTTCACACAAATTAATCTTATCGTTCGACGGAGGGGTGTTTTCGTTTTTTTGGTCGAGAAGGTGGTTTTGCTGCTTCAAAAGGGCACAGCAGAACTCTTACTACAGGATCAAAAGCTACACAGGGCATCTGACGACTTGCCTTGCATTTTAAGTTTTCATAAATAGCTTCTTCAAATATTTATCTCTCTTCTTAAAGGGCAGAATTACAAGTCATAAGGGAAACATTCCGCAACCCAGGTTTGTCTTGCAATGCTAACATGGGAGCAGGGAGCATTTGCAGGAGAGATTGGGTATATCTCTTAACCCTTCCCCTTCTCCCCTGCAAACCCCACCACCACCACCTGAGCACTTGGGGCAACAGGAGGGGCAGCAGGGTGAGGTGAAGGAGTTTAACTCTTTCTCTCCTTGCCATTGGGCCAGGAAAACCACATCTTGGAAGCTGCTGTTTGCATTTCCAAGTTGTAAATCTATTCATTGCAGTAATCAATTGGGGGGGGGAGTATAGTAAGGAAGCTTGTGAGAATGCTGGAAATACAATTGTCTCTCATCAGTTTCAGATTTAAACTGGTGAATCTGCACGCCTGTTTCTCTGCTTCATAAAACGTAGTGGTCGGGCAGAGTAATGATATACATTACTTCAGTTTTACTTAATGGCACACTAAGCTGCCATCAAGCACAATTTCCAAGCCGTCCTTTCCCCTTTGATAACTTCATCACATTTCAACCACAAGTGATCAGCCACGTCCAGTTGAGCTTTATAGATAGTGATGCAGTGACCTTCTAGAGCTTGCAGACTCTGCATTATAAATTCCACCCACCAGCTTCAAATAAACAAAGCAGCTATGTCTTGACTTTCCACATCCATTCAAATATGTATTCTTCAGCATCCTTGCTGTTGACTTGCCGCTTCAACCACAAATTGTTTTGGGGTGGTTTTGTTTTGTATATGAAAAGAGTACTGGGGAATTAGAATGCATAGAAGACGCCAGAGAAATCCCCCTGAGGATAGACTGCAGTCTAGCTGGATAATTCACAGAATATAGGAAGAACTCTCTCTTGTTTTCTCCCTTCCTTCCCCACTGTATACTTTCTTACCAGCCCCAGATGCTTAAGGGAAAAGGTGACGGCAGCCCACCCAGTGCATATGATCCCAAGTTCAAGTGCCTCTGGTGAAACTGTCAAAGCTTTATTTATTTCCTCCTTTACTTATACTTTTCCATCAGACAATGGGCTGCTTCCCAGATATTCATCACTAGATGACTGCAGCATCGAGTGGGGACTTGATTGAGTGAAGGCGATCATCACGGATATAATGACACCTTCATTTTGCTTCCCTGTCACTTCAGACACAATGCTTTTTCAACTGAGTCAGGGCCAAACCGGATGTGGAAATAGATGCACCTTTGCATTAACTGCATTCTTTTTTAAAAATAAAATAGGATGAGCTGGTGACAGGGATTGGCTAGATAAGGAAGAGTGGTGGAAGGCGAGAGCCCCCCAGAGAAAACACAGAAGATGATGATTTAGAATTCAGGCATCCCCAAACTGCGGCCCTCCAGATGTTTTGGCCTACAACTCCCATGATCCCTAGCTAACAGGACCAGTGGTCAGGGATGATGGGAATTGTAGTCCAAAACATCTGGAGGGCTGCAGTTTGGGGATGCCTGACTTAGATCCTGGATCCTGGTGGTGGGATGCCAGCCACACCTCAGGGGAGGGGACAAGCTGGAAGCTGCTAAAAGGAGGAAGCTTGAAGGATCACAAAGAGGCAGAAGAAGGCAGGTGGCCCAGCACAGGGCAGGGTGAGGAGGTTTCCAGTTTGGATGCAGGCTACGACAGAGACAACAGAGGGGAGCCAGACCCTACATCTCTCCCACAGCTCCGTCATGACAGTTTCTTTGTCAACGGTTCTCTGGCCCCACTTGCTCCTAGAATGCAAAGGATTGATACATAT
Source organism: Darevskia mixta (assembly GCA_034641385.1). NCBI lineage: Eukaryota > Metazoa > Chordata > Lepidosauria > Squamata > Lacertidae > Darevskia > Darevskia mixta. The sequence continues at coordinate 2,853,222 of JAWWNH010000149.1, forward strand.
TGCCAAGCAATGAGCCAGACAGGCACAGAGAGAGGCTCCTGGGGCTCACCATAGCAGAAGATTACAGAGGAGGAGCCTTGACTCAGAAAACTAGAGAGCAAAGGAGGGGCTGCAAGCTGGTTCGAGCAACTTCTTCATTAGGGGGCTTTGCCTTTCATTGAATTATAGAACTGTACAGTTGGAAGGGACCTCAAGGATCATGTAGTCCAACCCAGGAATATGCAGTTGTCTGCAACCTTGGCATTATCAGCACCATGCTCTAACCAGTATTTTTTCCCCTTCCCTTAATAACGAAACTAACTGTGAGTTAGCCTCATGTCTCTGTCTCTCTGGGATTTCCCCAAAAGCAAATACCAGTTTCATAGGAGGGGCTTTCAACAAGGGAAGAAAGTGTTAAACGGATGTTACATGTCTGCTGTGATCCTCATGTGATCTGCAGCCTCCAAATGATATTATTTTCATTTTTTAAAAAAATCTCGTTAGATATAAAGACATATTTAAAGACGTATTTTGACCCTCAGATTACATCTTATTTATCTGCCATCGGGCAAACATAGGAAAAATATATCCAATGGCATATGTACTGTGTGAACAGGGCCAGCAGCTTGTAGCTACATCTCACTGTTGCACTGAACACTTGCGAATAACAGAATTAATGGGGAGCCACTGCTGCTATGGAGCTGCACATTGTTTTGATAATGGGAAGCTGGCAAATAGATTTCCTTGTGGGGAAATTACCCTACTATTTAATCTTGTTGAGCAACAGTCTTCTTATTCTTTATTTCTTTTGGTTGCTATCAAGAATGTACAATGTTCTGATTGCATTAGCAGTTAAATTCCCAATCCTGCCTGTCCTTTGAATTCGCTTAGCAACGAGTTCCACATATTAATAAAACACATTAAGAAGAATATTATATCATACCCGTGCGCCTTTCTCTCCGTTGGAACCCGGAAATCCAGGGAACCCAGTTGAGCCCTGTAAGGGGGGAGGACACACAGTTATATGGTTTACTCAAAGCCTACTTAGATATTTAATAAACTTCTAAGTTGCTTTTTTATGGGGGGAGCACCCTCCCCCTCAAGTGCTTTATATATTAAACGTACGTATTCTTCAAAGCAGTATATAAAGCCAACATAAAGCATGCAATAACAATAACTTGGTGTATGGCCCATTATCACAAAACCATTTTCTACAACACAGGTCATAACTAACTCCTAAAGCCCATGGTGAAAAGCTGAGTCTTTCAGGCCCACGCCAAAGGATCGGCCTTGCCTGGTCTCACTCAGAATCATATCCCATAATTGTAGGATCAACAGAGAAAAGGCCCATTTCTGCATGCCCACCAACCAGAAAGAATAGCAACAGGTGAATCATTGACACACTATGAATTATAATAGTTAATAAAATATTTTTTCCCCTAGACATCACACAAAACAACAACATGAAAGCCACATAGTGCGTTGCAATACAACACATTATATTATTCATTTGAAGTAATTGATGTGGAAATGGTTATTAATCGATGGCGGTCTGGTAGCTTACCAAAATGCTTCATGTCCGGAATGCATTAAAACATCAAGAGTGGTACAATTAAAAACAACAACAACACCACCCCAAGCAACCTTACGACAAGCAGAGGGTAGGATTCATTGCTGTGGTCTTCCATTCTTTCCATCTGCCCAAGCGTTTCAGCTGGCCAGATGGAACGACCACTCTCCTCTCCTCTCCCAACTTCTGTGGGTGAGGGGAATGAGAAGGGGACAGGGTCTGTTGCACTAGTGCAGGGGTGGCCAATTCCCAAGAGACTGCGATCTACTCACAGAGTTAAAAACTGGCAGTGATCTACCCACTTTTTGGGGGTTCATGTCAAAGTTGTTGAGTTTTTTCAGGGAGGAGGTAAAATGTTGAGCTTTTAGGGGAACCACAGTTATTCAGCTTCTTTGGGGGAAGCCAATGATCTACCAGTGATCTACCGCAGACGTCCAGTGATCTTCCGGTAGATCACGATCTACCTGTTGGACATGCCTGCACTAGTGGAAGTCCTTGAGCAGGGCTTCTACTGACAGGGCTCATTAAGTCAATCCTGCCCCCAAGTCACTGGGTGATATCTAGCTGAGGTCACCCTCCAGAAGAATGGACTTCTGCCAGCACCACACAACTTCTTTCCATCCCCTGTGCATCATCGAAATCTGCTCTGGAGAGTTGAGATACCGTCAGGAGCAGGTTTGGGGAGCGGGCAGAGGAGTGGAAGTTCCATTCCCTGAGTTTGAGTTCCAGTCACACATTATATATCACACATTATCAAGTGGAAACAAGACCTACAGAATTATCGAAAAGGTCAAAAGCATGTCCATTACAATCATGTTGTCACCCGTCTGTAAAGTTGATGTGTTCAATCAGAAAAAAAATCACTGTCAATATTTACTAAAGGTTGGAAACTCCTTATAGACTGTTTGCATGAAAAATAAAATGAACCTATGATATCTGGGTTTGAGGATCAAAGGAAATATTCATGTACAGAAAGTGGAGTTGTCGGGTGCTATCTTGGAGTAGATGTTTTGAATAATTTTCTATGTATAGCTGACCAATGATGAATCTGAAGTTCTCTTTTTTCTTTTCTCTTTCTTCTTTTTAGTTTTCTTTTTCCTATTTCTGGTTTGTGTTTTTATTTAGATTAGTTTCCTTTATTTTTGCTAAAAAGATATTCAATATATTATATTAACCCTTCTATAATTTCTTTCAAACTTTAATAAAATTTATTGGAGGTGGAGAAAACAAGCATGTTGTCATCAGTCTGAACAATGTGGACAAAATATCAAATAGAGAGCAGGTGCTCCACAGAAAGGAGCTTAACAAATAGCACCATTTTAACCATAAAAGAAAATGAGTTTTCAGTGACTGAGTAAGAGTTGTATCCAATGATGATTCTAATCATAGCAGACCTGATGAAATTAATAGATATGACTAACTTGCATACAATGATTTAAATGGGTCTACACTGAGTAGAAAACTCAGTTGGCTGCCACTACCCTAAGTCCATAAATTCCATTATGTCAATTCATGAATGCATGTCTGTATGTTCAAGTGCACACACCTATAAAATAAAAAAGACATTCAGTTTTTTCTGGGTTTCGGATTAGTTTTAGATGTACAAACCAGGCCTGATTTTCCAGTAATTTGAAAACAGTGTCCATAACAATAGTGGGCATCAATTGTTAATTGGGCATCAAATATTTTTTATTTTCAGATGAAGGCAGAAGAAAGTCTGTTTGAAAATAATGACAATTTCATAAGGAAAAATGTTTCCAATGTCTCATTTCAGTAATTGTTGAAACAGCCCCTTCAACAAAAATGGCTACTAGATGAAGCTTGTAGAAATACTAAGAAATAATTGTGAGCAATTTATTTTCTGAATGACTATATGAGATAATGCTTGCTGGATGATAATAATTGGGTTTTGGCATTGAACAATAGAAAGACTGATAAAGAATATTTGTGCTCTGACATTAACCTGCAGTATTCTACTCCTAGGAGATATTTTGTTATTGCTGCAAAAGAGTTTACATTATCCAATTTCCATGGGCAATTGAGGAAAAGGACATTAACAACCAACATAATCATTGCAAATATCTCTGTCTATATATTTGTATTTGTCTGTCATCACACAGTAGTTCACATGGCTGCCAATAGATGGCACTGTGACCGGCAGCATGATGAGTGGCACTGGATGGGCAGCCTAGGTAAACTGGAGAGGGGCAGCCAAAACAGGCCGCAGTAGCATCCCCCAGCTCTACTGGCTCTTCTGCCTGCCAGTCTTGGGGCACCTGCCCCCAGGATCCAGATCCCCAGGCCACCTGCCACCACTACTGGATACCACCCTTCTGCTTGACTGGTCTGGGGATCTGCTGCTGCCACTGCTGCTGCTGATTTGGATGAAGAGTTGGCCCAGGAGGCAGGAGGAGAAGCATGGGAAGGAAGAAGGTGCCCATCACTGACAGCCACCCTGAGATCTGCTGTAGTGGCTCCTAAGTGGCCTTGCAACTATTACTACAATTCTAATATACTTCTTCTCCCTGGGTGGGTTTTTTTTTTTTTTTTTTTGGAGAAGGGGAGCGTATAATTCTTTATGATGAATTTCCGGAGCCCAGACCTGTTTTGCTATAGGAGCCACCTGAGTGTGACCTATAATCATGATGGTGGATAAACTGGGGTGGGTTATATTCAGTTCAGTTCAGTAGCTACAATAACAAGTATGGGATGGAGCCCATTGACTAGTCTATCACTCAAGCCTTGATGCTATACCAGAGGTGTAGGCCATAACATGCACTGAATACATTTGACTAGTGAAAAGCTTTGGCCCTCTTAATCTTAAGTATCAGGGTTACTATATATTAGGGCTGAGAAAAACAATCACAGAAATTAAAATATGGGCGATTTGCCTCCAGGGAGAAGTTATATCAGTACCTGAACAATGGAATGATTTCACTAAACTCAGGAAGGGGGTAGCTGAATTTGCTTCCAGTGGGGTGGGCATACTCTTAGACGTAATAGTGGCATCTTCCTTCCTTCATTGTTTGGTTTTAGTGGGGGCAAAAAAAGGTAAAGGTAAAGGACCCCTAGATGGTTAGGTTCAGTCAAACGCAACTATGGGGTTGCAGCACTCATCTCGCTTTCAGGCCAAGGGAGCCGGAGTTTGTCCACAGACAGCTTTCTAGGTCATGTGGCCGGCACGACTAAACCACTTCTGGCACAATGGAACACCGTGACGGAAACCAGAGCACACAGAAACACCGTTTACCTTCCCGCCGCAGCAGTGCTTTCGAACTGCTAGGTTGGCAGGAGCTGGGACAGAGCAACGGGAGCTCACCCCGTCGCGGGGATTCGAACCAGCAAATTTCTGATTGGCAAACCCAAGAGGCTCAGTGGTTTAGACCACAGCACCACCCATGCGTTAGTGGGGGCAATACCACAGGCAGCTGTGGCAACAACACTCCTTCTCTCTCAACAGCCATTGTTTTCTTCCTCAGAATTCTCTATATGCAGCATCATTAGACTGCCATACACACACAAAAGCAATTGCCGCCCCCCCCCCCCCATTCCAAGCATTCTGGGAAATATGAAATGGCTCTAGATTGATGAGGGTAACAGGAGAAGGTGTGTTTTTTAGCATACAGGGCCATCATGGTTGTCGGGCATCATTGTCAAATGTCATCATGATGGCAGCCAACTTGCCAGGGCCATTGTTTCTGAGCTTTTGCTTCTACTGCTATTCTTATGCTTTTGACTGCTGATGGCAGGTGACTGCAACCTAAGTGGCACAGCTCTGGCATTGCAGCCACTCAGTAGAGCAGAGCCAGAAGATTGGGGTGTCCTGCAGCCATCCTAATCTAATGCCAATACACTGCTGAAAGAATTTAAACCTGAATAATGCTTGGAAACTAATTCCATTTTTAGTATAAGGAAGACTCAGCTTAGTAAAATTCATGCCAACACCTCTGTTTTGTGAGGGGAAGGCCACACATTTTCTTTGACGTTCGTGCATGTCATTTGTGTTCATGCTTCTGAATAAAGTAAGATCTCTTTGATCTTAAGAAATTTCCAAATAGAGTTTTGAAGCATTGACAGACAAGGGAGAGAGATGGGGAGAGAGAGAGACTGCAATCTCAGACGTTTAGGTTAAAAGGCAGGTGCATCAAAGACCTACTTCTGAAGATGAATATTCTTGATGAACACTTTCCTTAGCAGTAACCCTATATCACATTAACACAGAGTGTTTACTGGGGGGGGGACACACTGGAGTTCACCCAGGTGAAATGAAAAAAGAAGAAGCAAAATAAGCACAGACTCCCGATACTTTAAAAAGCTAAGAGAAATCAATGTTACTTTACAATTTAAAGTACAGTATTTTCCTGCGTATAAGACTACTTTTTAACCCAGGAAAATCTTCTCAAAAGTCGGGGGTCGTCTTATACACCAGGTCGTATTTCTTATACGGCGAGTATATCCCAAACTCTATATTTTAACTGGAAAAGTTGGGGGTCGTCTTATACACCCAGTCGTCTTATATGCCGGAAAATACGGTAATACTTTTCTAAAATGTATTGGCAATGATACCTTACACAATGTAAACACATGGGGGACCCCTAGATAGTTGTTTAAGTTGTTAATCCGAGAAGATGACAGGGTGTTGTTGTTTTTTACATGCATTGCACTGTCAAAGAAGTTATACAGATTCCTTGTTAACCACAAATTGGGAGCAGCATTAGAAATGCATATTCCCTTTCTGCAGATAATGCTATCATTTATCAAGGATATGGATCCAACCATGGTTTCAGTCTTTGCACTTATTTCAATGGGGCTTGTACTGGAGAACATCCTGTAGGACTGTGCCCCAAGTCAACACAAAAACTCTCCTGGATTTAATAGATCAATGCCACATCCAAAGTTGCACAGAGGGGCTGATAGGCTATTCCAAGCTCTGGGGAGTCATCCTGGAAGCACTTAACATGTGGAGTAAAGGTAAAGGGACCCCTGACCGTTAGGTCCAGTCACGGAAAACTCTGGGGTTGCGGTGCTCATCTCGCGTTACTGGCCGAGGGAGCCGGCGTACAACTTCCGGGTCAGGTGGCCAGCATGACTAAGCCACTTCTGGCGAACCAGAGCAGCGCACGGAAACGCCATTTACCTTCCTGCTGGAGCGGTACCTATTTATCTACTTGCACTCTGACGTGCTTTTGAACTGCTAGGTGGGCAGGAGCTGGGACAGAGCAACGGGAGCTCACCCTGTCCTGGGGATTCGAACCGCCGACCTTCCGATCAGCAAGCCCTAGGCTCTGTGGTTTAACCTACAGCGCCACCCGCACCCCTCCAACATGTAGAGAGCTTATACCAAAATTGTTTGCCTGTATCATTTTTCCAGGGATGACATGATATTGTGACTTAGCTGCTAAATTATTGTTGGATTCTCCTAAAGGGAAAATTAGGCGGCCCAATCTGATTTTAAGGTTTTCATGTGTGCATGCTCCACAGATGACTTCCAAATGCAATCGCATGAGCGCAAATTGTTGCAGAAGAACTAGAACAGTGCATAAAATCCAGTATGAACACAGTGATTAAGGTGCTCTGCTTTCTTTTTAAAGATAATAATAATAGTTTGATGTATAATAGCAAAAATTCACGGGGCAGAGGAGTAACATTTATTATGGCTGAGCATCACTTTGTTTCTCATTGTAACAGTGCATCATATAATACTTAATGGTCTGCGCTTTCCTTTTCTAGATGTGTAAATTACACAAAATTATAACCCAGAAACAAAAAAGATGCCCAGCGAAGTGGACCAACGAACCAGAATGACATTTTTAAAAAATCTGATCATTTGACAAGCAATGATCCAGATGTGTGGGGAGCATTATATCATTGCAAATGCTTTTTGAGTAAGCATTTACTTATTCTCCGCTAAGAACAGAAATCGTGCTCTGGCGGCGCAGTGGCAGCAGGAGGTCCCATTAGCTAAAGTGGTGCTTCAGGTTAAGTACGCTTCAGGCTAAGAACGGACCTCCGGAACGAATCAAGTACCGGTACTTAACCCGAGGTACCACTGTATAACCTTTGGACTTCTAGTAGTAACAAGTGACTATCCAAACATTTGCTTTAAACTGATATTCCAAGTAAGACCAAAAAACAAAACAAAAAAATAAAAAAATAACACCAACCCTAGAATATTCTGCTAACCAAAGCTGTACATTTTTCAACACAAGAGCAAATTCACCTTTGGACCTTGTCTTCCTGGATATCCTGGTAGTCCGGGAACACCAAGTTTACCCTGCAAGTTAAAAAGAAGTTTAATGCATTTCTCAATTGTTTCCTGATGGCTACCACTCTGTCTATGTCCCATTTCCCTCAGAAGAAGGATCATGTAGTTTGTAAAGTTAGAAAGAAACCTCTTGCGTGGGTGTAGGCTTTTTAAAAAATCATTTTTATTTAGCTTTACAAATACAAATATAAAACTTCAGATATATATCCATGTACAGAGATTCTTCCGAATCTCAAGACTTCCCCCATCCCCTCCATGGGGTCCCATTTTAAACATTTATTACTACATATTCTTCGAAACTCCAACTTTTATATCAATCCATATTATCCATGATAATTGTTACACTACAAGTGAAATGAAAATCCTGCTAATGTTTCCCATCTGCTTACAGTGGTCTCCTAAATAACTTTCCAATTCTTTTATAAAGTTTTTTTTTGTGTGTGTGGCTGTAGTTTTTAATGCGCAGATGTATTATTCTGTCACTAAAGAATGACGTGCCTCATCGTTTCCAGGGCTTTAAGCAAGGTCTGGCTGTGTAAACAGTTCTCCTGAATATCTCATAAACATCTCTTTAGCTACACATTTCAACTATACCTTCTTGAGTTTGTTAGATGACCTAGTTCACAAAACACCTACATACTAAAGCTGCTGTTTGACATAAATAATAATTAATAATAATAATAATAATAATAATAATAATAATAATTTTCAATTGTGCAGGGGGAGAACAGAGCCACCAACCATTGTGAAACTTGCTGGTTTTGCCTCCCCATACTGGGTGGGGAGGATGCCTGTAAATGTCACACTTCCTTAGACCTTTACTTCTGCTCACAGTTTTTGGATCCAATCCTATACTTGTCATGGTATTTTCCTGCTTTCACCCCAGAATGAAGAAGCTCAACAGTTGAGTTTTTTGGGGGGGAAATGTCGCTTATTTATTCTTGTTTTAATGGGATTGGAATTTAATTGGAATTCAGTGATGACATTCCAATTATGCTTCCATTCATCCATAATTATAATATTGGCTTTCTTGATTCATGACCTTGTTAACAGCTGGGAAGATGTCTCACAACACTGTGGGGATCATTAATTCTGAAATAGCTCCCCACAGTTAAGCGAGGCTGAAAGGAACACTTTCTGGAATGAATGAAGTGACTTTTAAAGTATTTTTATGATAGCTTAAAAGGTCGCTAGCATCAAATCATAACTACAACGCTTTCCTTCCCCCCTCTTAGTCCATAAATTGTTCTTCCTCAAAGAAGTGTGCGTGCAAAACACAGGAAGAGTCACTGAGGGAGATTCCTTCAAAAGATCTTTCCAAGCAAACTGGGCTTCAGACAGGCTGACCAAGTAACTAAGCAGGAACATGCTTGAACGAAATATTATCTCAATAACTAGTTTTTGCTAGTGGAGAGGGGATATAATTCGTGGAATATGGACATTCATGCCAAGTTGCATACATGGGATTCTTATTCAGAGGCACAATCCAACAAAGCTAATTAAGGAATGGTGGCCTTACTCTAGGCCCATTTATGCATTATACTTGTGAGTAAATGGTGAGAGTAGGGATGAGGGCACTGGCTCCACCCATGTCAATGGGTGATCATTTGCAGTGGGGAACCTAATCTGCTTATAAAGGCTCCCTGCACAATACAGAACCCTAGAACAGGGAAGTTCGCTGTTGCAGACAGTCGCCCTCCAATTTATGGAAGGTAACAGGGATGGCAGGACAGAACTTATTTACTTCTCCTCCCTGCATGCATGTTCTGCTTGCTCATAATGCCTGAATAGGACTTCTGTTCAGAGTACACATGCATTCTCTCCTATAAAAGGGTGTGCATATTCATTATCACCTTTAAGTAAAGGTAAAGGGACCCCTGACCATTAGGTCCAGTCGTGTCCGACTCTGGGGTTGTGGCGCTCATCTCGCGTTACTGGCCGAGGGAGCCGGCGTACAGCTTCCAGGTCATGTGGCCAGAATGACTAAGCCACTTCTGGCGAACCAGAGCAGCGCACGGAAATGCCGTTTACCTTCCTGCTGGAGCGGTACCTATTTATCTACTTGCACTTTTTGATGTGCTTTCGAACTGCTAGGTGGGCAGGAGCTGGGACCAAGCAACGGGAGCTCACCCCATCGCGGGGATTCGAACCGCTGACCTTCTGATCAGCAAGCCCTAGGCTCTGTGGTTTAACCCACAGTGCCACCCGCGTCCCTGTAGGCATGCATTAAAAATATTCTGCCTTCCTGCTCTGTATTTCAAAATATTACAAACAGAGACACGTAACTCCAACAGTAAGATGGAGGCTGGAGGTTCCTACTTTAGGATCTGCAATCCAAAGGGAGCCATTCACATTGCTATGTGGGAAAGCCTGCCCCTGCCCTGAACTTTTCCTTATTTCATCTTATGTTTTCAGTGAAATAAATCACCGTCATCATTTATATGGTGCCTTCCAAATACTCAGACCACTTCAATTGCATTGCTACGGTACTTTTTTTTTACTTGTAAGCAGTATTGTTTATGCCCGAGGAGAAGACACAGTGGCTCTGAGTTTGTGGCTGGGGTAAGATTTAAAACTAGAGACTTGGTGTAGCCCCAAACCTACAAAAGTGAAAGATGAGCTGAAATGTATTACAGATAGAGTGGAAAAGGTGTTCTTATAAAGCTTCAGTAAATCTTTAGAGGAAGATGTATCTGGGGTCTACACGTGTCCCACAGGATAGTCCTATTCGGACACAATAAACACTGAAAGAAAAAGGGAAATGTGTGTAATTTGTTATGCAACATGTGAATTTGCAGCCTCTAAAACTACACCAAGATGATCTCATGATACCCATGGCTCCCAAAAAACCTATTGTATGATTGAGTGACTAACCTTTTCTCCAGCTTGACCAGCCCCACCTGGGTCTCCCGTTGGGCCAGAACGGCCTTTGGGACCTTCAGGGCCATCTTCTCCTCGTGGACCAAGAGGGCCAACTTCACCCTTAAAGAAATATTGAAGGATGTAAACCAAGGATGTAAAAACCAAGTCACCTGTTTCTGCAAAAGGGATGCGAAAACTGCTGAAATTATTGGATTGGCCGTTGATGAAAACCTCAGGTCTGCCCCTATTCCTAATTTTAGCCAAACCATAGCCTCACTGTAGCTTTCTAAAACCAGTATTAAGGGGAGAACTGGCACAAAACTTAAGCAGGCTGGATCCCGCCTGGCCTCCCTGTAATTTGAGCACCAAGTGTAACCAAAGGTCTAGTTGTTGCTTGTGGCTTAGCCACAAAAGCCGACAGTTTAACTAAAAGAACCACATCTCTCATGGGGAAGGAAAGCCACATTCAGATTTGCAACTTTTTTTCGCTGTTGTTACAGCAGGCTTTTAATCTTCAGTTGTAACCTTGGCAGAGGGCTCTGCTGTATTGTTTCTGGTCACTACATTTTGCTACAAATTTTTAGTAATTATATCATTATTGAAATTTGATGCAATTTTTAATGTGGCCTACCCTTTAACTGATTGGATTATAGTTAGACAAGCTAACTATATACTTGCCATAAATGTGTGTGTGTGTGTGTGTGTGTGTGTGTGTGTGTGTGTGTGTATATAATATTGCTTGCTAGTATAAAATTGTATCTGAGTTTTACAGACTTTTGTGAACAGTGTTGATGATGAATAAAACCCTCTGGCCTTGTTGGATTCCATCCATTATTCCATTGTCTCAAACCCTTCTCAATAATCTTTTTTTGAAGTCCAATGCACTTTTGAAGACCAGGTCCAGTTTATTCATATGTGGTCTGTCTGGGCACATAACTTATCCACTTGGAAGAGTGCATGAAAGAAGCTTTGCATGGGCATTCCTATAATAAGAACCAATGACCACAAACCTGATCACATCAGAGAGTTGGTGCTCATTGGTCTCATCTAGCTTCCTAGTAGGTGAGTCACTGTTGTTTATTGGCAAGGACAGGCAAAGTTTCAGGGGGGCTCAATGTGGGGCAAATGTATCTGTGGAGCCAATCCAGAGTTCCTGCTGGTGAGTTTGCACTGCGCTTCACCAAGCTCCCTCCTCGTAAACAACACTGACCCTGCTACTGGAAAGCTAGCATAGTGATCCCCATCACACTCACACACACAACCTCGACAAGCTATTTCTGGATGTAACAGAGAAATTGAGTTAGGTAACATCAGCATACTGCTGATGCCATACTCCAGATTTCCCAATGACTATTCTGAACAGCTTTCATATAGATAGCACTGGAGACAACATAGTCCCCTGTGGCTCTCCATGACACAGATGTAAGGGGCTGACAAACAGCCACCCAAAGCTGTCTCCCATCTTTGGAAGAATTATACAGTTCCCATTGCCTTAAAAAAGTAAACAATATTTTACAGGATCCATCTCATCCGGGATATAGTCTTTTTGCACCACTGCCTTTGGGCAAGAGATATAGAACAATTGGATCAAGAACAAATACATTGAAGAATAGTTTCTACCCAAGAGCTATAACCATCTTAAATGCTGTAACTAGATAATATGACCTTGGAGAGTTGTGATGGGTGTGTACGTATGTGCATGTGTGGCTGAAAATGTGCGTTGTTGTTTTTGTTTTTTTGTGCTGTTTTTTGTTTTGTTTTTATGGGATGGCATTCAATTTCGTTGCACTTGTACAACGTTGTACTTGTACTTGTACAATGACAATAAAGAAATCTTATCTTATCTTATCTTCTCTGGTACCAATCTCAAAAAATGAGCGTTGAAGCACTGTAACATCGTGCCCCCAACTGGATCTTGTAGAGCCAATCCAGGTGGATACCAGGGTCAATGGTATCAAAAGCCAATGAGAGATCCATCAAGATTTACAGGGTCAGCACAGCAACCAAGGCTGATTCAGTCCCTAAACCAGGCCTGAACCCAGTTTGAAGTGAGGTTAGGTAAGCCATTTCCTCCTTATGTGCCTGGAGCTGGGTCATCATTTGCCAATATTAAGCTGTAAGTTATATTATGAAGTACACATTGTAGACTCAATAGTACTTGTATGTATCATTTTGTTAGTTTGAATTCTGTTCAGGATGTGATAAACCGCTTCCATCCTACTTGTGTTATACAGTCTTAATTTATCCTAGCCCACCCATGTTTGTTTAATTGCAAGTAAATTTACTTTAGGAGAATTTGATTGATAACTTTCCTCCAAATTAGTTTTAGCTCTGGTACGGAGCCATGACAAAACACTTCAGGGAAATGTGTTCAACTCTTTTCTCTAACCTACGGAGGAAATGACTTGTTTGTGGTTGTTTATGGCTGCTTCATTGTGCTGTTTTAATTTGTATAATGTCACAAGACTGGCTGACTTAGGGCCTAAGTAGTACTGCAGAGGAGCATCAGGAAAGTTTTACAAATAAACAAAAATAGTAGATGAACAATGAGAAAAATCAGCCTGTTCCAAGAGAGCCTAGGAGGAATGAGAGCCAATGCCTGGAATGTATTGCAAAAAGGTCTCTTGAATTAGATCAGGCAGCCCATTGCAGAGAGTGAGAAACTGACAGGATAGATCTTCAAGAAGATCGAAAGGCCTGACCTTGGATATTATTCATTTATTTATTTCATAAAATTTAAACACCACTCGATTGTAAAAACAACAACAACAACCCTCAAAGCAGTTTACAAAAGGAATAAAACAATAAAATTATGAATGATAAACTAAAAAGGGTGTGGGAGGACCAGCTTTTATACTGCAAAGCCTTCTGAGAGAGTAAGGTGAACATTCACTTGGAACCCCAGTAAATGTGGGCCAAATTACCCAGAATCAGAACAAGGCAGGTTTGCCTTACTTTGAATGATGACATCAGGTCCCATGCTTTAATTTTCCCTGGCAATGGATGTTGGCCAACCATTCACCCGGAATTGGGCTTTTCAAAGCCTGTTCCCTGATTCCAGCCACTAAGAAAGGCTGCATCCATTTATACAACCCTGTGTCTTCATCTGAAAGCTCCGACTCGGATCCTTGCTCTCACTAGAAAGGAATGGGGGGCGGGGATCAGGCACGGTGATAATATGAATGAGAGAGAGAAATACTTACTCTGTCACCTTTAAGGCCCATGTCACCTTTAAATCCAGGGAAACCATCTTCACCCTGATAAAGGAAAAAATGGCACATCACAGTGTGTGTGGGTTGTTGTTTTTTTTTAATACAAATAGAATGACAGTTATTAAAGAATCTGAATGCATGCATGATTTTAATGCATATACAGTGGAACCTCGACTTACGAAGTACTCGACTTACGTATTTTTCGACTTACGAAAGGGAAAAAGCAGCCGCGCGCCTACGAATTTTTCGACTTCCAAAAGGAAATCCGCTTGGATTTTAGATGCGGTTTACTCGACTTACGAAGTTTTAGATGGGGTTTACTCGACTTCCGAAGGTTTACATAGGGTTTTCTTAAGAATTTTTCGACTTACGTTTCCAATGCATTCCTATGGGAATGCCATTTTCTGACTTACGAAATTTTCGACTTACGAGTGTGCTTTCGGAACGCATTAAATTCGTAAGTCGAATTTGCACTACTAAAAGTGGTAATTTGCACTACTAAAAGTGGAGCATAACAAGTCAAATAATTTAGTACAGCTGCTTCTCTATCAGAGGGGGGAAAGAACACATATTGTCACAGCTGAACTGAATTACTTTTCAGCTTTAAAAGAGAGAATGAATGATGAGAAAGGTGCTTAAGGCAACAGACAAATTCATTTCTTAATTCATCAAGGAGCTCTTCATTATGACATTATTCTTCTGAATTAGATTTCTTTCTCATATGTTCAGGGTTTGTTTTTTTAAGGGCTTCCCCACACACTCACCATCAAATGCCTCATGTTCAAAAGTCAATTAGGATATGGTCTCAAAGATACCAGCTAGCAATTAAGGGTTGATTAACACAGCCATATATCCTCATATGACAGTCATGTAGCGATGGTGGTGCAGTTAGAAATTGGGAGTTTCAGAAATTAAATTTCCTGCATGCAGAACTCTATGAGCCAATTTGAGATGAAGCCCAAGCTCCATAAATCTGATCTCAGCTCAGGATGAAGACGTCCTTTCATCACCCCTTATTTCTACCTGTCACTTGACTTACGGCCAGCAATCGCAGAAGAGATTGTGATGGTGCCTTTGTGAAGCTCTGAGATGTTGTTAGAGTGTGTTCTGGGTATCAGCAGCCTTGGGAGATATTATTCGCAAGGCTCCTGGCATCCATTCTAGGGATGTTCACAGTCTATAAAGTACATTTCTCAGAGTTCCTGAAATCTAGGATGCTGTTACAGATGCTCACTATCAAACCCTAGATATCAAGAAACCAGAGAAATGAAGTTCTCAGCCCACGTGACCCACCTCTAAAGGGATGAGGCATTGTTACAGGTTCAGGGTACCAGAACTTGTGGGTGCAAAGGCATCCATAATTAGATTCAGTAAATGTTATGAATTACTAAATGCTTGGAGTCTTCACCTGGGAAAGAGACAGCTTCAGTGGTAGAGCAAGCCGATTGGGCACCTGGGGTGGCACTCCCTCACAGGGTAGGGCGAGCTGGACAGCATGCTCCATGGGGCCTCCAAGGAGTCTGCCTGCCTCTTCTCACTCAGCCACCCTACAGCTGAGGGGGAGGTGGCACGTGGACCGTTTGGGGCAGCGCGGAGCCTGTAGGCGCCCAAGCCACCGCGTCACTCCCAGTAGAGACGCGTGGCTCGGGCACACTGCAGGCCCCGCGGTGAGTGCCGCCTGGCATTTTGTCACCCCACTCAGTGGTGGACCGCCTCCACTGCATCCCCTTCCTCCGCCCCTGGACAGCTTTGTAATGTTAATAATAAGTTAAGGTTGTCTGCCTGACCAGTTTTTAAGCATGACAAAAGTGTTGATGGCCCATCAAAGGAAGATACTTGGGTCTTTGAAATGGAGGTTGGCAGGGGGGTATGGGCACAGAAAAAAATGTGCTTTGATTTCCCAATGCAAACACAACCCTGGGTGAGTGCCCGGAAGCCCCTGGAATCTTGCTACCACTTGACAGAAATTGGGGGTGGCATGTAACAATATGGAAGTATTTAGCAGCTTAAAGCAATACCATACACCAGGGGTAGGCAACCTATGGCCCGTGGGCCGGATATGGCCCAATCACCTTCTCAATCTGGCCCATGGATGGTCCGGGAATCAGCATGTTTTTACATGAGTAGAATGTGTCCTTTTATTTAAAATCCATCTCTGGGTTATTTGTGGGGCCTGCCTGGTGTTTTTACATGAGTAGAATGTGTCCTTTTATTTAAAATGCATCTCTGGGTTATTTGTGGGGCATAGGAATTCGTTCATTATTATTTTCTCAAAATATAGTCCGGCCACGGCTGGAAAAGGTTGCTGACCCCTGCCATACACAAAGCTGGAAGTCATTTTTTACACTTATGAGCAGATTTGAAGGGATGACGAGCACACCTGAGCAGATACGAAGCCATTTGGCTGGGGAGGAGAAGCTCCATGGCACTCAAGGAAATTGTTCCACATGTGCAATGTTTAGTTAGCTACAGCCCAACAGAACCAGTGATCCACACGGGAAACATCGGCTTCTCTATTCTGAGGGCTGCTCCATTCTCCACAGAGCTTTTTGGTAGCTGTACTGACAAAACAATCCCCACGCAAGGGGATGAGGCTCTGTAATACATTTGGCAGCATCTAGCAAGAAGGGAATAACGATTGCATAAGATGTGCACTGAGGCATAGCTGACTCATTACTTACAAACCCCAAAGAGAGATGCTATATTTTAAAGTGCGGAATCTCTCTCTTAACAACTTCTGTTCCTCAGAAACGAAAAGAATGGGGAACCTTTTCTACGACACCTCAAATAGAATTCAAGCCACGGGGGTCAGATAAAATTGCTCCAAGGGGCTGCATCCAGCTTGAGTTACTGGTTAGATAACGAATTGTTCCATGAAAGGTGAATGCAAGCAGGTCTGTGTCAGGACCATCTCTGGGCCAAATGAGCTTGTAGCAAAATGGCTTGCAAAAATGTTTGCCTGCTTCTTCTGAGTGATTTATAAAGTGGAGTTATATGGTTTGCTGTCATGTAAGAAGGTCCCAGATGAATGACTGGCAGTAAGTTGTTGTTAAGAAAAGAGCACGAGTGTTTCACCTCTCCTGTTTGTAGGAGCTGTCTATAGTCAGAAATGTCTTCCTTTCCATTGTGAGCTGAAGACCAACCATATAGCTCAGTCAGTAGAGCATGGGATGCTGAATCTTAGGGTTGTGGGTTCGAATCCCGTGTTAGGCAAAAATATTCCTGTATTGCAGGGGGTTGGATTATGTGACCCCCGTGGCCCCTTCCAACTCTCTGATTCTATTATTCTGTGTAACATTTGGCAAGAAAATAAAAGAGTGGAATTCAACATTGCACTGTGAGAATCATATGATCATAGAATTGCGGAGTTGGAAGGGACCCTGAGGATCATCTAGTCCAACCCCCTGCGATGCAAGAATATGCAGCTGTCCCATATGGGGCTCAAACCTACAACCTTGGCATTATCACCATCACATTCTAACCAACTGAGCTATCCAGGCCTTTATAGTGAACGTCCCACCAAAGAAAGCATTGGTACTTGCCAGACATAATTATCCCCCCCCCCTGTCCTCCCTACATTCACCATTATGGGGGTTCTCCTGATCCCTGCAGAGCCAATTTCAGGGGGCACTGGCAGGGAAGGGATAGGAGGGGGAAGCCCCTTTGCCCATGTAGGTTTAGAGTTCATGCTATATTTTGCAATCAGGGTGTTAATTAAATAATTCCATCCTGCAATTCCTCCCAAAGGAGCCCAGGGTCACAAGCAATGAAACAGGAAAACAATTTAACGAATATCTTTTTAAAAAAATAAAATAAAAAATCTGAAAGTATTTAAAAGTAATCAAATACCCTCACAGCTACTTTGATCTGCCCTAGTCTTTTGCAGATTTATTCCGCTTCTACTTTTCATGATCATCACTGCAGCTATTTATATCGCACCATCAATATACATGGTGCTTGATTTTCAATTAGATTTTCCATTAATGAGTTGAGTCCTTTTAGTACTAAAATATAAACGATAAAAACTAAGCACCATAAAGAGATTACCTTTTCACCTTTGCCACCTTTCAGACCGCGGACACCGTCAGCACCCTGTTAGAAAACAGCAGCAATGGCAAAGTTACCAGATTGGTTAACGGGAATAAAACCCACAGGTCCCATTGCGTTTCTCAAATATGAGCAAAGGTATTATGCTTACCTTTACTCCACGGGGGCCGGGATACCCAATTGGACCTTGAGGACCCGGAGGACCCTAAAAGATAATGAAGGATATCTAGATCATATTACTTTTAAGTAATATGCACACAGCTGTAGGTTAACACACCTTTATCTCAAAGGTTTATCTGAGCAGAAATGTAACAATAAGCTCATAACTGACCCTGTACCTGGGTGTTTCTGTGGATTTGTTGGTGTGGTGAAATGGCGGACATCAAAAACATGGTTTAATGTATGTTTGTGAGTTATATGTGGATTTTTCTAACAAAATGGAAAATGAAGGGTTGCACGAGTTGGATAGCAATTATGGGCAAATGTGGATCTCATTTAATTTGTTTCTAGAAAGTCACATCAGAACCATGTTGACTTTCTCTGCCCTAAGGGTGTCACCAAATGTCACATATAAGTATTTTATCTAGAGGGCGGTTGTCAGGGATATGCCTCCCCCTGCCAGTGTTTATAGGGAACAGCCACCTGTTTTAACTACTGATTCATCTGAGAGTGAAACCAGCAGTTCCTTGGGGGAGAAGCAGTTAGTGGCTGGGAGCCAAGGGGTGCCAGGGGTCCAGAGATTGAGTGAGAGGCCTGGCACCACCCAGCAGGCTCAATCGGAGGGAGAGTCGTCAGGTCCGGCGTGGAGATTACGTAGGAGGAGGAGGCAATTTAGAATGCCAAGACTGTGGTGTTGGCGCCAAAACCCGAGGGGGGCACTTCCGGATTCTGCTAGTGAGTGAACAGTCACGATAAGATTAAGCTCTGCACTGTATATAATTGAGCACTGATTAAAAGAACTAAAAGACAGATGGTGTGGCTCTCTTATTGAACAACCGACAAGGGGAAACCTGACAGCGGTATCGGCTGACATCTCTGGGCAAAGCTGAAGAAAGTAGATGCATTTGTTGTTTGATGCTTACGGAATTGATCTCCGCAACCACTGCCCACAGATGATGATGATGATAACTACTACTACTACTACTAATCATAATAGTAGTAGTAGTAGTAGTAGTAGTAGTTATACCCCACTTACCCCCCCCCCCTGACAGGACTCAAGGTGACCCATCCCCTCTTCCCAATCTCAAGAAATTATGAGCATTGTTTCATTTAAGAGACTAGGGAAGGAATTCAAGTTCACACTGTTACATACATATTGTCAGTGTAAGCATTTCTGCCTGCCTAACAAAATGCTCCCCTAGCCCCCCCCCCACTGCATGCTGTTCTTCACACATAAACACCCCAAGCCAATCTGGAGGGTGGGGCAGAGGAGAAGGGAGAAAGCCCCATTGTACTAGTGGTCATCCTTGTGTTGGCTTTCACTAGTGGGACCAGATAGCTGAATCTGGCTCAAAGCTATTGGTGTGCGTTCAGGACAATATACCCTCAGACACGAGTTTGGAATTATTTAGGGTAGTCAACCATCAGATTTAAAAACAACGCTTGAGAAAATGGGCAGAGGGAGTAAATAAATCAAAGGAGCACTCTGATCTCATCTAAACTCAATGCATCGAGGCTGCACTCCATAGACTTAGATGAGCCATGTCAATTTCTTTAATGCATTGAAGGGAATCCAAGGTAGCATTTATTTCCCACCTTTCCATAGTTGGCATTGTGGAAATGGAGTTGCGAGTGGGGCAATACCTGTATAGATTGCAACCAAAATCTGTCCCCATTCACTGCGTTGTTAGCCAAGCTCCTAATGTACTTTATTTTGAAGATAGTCTGAGGGGAATTAGTGCAGCTGAGTGTGACGAGATGTGGCTTGACAACATGGATGCCATGCCAGGTGAAGATTCAAAATCCTTCAGGTGGATCAATATGTAAGTCCTCAAACAGGCAGAGGGTGGTGAGGCTTCGCTGGTCTGCTTAAACCGTGAGCATCTCTCAGAAGTATATTTTTAGAATGGCAAATTTACTCTAACTGCTTCGTTATTTCTTTTTTCAGAATATTTCATTGGCACAGGATTGGGAGGCTTAGGTTACTCTGATACACAGAGTATACAAAATATTCTATTCCTCACACACATTCCCTTTATTTCTGAGCACTTTTGCTTCATACTTAAACACAAAGGAGCCTGTTGACAGAAGAGCAATCAATAAATGTCTGGTGGTGCATGCGGGAGGGAAGTTTTTTTAAGGGGAAGGGGGGGGAAGCCACAGGTTCGGTTTGTAGCAAAAGAGATTTTACTTGGATTTCTAGAAATTCTCCTTGACTTTAATGAGTTGGCAGGTGGAAGGAGTTGCCTGGAGAAAATATGCAAAGCCCTTCCCAGGGTGACAGTTTTTTAAAAGAAGAAGTCTGATAAACATTTCTAATGTGTGGTTTAAATCCAGGATCATTTGGGCAGGGTGCTTTAAATGGATGGTGCACCCACAACGTCCAAGAAAGGAAGTGTGGAAATAGCAGATACCAAGGGGAGAGGAAGGTTACAGTTCAGCACTCATTTCATCTACCTATGCCCAAAATAATTCATACCTTCCTCAGCGGAGAAAGAAAAAAAAATGTTCAAAATTGGCAATCTAATCCCGATTTTCAGCATGTCAACATTTTGTTGTGATCTTTCCTTAAAGGTAAAGGGACCCCTGACCATTAGGTTCAGTCGTGACCTACTCTGGGGTTGCGGTGCTCATCTCGCTTTATTGGCCAAGGGAGCCGGCATACAGCTTCCAGGTCATGTGGCCAGCATGACTAAGCCGCTTCTGGCGAACCAGAGCAGCGCACGGAAACGCCGTTTACCTTCCCGCTGCAGTGGTACCTATTTATCTACTTGCACTTTGACGTGCTTTCGAACTGCTAGGTTGGCAGGAGCAGGGACTGTGAAACGGGAGCTTACCCCGTCGTGGGGATTTAAACCGCCGACCTTCTGATTGGCAAGCCCTAGGCTCTGTGGTTGAACCCCCAGCGCCACCCGCTTTCCTTAAGGCATCATAATATGTTCATTCCATTCTAAATGTTATGAGAATTATCCACAGGCTTATGTCAAGAAAACACAAACATACCAAGGAACCTTTCTCTCCCGACTGTCCTTCTTTTCCTGGGTGACCCTATGGGCAAAAATGTATATCGGGGAAAACACTTAGTTTGTGAACAATAACATCTCGTTATACAGATTCAACTGAATTTATACTCTTCTACATATGTACAAATCCAGCCGCCTTCTCAAACTCTCCCATCAGCCCCAGGTATCATGGCCTATAATGACAGGTGATGTGAGCTGGAGTCTAAAAACATCTAGGGAACATTGCATTGGCTGCCCCTGCCCTGGAGCATTTTGAAAAGCCTATGGGAAATGAAGAGATTGATCTGATTACATTGGCAGTATTACGTCTCTTCGGTGCCTTTCCTTGAAATGATGAATCACTAGCTAGAGTAAAAAGACTTTTTTCTTCTTCTTCTGAAGCTGCTGTTTTGTTTTAGGTCCAAAGCACTCTAGGAAAATAATGCAAGAGCATGTAAACCACTCCAGAGTTTCCCCATTCAATGCATTTTCTCTGGAAGATGGGAATTGATTATTTTTATCTTGTCACCGAACATTACACTAAGCACGCCATTAAAGTTATGACACAACAAAATGAAAGCAAACAGTAATGGAAATATTTTATAGCATGTGGAAATCAATAGCCAGGAGGCTTTTTCCAGTTGGGCAAAATCCACATGTGGTTGAAGAGCATAATAAATCTTTAGCGTCAGCGTCCATATAGCCATCTTCAAAATATCAGAATAATTATTAGTTTTATGTGACTCAGACACTCACAGCTGCCTATGGATGCTTTCTCAGTTCAATCCGCTCCTTTCCTTTACTCTAATATATATGTCGCATCACCTCTTGTGTCCTTCAAATCCCCTCAAAATCTCCTTCAGCCCATAAAAGCAACAACAAAAGCACAGGTAACCTTCAGATTTAGGGTGCAACCCTAAACATACTTACCTGGGAATAAGTCCCATTGAATTTCAGAAGAGAAATGCATAGGAATGCACTGGTTAAGTTTTACGTTTACAGACATACCTCGTGTTACACTTCCTTCATGTTGTGGCTTTTCAGGTTATGAACGTGGCAACCCCAGAAGTGTTTACTTCCGGGTTCGCCGTGCGCACACGCGCAGAAGCAATCTGAGCACTTCGTGCATGCGCAGAAGCGATCTGCGCGCTTCGCGCATGTGCAGTAGCGGCACTCTACTTACGGACTTTTCGGGGTGCGAGTGGCACCCCGGAACGGATCGCGTTCATAAGTAGAGGTACCACTGTATTCAATTTATGCGTTGCCTGCCACTAACAAAAAAGTCCCAAAGCGTGCTTTACAATCAGATTTGAAAATAAAACAAAAAATCCCATAAATATTATTAAAAACAGACTTAACAATACAGCATCACATTAAATGCCTGGGGAAACAAAAAAAGAATTTGCCTGGCACTGAAACGATGACAAAGTTGTCACCCAGGGAGAGCGGTCCATAAACTGCTGTTCTTCCTCCCCAAGGAACTTTTGGAACAAGAGTTTCCTGAGGGGCTAGGAATCTGTAGCAAAGAATTCTCAACACACCTAATCAGGGGTGGACTTTGGTAAAATGACTCCCTAAGGACAAAAATTGGTGTCCCCCTGCCAAATATTTCTTGTTTTCACAAGTCTGCTTGCTCCCTATTGGGCAGACAGTGCTGAGGTCTGGCACTGTTCTGCCCTTTGCAATCCTGTAGTGGCACTGGGTGTGGGGGCTGGTTGGATCGTAGCCTGGCTTCAAACTGGCCAATCGCAGGCAGGCTGCTGTGCGGGACCTTCCCCAGGGGCAGGGCCAATTGCGCTGCCATGTGTCACTTGGGTCCGCTGCCAGGGAATAAATAGAGGGCCTTCTCAGGCCTCTTCACCCAGAATTTGTTAAATCGCCCTCTCCCCTCTCCATATCTATCCAATTTAATGACCACTTTGTGTTTTATGAAGTTGCTTTGACCCATGAGAATTTTTACTACATTGTATGTGCTTGTCAACCTTTAAAGGTGTGGAAAGACACTTCACTGTGCTTGGCTCATTTTCCTCATTCCAATTTAACATTTCTCATGTTTCGGATCGTAACATGAAAGCAATCCTGAGCACCAGAAAGTTAAAACTACACCCTCTCCCTGCACCCTTCAATAAGAAATCCGGTGAACTAATTCTGCCAACAGAGTTAAAATTCATATTTAATTGAAAGGACAAGCTCTATCCTAACAATTCCATCATGTTCATTTCCGACTGTTTGCATCTGTGCAAGAGAAAACAGGTTAGACACCTAAATGCTTTTCCTTTCTTTATTATTATTTTTTAAAGAATCAGTATCACTGCAATTTCTTATCTGCTGTTTCAGTGGCTCCTTTTGAAAATTAAAGTCCTTGATGAGAAA
Source organism: Darevskia mixta (assembly GCA_034641385.1). Classification (NCBI taxonomy): domain Eukaryota; kingdom Metazoa; phylum Chordata; class Lepidosauria; order Squamata; family Lacertidae; genus Darevskia; species Darevskia mixta. The sequence continues at coordinate 2,876,691 of JAWWNH010000149.1, forward strand.
CATGAATCAAGTTCAAATAATAAAACTGGGTATGTTTTACAAGGTCTGCTCCAACTATCAGTGCTGCAATTTCCTTGCTGAAATTCAGGAACATGGAACCGTGAAGTGATTTATATATAAAAATAATTGAAATAAAAATGGGCAAAACTTTATTCCACTTACAGGAGGGCCATCAGCACCAGCAAGTCCTGCAAGGCCAGGCTTGCCTGGAGGTCCCTGGAGAGAGATGAAAACACATTTTTGAGAAGGCAATCAACAGATAAGGCATCTCGGGCTTCAAATGTCTAAAAGCCAAAGGATTACTTATGAATGAAGCAGAAATGTGACCCGTAAGCAGGAAATGAGATAATACTCCAAAATTCAAACCAAGCAAAATGCAATCTGAATGCACCACCCAAGTAAAGGCAACATTATTACATTTATTTTTATTTATTTATTCCAGAATTTGTATCCCACTCTTCTTTTCCAAATGGAAATGTTGAAACGTTGGTAAATGTCATCGTTCACATGTGAGTGCTAACAATTCCAAATACATTCCCGTGACTGTCTGAAAGCAGACATATATATCCAATCTTTAGATACCAGTGAATACAGAATATTTCATGTGTTTTTGTGTTCTCTCTGTGTCAGTTTGTTTGTGGGGTGAGCAGGAATTCCCTTTACCAAGTGTAGCAGATACATCAAAGTGACTAACATTTAGTCTGAAAAACCATGCACATAAAATCTACAAATACTTAAGATAACAGGGAAAAAATAGTTAGGAAGCCTGAGAAAAATGCCATTCTGGGGGGGAAATCATTTGCATTTGTCTGTGAAATGAATACAGCAAAGGGATCAGAAAGACCTCACTGAGAAGGACATTCATCATCAACAATAGCAACATCTGTGCATGCAGATCTTAATCTGTGGGAATACAGTGTAGAGGTGTATATATTTGCAATTGTGAATTACTTCAGTGACTCTGAAGTTAAAAGAAAGTAGAGTCTGGTCCACAAAGTTTGTGCTATAATATATTTGATAGAAGAAGAAGAGGAGGAGGAGGAGGAGAAGGAGGAGGAGGAGTTTAGAAGAAGATTATGGATTTGATATCCCGCTTTATCACTACCCGAAGGAGTCTCAAAGCGACTAACAATCTCCTTTCCCTTCCTCCCCCACAACAAACACTCTGTGAGGTGAGTGAAGCTGAGAGACTTCAAAGAAGTGTGACTAGCCCAAGGTCATCCAGCAGCTGCATGTGGAGGAGCGGAGACGCGAACCCGGTTCCCCAGATTACGAGTCTACCGCTCTTAACCACTACACCACACTGGTAGTCTTTAAGGTGCCACAAGACTATTTGCTTTTGGAGTTCACCCAAGGTGATGTGCACCTAGCAATAAGGTAAAGGTAAAGGGACCCCTGACCATTAGGTCCAGTCGTGTCCGACTCTGGGGTTGCAGCGCTCATCTCACTTTATTGGCCGAGAGCTGGTGTACAGCTTCCGGGTCATGTGGCCAGCATGACCAGCGAACCAGAGCAGCGCATGGAAACGCCGTTTACCTTCCCGCCAGAGCGGTTCCTATTTATCTACTTGCACTTTGACGTGCTTTCAAACTGCTAGGTGGGCAGGAGCTGGGACTGAGCAACGGGAGCTCACCCCGTCGCAGGGATTCGAACCGCCGGCCTTCTGAACAGCAGCCCTAGGTTCTGTGGTTTAACCCACAACGCCACCTGGGTCCCTCGCACCTAGTAATACCTGCAAATAAATTTGAGGGGATTGAAGAGTAGCAGTCTAGACAACTGATTAGATACACTTGTCCGTATGAAAGCTTTCCATGTTCCTGATTTGGCACACGCTGGCAGTGCCTTTACATTGGAGATCAGGTGTCCTTTTAAACACATTTAGGAAAGAAGAGAGAAAGAGCTGTTCTGCTCAAAGAGCCAGGTGAATTTTAACATGGTGAGCTAGGGAGCTCAGGGATGGCTGTCTACTGTCTATGGGTTTGATTTGCCCTTCAATCTATAAAAGGAACCTTATTCCGTGGGCCATTTGTAATTATCACAAGACAGAATGTAACTTTTGGAAATCAAATGTTCCCCCATACAGAGTGCCTGGCAAGAGCATGCATGCTAATAAAACTCCCCTCAGGAGACAGAGAAAAATGGTCCTTGAAATTAAAATGAGTGAATACATGAATGAAGGAATGCAGGTGCAAAAGACTGAAAGTGTAATCCTGAGGATATCTACTCAGAAGTGGGTCCCCTTTCAGTACAATGGGGATTAATCCTCACTAAGCATAAATATGGTTGCAGTCAGAATTAAGTACTGTATGTGCCTAGAAAATACTCTCAACTCCAAAATTTCCATCTGCCTTGTAAGAGAGAGTAACAGGAAAAGTGGAAATGCAGTGCTTGGTTAGAGAAGTCCCTTCCAATTCTAATTCTAATTAGAAAAAGACTCACTGAAACACAAGTCACTTAAGTCTTTAAAAAAATCAGGAGACCCAATTAAAATTAGTAGCCATTAAGCAGCCGAGAAGAAGAAATGTATGCTGGATGACAAGAGATATTTTTGGCTACCTAATCTTCTGCCATGTGTCCTTGCAAGTTTTATCTTCTGCAGTAAGTTACAAAAGTCAACAGGCTCTCAAATATTATTTTTTTTAATGCTCACATGTTTATTTTGCAAAAATGTTCAGAACTGCCATGGCACAGATGCTAAAGCTAGAATGATATAATGACTTCTTGAAGGAGCGTCTCCACCCCCATCGTTCAGCCCGGACACTGAGGTCCAGAGCCGAGGGCCTTCTGGCGGTTCCATCACTGCGAGAAGCAGAATTACAGTGAACCAGGCAGATGGCCTTCTTGATAGTGGCGCCCGCCCTGTGGAACATCCTTCCATCAGATGTCAAGGAAATAAACAACTATCTGACGTTTAGAAGACATCTGAAGGCAACCCTATTTTAATGACTGATGCTTTAATGTATTTTTAATCTTCTGTTGGAAGCCACCCAGAGTGGCTGGGGAAACCCAGCCAGATGGGCGGGGTATGTATGTATGTATGTATGTATGTATGTATGTATAAATAAATAAATAAATAAATAAATAAATAAATATTATTATTATTATTATTATTATTATTATTATTATTATTATTATATGCAGCAGCTGGAAACAGCGTTCTCCATCTCTTTCTCCCTTGCTGATGCTGAAAGTCAAGCAAAATGTGTGATGTAAGGCCCTATTCTGCGTCACTGGCTGCCCCTTGTAAGAGCAAGAAGATGTGATCCAGCCTCATGCACCACCCTACTCATAAGCCCAGCATCAGAGCTCAGCATCTTGGGCACCTGTTGAGGCTCATGCCCTAGCAGGGCCTCCACTGTTGATCTCCAGAGCCTCCTCCTTGTCCTTGCTGTTGCTGTTCATTCACCTGTTTGGCCCTGTCAGGTGCATTAGGTGAACGTTGGCCAATGGTGCACATGTCAGGTTCATATACCCAAGGACCACGCAGTGACAGGGAAGGAGTTTCCTTAGGCCTTGCTGTGTGGTTACAGTGTGTGGCTGGCAACTGGCTCAGGAAACGGGAGAGTTGAAATCCTCCCATCAATGCATCTCCCCACCCAGACCTCATTGGCATTGGATAATTTGACTGAATTATTGTGATTGGCAGATTCTACAGGTATATTTGCTATATTTTAATAAATATAACCTATCACCCATCTTTCTTATCTTGACTCTTGTTGGGTGTGTTGGCAAAGATCAGCCATGTTACTGAAATATGGAAAGGAAAATGTTGTGGATATTAGATAAAAATTGGTTAGTATTATGATCCCAAAAGTCTCTAGGCTAGTGCCGAATGCATCACTTAACTTAGTTTAAAAATAACTGTGTGATTTCCTGAGGTCTGAAAAGCTTGTCTGGCGATTTGGCTTCATGAGTAGATTGTTGCATATTAATATGAATATTTCTTGTAGAAATGTTAAGAAAAATGAAGAAAATATGAGTTATATTTACTCTCATATTAACCTTGATATAGGCAACCTCTTGGCTTCCCCCCATTATGTCGTTTACAACCTGTTGCTTCCACTTAGCTTAGAGTTTTTGAATCTGCATCTTCCAACATGATTAGATACCTGCTCATCTAAATTTCTTCCGCTTAATTCTTATCTCCAGAAAAGTAAAGACCTTTAAGAAAACTAGGAGGAAGGAACTTGTTTAAGCTAGTCTTGTTAAAATTGCTTGCTAGTACAACAATATGTATATGTAGTGGAAATATTTTTGGAGTGTCAAAACAGTTATATTGAATGTCATGGGTGGGGAACTCATACCTAACCTAAAGCCATATATTTTGTTTTAAATCTTAGTGTTTAGTTTAGTTAGGAAATGATGACATACAGAGAAACTGGACACCAGAACATTATTTAAGAATAATGGTCCAATACATTTTTTTTTTTAAATTAGAGATTATTCCTAATCTGTATAAATTTGAAGGTACTACAGCCAGTTTAGAGAAAAATCCAGGAAGCTTTTGACAACTTAGCCAGTCATATCATCTTCTCTTCTTAACACTTGGGAAAGGTTGTGGTTAAGACCAAAGGCTTGCTCTTTCAGAATTCTTACAAAGCTTTTGAAATGTGTTTTCTGAGATGTGAGGGACAGGTTTCAACCCTTCCCCACACTGAAGAAACCCACAGGGTGGCATCTAAGTTGTGCCATGATACCACCCCACACTATTTATAAATGAGTTGTGAGATCTTAGAGGGACAGCAGCGACATTCAAGACTATTCACAATTCCTATTTGACACCCATACTAGCACCCCCACACATGTACATAACCAAGGAGAGTTACCCAAATTCAGTGGTAACTCTTCAATGGAATGCTACTTACTTTTTCACCAGGAACGCCAATTGGGCCTTGTGGACCTGGAAGCCCCTATTAAAAAGAACACAGAGCATAAGGAATCAAAGGCAACAATTGGCGTATTTTGCCAATTTAGATTATTCATTAGGGTTCTTTTCAACAAGTCCCCTCTAAAGGGAAAAAGAACCAGAGGGTGCAGAAGTTGTTTTGAGAACGTTTACACTGGTAATGAACGTGTAATATGATCCGGTTCAGAACCTTCTTGACAGGTGTGTCTGTTCTTGTTGGCATTCAGGAAGCTCTGAATGAGTCTCTTCTCTCTCCCTTTCTCCCTTTTTTTTTGGGGGGGGGGATATTTTCAAGGAAGTTTATGAAAGCTCACAAACAAGAATAGACTCCCTGTGGCAGGGAAGTATACACCCTTCTTGCTCTGTATGTTAACGGTTTTCTTTCTTAAAAAAGTTTGCAGATTATGGGTTGCTGAGCACTTACTTGTGGACCTGTGATTCCTTGTTGCCCAGGGGGTCCTGGTTCACCTTGAGGGCCCTGTTGTGTAAGAAGCACAGAGAGATAATCTGAATTATGGGTAGAAACCTTTTTGATGTCATTGTAATTCCACCACCACTTAATAAACTGGTGTATGTGACCTAATTTGACCTTTTACGTGTATTTTCTTTGATGACAACTAGAAAAAAGCATTCATGATCAGTCAGTCATTCCATGTTCTCACTTCTACACCACCCACCCACCCCCGATAAATTCACTGAAGCCTCATAGAGGGTCCTCTAAAGACTTGTACAGAGGACAAAATTAACTTTTTAGCCTGCCATACTCAAGGAATACAAAATTAGGTTTAAGATACTTAAGATGCTAATGGGAGAACAAAGGACAATAGGTTCCAGAAATGTCAATTTAATTGGTATTGTCTTATGTTGATTTATATTTTCTTGAATATATAACTGTACAAACTGCACACTGCCATGTTATCGCGTATAAAGTAGTGGTATAGAAACACTTATTTTAAAAATGTTAATTTAAAAATACAGTACATATGGAAAGGGGTAGGCTGAAGGTGACTTTTTTGAGGGGGGGGGACGACTCCCGATTCTTCTGAATGGAATAGTATGTGGCATGGGGACCTAAAGGGGGAGGAGGGATGACCAAAAATGGCATACACAACTTCCATGAGTGGGAGTGGGATCCAGCCCAATTCATTTAGTTATTTGTTGCCATGTCCCTTTGAAAAAATTATTGCTGTCCCCCCAATAAATAAATAAATAAATAAATAGATCTACGTACCAAGTTTCCTTTTGGTCCTTGTGGGCCATCAATACCTGAGATTCCCTACATGAAAGAAGAGAGCAAAACCAATACTTGTCACTGCCACATTTGTGGGGAAATTCGAAATGTAATCTACTGCATTTCTTTACGAACGACATACGGGCTGTCCTGGTGGACCGGGTGTTCCTCTTGGTCCCAGTAACCCTCGTGGACCCTGTGGAAGGAAAAAATGTAACTTAAGTCTTTAGTTCACAAAGCAGATGGAGAGAAAATATGGCAGAAAGAGGTCTCCAGAAAGGCCAATTACACAGAAAATGGTATGTTGTTTCATACCGCCAGTTCTTGAGTCAAATCAGAGTTCAGCTCACCTCTCCTTCCTGTCTCCCACAGTAGAAAGACAGAACTTGGAATGGGGAAAAATGCATCCTGTTTCATCTCAGGTAGGATTCGGTCTTAGTAGCCCATTCCCCCTGCTTTCCCCCTTATGGGACAATGTGCAAATGGCATAGGTGAAACAGGATGGTGCCTAAGTGCCCCACAGGGAGTTGTAATTTGGCTTCTCTTCATTTGGTGTACCTGAGGGCCCGGTAACCTGTGGCCCTCCAACCTGTGGGACTCCAACTCCCATCAGCCCCAGACAGCATGGCCAATAGTCCAAGCAGCATCTACAAGGCCACAGGTCCCCAGCTCTGGTGTACATTGACAACATACTGCATGTTTGAAATGGTAGCCTTTTCAAGCTTTGTTTCCATTTCCCATCTACATTTCAAGAGCCAATTCCATTTCTAACTGGAATGATAGCTAGCAATGGTGCTTAAGTGACCATTGTCACCGCATGATTAAAATCTTAACAATGGAAGGACTTAAATTTATACATGTCTGTGAATAAAACACAGGTACACTGGAAACTCCGGAATCAGGACAAATGAGTGTTTTGTTGGTAGTGAAGCAAAAAAGTCACTGCCCGTAGAACAATTTTTACAGACAAGAAGAAGAAGAAGAGTTTGGATTTGATATCCCGCTTTATCACTACCCGAAGGAGTCTCAAAGCGGCTCACATTCTCCTTTCCCTTCCTCCCCCACAACAAACACTCTGAGGTGAGTGGGGCTGAGAGACTTCAAAGAAGTGTGACTAGCCCAAGGTCACCCAGCAGCTGCATGTGGAGGAGCGGAGACGCGAACCCGGTTCACCAGATTATGAGTCTACCGCTCTTAACCACTACACCACACTGGTAGTCTTTAAGGTGCCACAAGACTATTTGCTTTTGGAGTTCACCAAAGGTGATGTTCACCTAGCAATAAGGTAAAGGGACCCCTGACCACACTGGCTCTCAAAGACAAAGGGAGTTGCGGGCTGTATTTACCCTGTATATACCCCGGGGTATATTTCATTTAGAATTGGTCTTCAAAGCAGAGAATAGCTTTACAGGGACCAATTGATTAACAAAGAAGAACTTCCTGCAGACTACACATGGCAAGTACTAAACAATAAGAAAGCTTTGCTTACAGCTTCACCTGGGAGACCTCTTGGTCCAACTTCGCCATCTTCTCCCTGTTGTTATCAGAACAAAATCAAAGGCTCAGTGTGTGGAATAAACACTTCCTTTAAATTTTACTGTGCATGTTAAAAGAATCAGAGAGCAAAAACCATGAGCAACATACTCTCATTCCATCTTCACCGGGAGAACCAGGAGATCCTTGTGGCCCACGATCTCCCTGGAGATAAGAGAAACCATGTTAAAATTTACACTTATTGTTTATTACTATTATTATATATATATTTATTTCTTTATACCCCGCCTTTTTACCTGACAGGACTCAAGGCAGCTTACAGCTAGAAATTAGAACCGTAGGTGAATAAAAGCTTTAAGTTAGGGTAAAATTGTTAAGTGAGATATGCTATTATTTGTTCATGTCTAATATAGTTTGTTAGTTTGTGTGAAAAGTCTGGTTATTGTTATTTGTGTTACTTCGTTATTTTGTCTGTTTTATAAATGTACTAATTTTTAAACAATAAAGATATATATTAAAAAAACACAGGAAAGCAATAATTAAAAAAACAATTAAGCATGGATAGAATTAAAGCTGCACGCACATATAAAATATATTAAAACCACACCAATAATTGCAAATAAAAACAGCACAGCACTAGCCCTTTCATCCAAAGCAGTCAGTGTTATATTTACTTGTGGGAAAGCTATGGTGGTCTGCTGATGCATATATAATAGGAAAGTGAGCTCCATGCAAACATTGGAGCTTCACACCAACATGTCATGACACATCTGCACTGAACAGATACTAATTTCTATATCACTCTTCACAGAAGCTTCCATTCAAGACTGGGATTTTAAATGTTGGCCACAATCCAGCATGGAGCTAGCCCATTGAAATAAGTGGGCTGAAGGATTCCTAATTCCGCTCTTGATTGTGGTTTCTGCTGTTCAGATTTGCTATCGACAAAGGAGAATATTGAAAAGACTGCATAATCTTGCCCTGTTTGCTGGCCGTTTTCATGGGTAGCCAGAAATGTGAGAAATTCTCTGTATGAGAAGAATTTCCTGGATATATTAAAGCTGATTTACATATAGAGACTCATCACTTGAGCCCTTTTTGGGTATTAAAAAAACAGCATGTGTGGGGTGGGGGAAAGTGTAGGGGTCACATGTTAGCCCCATCCCCGACTTCCTCATGCTCACCCCAACATTTCCATGTTGAAATCTCATAATTTGGAAGCTGAGCAATTTGGGCTTCCACTCACAAGAAGGATACTAAGAGTGTTTAGCCAATCACATTAAGAATCCCCCTTCAGACCTTCTGCTCAACATGCAACGATTGGGGGGAGGAGGGGACTAACAAGTGTGAGCCTGCTCCTCCCTCAACACAGACAAATGCCTGAATATAGCTTTGGTGACTGCAACATCAAATGATGGCATGCGTATATGGATGACCAATCACCTGACATCATCTGATTCAAACACAATGTTGTGCTGGCAAGGTGTTGCAGAGCTTCTTCCTGTGTTGGAGACCAGATGAGAAGGTCATCCAGGTAAGGATAAATATGGATGTCCGGGAGGCTAAGGTGAACCTCCATGGCAATCATGATATTGGTCAATAGCTGGGGGGAGGCCAGGTCAAATGGGAGGGCCTTGTATTGAAAGTAGCCGTGTCCTACTTCAAATCTGATATATTTGCAATGGGTGAGAATATGAAGGGTTGTGTCCTGGTGGTTGACTGATGTGAGGAAGTCATTGTGGTGAACCACCTCCCTGACGAAGTGAGGAGACTCCATCCTGAACTTTTTGTCGACTACCCATTGACTCGAGAATTTGAGGTCCAGGACAGCTCTCTAGGAATGCCGTTCCTTCTTCAGCACCACATATAATATAGAGTATTATTTGCCATAGAAAGACTCTTCAGTTTGGTGGCGGCCATGTTGAGCAGGGGTTGGACGCACACCCACAAAACCTGCTGCTTGGTGAGGCAGGTGAAGACCAGTGAGGGTACAAATCTGCGTGGAGGTGGTGAAATCAGTTATATCCAGCACCCCTGGGATCCAGTGGTCTTTCATTTTCTCTTGCCAAGAGAAGAAGGTGGACTGCAACCTGACACCCACTGGTTGAATGTTGCTGTCATTTGGGCTGTTGGAGGATATTCTAGGGAGGGTCCCAATTTCTTGCAATGCTGGGATTTGAGGAGTAGCAAAGCTTGTTCAAGGAGCACATTGTATTGTAGTCCCAGTATCTGCCCCGGGGGCAGCAATTCCGAAACGGCTGGTTAGATGGATAAGGAGAGCAGCAGCACGAGCAATGTTTCCCATCCTGCAGTGTAACCAACACCTTTCTCTTCCCCTTTGATTCGGTGAGGATATCTTCAAGGCCTCTTCACCGAATAGCTTGCTGCGGTGGGGCCTTGAAGAAGCCATACCGCTGGAAAGCAGTCACTTGGGAAGGGATAGGTGTATATATAACTAAATTGGAGGGGACAGAGAAGCCAAGCTCTGGAAGATGGAAAGAAGAAGAAGAAGAAGAAGAAGAAGAAGAAGAAGAAGAAGAAGAAGAAGAAGAAGAAGAGTTTGGATTTGATATCCCGCTTTATCACTACCCGAAGGAGTCTCAAAGCGGCTAACATTCTCCTTTCCCTTCCTCCCCACAACAAACACTCTGTGAGGTAAGTGGGGCTGAGAGACTTCAGAGAAGTGTGACTAGCCCAAGGTTACCCAGCAGCTGCATGTGGAGGAGCGGGGAGGCGAACCCAGTTCACCAGATTATGAGTCTACCGCTCTTAACCACTACACCACGTAGGGTGAAAAGCTGCTGCTCCAATGGGAGAGAGGCTTCATAGAGGGAAAGGGAGAGAAAGGAGACTAAACAGCAGGGACGAATAGGACAAAAAATAGTCTGAAAAGATGAGAGAGCAGGAACCAAGAGTTACATGACTGCTTCGTTCAGGCAGGAGCAAAAATACTGATTGGGAACTTCCCACTTCCCAAAGACTTTCTTCTCCTGCCCCGTTATCAGGGTGGAGCCAGAGCCCTAACTCAGTGACTCTATGATGCCAGCTGGAAATTGGACTGTGACCATTGTGGGAAACAGTTGCCTTAAAGTTGGATATTTCAAAAATATCTCTATAAGAGTGTATTCATGGATGTTTTCCTATCAGCTCCCTTACTAAGAAAATGTAACTAGGGTATCAAACCGTTTAGTTCCTACTTCCCAACCCCACCTTTTATCCTGTTCAATTCAGAGTTAAATCCTCTGCCAGAGTTTGTGGTAGGACCCTTGATTTCAACTGAACTGCAATCTTTGTGTTCTATTATGAAACAATGGCTGTCATTCTTTTTGCATTTCAAATGCTCTGGCTTAAAAATAACTCTATCACGAATCGAGAGGAATGTGTCAGAAGTCCTTACAGCAAGGTATTATTAGTGTTAATGGTTCCATATTTGTATAAGAAACATGTCAGCAATATCCAAGGCTTTGAGAAAGAGAAAGTGAGGTAAAGTTGCTTTCATCTCACACCTAAAGGTCACAAAAATATTAACTCAGCCACACCACAGATTCCCCCCCCAAAGACATTTTGAAAAGGTTTACAGTACTAAGCCATAGAGTAGCACATGTCATATGTACAGCTAGTGCTGAATTCACAGTGCCCTCTGCTGGTCACCCACATTGTTGATTTTATCTTCAAAAATGCATATTTCTCAACCCCCGGATTTTCTGTATTTCATGTACCCCATATTTGGGGGTCACTGGAACATAAAGTTTTCATTGCTAAACGTTTAACACATTGGTATGGAGAATGATATTGAGAATCTCTAGCACCATCCATAAAGCAAAACACACTTAAGCTACAACACTTTTTCTCTTTTACTAATCTTGTAAACACAATGTCTGATTTTTCATGCTGAAAAGGTGCACTCTTTTGTGAGAGGGCAATGGTTTGCCAAATACAAATTCTCCTTGTTAAAATAAATAAATGATTTTCTTTGAATGTGTGTCTTTCAGTGTCGCTTCCCACCATGCACTGCTCTTCATCCTCCACTGGCAACATGTGTCGTCTAACCATGAAAACTCACACTCTGAAAATTCACAAGGACTATAACTTTTGACAGTTTTCCATCAAGAACTTGACACAGTGGAGTAGTGGATCACATCACTTTATCAGTTAACATAGTGATATGGATCTACTTGGCCAATAAGGTGTGACTTAGGTTTGGCCTATTTTTGCTCACAGAAAATACAGTACTGTGCAGTGGAGCATTAGGCCAGAACTATTTTGAGAAGAGTGTGAAATGTATCTCAAAGGTAGAAATTTGACAGCAATAATGAAAGCAAATTTAAAAGTGGGTAAGTACTTTTGGAGCAATTTTAACCACATAGGTATGCCCTTCTTATTTCACCATGGTATTTTGTCCTTGAAACAAAACAAATTTTAGGAATGAAGGCCTGTATGCCAAATTAGCAGGTACACCTGAGAGTTGAACTGGGAAATTCATAGCCCCAGGCTAGTAAGCCGCATATACTTTCAGTCTTAGAGCTCCCTTCAGTCAAATAAATAGGGGTGTGCAAGATGAGCTCCTGTGATTGGCTGGCCGTATGACGCTTCTGGATTGGCTAAGATGCGAACCAGTGCTGGAAGCAAGCCCTTCTGTATTTGCCTAGTCAACAGAACAGTGCTTTCTTCTTGTTTTACTTCAAACTCCAGGTTCCACTTCAGGCTGGTGACTTCAGGTTGTAGTCAATTTGGCTATTAGTGGCTTCCCTTAAGCATAAATTCTAGTCTGGCTAGCAGGAAGGATGCCATTGGTGCAGAAAGCATCAATGGCCTGCAGTCCTATACATACCTGGGCATTGAATTCAATGGGCTTTGTGCCAGAGTAGGGTGGCATTGGAAAGGTATCGGGTACGGAAAAAAACTGCAATTGCTTTGGACAATAGTTTCAGGTGAAATTTTACTACGCCCACATTCTTACAGGCTTTCAGATAAATGTGCATATTTTCTTACCCTATGGCCTTTTTCACCAGGTAGACCAGGAAGGCCATCAAAACCTCTGTCACCCTAGTGGAGAAAACAAATAATAGTTTTAGCAATTTGCTGTTGCATTTTGTAATGGTCTTGATATAAAAGGGGGTGGGATTCCACTGCAAATCTATTTAACTGTGGGAAACAGTTGCCTTAAAGTTGGATGTTGCTTGAAGCTGCATGCATACACCTGGAATCTAAACTTGATATATAGAACTGAAGATCTACACCATTCTCAATAGACACAGATATCCGAGGGCCGAGGGCCTTCTGGCGGTTCCCTCGCTGCGAGAAGCTAAGTTACAGGGAACAAGGCAGAGGGCCTTCTCGGTAGTGGCGCCCGCTCTGTGGAACACCCTCCCACCAGATGTCAAAGAGAAAAACAACTACCAGGCTTTTAGAAGACATCTGAAGGCAGCCCTGTTTAGGGAAGCTTTTAATGTTTAATAGATTATTGTATTTTAATATTCTGTTGGAAGCCACCCAGAGTGGCTGGGGTATAAATAAATTATTATTATTATTATTATTAATTTGAGAGCACTATCCATTCCATCTGATTTCATTGTCACATGCTGTGTATGGGAAGCAATACATAGGAATGCATCCGATGCAGTTCTAAGCAAGGATTTTTGTTTGTGCAATGGGACCTTCCCTCCTCTCCTATGACTGCATGCACCTCTCGCTCTCCCCTCCTTCAGAGTGTTTGGGGGGGGCAGAACAGATTTAGGGGGCATGTGGGAGGAGGGCGGAAAGCCCCGTTGCACAAGCATATATCCTTGCACTGACAGGATGCTTATTTAGCACTGCACTGGATACAAGCCACTGAAGCAAACAAAAGAGCTCTTTAAAATCAACTAAGACAAGCAATTTAAGATACTATTTATCCCCATGGGGGCACAATGATGTGTATGGGAAGGGAACAGCCTGGGGCTTAATGGAGACTTCTTCCCTCAATTTCTCTCCTTTGGGTGAGTGCATACGACTGTATGTATGCTACAGTGAGCCAGTTGTTACTCTCATGAAAGACTCATGTGTGTTACCCCAGGCAACATTTTAATTCCTGTCATGAGCATGAAGGACTCGTGTCCGAGGGCTATGGTGTGAGAGAGCTTGGCGGAGCGTGAGACTCTTAATCTCACAGTCGTGGGTTCAAGCCCCACATTGGGTGACAGATTCGTGCATTGCAGGGGGTTGGACTAGATGACCCTTGTGGTCCCTTTCAACTCTACAAGTCTGTGAATTTGTGGTTATATGGAAAGGAAGCATGGGCCTGTCCTTTAAAGGAGTGACTATTGAAATGTGCCACACTCCCAAGGACCACCCAAGGAATGGAAGGGACCAAAGCGTATACACAACAGAGCCTCGACACCATGGGTAGGCAAACTAAGGCCCGGGGGCCGGATCCAGCCCAATCGCCTTCTAAATCCGGCCCGTGGACCATCTGGGAATCAGCGTGTTTTTACATGAGTAGAATGTATCCTTTTATTTAAAATGCATCTCTGGGTTATTTGTGGGGCCTGCCTGGTGTTTTTACATGAGTAGAATGTGTGCTTTTATTTAAAATGCATCTCTGGGTTATTTATTGTCACACCCCCCCCACACACACATTGATTTTTTTTTTTTGCCTGCAAAAATGTTTTATGTTATTTCATATTTTCTTACAAAGGAATAATAATAAGTAATAATAAACTTTTATTTATATCCCGCCCTCCCTGGCCGAAGTCGGGCTCAGGATGGCTAACATCAGATACATAACATGGGTATAAAATCAAACAATAATTAAATTACCCCCTAAAAACATGTCAAAATCAAATTAAAGTCTAATTAGATGGTTTTCTGCAGGGTTAGGGTTGGGAACAGTAAGTGCTCCACTGAATTGAAATTTCAGCCTTCACGACATAGGAAAACGGCCAAGTAAACAGCTATTTTCGTGGAGGAGGGTCAAGATATTAACTGATATGCATGAAATTTCATATATAGCTATATAATCCTTAGTGTAGTAAGATAAGACCTTTGGAGCAGGCATTTTTTTTTAAAAAAAGTTTTTTTTATGAACCACCCTAGTAGGGCAGTAATTGTTCCTTGATAATTTGTCACCCCCTCCATGATGGAACCTGGGGCGGACCGCCCCCCCCCGTCCCCACTTCCTACGCCCCTGCCTTTCAGTTGCACCAGTGGGTGTAAAAGTGCGGAAGCAGCTACTTAAACATCTCGATGCGATCCATGAATTGTCATTCGCCGTTCCGAAAAGCAACTCTGAAAAGTCCGTCAGATTTGACCCCCCATTTGTAAGTTTTCAATGAAGGCGTTTAGCACAGGTACAACCCCGGAGAAAATGCATCCGAAATCATTTTGTATGTATACCGACTCACCTTGGAACCGGGTTCCCCTGGCATCCCTCTGGCTCCATCTGCACCTGGACGACCCTGAAACATTTTTGCAAAAGGCAGAAGTTTAATACCAAACGCGAAGTGTAAAGAGTTAATTTGCTGTCATTCTGGGATTCAGCGCAGCTTCCTTTCACCAAATGTGAGCTGCCTCGAAGCGCTCAATACCTACCCTTTTGCCAGGTTTCCCAGGCAAACCAGCTGGACCTTGTATACCCCGAGGACCCTGAAAGAAAGACATATTCACTATAAGCACCAAAGATAAATCACAAGCACCATGAAGGCTTTATGATTAATTACCATCCACCTCAAACTGAGGCCCTAATGTATAGTCCCTCTGACATGTAGTAGAAGGCCACTGAAGGCTGTAATAAAAAAATAAATCTTTTTTTTAAAAAAATATCAATTTCTAGTAAAAGAAAATAAGAAGGAATAATTTATTTTTAAAAAATCTTCCAGTAATAATCTATAAAATATTTGGCTGCAGGTGTGGCAGGATTTATAATTGGTTTCCAGGGTTAAAAACCTAGAATCATAGAATCATAGAGTTGGAAGAGACCACAAGGGCCATCCAGTCCAACCCCTGCCAAGCAGGAAACACCATCAAAGCATTCCTGACAGGTGGCTGTCAAGCCTCTGCTTAAAGACCTCCAAAGAAGGAGACTCCACCACACTCCTTGGCAGCAAATTCCACTGTCGAACAGCTCTTACTGTCAGGAAGTTCTTTCTAATGTTTAGGTGGAATCTTCTTTCTTGTAGTTTGAATCCATTGCTCTGTGTCCTCTTCTCTGGAGCAGCAGAAAACAACTTTTCTCCTTCCTCCATATGACATCCTTTTATATATTTGAACATGGCTATCATATCACCCCTTAACCTTCTCTTCTCCAGGCTAAACATACCCAGCTTCCTAAGCCGTTCCTCATAAGGCATCGTTTCCAAGCCTGTACAGTGGGATTCTTTGAAATTGCATAACAGTGAGCAGCAGGGCTGAGTTGCACCCAACATGACATCACACGCGTGCCACCGCCTCCACCAACCTGGCCAGGCCGACTTGGCCTGCCATCCCCTACCCAGCTGCCTTCCTTTTCTGCGGGGTGAAGATGCTTCACACTGTGCGTCCATGGACAACTTCAAAAAGACGCAGTAGGGCCAAGCATCTTCAACCCGGCGCGTTCTTTCAAGGATCGCCATAGAATTTGGTGGGGAGGCAACCTTCAATAAAATATGGGGGGCTGACCCCCACAGGGCCCCATAGATGGCTCCCCTGACAGTGAGCTCCAGCTTTAGAGTTTCTAATCCACAATGATGTAGTTTATGATCAGGTTCCATGAGCTGGCATGTCGAACCCAGCGCTACGATCGTGGGACAAGCAAACTTCAGCACGTAGCTAGGACAACCATGGAGGGAAGAGTTGACGGTTTTCTGCTTTGGGATGTTGTAATCATGGCCAAATTGATGTCTTATACTTAAAGCAAGTGGCAGACTCCGCAAAATCTGGATTTGAGGAATCTGTCGCCTGTAGTTTCATTTCCAATTGCACTCTACCTAGAAATAGACAAATCAGCTTATTACTGTCCTGTGTCATCAGTTCTGTCCCATCTTTTGCAGGTTTATTTTTTTTTAATGCACCAAAAAGGAACCCTTGCATTTAAATTGATTGCACTTTGTACGCATTTTGCATACAGCCTTCCCCCAAAATATACACTTTTGTATGCATTTTCCTATAAAAAATTAATTTTTTGTGCATATTTTTTTTTTAAAAAAAACCTGAAGCTACATTGAAAAATTTAGAAGGTGAGCAAGTGATAGCTGTGTTCCGATCTGCATTTAAGGTTAGTTTGGTTCACTTCAAAATGTGGAAAAAGATTTATCTTCCATCTCTAATCTGACCCATGTCTAGGCACCCATCTCTTACTCTTGCTTGGCAGAACCTCAGTTTATAAAACAGAATTCCTGTTTTAATAGTGGCATTTAATCTTCTCGGTGTGGTATTTCATAAGATCACAGCCTGAGGTTATGTGACAGCAAAAGAGAGAGACTCTACATAGGAATACAGAAAGCATTTATTATATTCCACACCCTAAAGAAACATTCCACGTTTACTCTTGTGGATAAGCATCCCAAGCAAGTAATGCATTTGCAAAAGTCATCTCAAGCCCACAAAGGGGTTAAGAGCAGCAATAGTACAGGACAATGGAAAAGAGGGCTTTGAATGGGAAACGTACAAGAAATAGGCCATCACGAACTTTACTAGCTAGCTGGTGCTTTGAATGGGGAGCAAAACCTGCGATGATAGGTAACGTTAGTATTCAGGAAGGCATAAATACGTGCGGTTGGGGTAGGAAAGTGGAAAGATCTCACATCTTTAATTATCCGAGACCAAAGTAACACGAACTGTTTATTGATTGAGATAAATGCCTGTTGTAAACATGTACTAGACAAACAAGGCTTTGAAATGTCAGCCTTAAAGGACAATTGCCTCAACTATTGGGCTCAGAGTAGCCACCTCAAATTGCTGCTGCTGCTGCCGCCGCCACTCTCTGGAGCAAGGCTTTTTGGCAGGCCACTGCAAATCCCCTGGGGGAGGAAGAGAAAGTGTGAACTGGCCGGGAACTTAGTCTTACCTGAGGACCTGGGTCTCCACCGTCACCTTTGGCTCCTGAACCACCTGGACCACCCTGTATGACAAAATCAAAGGACTGTTTCAGCTTAACCTGTCACATTTTAGAAGGCAGAAAAGTATTGCTTTTGCACAGCTGACCACAATGGTTTGGGACACCTTTGCACAAATAATTAAAGTGCTAACAACCAAATGAGGTTATGGTCCTATTTAGCTCAAAGCAAGTAGCATCCAAAACCTAAAGCTAGCTCTGCTGGCAAGCATGTATGTTGGGAGTGCTGTTCACCCCTCCTTTTCTGTTTTATTTGAATAGGACTTGAATAGGGCAGGGTGGCGCTGTGGTCTAAACCACAGAGCCTAGGGCTTGCCGATCAGAAGGTCGGCGGTTCGAATCCCCATGACGGGGTGAGCTCCCATTGCTCAGTCCCTGCTCCTGCCAACCTAGCAGTTCGAAAGCACGTCAAAGTGCAAGTAGATAAATAGGTACTGCTCCGGCAGGAAGGTAAACGGCGTTTCCGTGCGCTGCTCTGGTTCGCCAGAAGCAGCTTAGTCATGCTGGCAACATGACCCGGAAGCTGTACACCGGTTCCCTCGACCACTAAAGCAAGATGAGCGCCGCAACCCCAGAGTCGTCTGTGACTGGACCTAACGGTCAGGGGTCCCTTTATCCTTTTTTATAAGTATGTCCTGTGTCACAAACACCTTGAATTTGGTTCAATATTGAAATGCTTTAAGAATTGGTGTTATATGCCCCCAGCAGGCTGCCCCTCTTGGCAACCTAAAAGCCACATTTTGCACCAGCTACAGCTTCCAAACTGACCATTACTGCATAATAGTAAGCCAGCAAACAGGTCCTGTGGTCAGTCTATCGCTGCCAAAGAAAGCTATTGCTAGTGAATCAACTGTGGCTTGCAAAGCACATTCCTTACCATAGACGCCACTTGCACCTTCAGAAACAGTGCTGGATTTAAGAGCAACCTCACATTATGCACCTGATCCTTTTGAGCGAGTGCAACCCCATCCAGAAAAGGCCACCTACACTGGTGGCCAAAATTGTGGAAACCTTTTGGGGAAAGTGTATTTCTGAGGTCTTGTGGCTCATAACACCTGATTGGTTCACTAAACACTCATGCTCATTGGCTACAGTCAAATGAAGGAAAGCTACTGCATATCAAACTAAGCAAGTTGTGCTTTCTTTTTCTGGTTATTTGGCTATAACTTTTGATAGAGTAAAGATAATTGAACAAGCTTTGTTGCATTACATTCTTCATTAAATTATATTTCCATTGAGATATAATTTTATGGTATTACTCCCAAAAAGTGGTGTTATTAGCCATCAAACCTCAAAAATACACTTTCCCCAAAATGTTTCCACAGTTGTGGCCACTAGTGTAACTTGTTCCTGGACCTAAGAACAACCCATTTGCAAGATCTTTGTCTTGTCAGGATTTAGTCTCCTTGCATTGGCACCCCATCCAGCCCACCAGATGAAATGGAGAAATATAGTTGAGTTCCATCATCATATTGATGAAAAAAATCCCCAAACTGTTGGAGATTCATTTCCCGGGTCTGCAGTCGCGGGATTATTATCTATCACATGACAGTGTATGTTTTCATTCCACAAAGTGGGAAGTGACGGAAACAGGATGTTTGTGTTACTGTGTTCCGTGAAGTGGGACGATTGTCCTTTGTTCTTTCTCTTTGCTGTCTGATGCTGTGAAGACTCTGCGGATCCCTAAGTCAGTGTTTTTCAACCTCCTCGGGGCAACGGCACACCTGCCCCACGAAAAAAATCTCGCGGCACACCACCACCACATGCACCCCGACCCCCCCCGCCCCGGGGGGCGGGGTGTCCGCGCGCCCTGGCGGGAGGGAGGGGAAGGACCCAGGCGGGCGAAAACGGAGCGGGAGATCGGCGGGCCAGGCGCCCGCCCCCCCTCCCGCACCCAGCCCCCGGCAGCACCTCCACCCGGCCCCGAGCGAGCCCGGTGGCACCGGCACCTCCCGCCCGTCCCCGACCGCGACCGGGGCGGCAGAGGCAGCGGGCGAAGCGCCCGGCAGCCCCGGCGAAGGCGGCGAGCGGGAAGCGGAGCTGAGGCGACGCCAGCCCGGACCGACCCGGAAGCGGAAGCGGCCCAGGGCGGCACAGCAGCCGGTGTCTTCCCACGGCACAGGAGCCGGTGTCTTGCGGCACACTCCTGTGCCGCGGCACACCGGTTGGGAAACGCTGCCCTAAGTGTGCTGATGCTACTTGGTATCAGTCGCTGTGATGTTTGGGCAGAAGAAAGCTTTTGAAGCTCCCGAACGACCAACCAGGGGGGAGAGAACATGACAGCCGGGCATGTGTCTCTGCCAGGGTCCTACACGAGAGTAGGACGCTCCTGTGAACACAAACGACCACTCCCAGTGGCCTCACATAGATGGCCGACAGTATGCGGGACAAAATAAAATCCTGTGGAATTTTGCAACACAAGTGCCAAAGGTCTGAGGCATCGTCCCCCAACGCTACTTTTTGGAAATGGCCCTGTGAGTAGTAGAGGAACCACTAGGTATTTGTACCTCCAACTTCTAGCATGTACAGTAGAGCTGATCCATCAGGATGCCACCATTGATGGTACTGAAGGACGCTGAGAGATTGACGGGAAGGAAGAGAATTGCACTCCACCCTTTTTCTTGAAGACCCCCGATCAGGGCAATCGAGGCCTTTTTTGCCCCAAACCCAAGCCTAAATAATGGGTCCAGATTATCTTGCCCTTACAAGAGTGTCTGAAGCTAAAGCTATTTGTGACTGGGTGGCAGATATCACAAACTTCTGAATTCAAGGTAAGGTTTTTGAGAAGTCATCACACTACAGCCTCTTTTAGAACTGCAGGCATCACCTGCTGGTGCAAAGATGCATCCACCACACCCATAAGGTGGGTGTTGATGGGAGCCCTCCTCTGCCTGTTTTCTCCCCTCTTCCCAAAAGTGAGGTATTTCCCCACCCTTGAGGAAGCAGCAGAGATAAGGCACAAGCCATAAATCAAGCAAAGCAGAAAGTTCAGGTTGAGGAAAGTGGAGGATGGGAGTAGGAGTCCATCTTCACAGGTGCTTTTAAAAGCACATGACAAGATCTGGATTTTCAAAAGCATAACCACAGTTGATTTATGGGCATATAACACTCATAGCTTTGCTTAAGAAGAAACTCCTTCAATGCTTTCTTATTGGAAACCCAGGCATGTATTTATGTTTCTGATAGTGTATTACAAAGTGTACTGAGAGGAAAATGAAAGCTTAAAAAAAATCACATCACATCATTTTTGCTGTTGTTCCAAATCAGAACAGCTGGATTTCTACAGCCTCCTAGTGGCTTAAATGGAAAATGGCAAAAATGCCACAATTTCTTTGCTAACCTTTTAATACAACCCTTGACTCACATTAAGCTCTGACTGAGATTTTGGCTGTGTCTTATAGCTTGCTAAATAAATCCCACAGAAACCAACAGGTTCTGCTTCTGATCAGATAAATGTATTTGGGAGAGGGATATTTTACTGGATGTGGGGCTTCAATATATTACTGCAATTTTGTGATCTACAATGCTCAGCACAGCACAGCACACCAGATATGCATTACACAAAATCAGCTCAGCAAGTGGGGTGGAGCTCTTATGCTAGGTTCCCAGAGGTGGATCAGTGTTGCTTACTGGGAGGAAGAGGGGCAAGCAGGCGGGGAGGTTGGCATGGTGCAAATTCACCAGCAGGACTGTTTGGTTGGCTCTACCAATGCATTTCACAGAATCATAAAATCATAACATTGTAGAGCTGGAAGATAGACCGAGGGTCATCTAGTCCAACCCCCTGCAATGCAAGATTCTCAACTCGTGGTCTCCCATCCAATTTGAAACCATACCGGACCCTGCTTAGCTTTGCAAATGTGCTAGCAGTTTTATTGCTGCACCACTGCCCTGTGCCAACATCCCTCCACCTTGCCTCCTGGTAAGCAACCGTCACCCACTTGTCAGGAAGCTAGCATAGCCTCTCTGCCACTTCTGATGATACATGTGGTGGTTCATCAGTAGTTTGATGAACCTCTTGTTTTTATTTTCCTATCCAGGACTGAAAACGAGGGAAACGTCAAGTCCTTGATAAGCCACTCTGCATGCCTGGTAGAATACAGACTACCCATGCATTGGGATTTTTAGATGAGTCCCTTCACAGAGTACTATCACTTATTGCAGTGCACTACGTATATCATGTGCAAAGGAAAGGACCTTTTTGTGATGGTGGGGAGGCATCTTGACTATGGAACAGACTATGTCACTGGTGCTGGCACTACAGTCTTTTCTGCACCAGGTCAAGACAGTTTTATTTGCTCAGGTATTTAAACTGGATTTATGACCCCTATCTGCTTTTCAGTTGTGTGATCTGGTGCCTCTCAGTTCTGAAAAATGCAAGGACATAAGAGGAGTTCTGCTAGATAAGGCCAAATTCTCAATCTAGTACAGTGTCCTTTTCTCACAGTGGCCAACCATATGCCCATGGGAAGTCCACAAGCAGAATATCACCATAATAGCTCTCTCGCCACTTGCGAGTCCCAGCAACGGGTATTTAGAGGCACTCTCTCTATAATATTGTTGATGTTTTTATTGTACTGTATTGAAACTATCAGGATGAAGGGTGGTTCAAAAAAAAAATTACTCTCACACAAACTTGGCAGCCCTCCTTTGAAACCCTTAGTCCACACAACACCCAGCGATGTCTTGCTTTGAAAAAGAAAGCTATATTTCGGCATTAAGTAATAATAAAATAGGTCATTCAGCTTCCTTGGGGTGTGTAGGCACTTTCAGTGATGGATTGCAGAGAGGCTGCCAGGTTGCAAGACATCATCCGACACAAGATACCTGGAGGTTAAGCTCCGCTATCAGCAAGTACCCACAAGGTTATCCTGATAGTCTAGGACTGAAAAGATAAAGGGTCGCCAGAAGGAACAGCTCTGTTTCTCCTACTCCAGGAAATCATTTTATGCAGCATAAGCTGGTAGTGTAGCTACATGGGTATGGACCAGAAATATTGGGATGGAGAGCTTCATCAGCATTTGTACTGATTTTAGAGAAGTGCAACAGCAGAGGGTTGGAACAGTGGGCAAAACACTCTTCTGATGTCTCACGTTTACAAAATAAAACATGTTTTCCCAAAATGGGACATGTGATGTTTAGGGATCTTGGCAGGGGACAAACAGAAGGAATCACAGTGGTTCCTCTTCCTCTTGCTGTGCTAATAACATTTGCGTCTGGGGCTGGCAATGTTTAAAACAGGACTATATCAGGACTGGCCTTGCGGGTGAAATTTGACAGGTAGGCGGGGCCACCCACCTTTCAATCACATGATCTCATTATGACATCACATGAGTCACAGGTGGGCAACCCAACTGACCTCTCAAAATCCCTTGTGTGGGGTTTCCAAATGACAGACAACCAGCTGGCTGTCAGGTGTTTGGAAACCTGCAACCACTTCTAAATATTTTGGCATTTGCAAAGGGCTTTAATACAGCCATGACCCTCCATTCCAAAATGACACATGAGAGTGATGAGGGAGCTGTCTGAAAGCCCATTGCAAAAACACTCTTTGAAGCAGCTTTCCCTGCTTCAAACACAACTCCAGCTATTTTTTAAATAAGGGCGAGGCAGCGGAAAGCACTTTGCAAAATCACTGTTTGTAGCAAACCCCCCTTAAGAATTTTTTGAGGCTGCTTCAAAGAGTGAATTTGCAAAGTGCTTAGTGACAGTTCCTTTGCTTCCGTCTGAGCAGATTAGAGGGGCGTGTGCAGCTGTCTTAAAGCACTGAAGGGAACACAACACTTGTTTCTCCTCTGTTGCCTTATTTATAAAGGTAACCCCCCACTTTGGAAATCAGTAAAAATTGCCAAAGATTAATCCAATTTGACGGGCATATTTTTCCTTTACTCGTGTGAACCCACAGAAAAAAAAGTCTGGGCTAAAAAACTTCAGCCTAGTGCTATCATTTTCCTTTCACTGAAATCTCACAGGGATGATCAGAATCACAACTGAGGCACCGTGCTAGACAACCTGCCTTTGCCGGTCAGAAGCACTGCCTACTACATTAAAAACTAAATATATCCTTTCACTCTGAATGTTGTACTTCCTCTTGGCCTTTATGTCTATGTATTATATATATCCCAGGAGACTGCTGGCTCTATGCGAAGCCTGTAATCTTGGTTGTGCTAACCATCATTTTATATTGTTGTAAATACACTTGGATAGCTTCTAAAGAGATAGTAACTGCTTAACTGCAGCATTTAGGTGAATCATTTGATTATCTCTCTCAGCAGAGTATCATTTTTGTAAAAGAGGAAACCATCATTAGGGGGAAATTGCTCAGGTGATTTGGCAACTGCAGGTAGAGTGCTCCGCTTTTGTCATTTAAACATTTAAAACAATGGCAAAATTCAGCCCTGTATGACTCTGGCAAAGAAGCCTGTAATCTTGCTCCACTTGTTATCTAAACTAGATATTTGGCAAAGACCTTCCAGGTTGTTGTTGCTTTTTTATAAAAAGCTCTGCATTGAAATGAGTATCCTTCATATTTCTGAATGAATATAAGCAGTTAGGAAAATGCCAGTGATTGTGATAGACAGAGACAGCTCAAATTTTCATTATAAAGACACTCAGATGATAACTGTGGACAATGATTATTTGTTTCTTAGTTTAACATACCACAGGACCTGGTCTTCCAGTGAGTCCCATAGGGCCTGGGGGTCCCCTCATGGCAATCTGTGGTTTGAACAAAACAAAAAAAGCATTCAGACATTCTACATGCAAACTATGACATATTCCCTATCCAAAATCCAATAACTTGTGTGCATGCAGTACTAGGAATCTCAATCCACTTTTATAAAATCCACACCTAATGCTGTGTTTCTCAAACTTGGGTCTCCAGCTGTTGTTGGACTACAGCTCCCATCATCCCTAGCTAGCAGGGATGATGGGAGTTGTAGTCCAACAACAGCTGGAGACCCAAGTTTGAGGAACGCTGACATTCATTTTTGCCTTTTTTGTACAAAACCATCCCTCTTTCCAGGAGCTTAGGAGGAGAGCCATCTCTCTCATAATCTGTCTGTCTCTGTGTCTGTCTGTCTGTCTGTCTGTCTGCCTCTCCCTCTCTTTCTTTCTCTCTCACAACTTTCTCCCCATTTAATCCTCAGACCAAATCTGAAAGGCAGTGGTGGGCAATCTGTGTCCCAAGGGACGGAGCAGAAAAGGAGAGAGGAGTAGCAGAAAGGAAGAGGAAAAGGGATGGTAGAAAGAGAGGGAGAGAGAAAGAAATGACAAAAAGAGAGAGAAAGTGGGGAAGAGTTTTGGTTCTGTACCCACCCACTCTGGCCTACCCACAACTGGTTTTGGTACTGGTAACTGCTGGAATGTTGCACCTCACAGATTTGCACACATGCTGCCACCCCAAGGTGGACCTTGATAAAGAAAAATATCCCTCGCTGTAAGGAAATTCTAGCTTTCTCAGAAGAAAGTATGAGGGAGGGGAAATGTTGGGAACACAAGTGGCCTGTGAGGATTTATGGGGAAGAGGGACAGAGCTTCTTCTCTCAGAGAACAATAACCCATCACCTTTGGTTTCTTAGGCTGCGTACACACCGTACATTTAAAGCACATATTCCCTCCCCGCAAATAATTGTGGGTTCTGTAGTTTACCCCTCATAGAGCTACAGTTCCTGGGACCCCTAACAAGCTACAGTTCCCAAGCCCTTTGTGTGCTTCACTCTTACCCTGGCTTGCTGAAGTATAGCTTGTGCTTGAGCTTCCTGTGCCGAGATGGCTGGGCCTTTGTCACCGCCACCGCCACCAAAGCGGAACTGTGTATAGGAGGACAGAATTTGTCAGAAAAACATATCTATCAAATCAAACAGGTTAGACATAAGCCATAATTGCCCAAGCTCTTGAAGAAATTGGCTTCTTCGATCAAAAGTGTAGTTATTTCATCAAGTTTTTCATATGCCACTTGGTCTGAAAACTTCAGAAACAGTTACCAAAATTAGCATTGCTGTGGAGGTCGGACCCACATTAAGCTCATTTGAAAAAGGGACTCATTCTGAGCTCCAGGCATCATCATGACCCTGCATGACCATGCAGAGAACATGGTAAAGCTTGGAGGCTCTCCAATAGGCACCCCCAAACTTCAGCCCTTCAGATGTTTTGGACTACAGTTCCCATCATTCCTGACCACTGGTCCTGTTAGCTAGGGATCATGGGAGTTGTAGGCCAAAACATCTGGAGGGCCGCAGTTTGGGGATGCCTGCTCTCCAACCACAAGCCCCATCCCATGTACCTCCACCTCCTTCTTCTTCACCATTACATGTCTTCCAGCTGCAGCGATGAAGAGCATGAGCAGGTCATAAAAGAGGGGTAGCCAATGTGATGCCATCTAAATGTTCTTCCACTACAACTCCCATCCATCCTATTCCACATGTCCAGTGGCCAAAGATCGTGGAAGTTGCAGTCCAAGAACCCCTTGCAGGAGCTAATTGTACCCTAAAGCCTTATTAAACAGGAGCTTCCCGGTGCAAAGATCTCTGGGAATTGAGTCCTTACTGAGAACCTAGTAGACCTCAAGCTTTGCACTGAGAACCTTCTCAGGTAAGACTTATGTAGTCCCAGGCCAGCAGCTATCTCCAAATGCCTCTCACTGCCATCACCGCTATTGGTAATTTCTAGGGATGCCAGACTAGGCCAGAGCTTATGTAGGAGCTGAGCTGGAATTTAAGTTGAGTTTGGATTAATAAGCTCAGTACAGTGGTACCTCTGGTTACGAACTTAATTCGTTCCGGAGGTCTGTTCTTAAGCAGAAACCGTTCTTATCCTTTCACTAATGGGGCTTCCCGCTGCGCGTGCGCCTCGGGCACACAATTTCTGTTCTCATCCTGAGGCAAAGTTCGCAACCAATAGCAGCTACTTCCGAGTTAGCAGAGCTCATAACCTGAAGCGTTCGTAACCAGAGGTACCGCTGTACTTAGCATTGGATCTTTCCTTTCTTTTCACTGTTCAGTTTAACTTGCTACAGGTTCAAATATGGACTGACTAACTTGCTAACCTAAGATAGTTGATGGTTACTAATAATGATTTTTAGTGTCGTTATCAGGAGATCTGCAAGGCTCCTGCTTCTCTACCTCCCCTCCCCTCTATTTATCAAAGCAGCAGCAACAGCAGAGGAGGAATCGAGAATGGAAAGGCTGACAAGCTGTACGAATATGAATTCTCATTTAAAAATTGCAAATTTCATTCCTAAATCACTCAGAACAAAGGAAAAGGTTTTGTTGAATCTAGCCAAAGGCATCACCATAAAGCCTTTTTCTTTGTTACTACAACACACCATCATGGACAATAGGTGAAGTGTTGTTTTTGTTCTATGGCTTCAATACAATGAAGGTTTCTGGCACAGTGCCAAGGAGTTCGGTCATTGCTATTATCTGACTCTTGAATTTTCACGATCTATCCAGCAGCCTGGATGTAGAAGAAGGAGAAGGAGCTTGTGGCGAATAGAGCAGCAACATCAGGATGACACCTGCTTCCCCATCCCTGAACTAGGTGACCCATTAAGAAAAAATGTCCGTGGTTAATTATACTACACCGCTATCTCCATTGGCTTCTGGTAAGGATAGAGTTAGCAAAGCAAAACAAGACTTACCGGTAACATTAACATGGTACCTGGAGGTCCAGATAAACCATCAGCTCCTGGGAGACCAGGACGTCCAGGTGGGCCCTAGGAGATGCAAACGAGATGTAGAGATTTAAATAATTGGTTGTAAATATCTAGCTAGCCATAGGATATATATTCTCAATTGCAGCCTTTTCCACATTGAAAACAGCCACTAAGCGGTGCATTTCCCCCTATAATTATTTAACATTGAAGGTTGGCTAAATTGCAGGAGCCACAGAAATGCAAAAGGCAAGGATTAGGGCGTTCATTTTTCCTCAGCGGTGAAATTCTCCTTACACAATGCTCTGTGATCACTATCATCAGACCCATGATCCACCTTTAAGAAGTACAGAAGACACAATTCCTTCCACAAGTCATTTCAGTACCCAGCCGGATGGGCAATGTATAAATGTTGTTGCTGTTGTAGTAGTAGTAGTAATGATGATGATGTGCAGTTTCACCTCAGTTTGCCTTTTGCATAATCAGATAACAGTATAATTTAGATCCATGGATATGTGAAGCAGCAGTCGAATATTTCAACCCAACATTTCTTCCAGTTTTAATGCGTGCGAAATGTTACAATTGTTATGCCTAAACTTAGGTATGCAAAATACTGTTTCAATATGGCACCGAAGTCCTGGGAATAATTATTTTAATACTTAAAATAATAATGCAAGACAGGAAGATGTACACTAAGGATGTAGAGACAGGCCTATCCTTATTAAAGCAGGTCTGTCAAAAGCTATAAGGTGCTGTAAGGTCAGCTGCAGACACTGTGGATATATCACTGTGGATAGCCTCCCAGAGTGGCTAGGGAAACTCAGCCAGATGGGTGGGGTATAAATAATAAATTATTATTATTATTATTATTATTATTATTATTATTATTATTATTATTATCTGTCTAACATTTCAGGTATATAGGCTGGTGTGTATGTTTAGGAATAGGCTATGTTTATGCCTTTTAGACAGACATGTCAGAAACACTCTTCCATAACTTTGGCTAAATAGCTTCCCTGGTATATGTGATAAAATTATTCAGGTTCACTGGTGTAGGAAGGGCAGGACGTAGGGGGCAGTGCGCCCCGGGCAGCGCGATCCCGGTAGGGCTCCATCTTGGCTGCCCCACACCTGCGCTGCATGCCCCACCCCCAAAATGCACGCCCCGCCCCCAAAACGCACACCACGCCCCTGTGGGCGGCGCACCACGCCCCCAAAACTCACGCCAGCCCCGCCCCCGCCTGCTTCCTGCCCCCGGTGCCAGAGCATGAAGCTCCACCAGTGTTCAGGTTGCATGTGGCTTGGTTAAATTCGCTTCAGAACAGGAAGCTACGCCTTTTGTTTGGGCTGCCCTCCTTATCAATCTGATCATTTCAGCCAAATTCTAAGAGCTGGTGCACGAGTTGACAGCATGGGGCGTGTAAGTACTACTTCAGCAATGCAACCTTGCAAACCGGTGATGTGCCAATAAAGTGAGCATACTCAGGAGAGGGCAGAGGGAGCGTAGCCTATGCCACTGATGCTGTAACGAGAGCAGCCACTGTTGTCAATATGAAACAGGAACAATAAGCAAAGCCATTCCATTCCATAGAGACAAAGAGGCATGACTGGGATAGGACTAGGGGGAGAACCATCAAATCACACTAAAAGATGCTTTAATGACTACTGGGTGCCAATGGACTGTCTATCCTACACCCTGTCATTCTCAGTCAGAAGAAAAGTTATCACACTTCAGCAAGCACAAGCTGCCCCCACAGAAAGTCTTTGTGCAACTCTCCACTTGGGGAGATGTGAAATGTTTTCCTTCCATGATATGCAATGGGAAGCAAAGGAAACAGAAATATCGTCTTCCTGTTCACCCACTCATTGCTAGGTTTCCCACACTGCACAAGGATATCCAGGGCACCTGTAGAAGAAGCCTTGAGGCCCTCAAGACACAAAGTGACCCCTCTCTGCTGTTTCCATCATCTCCACTGAATCCATCAGGTCATCTAGAGAGGGCAGAAGTGGCACAGAGGGCCTCATTTGTTAACTGAAGGTTGCAATGTGCTCTTAAGCCCCAGAGTCCTGGACGTACTGGGACAGAGGAGACCTACTGCTATCCAGCAGCTTTTGTCAAATTCCACTTTTTCAGTGATGAGTCTGAAGTCCGACCTGTAAAGGGCCTAGCAAGAACTGTCATACCACCATCAGAAAGAGTCCCACCTCCCTCAGATTTCAGAAAATACTACTATGTACCTGATGCACCAAAGTTAACTGTTACAATGAGATTCAGGTTTCTTAAGGCATCAAACCCCACATCCTTGCCTTTGTTGATATAATTACCAAGGTTTGGGAAGTTTATTTCATAAGCCGAATTATATGCTTCTAACCACCCAGTTTGGGACATAATACCTTCCTCGTGCTCATTTATAACCCACA
The DNA here is from genome assembly GCA_034641385.1 of Darevskia mixta. NCBI lineage: Eukaryota > Metazoa > Chordata > Lepidosauria > Squamata > Lacertidae > Darevskia > Darevskia mixta. Next base: position 2,906,464 of record JAWWNH010000149.1, read on the forward strand.
CCAACTTACCCTATCGCCTGGGTCACCAGGAGGTCCAGTGGGGCCTTGTGTTCCTGAGGGACCCATAAGACCCTGTGAATTAAAAACAACAACAACAACATTGAATGGTTGTGCTGAATCACTTTCTATAGTAGTGGTTCAGACTGTGACCAATTTTGGATGAAGGACCAGCAAACTGCTTTCTATCTGAGCCAATTATCGGTTCCTCAAAAAGAAATGCACAACTATGTAAGCAGCCCGTTCTCCAAATGCCCCAATCCGTTCTCATCGAAAAACCACGTCTTACGCGGTACTCGTGAGCTGCTATGCAAAATATCTACACTCATTTTATTATGGCAGTATTGAACACAGTTAATACCCCCCCCCCCCAGAAAATATTTTGTTTTCTTTGGAAAAAAATGTTTTAAAAGGAATTTTAAAATCACATATGTACCGGAGGTCCTGGAGGTCCTGGTGGCCCTTCAATAAGCATCCCCTATGGAAAAAAGAAAAGAGAAGATTATACAATTTTGATTGGATAAAGGGCAAAAAGCAAAGAGTGCATCACTAATAATTAGCACAAAATTCACACAAATAAATAAATAAATTTAACTTCCATATCTGACATGTGTTGATTATTTTGCAGTTATTAAAGGGCCATTGGTATAGTTTGCACATCACATTAAACCATAGTTAAAAAGGAAGAAGTAGCATTTTAGTACATGCTGCTGAAATTTAAGGATGTGTTGCTCCTCCCCTGCTCCTCTCCCGCAATAATCTGGCTTGTTGTTAAGTGCAAACCCGTCTTGTTGTCTGCTTTCCCACCAAACAAACCACAAACCGTAAGAAGAAGAAAAAGGCTTTCGCTCATTCACGTTAAATCGCAGCTTCTGCTCTAACGTGACATGTGAGCCAGGTCCACTTCACAGGCCACAACCTGCATTTCACAGCATTTCCCATGCAACACGCCAGACGTGTGCTTTCAGTACAACTGTGCATTAAAAAGCATTTTTCAGAAAGCCAGCTGGGACACAATACTCAAAATGAAGCACCACTTCATAAATCCACTTTATGGTAAATTCTGCCCTTTTCTCAACAGGAAGGTTATAAAGTGCTTGTTTGAGGCCTGGATTGAATATTCTTGGTCCCCAATGCAATTGCCTATGAAAGCACAAAGGACAACTGTAAGGGTTCTGAGATGTCTCCTCGAGAGTAATCAGCCAGACCACGTTGTCTGCTAAGCTGGTTGCTTTATTTACACCAAATATACATCAGAGCTCTCAAAGTTCATGACCGCTTGAGTCAGTTCCAGATTCCGGGAGTGCTCGTTCACGGCTCCGCCCCCAGCATAGGAGTTTTGGGAATCCAAAGCGCCTCCCCCTTTCTTTGCGCTTTCTCCCCCTGCACATCTGTGGGCTGGCACTGGGCATCTCCGTCAGACCTCTTCCCCCTCCCGTTGGTGTTGCGGGGTCTTTGCTAGCCTCCTGAAGACCTTGTATCTCCCTGCCAGCCTGCAGTTCCTCTTTCCCGCCACTTTGGCTTTCCTGGCTCTCCTGCGAACTGCTCTCCGACCTGATTGCTGTTTCTCTCCAGCCGCCTTCCCCCGTCAGCTCGGCTCTGGGGGAGGTCAAGTCTCTGACAACAACTGAGGAGAGCTCGTAACAGTCAGGGGTTGCAGAGCAGCGGTGGTTTATAAACTGGGGCTTTCAGTGTGGGGTGCACACTGCAATTTGTGCAATCACTGACGCTGCAGTACAGTTCTGCAATTCTCAAACAGATGGAATTGGTCAAATTATGGCGCTGTAAATCCAATCTCCAGTTTCCTGTCCCTTCACACAATCTTGCCTTGATTGTGATTCAGGATGCAACAAATATTCGGCCATGTTGATTTTCAGGGTGAAATACCGGTAAGTGTTTTGCCCATCGTTCTGCCCGGACACTGAGGTCCAGCTCCAAGGGCCTTCTGGCGGTTCCCTCACTGCGAGAAGCCAAGTTGCAGGAAACCAGGCAGAGTGCCTTCTCGGTAGTGGCACCCGCCCTGTGGAACGCCCTCCCACCAGTGTGAACTTGATCCAGTGATATCAACTTTTCAAAGTCTGCTGGTCAATTACACCTTCAGCGCACACACCCTGCCCTGTGTCTCTTAAAAAGGTAAAGGGACCCCTGACCATTAGGTCCAGTCGTGTCCGACTCTGGGGTTGCAGCGCTCATCTAGCTTTTTTAAAAAAATAATAATAATAATTTTTTATTAAATTTTTCAATTTTACATTCCAAAATAAACATTTTACAAACTTTAAAGTAACCAATGACTTCCCTTCTTCTCCTTCATGTTACATATTATTCCCGCATATTTTCCATGCAAATCAGTTTTCCACTTTTACAGCCATCAAAAATTATTTACTCTGCTGAAATTATCATAGTGCTGCCAGTGTTTTCAGCTTTATAGTTATCTTCCATATATTTATTCATTCAATTATTTAATTTTTAAATTAAGGATATTCTTGATTTGCAAAGGTATATGCATTGTTGTTGTTTTTTCTTGTTCTTTCCATGTAACATTTTTATACAGTAGTTTCGTTTGTTGAGACTGACCGAGAGCCGGCGTACAGCTTCCGGGTCATGTGGCCAGCATGACTAAACCACTTCTGGCGAAACCAGAGCCGCGCACGGAAACGCCGTTTACCTTCCCGCCGGAGCGGTACCTATTTATCTACTTGCACTTTGATGTGCTTTCAAACAGCTAGGTGGGCAGGAGCTGGGACCGAGCAACGGGAGCTCACCCCGTCGCAGGGATTCGAACTGCCGACCTTCTGATCAGCAAGCCCTAGGCTCTGTGGTTTAATCCACAGCGCCACCTGGATTTGTAGTAGTGCCCCTCTATTGACTCAGAAATAAGGCTTGTTGAGCTTAATGGGACTCTCTGCCTGCTAAGTACTGTATGTACAACATTGCAGCCTCAATCGCTTTGCAGATTTGGAGAAAATACTGCAGGCACAAAAGTGTTGAAGGAGCTGCTTTGGGCTTTGAAAATCTTTCTTGCAGAAACTGAACCGCAACTAGACACTTATTGCTTCAGTAGTATTTTGTGTTGCTTCAGAAGCTGCCTTACACTCACAATTGTGTTGGTTTAGAGTGGTTGTGTTTGCATTGCCTTCCTCACACTGCTAGGGAGCGACTTTGCATGTGTCACAGTATAGGGCTTACAATAGCTAGGAGACCCAGACGTTCTGCGGGACACTTTCGTGCAAATGTCTTCCCTTATTATTGACAGCATGTTTCATCTCTGGCTTCTGACTCGACTGCTGTTTCAGCCGCACCATCATCATCTGTCACCAGTACAAATCTATCCATGCTTCTTCTGTAGGAGATGCTGCAGAAGGCCAGATCCTAGCTAGCCATGGAGCCACCATTTAGAGTTAAGAGGGGTGGTAGATTTGAAAGTGAACTCAGTTTGGATGGGGGGGAGGGCAGAACAGAGCCAAAGCCAAACCCTCCTCAGAATTCAAGCCGCACCTGTACCCTCCCCTTTCTAAAAACATGCCTTGCCAAGAAGGAGGTCCTAGTGGCTGGGAAAGGTTGCAGCAGCAATGGAGCTCTAATATTTTTAAGGCTTGCCTGTTTGGGTGGAGTGTCTATTAATGTCAAGGTAGGAGCATGGGGCCTGTAGCCTACAATGCCTCCTGTAAAACCACTGAGCTGGGAAAATACTGAAAAACTACAGCATTTTCCAGGGACCCAGGTGGCGCTGTGGGTTAAACCACAGAGCCTAGGGCTTGCTGATCAGAAGGTCAGCGGTTCGAATCCCTGCGACGGGGTGAGCTCCCATTGCTTGGTCCCAGCTCCTGCCCACCTAGCAGTTCGAAAGCACGTCAAAGCGCAAGTAGATCAATAGGCAGGAAGGTAAACAGCATTTCTGTGTGCTGCTCTGGTTCGCCAGAAGCGGCTTTGTCATGCTGGCCACATGACCCGGAAGCTGTACGCCGGCTCTTGCCCAATAAAGCGAGATGAGCGCCAATAAAGCGAGATGAGCGCCGCAACCCCAGAGTCGGACATGGTCTGGGGTCCCTTTACCTTTACAGCATTTTCCAGCATTCCCATGTGGATTCTGCAGCTTAAAGATGAAACAGCAATGGAGCACTCATACCCAGAGAGAGTTGCTTCCAAGTAAGCTTGCACAGGAAATTATGTCCTGCTGAGCTCTGCATGGTTTATTTCTGAAAAGGACACAGAAAGCTGCCTTCTACTGAGCCAGACCACTGACCCATCTAGTTCACCTTTCTTCAATCTGATGTCCTCCAGGAATTTTGAGATCCAGCTTCCATCAATCCCAGCCAGCATGGGCAATGGCTAGGAATGATGAGATTTGCAGTGCAAAACATCTGAGGGGCACCAGGTTGGGGGAGGCTTGTTGGCAATGGCTCTGCATGGATTTCACTCAAAAGGCCAGGGGAACATCAGCATGCGACACATGTGCTCTATGGCCTTTCCCCAGCGCATAGGACTGAGCTCTGAGATAAAAACTGTCAGATATAAAAGGCCATGATGTTTTTTAAAAGGTCTTTGTGCCCCATTCGCACCCAGCAAATTCACTACTTGATCAAGAGCTGAACATGCAGGTGGAAACCGACCTACGGAACGTCACAGTCGCTCACTTCTAAAATACTCACAGGTTCAATCACAGCTGCTTCGCCCTTCTGTCCTTTTTCCCCATAGGCTCCATGGCCATTCACCTGTGGATGGGAGATACCGAGAGGCAAATATATTAGAATGTATGTCAGGCCAATAGTAATGTACGGAAGTGAGAGCTGGACCATAAAGAAGGCTGATCGCCGAAGAATTGATGCGTTTGAATTATGGTGCTGGAGGAGACTCTTGAGAGTCCCATGGACTGCAAGAAGATCAAACCTATCCATTCTTAAAGAAATCAACCCTGAGTGCTCATTAGAAGGACAGATCCTGAAGTTGAGGCTCCAGTACTTTGGCCACCTCATGAGAAGAGAAGACTCCCTAGAAAAGACCCTGATGTTGGGAAGAATTGAGGGCACAAGGAGAAGGGGACGACAGAAGATGAGATGGTTGGACAGTGTTCTCGAAGCTACTAACATGAGTTTGGCCAAACTGCGAGAGGCAGTGGAGGATAGGCGTGCCTGGCGTGCTCTGGTCCATGGGGTCACGAAGAGTCGGACACGACTGAACGACTGAACAACAACAAATGTCAGGCCAAAAGCCCCCTGCTACTGAGAAGGCAGGAGCATGCAGTGCTCTTTTGATATTGCCAGAATTTGCAGCTCTTTATCTGGAGATAGGCCTGCCTGGCAGTGGCCAGTCAATGCCCATCCGACCAGCAACTTGGGCCCCATAACTTGGGCCCTGACTGGCCCATTTGAACACGGCTCACTGGCCAGGCAGTCACATCCTCCCCATGGCCACAAAAGTTGGGGGGAATTCCCTATCAGCTCTCGGGAAGGAGGCAGAGAGTGATGGTCTGCAACTGATGCCCACTGGGAAAATGGTGAACATCCCTTGTGTGGCATTCTGGAGACGAGCATGAGCACTTGGATCATGAGCCCAAAAATAAATGCGGAGGAAGACCCTGGAAGTGCTCAATTCTCGCCACAGCTGCACTGGTATTTCCTGCATTATACCTTCACAAACCAAGGCTGAGATTAGTTTCCAACATGGGTCAGAATGGATTTTAAATGTGTCCAATGATGTTTAGATTGCCCGCATATATCTCCAGATGAAAACTCGACACCAGAAAGTAGTGTGAGTGAAGTCACACTTCCCATGGGCTATGGCTTTTGTCTGGCAGTTCTGGAGGAGGAGGAGGAGGAAGAGAGCAGGAACCTTCAAACTTGTTTAGTTAGTCATGTCTATTATTTTCAATGGGTCTTCTATGAGTAGAACTAACACTGGCTTTTGTCCTGCCTTTGACTAAACTGGAATATATGCTTACAAGTTCAGGACAAGATCTTGTGGTGCAAATGAAGAGCTGTAGCCACTAATTTATTTATTTAGATATCCAAGCAACTATATTCGCTTACAAATGGCAATCTGCCATTTTTTTTCATTCCTGCAAGCATAATTGAGAAAGCTGCTTGTTTATCTCAAACAGATTAAACATGAGTAGAAGTTCTTTATTTTTTAAACCCCTCACCCCAGGATTGTTCCATGAATTCAAAGGGGAAAAAATTGCTTTGGGCCTTGGCTGTCTTCCATATGACAGCCTTGACTGGGAACAGATCAGTTACAAGATGTAGATAATATTGCAAATAGGACTGTAGGTGCCAAGCTGTTTTTAGGTCAGAGGGTGGGATTTGCAGACCAAACTTATTGAGGGCTCCTTTAATGTAAGGATGCAATTCCCATCATCCATGTCCATTGACCATGCTGGGTGGGAATGACAGGAGATGGGAGTCCATCCACACAGTTTCCCCATCCTTGTTTTAGTGGGCCTCCTCCTCACTGGCTAGGACAGTGATGGCTAACCTTGACACTCCAGACGTTTTGGGACTACAACTCCCATCATCCCTGTCCACTGATCCTGTTAGCTAGGGATGATGGGAGTTGTAGTTCCAAAACATCTGGGGTGTCAAGGTTAGCCATCACTGGGCTAGGATGAGGGTTGCCTCCTCCTCTACTTCCATCTGAAATCTTAGTGAACATTAGAAGAGTTTGGATTTGATATCCCGCTTTATCACTACCCGAAGGAGTCTCAAAGTGGCTAACATTCTCCTTTCCCTTCCTCCCCCACAACAAACACTCTGTGAGGTGAGTGGGGCTGAGAGACTTCAATGAAGTGTGACTAGCTCAAGGTCACCCAGCAGCTGCATGTGGAGGAGCGGAGACGCGAATCCGGTTCCCCAGATTACGAGTCTACCGCTCTTAACCACTACACCACACTGGCTCTCTGGAACCTCTCTGGAATTATTGCTTCTGGAACCTCACGACTCCTTTCTGGTTTAGTTGTACCTCAGGTTAACTGGACATAGGAAAGGCCAAGACCGGTAACACAATTATTGTGTGGGTATGAAGGAGGAATTCTCAAGTTTAAGGGAAAGGAAGAAAACGAAGTTCATGATAGTAGGTGACAGTCTGGATCTCGTCACTCTGTCCTGGCAACAAATTCCTAAGTCTTGAGATGAGCTGTATGAGCATAACCATAAGGTATTGTACTTGTTTCATTTTTATGAAGCATCTACACATGCAACACCCCTTCCCCGCTGTATAAACTGCCAATAAAGTTCCTACACCAGTGGTTCCCAACCTTTTTTTTTTTTTGCCATGCCCCACCTAAGCATCTCTAAAATCATGATCCCCCCCATGACATATACCGTGTTTCCTTGAAAATAAGACATCCCCCAAAAATAAGCCATAGTGTGTTTTCTTGAGGGAAAAAATATATAAGACGGTGTCTTATTTTCGGGGAAACACGGTAATTCTTATTATTCAAAAAGTGAACTCCTGGTCATGTGGAGGAAGCCTAAAAGGCCATTCACTGTTAATAACTCATTCTCGAATTGCCCCCCTTAAAAATCAAATTGCCTCCCTGTGGGGCGTGTGACCCACGTTGGGAACCATGGCCCTACTCCCACCACACAGAGGTGTCATGTTGCCTATAGGTTTTTTGTAGCCCTCCTAATTGTTCAAAACCAATTAATATGTAATTTTAAGGGGGGGGGTAGGATTTCTATAGGTACTGCACCATGACGGCAAAATATTTCTCTGCCCCCACAATGCCCCCAATCTTGTTTTTTTTTTAACTAGTTCAAACTAACCACTCCTCTGTGACTCTGTGATTCCAAGCAGTTGTTGTGACCTCCACACCTAAAACGTGTCCTTAAAAAAACAAAAAAAGGCTACACCCTCTTCAGCCATACTCACTTTCACATGTGGGTCCCATAGGGCTGCCCATGGGTCAGTGCAAATGTTGGCCTGAAAAGGTTTAACCACCGCTGCCATAAACAGTCAGAAAATGCAGACAGCTATGTTTTGCTACGAACCACTTGCCACATTTAAAGAGCAGCTTGGATGTCCCCAACTTACGCTTGTCTCTGTGATATCGGTCTCTGCTGGAACACCAGGCCCAAACTCCTCGTTAGTAGGGTTGGTTGGCTTCTCTTCGTATTCTTTATATTCATAAAAATCATATTCGCCTACTTCTCCATCTACCACAACTTCAGATTCGCTGTGGTCTACTCCTCTGTTTCCATAATCTGTTTCCTCAGTTTTTTTAGTCTCAGAGTTATACTCCTCTCCTGTTACGTATTCTTCAGCAAATACTTCTTCAACAGGATTTTGCTATTCACATAAGCAGCAAAGGTTTTGGGAATAGGATGAATATGTGGATTACTGTTAGTAAAGCAATATAAGCATTCAGTAGATTTGAATATAAAGGCTGGTGAAATAACACAAGAGTGCTGGAATCTTTTAATTTGCTTCTGAAAGACTGGGAAGCCAGAGTTTCAGGGGTATTAAAAGATCACCCAATGCACATACCTATGTGCAATGAAATCAATGCTTTCATAAACATTCATTATTATTATTATTATTATTATTATTATTATTATTATTTCATGTGCAAAACCGTTAAATGAAACCCTGGTTCCACTGAACTATTTAGAAATATTCAGTCTGGGATGACCATCAATCCAGACTTTCACTCACTGATTTTGCAGTATATGCCAAAGCACAGATGCTAACGCTGTAATATGTCATCTTTATGCTAGGTACATCAAAGTTTTCATACTTGGCTTCACACACTTTTTAACACCAGCCTCACTGTTAAAAAATACATGAGGGTTTGCATCCAATGGTGTTACTCAGTTAACCGAAAGGCTTCCATCAGTGGAACAGAGAGAAAAGCAATTTTCAGAGACTTCTTCCTATGACCTCACCCTCCCACCCACCATGTGGGGGAGAGGAGAGGGAAATCACTGAAAATTGCTCCCTTCCCCATTCCACTTCAGGGGGAGGGAGTAAAGCCAGGAACCCTTCCCACAGAAAAAGTCTTGCAGTCAGCTGACCAACACCACTGGATACAGTACAACCCCTGGAGCACAAATTAAAGGGGAAAGCACAATAAGCTGTGATTTAATCATATGTGGTTAAATAACTTTCTGGTTTTAATAAGCAAAGATTACATTTGCTAACATATGATATCTCATGGAAATTTTAAAACGAGAGAACAGAAAAAAGAAATATGTCTAATAAATGCTATTTTGTAGCATTGCATTGTTTGTACACTTAAAAGTGTATGTGTCTCACAGAGAGAAAATGGTTTACATTGTTTCTACGTGTAACGTTCAATACATCTGGAAGGCTCAGGACTTCCTTTCTTTTCTCAGTTATGAGAACTGTGTGAAACCAAGCAGTTAGCTTTTAAGCACCAGCATTATTTGAATAGCATGTTCTTCAAGATGCCCAGCCCACAAATAAAAAATAAAAAATACCCAACTATGGAGGCAACAGGTTTGGGTCCTGGTTAGGGATATAGAAATATTTTGGAACTTGAAGACGCTCCTATGTGAAGCCTCTTGGGAAATGAATGGGAGGTGTAGAAAACTACAGGTGTGTTGCTGGGTAGAAGACATAAGGCGTAATAGGAAATGGGAACTTTCCAGTCGCCATATATTTCAAAGCAGCCGTGGGACCCACTGTGCTTTTATACAACTCTCATTTATCTATATGAAGGCTCCACAAAAAAGGAGGGCATTGTTTATTTCACTGATGTAATTAACAGGAGAAGCCACAAGTTAGTCACTCCATTTGCCTACTGATACATACACAAAGCGTCAATGCATGGGTTTAATAATAGAAAACCTCAATATTTCTTCAAAGAACATTTTGACACTGCTTGGATTTTGCCTCTACCAAGATAACAGGATTTTGTACATATTAAAAACACTGCATGTTGACTGAAATCTACCGGTATTTCTTTTTTTTTCTTAGAAAAAAAATACTGTGCCTTGCTAGCTAAAAGTATTTTGTCTGTTATGAATGTGTGTATATATGTTTGTGCACGCAGAAACACATGCACACAAACACACACCACACTGCCTTTTTGTTTTATGAAAGCATTTTAATGCACTTTCCAAAGTAATAACCTTTGCATTTTGTCATTATATACTCAAAACGTGAAATTATTTACGAGAGCAGCAAATAACTTTCAGCATAATGCAAAACCTTTGGAAAACCGTTGTTTTATAGCAAGTCGATATTTATGAAGCAAAATATCCACATCCATAAATGTCAGTTGATTGCACGCTCCAAATTTCAACAGAAAATGAAGGACAGTTTCGGACAATTTCCAATAAACCTTTCCATTCAGGATCAAAAGAAAAGGCTATTGGAAATCCTAAATCTTTGCAATGCAACTTGATTATGTGGTCTAGACACAGACCTCCCACTCTAGTAAAAGAGATCTACATATGAAAGCATCTTCTGCATATGGATTCCCTTAGTGGCTTGGGAGCCAATGGGCACTGACCATGTATGGATGGATCTGCATATGGATGCTCATCCACACTGTGTGGTTGATCCAGATGGCGATTCATGCATCCAATTCATCCCCATTCACTATATGGTATGAATGAGATGCATGTTTCCATTCACAGTGCTGTGTGTATGGGAAAATCCATCCTGGCCACCATCTTGGAAGCGTACACATTGTTGTGCATGACTATATCTAGGTTGGGGCTTTGGAATTTATGGAGGATAGAGTTAAAAGCATTATCAGTAGGGTGGGGAATCAAAGACACACCACGTTCAAGGCTACCTGCTTATGACCTTTCTCTACCTTCACTCACCATCCAGTCACTGCAATCTTTTCCATTAAACAATTGGCCTTGTTTGGGCTATGCCTCTCTCCCTTGCAATGCCAACAGACACTAAACTAACCCTTCCTTTCATCCTCATGCCAGGGAAATCACGAACACGGGCAAGATCTTGTGTCAGGTTTGTGCTGGGTGAATACAGCACAGCATCAAAACATGTATATGATTAAACTCTGAGAGATACGTTTTTGCAGTCTCTAGGAGTCATTTCTCAAGCAGAACGGAAAGACGAAATGCCAGATATTAGAGCAAAACTGTGCATCTCAGGAACATGGCACAAGCCACTTTGGTCTTTAGAGGATCTCTTATAAGACTAAATGAGGGCAACCAATTATGACTTGGTAAAGGTTATTGACTATGATCTTTTGAAGTATCCTTGCCTGTATACTCTTCCATTCCTCATTACCTCATTTGGTCCCGTCGTTCGGCTCGGAGTCTCAGTCTGGTAGCCCTCAGAGGTCCCATAGTCAGTTTCAGCCACATTATATTCATTATATTCATCAACAATGTTGGCCTAACAGGAAAGAGAACACAGGAGATTAACCACAAAGGAGAAAGGCAAATGGGCAGGAGGAATCTCAGTTCAATTGGGTTATGGTATTAGCCAAAGGTGAATTCATCTACTGGGGGTTAGAGGCAAGCTACTCATTTCTCAACATCACAGATCTTCCAGGCTTGGTCGAGGAAAGATCTTGATTATTTTTTGGCTACCTTTACCCCTAGTTTGCTTTTTGCTGAGGCTTGATAGCTTTTCTTCTTCTTGGATGAAAATGATTCATATTTTTTGAGTGTGAACTTTTGGGAGTTGCTCTTTGATTTAGCAGCCACTGTCCTCTTCTTCTTTGGGGCTTTGTTCTTTTTCTGAAAAAAGGTGTTGAAAGATGGAATGGGAAAACATAAATGAATGAAAGGGGAACAGCAGTGAGGTAGGAAAGGAAGCAGAGTAAGTGTCAAAAGGCTTAAAACAAACAAATAAATAGATAGGCAATTGCTGGTGGTCTTCTGCTCTTCCACTGTTGAATTAAAATGAGATTTAGGGGAAAACAGGAAGGCAAGAGGGAGGTGAAAAAGGAACAAAAGGCTTAGCTAACACAAGACACCACATGACAAGACCACACGGGAGATGACAGGGACGTCACACAACACACAGAGCACATGCTGTTACCTCAGTCTGTGTGACAATCTCGTCGTACAGTGGGGGTCCCTCTGTTACAGGGTCAAGGTCTTTATAATCTTTATAATCTGGATCTCCATAGTCATAGTCATATTCAATTAAATCTTCAGTTCCATACTAAATTGTGAAAGGAAACATAGCAGGCGTGGCTGTGTTAGTGGCAGCAAACTATATTAGCAGTCGTGGAAAGCTCTTTTACTCACTTGGAAGAAAAAGTTAAGAGCAGTAAAGCACCAAACCTCTATTAGTAAGATCTCCTTATTTTCTTATTTTCTTTCAGATTTATATAAAATAAACATGAAGGTAATGAAAAAGCAAGGAATAGTTGCAGAAAAATGCTATCTTTTACCAGTGCTATTTTTTCTAGAAAAAGAGGTGCCGGAACTCACCATGAACACCTCTTAGAATGGCAATGGCGCACACCTGAGAGTTCCCGGATCTGAGTTCCGGCAAGTTCCAGATGAAAAACAGAGTCCTGCTTTTACAGCAATGCAACCAAAGGATGGTGGTTTATGACCTGGTTTAGAATTGGCCGATATTTAGTTACATAGAACACCTGTGATAATGCATTGAGAAGTTTTTCTTATGTTTCTTTACTGGTGTTAGTTAGCTGGCACGCCATATTGACTACCTGTAAGAAACATATTGTCAAAATTTTCCTTCAGTTCCCACCACTAAGAAGGGTCAATAAACATGATGCTGGGTATGCAACAGACAAATCTTTACTCATCGGGGAGGGCCAACATTTAAATCCGAATAGCAGCCTCTGAGCATGCAGTGCTAGCATGCCAACAAAGTTATCTGACATCCTAGCAGTGCAGGCGAAAGGAAGAGTAGACCAATTGAGATGTTTCAATTCATGATGCATGTCCAGAAGACTTAAATTGGGTCTAATAAGGGAGATGGCAGAAAATCACTTCAGACTGCAAGTAGAGGATTGCAGTGTGAATCCTCACACACATAATAACTCTAGTCAGTGTCATGTATTCCAATCACAAGAAGAGGGAGTACAGATCGGGTTTGCTTAGGGTTGCCATATTTCAGAAACTGAAAATCTGGACACAAACTTTTTTGGCCTAAAGTTGTTGATGCCCGGACATTGCTTGCGATGGCTGAATCCTGGGAATGCCCAGAAAATTATGGACATGCAGCAACCCTAGGTTTGTTGGCACCAATCCCTCCACTGCACCTTCCCATGTTTTGGAAGAAGAACATCTGAAGATGGGAATCTCCTGTACCCATGAAGGCTCCTTGCCTCATTAAGAACTCTCTGTGATCAGGTTTCAGAATGAAGCAAGGAGCCTGCACCATGGCTTCTCAACTTCAGAAATTGTCCCTCCAACATGTGGGAGGCAGTGATGGGGACTCAAGGGAAGGGGTGGGGGTCAGCGAGCACAGATAAAGAGCCTTAGTTAACCCTGGTTAAGAAACTGGAGGGCAAATGTTTAAAATGTAGTATGTCAATATCTCTTGCTTTTTCATAAAATGCAATGACTATGTAAGAAAGCTTGCATTTCTAAAAAGAAAATATGGATTATTTTTCAATAATTCAGCAATTTTACTCTAATGTGCATATTGTTAATTCCCAGGCAAAAATAAAACAGAACACTTTCCCCAGACTTAATTATTAAGCTGCATTTTAAATAAATGCTGCATAAGTAAATATTTATGTGAGGAAAATACTGAGGTCTCTGTGTGTGTGAAACTGATTTAATTGTATTCAAATACAGTATGCTTTTTAAAACCATGTTGACGTCCAACAGTGAATACCCTGTCACTATTATTTCACACTCAGAAACAGCACCACAAAATATCTCCACAAAATTAAAAATGAACATAAGCCCTGGTCACTTTTTCATTCATGTACACATGACATGTGGATTGGGGATTGCACTCCCTTGCTTCACCCTTTAATCTCCACGAGTTCATCTGATTTGAGATCATCTTCTAGGGACAGCAGATACACATTAAGTTCATGAAAGAAAGTTGACAGGTCTTGGCTTCTCGGTTGCACTCTGAAAATTGAGAATGTGCTTTAGGCAGAAATCAGCTTGGATGGAGATATGTTCATGCATGGAAATCTCTTGATATTTTGCATGGCTGGAATACTTTACTGTTGGGAATCTTAGGTGAGATACCCACACAATATTCTGGAGGCAGACCAGAGTGAAGAGTTCTCCATTCCAGTGTGCCACTCTTGCCTCGCCCACTTCAACAGCCATGATTGGCTGGTTTAAATAAAAGTTTTGGAGGGCAATCCCACAAGCCCCCATGGCTGGTTGAAAAGGATTCAAATGACCAACCACAAGGGTAAATGGTCTATTCTGTGCCCTGATGGGAAAAGCTGTCCTGGGCTGCAACCAAAGTCCACCTGCAACTCAGGTGAGCAACCATTCGGCACAGAGGCAGCATTCATGTGTACAGCAGCTTATTGTTTCCCTCAGGGCCCTTCAAACACTACAAGCCTATGATTCTATGAAATAATCTGCCTGTGGAATTTCTGCCTGCTGCAATACTGTTAAAGGCTCAGAAGCCTTGCTGAGAAATCTTGGCATGCCCTGTCTTGCTAGCATATAATAAATGTTGAGCATAGTGAGGGTGGTAGTTGTGGCATTTGCTCCGGGGCCCAAATACTACCACAAGCCTGCCTATAGACAGGGCCGGCGCGTCCATTTAGGCGAACTAGGCAGTTGCCTAGAGCGCCAAAATGGAGGGGGCGCTGGCCAGCCTGCCCCCCGCCGCCCGCCGCCGCCCCAACCAGCGGCAGAGCGAGCAGGTTGAGGCGAAAACCGCGGCGGCAGGGGCGCCAAAATGGAGGGGGCGCTGGCCAGCCTGCCCCTCGCCCCCCGCTGCTGCCCGGTGCCCGCCCCAACCAGCGGTGAAAATCACGGCGGCGCGGGGTGCCCGGCGGGCAGTGGGCGGGGCACCGTACGTCATGTGTAATGATGTCACGTGGCCCGCCCCCTCGCCTAGGGCGCCAAAAACCTTAGCACCGGTCCTGCCTATAGAATCTGAAGTCTAGCCCAAAAAGTCTTAACAAAATAAAAAATTTTGAAAAATCCTTCAGGAGCACCTTAGAGACCAACTAAGTTTGTTATTGGTATGAGCTTTCGTGTACATGCACACTTCTTCAGATACCTTCTTTTGTAATAAGACAGCTGCTTTGAGATGTTGTATAGAATGTCCTGGGAGATTGAAGTGCTCTCCTACTGGTTTCTCTGTCTTGTGATTCCTGATGTCTGATTTATGTCCATTTATCCTTTGGCGTAGGGTTTGGCCTGTTTGTCCAATATAGAGAGCTGAAGGGCACTGTTGGCATTTGATGGCATACACAATGTTAGAAGATGAGCAATTAAATAGTCCTGAGATGGTATGTTTGATGTTGTTGGGGCCAGTAATGGCGTTGTCCGGGTGTATGTGGCAGCAAAGCTGGCATCTGGGTTTATTGCAGGTACAGTGGTACCTCTACTTACGACGATAATGCGTTCCGACGCGATTTTCGTAAGTAGAAAAAATTCGTAAGTAGAATCCCCATAGGAATGCATTGGGGGAAAAAATCCGTAAGTCGAAAAATCCGGGTCAAAAATTCGTAAGTCAAAAAAATCCTATTAAAAGCGGCCGCGACGTCTTTTCGTAAGTAGAAAAAATTCGGATGCGGCGGCCATTTTGTTTTACCAGGAGTCACTCGTAACTCGAAAAAAACGTAAGTAGAGGTACCACTGTATCTGAAGAAGTGTGCATGCACACGAAAGATCATACCAATAACAAACTTAGTTGGTCTCTAAGGTGCTACTGGAAGGATTTTTTATTTTATTTTTTACTTTGTTTCAACTACGGCAAACCAACATGGCTACCTACCTGTAACCGAAAAGACTTGTCACCTTTTTATGGTCCTAAGCAACAAGCAGCTAAAGCTACATGGGCCCACAGATATTATAAAACTGGCCAAAATCTGCCAACCACCAAGATGTAATGAAATCAAGTCAAGATGTAATGAAATCAAAATCTATCAACCTTAAATAAAATCAAAAGAGGAAAATGAATCTTTCCCCGCCAAGATCTTCAATGGTACTTAATAAATTATAATGCATAGGCCTGAGAGTTTCAATGTCAAATTAAAATATGCAAAGGAGACATCTTTACACATGGCACATTTCCCTGAAGGTGATTTTTGAAAAGCACAACTCCATAAGAAATAGTTCCTCTAGTGTCGCAGCCTCTCTGAAAGCTCTATTGATAGAGAACAAATAGGTTGTGTCTGCAGAGGAATGTAACACCTCAATGTCTGTCTCCTCGGACTAGCCAGCCAAAGAGGTTCAATTGCATGCATTCATGGGCTTCTCTGGGCAAACAAACAAAAATGAATGAAAATTTGTCACTGACGAAAACTACATTGAGTACACTACAATCGTTTTATGATGAAGAAAAGCATTTAAGTGTGACAAATAGATATACCGGTAGTACTTTTTTATGGTTGGGGTCAGATATTCTAAATTATGCAATCAAATTGTAAAGGCTTTCTACTGAAGGGCTTAAATTGCAATCTGTCCAGATTTTGACTAGTCTTGCTGGTGCCCTTCTTAAAAATCTCCCAGCTTAAAAAAAATATAGGGCAGAGGTTTGGCCTTAGCTCTGAGCATCCCAAAGCATCACCCCTGGTGGCTGGGGATGGCAGTAGCTGGACATTTGAACAAGGTTTGTGTTTCAGTCATTCCTCTGAATTTCTGAGCTGCTGTAATGCAGCAGCTAAGAATGTGGATGTTGTGCATGGAAACACCTGGCTAAAATCACCTCCCTCAGCTATCTCTCAGGGTGGGAGACTGGGAGAAGTAAAAGTGATAATGGGTCCCTCTATTTCTCTCTCTCTTTTCTATACAATTGTGCTTTGTACGGATTGTGAGTATTTTTAAAATATATTTTCTTTTTCTTTATTCTTTTTCTCTTTTTCTCTGTTTCTCTTTTGATATATTGCTTTTTATTATCTGTTTATAAATGTGCCTAAATTCTAAATTATTTGTATAGAAATACAAAGATGGCTTGTAAGACACATGGCCTGAGCCCAGAACAACTAGACCAGACCTCCTTATTTGCAGGAGTTCATATGGTGGAAAGGAAGAACAAAGACTTGAAAACCCATCTTCCTAAAGTGAGGGGGAATGACCTGGCAGGACAGCCCACTCTGTGGTCTTAACCCCTTCCATGCATTAATTAGACTTATGCATGTTGGTTATATGAGGCTGGATATCCCACAATTACATTAGAAGTTGCCTTGTATCAGGTTGAGCTATTTGTCCAAGGCCAGTATTGTTCTCTATCTTGACTAGCTGCATTTCTCCAAGGTTCTGGACAGAGATCTATTCCATCACTGGATTATTTTCATGTATGTATTTTTACTGGAGATGCCAGTTATTGAACTCACAATCTTCTGCATGCATGCAAAGCAGGCACTGTGCCATTGAGCTAAGTGACAAGCATTATTATTTATTTCTAGCACTCAGCCGATCAGTTACTCAGCATTTAAAATAGGACTGCATACCGTTTAATAATATTTCTATTTAGTTAAAAATAATGATAGGATCAGTCTGACAGCAAAATTAGTGACTGCTCTGGGCTGTGCCAATCCTGTGGCTAATTCAATTGCTAGGGGCAGGTTAGAAAAAGTTCTTCAGAGACCACAAAACAAACAGAAACATTGACTGAATCAAAAAAACTGTGCCAAGTATGCTAGATTTTTTTTTCCTTTAAGGCACACAGACAGTGAGTAAATTGATATTTATGCTAAGCATTGCCAAAGGCACAGTTTGAAAAGCCCTTCATTCATGAATGAGAAACTGCAAAGGCACATATAAAAAGCAAGTATATTTAGCGGGTTGAATTGCATCATACACGATCAACTGGAAAATATTTTAGTTCTTCTAGGATGTTGCCTTTGACATTTCAACAAAATGTAAGGTCACTAAAACAAAGCTGCATTTGGATTGCACATTCTATTCACGGAGCAGAAATATACAGTCCTCGTGACAAAATGTGGCTGTAATTTTCCTTCCGTCTCACATTATTCTGAATTTGCGTAGCCGTCCTTGGTAAACACTTTTAGGAAAGAATTCAGTGGGCTGCTGAAATCTAATATCTCAGGATATTGGGGCAAAGCCATCACGGTTTAATGGATGTTCAGTGTGGTCCAATGTCTAGCGCGTTGGATTTTGGTCAAAAGAAAGTGTTTGTGAACTCACTGGGCATTATTAGGAATGCCATGATTCATCAAGATTCACATTCCCATCTGTACAAAAGTAATTAACTGCCATTCACATAAGATATGTTCAGGATCACTAATATTGGTTACAAATCTAACTTAATAACAAAATGTATGCTCAACCCCTAACAGGAGTGTTTCTGCTCAGGATTCTTGCCAAGGAGGCAGTAGCAGATGATGGAGTGGGTCAGATGTTCTTTCCAAGCCTCTGTATATCTGGGTGGGAGAGCAGCAGCAGCAGCAGCAGCAAGGTCAGTGCGGTGCAAACACTCCAGTCAGAGAACTGGATTGGCTCTGCCAGAGCATTTGCATTGCACCAACAACATCCCCACCACTTCCAAGCATGCAGCAGAAATGGAAGCAACCTGTGATGGCCTGGGATTCAGACTCAGATGCTGAACCTGA
Source organism: Darevskia mixta (assembly GCA_034641385.1). Classification (NCBI taxonomy): domain Eukaryota; kingdom Metazoa; phylum Chordata; class Lepidosauria; order Squamata; family Lacertidae; genus Darevskia; species Darevskia mixta. The sequence continues at coordinate 2,925,110 of JAWWNH010000149.1, forward strand.
GGGACCCCAGCCTGCACAGGATTCCCCGCCTCCAGAACCAGCAGAGCCGGGGCTAGGGCCTGAGTCTGAAGGGTCCTCACCTGTGCTGGATCCTCAGGTGCAGGCATCGGCTGAGTCTGCTCTGGCTCCTGATGGGATGGAGGACTCATTGCCTGCAGGTGCTCCACTCCCCGCCCTGTCAGGGGAAGCTGAGGTTGCCTCTGGGTCCGGTAACCCTCCAGCCTCTCCTGAGCTGCAGAGGCTCAGGGCAGAGAGGCGAAGGGAAGTGAGTTCCCGCAGGAGGAGTGCTCGCCTCCAAGCCAGGAGAGGCGAGTCACCAGAGGATCGGGGCTGCCCTCTGCCTCGGGGCAGATAAAAGCCGGCCAGCCCCAGCCCCAAGTTGCAGGAGCAACATTGTTGGTGACCAGTTCCTGCTTGAAACCTGTCCTGCTTTCCTGCCTGAGCTCCTGACCCGCCCTGGTTCCCTGCTTGCCTACCTGTTCCCGACTTTGCCTGACTCCCTGCCCTGCACCCAGCTTCAGTGACTACGGACTGCCTTTATGTTGCACCTCTGACCATGGACCGGACTTGGACCTCGCCTTTTGGGTAACCCACGGGACCGGCACACAACCAGAGGTCAAGTGAATGCCACCTCCCTGCCACCCACTTTTGTCTCTAAGTTACTATAAGCTATGGAGGCCTAAAGGAAAACATTCCATTTCTCACGTCTCCAGTTTTCTTTTTCAATTGACTCTCAACCGTCTGCGACTACAGAGCATGCTCAGTACTTACTTGGGATTTGTTGTTTTTTGTTATTTCCCGGGGGGGGGGTTGCTCCCTTAGGTTTATTTGTTTAATAAAATGTACTTCTGCAAAACGCAGGATTTCTCACTGCATACCTCTCTCTTGTTTCACAGGGGCCCTATTTTGGTCCCAATCCTTTTGGCATTCACTGCTTGAGTTCACTATCTGAGAGAATGATGTTCCGATTCACCTGCGCTAGGTAAGATAGACATCCTGCACTTTGTCGATTCCGTAACATTGCTTCCTTTGCGGAAGATAGTCCCATTGAAAGATATTTGGACACAAGGAAGCCACTACTAGTTCCCACTCAATTCTCACAGAGGTAGCAAAATTTATGGCCGGTATGGCAATAATCAAATGACCTTCTGAATAACATGATCCATGTGTAGGCTGAAAATTTGGGCTGGGGCATTTCTCCCATTTGAACAGAGGGTGGTAGCAGAGTTAGTCTACAGTGGTACCTCGGGTTAAGTACTTAATTCGTTCCAGAGGTCTGTTCTTAACCTGAAGCGTACTTAACCCGAGGTACCACTGTATTTGTTCATTTTTTAAAAAAACAACAAAACTTTTAACTTCAACTTTATGTCATCACCACCAGAGGTGGCAGGAGTGCCAACAACAGGGCCCCATTCCCAGTGGCCTAGTCACCATCTTCTTAATTCTAAAGTAACTCTAAAGTCCTATCCTCACCCCCCCCCAAAAAAAGTCAAATTCTGTTCCTGCCCAGAGAGAACCACTTAAACAATTAACACAGATAATATTTTTGCATGACCTTAGCTAAAAGGCCGAGAAGCCATCACTTGAGCTATATTTTCAGACAACCATAATCCCAACCCTAGCGGACAGGTCTCTTTCACCTTTAAGAGCTGTGCAGAAGAAGAAGGAAGGAAGTGTATATGACAGAGTTACAGCAACACCTGTAGAAATTCTCTCTTCTACACAACTATTAAAAGTGCACATTAGGGACAAAGGGAAGCTCTACAGTGAAGATCTCTTGAGCAAAAATGTAAAGGGCGTCAAGGATGAGTCAAGAGAGTGGGGGGCGGGATCCAAGCCATTCATCTGCAAATGTTAAGAATGAGTAAGAAGTAAGATAGTTACAGGTTATTCAAGAGGCAGTTATACTTGAAGACCACTCAAATAATCTGCTGCTCAGGGGAAGGGCTACAGCCTTAGGAGGATTTCTATGCAGCAGGGGCCAACTGCCCACCTTTGGCATTACACTATGTTAAGAAAAATGGTTAATCCTACAGCCAAAATGGTGACATGAATCCCACAGCAATCTGTCAGAAGCAAGGGCTTTGGATGAAACCTTCACATGTCTGACACCCGGCTCCTCACAACACCCTCTGCTTGCACTTTGAGCTGCCTGCTGGATTGCGATTCTGTATAGCAGAATTCAGCAGGCAACAACTGCTTCCTAGCCCAGGGAACGGGAGGCACATTTGTTTCTGATTTGATGTCAAAGTTCTTTTTTATGTCCATGTATTTTATATTTTATGGTGTGTGTGTTTTATTTTAAAAAATAGTTCTCTGCACCACCCGGATAAGGTTTTGTTAATGGGTGGTCTAAAAATGTTGTCAATACCTAATAAGCCCTGGGATCTTCCCTGCTTTCCTTTTCCTTTTTTTTTTTTTTGTTAATGCAAGATGGCTTGGAATTATACCGGGGGAGGGGTAGTATAGGCGAGAGAGAAGCCCCAAGAGAAAGCTTGTAGGTCATGAACATGTTAATTCTCCTTCACATTTCTGAAGTAATGCAGGTAGAAGAGAAAGGAAGATATGATGTGTGGTTATTGTTATTTCAGACCTTGCAAAAGCAATTGCCATAGCTAATAGTAATAATAATAATAATAATAATAATAATAATAATAATAATAATAATAATAATCTCAACTAGGGATGCTTGAGGAATTTGTCCCGATCTGCTTCTCTTTGCCCCTCTTCGCCTCATAGAGCTACAATTTCCAGAATTACATGGAAAGAAGGACTGACTGTTAACCACTCTGAAGGGAATGGGACTCTCCTAAGAACTCTCAGTGGTGTAGTGGTTAAGAGCGGTAGACTCGTAATCTGGTGAACCGGGTTCGCTTCCCCGCTCCTCCACATGCAGCTGCTGGGTGACCTTGGGCTAGTCACACTTCTTTGAAGTCTCTCAGCCCCACTCACCTCACAGAGTGTTTGTTGTGGGGGAGGAAGGGAAAGGAGAATGTTAGCCACTTTGAGACTCCTCAGGGTAGTGATAAAGCGGGATATCAAATCCAAACTCTTCTTCTTTAACAAATTAAACTTCCCAAGATTTTTTGGGGTAAGCCATGACTGTTTGAAGTGGTATGATTCTGCTTTAACTTTATAGTGCAGACAGGGTTTCAGAACAAACTCGTGGAAATATGGATATGGCTAACTTAGGTACACTTATTACTGTGAGTAGAAATTGTTTGAAAACAATCCATTGGCTTTATGTTATAGCTTATGTAATTTTTAATTTCTTCATAAGCTGTCCTGAAATTGATTCCTGGATGACAAGTAGTTTGCTTTTGAGAGAGAGAAAGAGTGTGTTTGTGTGCAGAAGCCAGTTTTTGTTTGCATTTCTGAACTCTGAGACTTTACTGAGACTTTACTGGGGATTACTTTGAAATCTGTCCAGGCGGGCAGCTTCACTCTTCCCATTCCTTCTCATCCTGTGCATCTTTAAATAAACAGGCTGTTTTTGTTTTTCTTCTTTGATAACAGGACTATGCACTCTGTGGTTTCCCAGCTCCAAATGAAAAAGAACTGAAGCAGCCAAACTGTCCCACTGTTTAAGGAAGGGCAGAGGAACAGCAGGAGCACATTCCAAGGGTCAAGTAGCTCCATGGTTGATCACTGCTTACAGCTACCTTCTGAAATGTCACACACATATTCCGAGGCTCAGCAGATGAGATGGTAAACTTATTTAGCTGTAAGTGGGAGGACTCACATGCTGGAATTCATAAGATAGATGAATGAATGAATGAAACCTTGGGGTTTCAAATTTCAATGGCGCCCTGTGCAACCACCAAATTTGGTGCCCCTTGCCTCACGCCTTCCGTTCTACATAACAGTTGCGGCGCCCCCAATGCTCTGCTCCCAGTGTGACCAAACCAGTTGTGCTCCCCTGAATCTGCCTCTGTTGCCCATAGAAAACTAGATGTCAAAGGAACCTGTTCTAGTCTAGCCTTCCCTCCAACCTCTAGTTGTCTATGTGCAGGAATTTTTGTTGCTACGTTGAGCTTTTTCGCAGAGGGGAACATTCAACCATAGAAATTCAGGTGGAGTCTGGAATGAAGTTTGCCACCTCATCTGCTATTTGAGACAACTGGGCCCAAAACTGTATCCCAGGTTGATGGAAATATGAAAGAGATAGGACCATATTCATTACAGTGGTACCTCGGGTTACATACTCTTCAGGTTACATACGCTTCAGGTTACAGACTCTGCTAACCCAGAAATATTACCTCGGGTTAAGAAATTTGCTTCAGGATGAGAACAGAAATCGGGCAGTGGTGGCGCAATGGCAGCGGGAGGCCCCATTAGCTAAAGTGGTGCTTCAGGTTAAGAATGTTTTCAGGTTAAGAACGGACCACCGGAACGAATTAAGTATGTAACCAGAGGTACCACTGTATTCATGATAAAATTAGTATTTGATTGATTTGATTTCTTTCCCACTTCAGCCTGTGGGCTCAGAGCTGTTTACAGCAAGGTTGTTTCTTTAATATTTAGTGCAGGTGTGAGTTAACAATACATGTAGAACGTTTATATTTTTTATATAAATTCAGTATTTATTATGCTATATTAATTAACAAATATTCTAAATTAACTCACACCTACACTAAAGATTAATTTACACTGTGACTTTCATTATAAAGTTCTCTTGGAAGACATTTTTACTTGCACTTAGTGGGAAGGTAGGAAATAATAAATGTGCTTTCCTTTTTCTAGCTCACTATGTTCAGTTAAAACAAATTGCATTTCTAAGCAAGCACTGCAGGCAAGGTTGAATTGGAAACAGGGATGGCCAGTGTGATGATGTAGCCTACAGCTCCCATAATCTCTTACCATTGACCACACAGTCTGCGGCTATTGGGAGATGAGGTCCACAACTTCGGGAGAACACTATGGTGCTATCTTTTAATGAAAAGACCCAGTAAGCTTCCTTATACTGAATCAGACCCTTGGTCCATCTAGCTCAGCATTGTCTACATTGATGGCATTGTTTGGAATTAATATTTACACTATTTTGTATACTTATTAAGTCTTGATTACCACTAATTTTATTGCCAATAATTTTAAATTCAACTGTGTGAGTGTAATGGCTCTTCTTGTGTTGTCTTGTGTTATGAGCTTAAAGCTGAAATAAAGTTGATTGATTGATACACTGATGGCAGTGGCTCTCCAGCACTTCAGATTGTGTCCATGACTAGTGCATTCAGAAACATTGGGAGCCATGGAAACTTGCATTTCCCGTGGTCCCAACATCCTTGGACACATGCATGGGTTGATTAGAGCATGGTGCTGTTAGCACCAAGGTTGCAGGCTCAATCCCCATAAGGGACAGCTGCATATTCCTGCCTTGCAGGGGGTTGGACTAGATCAGTGGTGGCTAACCTTGGCACTCCAGATGTTTTGGGACTACAACTCCCATCATCCCTGACCACTGGTCCTGTTAGCTAGGGATGATGGGAGTTGTAGTTCCAAAACATCTGGAGTGTCAAGGTTAGCCATCACTGGACTAGATGATCCTCATGGTCCCTTTCCAACTCTATAAGTCTATGATTCTAGATGAGCTTTAGCCTTTTTCTTTTGCCAGGAATGGGGCCTTCCCTGCTTTCTCAGTGGCAGTGTAGTGTGTCCAAAAAACCATCCATAGCAAGTCTTTGGTATCAAGGTCTGACACACAGAAATGTCTTCGCTAAGCACCAAGGCTTGAAGACACATCAGGCTGAGTCTGGATACAAGTGGCAGTCTGCGCCAAACTGGGTTTGAAATCCTGGACAGGAATTGCAGGGAAGCTGTCCAGTGCTTCCCATGTAACTCCCAATAATACAGTTGAAGGGGAGGGAACTGTCCAAGTTCCAGCTGCAGAAGCAATTTGCATAAACCCTCCATGCGATTTCCTTTTCTAACATGACATCAGAACTGTGGAAACGTATTTCCTCTCCTGTCACTTTTTGGGGGGGGAACATCTGAAGTTACAATAAGGCTACGTATGTGTTCCTAGTAGAGCTCCAGTCCTGATTATTATTGCACATGGATGGGCTTTTTGATATAAACTTCAGGACGAATAAAACCTGGCATTCTTTGATGAAACACGATATTTCCATTGTGACCTCATGCTTTCTTTACCAGAGAGAAAAGCACATTTATATGACACAACCTGATCAACATGCAGTCCCAGTGGAAAGGACTGGTTTCTTCATTAGATGCTCATTTTGGGAGCACCACTTCACAACTTCAAAAGGAAGAAACTGAACTGTAGGGAATATGCCAAGTGGAAAAAGTATCCTCTCTTGCTTTGAAAGTGCATTATTTTCTGGGTATTGCAAGATGGAAAATATTCTGAGCTCCCGATTCAACTTTGCTTTTGCAAAGGTTTTTTATAAGAAACATGCTTAAGACAGAAGACAATCTAATATATGTTTTTTAAAAGGGTTGTGGATTTACTAAACAATTCAAAATGGGTTTTATATACTAGTCTATGTGTGATAGGATCATAGCTGTCAACCCTCCCTTTTTTTGGTGGGAAACTCCATATTTCAATGCCGTTTCCCGCTGCTATCCCGGATTGTTGATATCCCTTAAATTCCCCGGATTTCAAAGGAAGCAGCTCCTCTCCCTGCCAGCCAGCCAGCCAGCCAGGGAGGCTCCTCAGCTGCATTGCTCGGCTGCCAATAAGGAGTCTGAGACCGACTGGGGGCGGAGCTTGCATTCCTTGTGCAGCCAGACCCTCACGCCCAACCAGACAGACAGCCTGCCTACGCGCTCACTCTTTCGCTCACCCATTCGCGTGCAGCCTCTGGAGCGCAGGGTGGCGAGGCTACTTGGTGCCATTGCACCGCCCTCGCGGCATCCCTTATTTTCAAATCCGAAAGTTTGGAAAAAATCCCTTATTTTCAAATCCAAAAGTTGACAGCTATGGATAGGATTGACATATATAAAAAGAGGACAGCTTGAGCCACTGCTAGTCTGAGCAAGGGAAGAGGCGTGGCGCAGACAATAAACCCAATACATTTCCTTTAAAATGTAAAAATCCACCCGGATGAGTATGTTGGCCCCCCAAAACATGACATGTCAGGGTTTTACCTGACGTATGGCAACTCTAACATGTGACAGCATGTGAGGGAAGGGAGAGTTGTCTTGCAGCATGCAATTAGTGTATTGGGGGGGGGGTTATGTCTGAACATCCACACAGAGTGCTTGCTCCTTAAGTATTACATTATGGTTATGGTGGAGAGAAAGCACAAGACAAACACAAGCTTAATTCGAGGGTGATAATAAGGCTGCCTGTACAGACCCACCTGGACACTAAGATCAAGATCAGAGGTCCTCTTGGCTGTGTCACAATCTGCAGATATCCCTCTAGGGACAACTAGGAAAAGGGTCTTTTCTGTGATGCCACCCATACTCTGGAATGACCTCCCCACCACCCCCAGAAATAGGACATGAACTGACTTGGCTACAATTTCAGTGCATGCTTAAAAGCTGTCTTGTTCACCGTGGCCTTTGCTGGATGTTGATCCTGTAGAATTTTAAGTAATTTTCCTGATTGCTTCATTCCACTTGAGTTTAATTTCATTTGCATATTTTGCATTGCACTTTACTGTACAGCACTGTGCAATCCCCATGTAACAGGCAGTATTCAAACATATTAACAAATAAATGATCAAACATGTTCTAAGTTAATTGCTGCATGCTTCTGTTTTCCACCATTTTCTATGGTGGGGGAATGGTCACATATTAGGGATACTTGAGGTAGCCAATCTTTGCAAATTCCAGTGCGGACTGACCTGATCTAAACAACTCAGAGTAATTTGGAGATTGCAGTGTTGCTATCCACCAGATCTCACACTTCTATGAGTGTTATGGCATAGTTTTTGGCTCAAAAAGTATCAAAATCCATGCAGAAATGCATATTTTGATAGAAAATACATTTTTTGCATACATATTGGAATGCAGTTTTGAAATAATAATGATGATGATGATGATGATGATGATGATGATGACAGATTAATATGGAAATGGGCCAGGAGAGAATTATGAGTTACACGGACTTCAAAAAGACTGAACCACCCATCACCCTAGGTGGAGAACCAGCTGCTATTTCTGTCTATGGCAGACTTTTCCAAGCTGGTGCCCTTCACATGGTTGGACTACAACTCCTATCAGCCCCTGCCAGCATCAGGAATGAACAGCAATGATGGGAGTTGTAGTCCAAAACATCTGGCTAGCACCAGCTTGGGGAATGTAAGGATACAGAATGAGTAACAGCAAAGGGCAACATCTGCCTATGGTATATCCCTGTCACTCTAATTACATACCAGCAATTTTACAGACTTCTTCTAATGTTCTGGTTTGCCTCTTGTAATATCTTCTGTACTGACCATATTTGGGGGGGAAAGTTGCAAATAGCAGATGCTACTGAATTTTGGAAATGTTTGGAATTAGCAGTGGATTTGGGTTCTGACTGAATCATGACTGAGCTGCCCCATTACACATATTTATGAATAAAGTCACCAAGCATGCAAAGTCCTAGATAACAGAGAAGACAGAAGACAGACTATTGTAAGACCAAACGAAAATTAGATCAAAACTGATGGGATTCACCTACAGTGGTACCTCTGGTTGCGGACACGATCCATTCTGGGGTGCCGTTTGCACCCCGAAAAGTCCGCAACCAGAGCGGTGCTTTTGCACATGCGCACAGAATGCTTCTGCGCATGCGCGAACCAAGCAAAATGCTTATGCGCTTGTGCATGGGGCGAACCCTGGAAGTAAACACTTCTGGGTTTGCCACGTTCTTAACATGAAAAAATGCAACCTGAAGCGGCCGTAACCCGAGGTAGGACTGTATTCGTATTTGCCACAGACTTTAGGCAAGTTTCTGAAAGAGGGGCCCTTTCAGCCGATTGCCTCCATGCTATTCCAGGTGGCACAACTCTGAGGCAAAATCCTTATCACGTTAAATAATTTGAGGTAAAGCTGCACTGAAGAGGTCAGTTCTCAAGGACTGTACCAAAATCAATGGTTACTGGAATATTTATGAGTTTCATTACTCTAATTGCCCCCGGGAAACACACTAAAATGCTTTCCTAACTAGAAAGTTTATTATCTCTACAGATTTCAGCCCTGCAGGTACAGCTAAATCCTGCATGCCAGACATGAAAACGGTGCCTCATACAATCTGTGTCTCAAAGGAAGCATAGATTTAGCAAGTCAGCAAGTCTTTGGAGGGAAAAAAAGGGGGAGGGCAAATTAGCATCGTAAAAAATAAAATAAAATGATGCACAGAGTTCCTCAAGAGAGTATGGCTAGGCTTTGCTTGGATCTTCTCTTCTAAAAAGTATTTCATTTAAAAGCATCTCTTTTATTTCTTTTGCATAATCCTTGCAGTTGGGGCCCGGCCAAAACAAATGCTTCAGAGCTCCCATTTGGGAGCAATTTCTCCATCTCCAGTCAGGCTGTGAGATTTATGAGGCAGTGGGATACCGTTCCAAGCAAAGAACTGAAGGGCCTTTGCTAGGAGGCCTTTTCGAAGCAGACTGGACTGCTCACGAGAATATATTCTACAGGGAACAATCCAACTCTGAGTAGGCCAGGAGGGTACATGACTAAATAGGTCTCTCCCCGCCCCCCGCCCCATATCTCCAGCTTCTGAAATGTGATTTGTCTGGACACAGTTCAGCGCATTTGAGTTTACAGTGCAGAGGGAATATTTACAAAAGTCAATGTTGAGATTTCCCCCTAAAAAGGCTTCTAAGGGAGAGAGAGGCTCCCAGTCATTCAAAAGACTATTATTATTATTATTATTATTATTATTATTATTATTATTATGAGGAGGGGGAGCAGGACTCATTTTAACCTGGAAAAGTATGGTGTGCTGCACTGCTGGCGTACTATAAATCGGGTTTAGGGTTGCCAGGTGTCCACTATTTGAGTGGACAGTCCGCTTTTTTCACATTATGTTCACAATTTTTTTTCACAAAATAGTGGACATTTTTTTTATTCAAAAGCTTTATGATGAAATGGTACGTAATCTAAAGCTGTACAGTCTAAGAGAATAAGGATAGGAGAATCGCGTTTTGTCTTTTTCTTCATAAGTAAGAATGAGACAAAGATCGAATATCCATTGAACTCGATTCTCCGAAAAAATTATTAATCATACTCAATTGTTCCACAAGACATTTAAAAAATGGGGGGGGGGGGGAGGCGCCTCTTGCAGGAGTTCTGCCCCGCCTGTTCCTGACTCGCGGGGAGAACAAAAGGGAGAGGCGCGAAAGAACAAGACGCCTCTTCCTGTTCCTGACGCGCAGGAGCAGCAGCAAACCAGTAGAGGCGCGGGGGGGGGGGAGGCGGGCTTGGAGGAGACTTGCCCGACGACCTGAGGGAGCGAGATCCTTGCCCCAAGGATTGCCTCCCTAATACAGGAACAGTAAGAAGGAACCCCTGTTGGGAACTTGGGTAGCAAAGTAAAATGTAATTTAATATTTTACATACAGTATTATTATAATATATTTGATGTTTTGAATTTTAAGTAAAGTTTTGAAGTGATTATTTTAATACGTGTTAAAATGTTTGTAAGAAAATATATAATTTAATTTAATTTAACCCCCCCCACTTGTCCGCTATTTTTTGGAAGCAGACCTGGCAACCCTAATCGGGTTCTTCCTCACAGAGGGCACGTGTTGCGGTGCGACCTGGCAACCAGACCCAGTGTTGTGGGTGGGAACGTTTGGATAGCCACAACCCCCTATTGGTAGGTCCCTTGATGCTGGGAGCAATCTGGCCAATGGGATGCAAGGAAAGGGCATCGAGGGACCTATTTAAGCCCTTGCAGGCACCCACGAGCTTCCTCTGCATTGGAACACCCGCCCACCTCTTCCTATATTTAGGGCTTGCGCTTGGCCTTACTATGTCGTCGTATGTTGTCTGCTCTTGAGGCAGGGGCACGGCAGGAATTTTCCCCACTTGGCTGATTGGCTGGTGCCACTTGGGTTTCACCTGCCACGTAGCAAATCGTCACAACTTGTAAGGTTGCGGATAGACTCTGGTTCAGGTGATAGGGGTGGCAGAAGGGTCTGGCCACTCCTATGCAAAGGGTATTCTGGTAAAGGAATCCAGGGACTCAATGGTTTGGCAAACCCCAAAAGGGGTTGTGCCCTCGCCCAAGTCCGGGGGGACATCAGGGTGGCTGATTGGTGTTCTTGCCATCAGCTGTCCCTGGTGTTCATCCTTGGCTGTCCTACGTTAGAGCTCTGGGACAGCGCTGCCTGCAAGGATGCAGGGAGCTAGTCGAACCAGAGCCTATGCAACCACTCCCTTGATTGTAATCAATAAAGTTGTGGCCTAAATTTCTGCCCAAAACCAAACCAAATATCTGATTCATGTGTGGATTTATTTCTAGGGGATGGTTAAAAGGTCTAAACACACAAATGAGATAAGGAGGGCAAGACGGCGCATTCCTCATTCTGTGCACCAAATCTTACTTCAGCACAGGTGATGAAGCAGAGTTCTCCACTACACCCTAGAGCAGCAAGCTGGCTTGGGGGCTGCAGGGCAGATCACATGGCACAAAATTTCTTGCCACTTTTTGCCCCTCAGAATTTGCCACCTGAGGCAGATACCTCAGTCTGTCTCATGGAAAGGCCGGTCCTACTACTAATCTGTTGACCAATATGATAGCTAAAAAAAATGTCTGGTAGTTGCACACCCCTCTTGCATCCTGCCCTTACTGAGGTCTGAAGGCACAGTCAGACCCTCTAAGTGTCCGGATTTTCCAGGGGGCAGTCCTGCAATTACAGAAGGCATCCCGGTTTCTGGTTTGATCCCAGAATGTCCTGGTTTTCCTTTCTCCTCCCTCCCCTCCTCGTCTCAGAGAACAATTAAAAATGGTGGGTGTGTATGTCCAACAACGGAGTCCTGTTTATACTGAAAATAAAATTCCTGCACCAAATGAAGGAAATGGTGACACTGGTATACAAAGCGCTTCCTATAATTTGGCAGAAAAAGGTAAGCAATCCACTTTAAATTATTTCACTACAATGTGTCAGCAGCCAGCCATTTTTTAAGGAAACATGAGGTGTGTTTAGTCCAGTGATGGCTAACCTTGACACTCCAGATGTTTTGGAACTACAACTCCCATCATCCCTAGCTAACAGGACCAGTGGTCAGGGATGATGGGAGTTGTAGTTCCAAAACATCTGGAGTGTCAAGGTTAGCCATCACTGGTTTAGTCTTTTATTTTAAAGGGAGCCTTACACTGTCTACTCAGAAGTAAGTCCCACTGTATTCAATATAAAATAAAATAAATAAAATAAAATAAAAACCTGAATTCCTTGTCAAACCAGAATTTCTCTGGTTTATGCAGTGATGTTTGAAATGTACATAGATCTGCGCCAGATTTTTGGCAGCTTAATGAGGCATAAACTTAATTCTCAGTGTGACAGCCTGTCATTAGCAAGAATTTTTCTATACTCACTTTTTTCTTGTTTATTAATAGTCAAATAATAATTTTATCAATTAATATCACTCAATACTTCCTCAATTAGTATTACACAAAGCCTTCAGATCGTGTCAATCAGATTCACACATCACATGGATGTACAGAAGCACAAGTGGCTATGCTTATAATTTTCATGCATCAGCTGTAAGGTGTAAAGCGGAGAGACATCAATCTAGCGAGTTTTATAAGCCTCAGGTGATTCTAGAGCTTATTAATGTTCCCGCAAGGGGAACATCAATCCCACTCTGTGCATTAATGCGGAAGTAAATATTTGGCTTGTGGGCTCTAGGACTCTTAGTATATTAGCCCCTTAGTATACCATCTCAGTTAACCACTATAATGGTTCGTGTGGAGAATGGTCATAGTTTAGTGGTAGTGCCTATTCTTTGCTTGTAGAAGATCCCAGCTGCAATCCTGACAACTCTAGTTCAGACTTGGGAAAACCCCTCTCTGAAAGCTCCAGAAGATGGCTAACAGAACTAAGCTACATGGACCAACAGTCTGACTTTCTATGAGATAGCAGTCAATGTTCCTTGATGTCACTCTTTATTACATGAAGTGCAGTCCTCTTTCTCATTTCCTCCCTCATCCTTCATCTGTAAAGACCCTTCTCCATCACCAACATCTTCCTTGCCTTTCACCTTCTTTCCACACTATGAGGACCTCATGGTCTTCTAAGGGTATAGCACTCGCACACTGACCAAGCAAAGGGATAGCCAAGGCCAACTCCTTCAGATGTGGTGGTATTCACAAGGGCTTTTTTCCCTTTTAATGAAGATTGCCCCAATGAAAGCCTCAGCCAATGGGTTTTCCAGTGCATTCTCAGTCACTACCATAGTCACCGTATAGAAAGCCATCACTCGGACACTAGGTAAAGGTAAAGGGACCCCTGACCATTAGGTCCAGTCGTGTCCGACTCTGGGGTTGCGGCGCTCATCTCGCTTTATTGGCCGAGGGAGCCGGCGTACAGCTTCCGGGTCATGTGGCCAGCATGACTAAGCTGCTTCTGGCAAACCAGAGCAGTGCACGGAAACGCCGTTTACCTTCCCGCCAGAGCGGTTCCTATTTATCTACTTGCACTTTGACGTGTTTTCAAACTGCTAGGTGGGCATGAGCTGGGACCAAGCAACGGGAGCTCACCCCATCGCAGGGATTCGAACTGCCGACCTTCTGATCAGCAAGCCCTAGGCTCTGTGGTTTAACCCACAGCGCCACCTGGGTCCCTTCACTCGGACACAGACTGTACCAATTGCTGCATGTGCACAGCTCAGTATACTCAGCTGGTGAGTGCCAACAAGACTGGAGTCAAAACAAGGCTACTAATAAACAAGACAGAGACACCTGCATGCCTAGGGGAAGTTCAAGGTTTGCAAGAATAAGAGAGAGAGAGAGAGAGAGAGAGAGAGAGAGAGAGAGAGAGAGAGAGAGAGAATCATAACCCAAAACAATCTAAAGAAGAATGAGCATGCCCACCAGCCACAGAATGCTGGGTTGGGTGAAAACTTCAGACAGAGGATGGAATAGACAGAAGCTTTCACACCACAACATTGCACTACAGATGCTAATTGTCTTTTACTAAAGTATTTACTATGTTTGTGGTATGGGTTTGTTTGTTTGTTTGTTTGTTTTGCAATTCTCCAAGCACAGGGCCACGTCTGGGGAAGGTCAGAATTGCACATTCGAGCTGCAAAATCTGACCCCTGTGGTTGTGTACAAGACCAGAGCAAGCAAGAGCACTGAAGGCTGAAACATTGCTGCATGAGTAGGTGCAGCAGCCCACAGTTCAAAGTGGGATGTTTCCATGCCTGCCAAGCAGTGGCGGTAGCAATGTGTCTGTCTGAAGAAGTGAGAAAATGCTAAGGGACATTTGGGGGAAGTCAAAATGCCTTGAATGAGGCATTCACTGCTCCGCGGCAAAATCCAAAAGCAGAGCACTGCTCTCTTGCTTGGCTGAGAGATGCATTCTACAAGAAAGCTGGTATATACAAGGCTGCATATATAGGGGGGCGGGAATCCTATTCTTGCTGGTGACTGCTGGGCCCTCCTATATATTCACAACACATGAAACTCAAGTTCTGTTATGATTTAGGGGAAAGCAAGCCTCTCATTCCTCATGTGGCAGGTAGATATTAAAGAGGGCATGCCTTTGAGATATGGAACTACAATTACATGAATATTCTGTCTGTTGGATACTCCTCCCCCATCTGCAAAAGGCAGTACAAATTATGCATGGCACAAAGTCTGTGCAAATTTTACGGAAGTGCAGCATAGAGAGGCTTAGTTATGCTGGCCACATGACCCATTTAGAAGTTACTTAAAGAAATATTGTAATATTTGAATTTAGTAATGTTTCAGAAGACCAAAAGAGGCTCAGATTAGAAATAGATGTTTAGTAGATAGGATAAGTTTAAGTATTTAGAAATTAGGATTTAGAGAGTATGTGGAATAAGTTTATTAATAAAGATTATGAGAATGTGAAGATAAAAATTGAGAAATAAAAAGGAGTAAATAGGTAAATAGAAGTAAGAAATTAGACAACTGCTAAAGAAGTAAAGCACGGAACTTTAGATAGGGAGGTTCAGAGGAAGTCAATTTGCAGGTGAATTTAATTGGATAGAATTTAGGTTCAGATATATTTCTCTTTTTTTCTTTTTATGTATGTGTTTTATGTTTTTCAGGTGTTTATGTTTATAGAATTTGTGATTGATATAAAAACTATGAAAAAACAATAAAAAAATTTGATAAATCACATGACCGGCTGTACACCGGCTCCCTTGGCCAATAAAGCGAGATGAGCGCTGCAACCCCAGAGTCGTCCGCGCCTGGACCTAATGGTCAGGGGTCCCTTTAATGGTCAGGGGTTACCTTTAGCATAGAGCCCAATCTACGTAAAGTATACTGGCCCCAGAAAATCCTGTTGGCAGGCCTGTTGGCAACTGTTGGCACTAGTCCTGATACAGGTCTAATCGCTGTCCCAGCTACAGGATGGCATGGCTATCTGCCTGCAACCCCCACCCCCACCCCACCCTTCTACTCCAGCATGGCAGGGCTGCGAATGCAGTGATGGACCGATCGTTTCTTAAAGCCCTGCGAGGCTGGAGAGGAGGAAAGCATTTGGACTCTTTGTTAGCCCTTCCAAGCCACCACAAATTTCTGTCCAAGCAATCTGTGGCCATTTGTGCAACTGAAGTAATAGAGGATCCACTGCCTGGCAAGCTCTTGCTCCCAGTTCTTCAAAATGCACCGTGGAAATTACGGAGGTTTCATGGACACCGTGCTCCCTTCCAGCCTCGCTGCATTCAGAGGGGCAGAACACAGCTACAACCAACAGCAGTGCAGCAAGAGAATAGAGGTCCCGTTGCCATAGCGCCAATGGCTGCTTATGTGTTAGAGGTGGACTGAGGTCAGATCCAAGCATAAAGGCAGTAATTGTGACAGCCCCATCCTATCTTATTCTGAGGTCAAGTATGCATGCTCCCAGCCACCCACTGCCTCATGTTGCTCACTGGAAAGGATCCAAGCTCTCTTCCCTCTCAACAGCAATGGCTAATACCTACCCATCCCAGCACCTCACAGGCCACTTCTAATTCCTGCTTAATAAATTGTGTTGAAATTCATACTGGGAAAATGTGAAGGATCAGTTTTGAGTCTCAAGAGACAAATAATCATAATAATCTAGGGCCAGGCACCTGGAAAACACAAGGACTTCACCTTCTAAACAAGAGTTTAGTACCTTGGAAGTCGAACAGAATTCGTTCCGGAAGTCCTTTCGACTTCCAAAGCATTCAAAAACTAAAGGGTGGCTTCTGATTGGCTGCAGGAAGCTCCTGCAGTCAACTGGAAGCCCCGGAAGCCCCGTAGGACGTTCGGCTTCCAAAAGAACGTTAGAAAAGTGGAACGGTCACTTCTGGGTTTCAATCGTTCGGGAGCCAAAACGTTTGAGAACTAGGCTGTTCAAAAACCAAGGTACGACTGTACTGTACAGTCATGGAAGCCACTGTCAGAATGCAAAAGCTTTCAGAAAGTTGGTGGTCCTGGGCATAGTTGAATGAACATTCTTGTAAAAACCTTCTGCTAGGACTCACCAGTCTGGCCTTCATGGTGTGGGTAACATCGCGCAAAGCGTGTCGCATGCATGATGTCACACACGTGCGACACACGACACACACACACAAACAATCTTGGTGGCAACCCAGCACCTCTGTCTAGGGCATGAGGATAGTGAATGTACACCTACTTTAGTTAATTAAAAAGAAAGGTATTACTTTAGATTAAATGTCTTTAGTGATATAGGCGAACAGAACCATACCCTTTAATGGAAATAGTGATGTATCACTGTTCTTTTAGACACAATCTATAGAAAGAAACGTTAAAACATGTGTCTGAGCATTTGAGACAGATGGCTAAGGACATGTATTAGTAAGGAAGGCATTATCTTTCACTGTAAACAAACTCTCCGATAGCATGAACCCAGCATACCAGTTAAATGCGCAATAAATCTATTAGAACATGACTCATTACTCACCTCATCAACCTGAGGTTCCTGAGCTTGAGGAGCATTGGGCACAGGGGAACCACAGTCTGGGCTATAATGTTCACAATAGTCATAGGCTGCTCTGGGATCGCCGACAATCAACAGCTGCTGGATATCACCCTGCCGGGAAACATAAGAAGATTATAAATTAGCAACTCTTGCAGGTCACAGGGAGTAATGAAAAGGAATCCTTCTTCTCTGCAAAACAAGCCTGGTTAAGTAAGATGCATCGAACAGAGGTTTAATTATTCTGCAGAGCCCATTAATTTATCGGAGTAATTTATATTTGTCTATTATGGCTTCAACATGACTTTTTAATGGGTTTCGTTGTGTACAAATAGGTGTTTTATTGGGAGGTGAAATCATTTTGTGGCAAGAGCCAAATGTTTAAGCCTTTATGTACAAAGTGGTTGTACGCAGGCTGCTGCTGTCTTCTTGTGATTTGATAAATGGTAACAATCCCGCTCATATATTATCAGACAACTGGGATGAGAGACGAGGCATTTTTGATGGCTGACTCTTTGGGCATGTAGAGAGCTTCAAGTTTAAGCAATTACATTTTTTATGTATTCAAACTGGATTTTAAATAAACTGTAACAGCATGTTTAATATCTGACGGCATGACTCCACCAAAGTCAGGCACATCCAACAGCACAATCCTATATATGCCTACTCAGAAGTAAGGCCTACTAAGTTCAGTGGGGCTCCCTCCAAGATAAGTGGTTAAACGAGGAATGCCTAAATCCCACTAACTTCAAGGAGAAATAGTTAAGCATATCCACCTGAAAGAAAGAGTTAACCCCAAACAATTTTGATTAGAACAATTAAGCACGTGCTTCTGTTCTTCCTGTTCAAATCTGTTGGGTTTACTTGGGTTGAAACATATTCTTATTTTGGAGAAACAGCAAATACAGTGGTACCTCAGGCTACAGACGCTTCAGATTACAGACGCTTCAGGTTAACCCAGAAACAGTACCTCGGGTTAAGAACTTTACCTCAGGATGAGAACAGAAATCGCGCAGCGGCAGTGGGAGGCCCCATTAGCTAAAGTGGTACCTCAGGTTAAGAACAGTTTCAGGTTAAGAACGGACCTCTGGAATGAATTAAGTTCTTAACCTGAGGTACCACTGTAACAAGTCACAATATAATACACACACAAAATGAAATTAGAAAGTGAAAAGAATTGAAAAGAAATGGCTAAATATTACAGTTTTCCAGGCAAGGAAAATGAGTACAGGCAACGACTGTTTTGTGCAGGGGTTGCGTTCCTGACCCATGTGTGCATCGGCAGAGCACATACAGGCCCGATTTGCCCTGCTCCACCCGTGCCCTGTTCCTTCCCCTTTTCTGGTCCAGTATGTTGAATTGAAATATTTTGAACTGAAAGCATACAAAAACCTCCTAATCCTGTTGAAAAGAAGCAAATGCTTCCAACCCCTCATTTCCAGGGTTTTTGACTCTATACACAGCAGCAACAAATTCATTTAGGGTGTGCTCGCAAGTTTGTTTGTTTTGGTTCATTTCAAAGAAGGAAGGGGGCAGGATGACAAGACAGACAAATAAGGACAAGGAAAAGGCAAAGAGGCAAAAAGCTAACAAAACAAAAAAGCCATAATAAGAGAAGTCAGTAAGTCAAAACAGGAGAATTTTGCTGCAGAGAAAAAGACCTGTGCCAAACTGATTAGGGGCAGAGTAGATCTGGAGGGCTACGGGCAGGATGAGTCCTCCTCCTCCTTGTTTGTGCACCCCAAACGTAGCCCCTGATCCCTATATATAAAGTTCCTATATAATAAAGTTCCTATATAATAAAGTTGCTGTGTCCCTGCGTCCAGTCCGTGTGTCACAGAATTGTGCTACTGCGCATGTCCGTGTCCCACACGGACGCAGGGATTGGAGCGGGCGGAGAGGGGGGCGTGTCCGCGAGGCAGCGGCGGCGCACGCGCGTTGTCAGTTGCGCCAGCGCCGCTGCCTCGCACGGACGCAGAGGGCCGCCCCATCCTCGCCGCCGCTACCGCCGCCGCTGCAGCCGCCCCCAGGGAAAATGAAGAAGGGGGAGGGAGCCCCTCTCCACCCCCCAGCGGCCACTGTTCTGCCTCCTCCTCCTCTAGCGCCCGTTATTGAACGGGCTAACTTCAACTAATATATATATATATATATATATATATATATATATATATATATATATCAGATGGCAACAAAGCCATGAGAAAGAGACAGATGCAGGCAGAAGAAAAAGGCTGGAATGGATCTGCAAATTTTGCCTGTGGAGAAGGGAATCTCCTACTCCCTTGCTACCATAACTGGAGAGAATCACCCCATTGCCACTTCCAGAGCCAGGCAGAAGTTGCAGATCTATTTCATATCCACTCCAGCATTTTTCTTCTGTCTCTCTCTCTCTCCCTCCCTCTCCCCCCCCTCTCTCTCCCCCCAGCCTCTGATTGGTTCCCTTCATCCCCGATTTTTTTTGGAAACATTAGGATGTGCCTGGGCACACCTATGATGCCCAGTGTAGACTTGTACACCATGTACAATCCCACTCTCCCCACCCACCTTACCATCAATTCCATGTCTTGTTCACTGGTGTGCATTAATCCGTAGTGAGTCAGCCACCCCATTAGTGTGCCAGAACCTGTGATGCTAGCAATAGCTGCCAATATGCCACATGCAAAGCCCTCTTCACATTAACCTTTCTCTGTGTGGTCATGTAGCCATCATGTGAAGGAATTTAGACATGCACACCTGCCCTCTGAGGTCTCAAGATTGGATGACTCTTGGGTCCCTTCCAATTCTACGATGAATCAAAATTAAATCATAAAGCAAGGCAGGGACTGCATCACTGTCAACAACTGGCTTCAATGCATTAAATTCAGTGTTGGACTGTGGCCACAACAGCAACCAACCACCTATCACAAGTTAGGCTAGAGAGAAAGAGAATAATTTCTAAGAGAGCTGGAAGTACCGGTAGTTTTGCTTGCAATGGTGTGCAGAAGTCCAACATTCTGAATCGAAATGTGGCTGAAAGGGAGCGGAGATAGGATGCATGCAGACACCGGAAGGAATAATCCAGTGGTGGCTAACCTTGGCACTCCAGATGTTTTGGGACTACAACTCCCATCATCCCTGACCACTGGTCCTGTTAGCTAGGGATGATGGGAGTT
This sequence comes from Darevskia mixta, assembly GCA_034641385.1. Lineage (NCBI taxonomy): Eukaryota > Metazoa > Chordata > Lepidosauria > Squamata > Lacertidae > Darevskia > Darevskia mixta. The sequence continues at coordinate 2,945,322 of JAWWNH010000149.1, forward strand.
GTAGTTCCAAAACATCTGGAGTGCCAAGGTTAGCCACCACTGGAATAATCCCTCTTTCAACCTGCTTTCAACACCCTTTTAAAAAGTTGTGATAATGACTGACGCTTCCTCTGCATGTTGCGGGAATATTAATGAAATTTTTACTTGCATATTAAAAACAGACTTAGCTTCGCTACAACACCAGAAAAGCAATGAAGAAATCAACCCCTGGGCTATTATTATGATTTGTCCTGTATTTAATCCTCTTGTTAATCGAGCGCATAGAAGACTAATGCTTTAATCTTATTTTACTTACACTGGTGCAATTGACTCACAGTTATTCCTATTACCCTTTCCCCCATTCGGATGTTTTATAATCTAATAATCATCCAGAAGCAACAGACAGTACTTTACAGTCACGCTTAAGATTCCTTGACTTTAATTATGTTTGCTTATGAATACTGCTTCGGCTGTTCCAAAGTGATGACTTTTAACATGATCATTCTCCCCCACCCCCCACCCCTTCCTTCACATTCACATACAGCTTCAGAAATATACATGAACTGAACTGGAAAAGCTACAAGTCTCTGCTTGAACATTTTCTCTCTTTTGAAAGGAGGAGGAGGAGGTGAGGAAGGGGGTTGGAAGCTGCGGTTCCTGCCCTCTCTTTTTCGGGCTGCTTGAATTTTTATTCATTGGGAACTAATCTGAAATTCCTAGGGGGCACGATTCAGGGCACATCGCTCTGCTAGCATTTAAGCTGGCATGTCAAGTGCGTGCAACCCTATGTGCAGGTTCACACAAGCGTTCTCATCCCTCAGTAATAATAATAATAATAATAATAATAATAATAATAATAATAATAAGTTTTATTTATACCCCGCCCTCCCCAGCCGAAACCAGGCTCAGGGCGGCTAACACCAATAAAAATCACAACAAAATCACAACAAAATATAAGAGAAAACCATTAATTAAGATACAGGTTAAAAAGCCAATTTAAAATACAGCTTCATTTGTCGCCCATAAACAAAACCAAGAGGAGGAAACCATCAGACTGAGTCTGACCCGAAGGCCAGGTGGAACAGCTCTGTCTTGCAGGCCCTGCGGAAAGATGTCAAATCCCGCAGGGCCCTGGTCTCTTGTGACAGAGTGTTCCACCAAGTTGGACAACAGGGAGGTTCGCTCCAAGCCCCTCCTGCGCTGAGAGACTCTTGCTACACCTGGACCAATGTGGGGCCCCTTTCTTGACGAAATGTGTAGCTGGTGTGGGGCAGTGTGACCCACTCACATTCCTCCAGCTCACGGAGGAGTCTGAATGAGTTCCCTTCACGACGCCAAGCGATGGTGCCCACAGCGAAGAGGCAGTCACAAAAATAACACCACCGGCAGAATTGCATACCCTCCAACAGTCTTCAGATGAAAACAGGGGCATGTCTCACTTCCCCTCGCCAACTGGCCCTCCTTGACCCCCCATTATTTTGTCCCCCCCACCCACAGAGCATTTCCTATCAGAAGAAGGGCGAGTGCCGCCACCACGTCACCAAGGTGACGTAGCACACACAGTGCCAGATTTACGTATAAGCTAAACAAGCTATGGCTTAGGGCCCCACTCTCTTGGGGCCCCCAAAAAAGTTAAAGGAAAAACAACAACTGGATGTACATTTCCAAAATATAAGATAGAAAACAAATAAAATAAAACCTACATACAGCAACAGTGTTTTGTGTTCTATAGGCTCCGATGATGTAAGTAATGGGCCCCGCCTGCTAGCCCGCTCCCTAAAATATCACTGGTTTGCTCATTTCTATATATAGGGTGCCTACATTCTGCATGGACTGGTTTGAGGGCAACATGTGCAAATGGCTTTAGATACCTATTAGGTCCATAAATTACCATATAGTATATATTCAACACAAAAAACAGCGACAATTTGTTTCTTGAGAAAGGACAGCTGGACATATAAAGGGCCCCATTACCTTCAGTAGCTTAGGGCCTCAGCAAACCTAAATCCGGCCCTGAGCACACACATTCTCCGCCGGTCCTGAGAGAATGCTTTAATCCCTATTTTATCTTATTCTTTGGTAGATTTACAAAAAAGGAAAACACACACCAATAAATAATTTTTAGAAAGGGCTAAGCTTAGACATGGATGCACGAAGAAGAAGAAGAAGAAGAAGAATTTGGAAGAAGAGTTTGGATTTGATATCTCACTTTATCACTACCCTAAGGAGTCTCAAAACGGCTAACAATCTCCTTTCCCTTCCTCCCCCACAACGAACACTCTGTGAGGTGAGTAGGGCTGAGAGACTTCAAAGAAGTGTGACTAGCCCAGTGATGGCTAACCTTGACACTCCAGATGTTTTGGGACTACAACTCCCATCACCCCTGACCACTGATCCTGTTAGCTAGGGATGATGGGAGTTGTAGTTCCAAAACATCTGGGGTGTCAAGGTTATCCATCACTGGACTAGCCCAAGGTCACCCAGCAGCTGCATGTGGAGGAACAGGGACGCGAACCCGGTTCACCGGATTACAAGTCTACCGCTCTTAAGCACTACACCAATCAAGACTGCTTGCACTCTGCTCCCTTTCATCCTGCCCTGAGAGGCCTTGCCTCTCTGGGCACGATGAAAGGGAGCAGGGCTGGGCTTCAGCAGCCACAACCTCTCCTCCTCCACACCCACTCTCCAGCAGCCACTACACGCTTTCCAAGGGAGCGGTGGCCATGTAGAGACCACGGAGAGGCCAGAAGATGCTCCCTCACAGCTGCTCAGGGCAAGCGCCAGCTTATCCTCCTCCCTGAGCTTAGCAGTGGCAGCACTGGCAGGGGAAATAGGGATCAAATCAGAAGCCAGGAAAGCTTTCATAATTCTGGGATTATCCCTGGAGAATCGGGACACTTGGAGGGTATTGAACTTTCGCATTGTCAGACTCCATACCCTCCAACATTTCTCAGATGAAAACAGGGGCATCCTATTCCATAATAAAAATAATAAGAACTTTTATACCCCACCCATCTGACCAGGTTGCCACTCTGGGTAGCTTCCAACATATATAAAACACAATTAAACATTTTTTTTAAAAAAACTTCCTATGCAGGTCTGGCTTCAGATGGCTCGGGTAACTCCATACCCTCCAACATTTCTCTGATGAAAATAGTAACCCTACCATACCCTCCAACCGTTCTCCGATGAAAATAGGGATGTCCTAAGGCAGTGATGGCTAACCTTGACACTCCAGATGTTTTGGAACTACAACTCCCATCATCCCTAGCTAACAGGATCAGTGGTCAGGGATGATGGGAGTTGTAGTCCCAAAACATCTGGAGTGTCAAGGTTAGCCATCACTGTCCTAAGGAAAAGCGGGATATTCTGGGATCGAATTAGAAACCAGGATGGCATTTGGAAATCAGAGACGTCTCTGGAAAATAGGAACACTTGGAGGGTCTGAGGCTCCTGGTCTATATTCCTCTGCCCCATGCGGACAGCTGCTTTAGACTTTTCAGCGCAACTATGTCCATAATGCTGCACAAACACGGTCTCTTAATCTCTGTGTTAAAGCCTTTGGGTGCGTGAGGCCATATGGACTAGACCTGCTTGCCAGCACCATCCACTATTTGTACGTTCAGTCAACAAGTGTCCACTCCAAGGGTTTCTCTACACGAGGGGGAATCTGCAGGCCGGAATCTGCTCTTGCATGAAGGAGCCCTGCCTGAGTAAATCAGTACAGATGTATTCAGAGCCCCTTCGCATGTTGGCTGCATGGACAGAGGTGGGGGGGCATTATTTTTCATTTTTAAAACCCAAAGCAGTTTATGACAGTGGATTCAATGGTATCAACACAATAAAGCAATTGCGTTAAAACACAGATATACAGATATTCCGTTTCATTGTTCATTTCACTTTTAATTTGTGTATACCGCCTTTCTCTATTACTATAAACAAGGCTGTTTACAAGCTGAAGAAACAACAAAATAGACAGCAAAGATCAAACACGTAATAACAATCTGATCCGATAAAAAAAAAAGTCACAGTAACTTTAAAATAAACAACTTTTATCAAGTAAAGCAATATAATCCATTAGACTAACTATAATAGTAAACAGTAAAATTAAATACCAGCAAATAATAATTAACAGCTATGTCCTTCCCCACTTCATTGAACTGCCTCAAATATAACCCTGCAAACTATTTTTTAAAAAATCCTTTAAAACAACTACTTGGTGAGCCTTGAAATATATGTTAAACTGGAAGTCTAAGTCTCTCTCAATATATATTACCGCTCTCTCTATGTATTCATTATTCTGGAATATTTCTCTTGGAATTTGGGTGTTTCACTTATTTTTCTTACACAGAACAGGGATAGCCAAAGCAGTGGCCTCCAGAAGTTGCTGACCTTCAGATGTTGTCCTATCAGACCCAGGCAGTATCGCCAATGGTTAGAGATGGTGGGAATTGTAATTCAAAACATGTAAAAGGCACTATGTTGGCTATGCCTGTTCTAACCTGATAAAAGGCCGCCTTTCAAAATACGTGGATTCTACATCAAACAGAATTTCCTGGGTGGAACCACTAAACTGTTGAGCCTGGATAGCTCAGTCAGTAGAGCACGAGATTCTTAATCCCAGGGTTGTGGGTTCGAGCCCCACATGGGGTGAAAGATACCTGCATTGCAGGGGGTCGGACTAGATGACCCTCGTGGTCCCTGATTCTATGATTCCTATCAGAGATACCAGCAAGTACTAGCAATTAGTAAATTGATCAGATGGATTGATTGAGAACTATTCAGGTTTACTAGTACAGTGCGCCTATTTAACTAAGCAGCTGCTGCGTTTCTTAAAAATAAATACATCTTTTTTTAAAAAAAAAATGCAAGTAGTTATAAAAATGCTGGGAAATGCTGTGTGAGAGAGAAGGAGAGATGCCTTCTCTTAAGATGATGTCTGCTGTGACTTGAGACATTGCTCACACCCAATCAAGGCCCCAATAATAAATTGGCATGCCTGGTTACGTGCAGGTTGAGTTTTCTAAAAAGCCTTGAGGGACGTTTCAAGTGATTGATCTGTAGTTTAAAATGCCAGATTAGCTATCCTTCCCTGCTTCCTCAAAGCACAAACAAATTCTATTTTTACAGGAGAGAAAACTTTTTTTTTTTCTCTCCTGTAAAAATATTTACAGATTTTATGAACTGACGGGCATTTCTTGCCACTTTTTGCCCCTCCATTTTCTGGAGAGGTCACTGCATGGTTTGCATGAAGAAGCCATTTTCAAAGGATCCCAGTGACTGAAGCATGCAGCTGTTCTGAGGCAGCACCAGGTGTTGAAAATTTGCCTCCCGGGACTGTCCCTAGAAAATAGGGACATTTGGAGGGTCTCTTCTCCCAAGCGCCGCATCCCCTTAGGGCAATGAGTTGGAACCCTTATGCTGGCTGTGGGTGGGGTCAGAGACAAAACGGGCAGGACACCCTTTCAGCGGCAGACAGTGATCTTTAAAATTTCAGTGGCACGCCGTGCAAGGCCAAAATTCGGTGTGTGTCCCTCCTCTCACCTTCCATTCTGCTCAATTCCGTCGTGAAGCTCAATTCAGTGCCCTCTAGTGTCAGCTCTCAGTGTGGCAAAACCAGCCCCACTGCCCAAAATCCACCTCTGACCCCTTTTCTCTCTTTCTGCCACCCCTGCCTCTCCTTCTTTCTGCCACCAACTTTGACCCCCTTTTCTCCTCTGTGCTGCTAAAATACGACTGAGGCTGCCCAGCTCGCTAAAGTCCCACAATGGAAAATGGATGCGCAAAGGAAATATGGGGAAATCTCTATTTTTTTTTTGTATGGAGGATAGATGTATCTGAAGTCTTGCCATTTTCCAGAGAAGCTTAAGGGAAAAGTAATGATGATGGGAAACCTGGCACACTTAGAACATAACTAGAAGTTCCAGGGGGGAAATGGAAAGGTAAGAAATGAGGAAGGAGAACTATTCCGCTCTTTCCCAGCTTCAGAACATTTTTCTTCAGCAGATTTCAATCAAACTGCACAGGGCCGTCTTACCCATTAAGGTTAGTGGTGCCCTGCACCATGGCGCCCGCCCATTAGGGGCGCCCAGCAGCGGGACTCCAGGACCGACCGGGAACAGCTGGCCGTAGGAAGAGCCGCCACCGCCCAGCATGCCCTCAAGTCATGCTGGGCGGCGGCGGCTCTTCCTTTCTTTTTTTTCCCAAAAAAATTATTGGGTTTTACAATTTTAAAAGCACAGAACATATATAGAGGTTAAATTTTCATACTTCCCCCCTCTCACCGTGGGAAGCCAAGATCCACCCCACCCCCCTCTCACAGGGGTAAACATATTCATTGTACATTTAACCTTACTATTCTTTTAACTAACATTGCTTAGGCCTGGCCCCATTCTGTGGGCCAGATTCTATCTTTCTCCATTACATATTTCGGTTGACTTCCTCAAGTCCCCCTCTGTTGAATTCATTTTAAATCCTCTTTCACAGATTGGTACAACTAATTTTATAACATCCTGAAATACATAGATACATTTACTTATTAATCCTAATTTCAAACCTATGCATTCTGATACTTCTTCTCTTTCCCTAAATTCTTTGCGGCGGCTCTTCCTATGGCCAGCCACGCTCTCTTGCTTCCTGCCTGGGAGAGGAGGCAGCGGTAGTGGTGCACAAAGCTATGCAGCGCCCTTCTCCCTCCTGCCCGCCCCGTGGCACTAGCAGAACTGCTGAGGAAGCCTGCGCGGCAAACAAGCCTCAAGCTACCCAGCGCAGGGGGTGGGGCGGGGGCGCTGAGAACATCGCCCCCACCCCTTCTGCACCACGGCGCCAGATATGCTTAAGACGGCCCTGGAACTGCACCAAGTGCAGAAAATAAACTCCAGTACCGAATGTGGATCTGGAAGGAAATTGTGCACTTCCCCCAAACTGAAGGGTAAGACTCCAAACTTTGGGGAATCATTGCTGCTCAATGGATGTTCCAGAATTTGCAAAGTATCAATGAACCCAGAAGATGGAAGCAAAAAAAGCCTTCCTAAAATAATCTCTATAACTCGTTCTGCTGCTTCTAATTTTGCTTCCCCTTCAGTGAAAACTAAGAGAGCAGGAGTGAGGGGGAGAAGTTAAAAAAAAAAAAACCTCCAAAGAAAAAAGTTCTTCTTTGCCTAGGAACAGAACAGCTTCTTGTAGGTAGAGCTCTCTCCCTCTCTCTCCCCTCTGATACTTTTGGATCCCGGCCAGCTTCACTCCATGCTCTTTGTCTTGGGTGAAAAAAGCAAGGACCCTGAAGGACTCTATAGCTCTGCCTGCCTGCTGAGGCCTTGTTCTCGTGCTTGAGATGCTCATATCCGTCAGCATCTGCACGGAGGCAGCTGTTGGGTGTATTCCCAGGGGGAAGAGCCTTTGCGATCACTTTCTGTTTAGTTAGGCAGTTGTATTTGTGAAAGCCTGTTGAGGCTGGGCTGCCTCGATGCTGGAGTTTTGCTGTGCGCTGCACTTAAAGCTGTGGATTTCTGGCAAGGGCTGGCTCTTGCTTGGACCATGTGTTTGCAAGAAGCACACAGGGTCTTGTTACGGTTTGGCACCGCATGTAGAAAATTACTTAAAGCTGCTGCTGTTTCCCTGGCCGCAACTTCCAGACCCTCCCTTCTGCCAGCACTGGGACCGAAGAAATGGGAAACTGTGTTAATAAGTATCCACATTCAGGCAGAACTGCAAGGGTCACATCCTGAGGCTTCAGGACCCGGGAAAGGTGGAAATAATGTTGGTTGTTAGCTGATTGCTCCTATGTTGTCTCTTTTTATTCTTTACAACATTCCTCGTCACCTCTACTTCTGGAGTGGCTCCAAACTTTATCCAGCAATTGGGTTTACTATCGGTGCAAATGGCAGACCAGAGATTTTGTCACTTTCCCCCCAGTACAGGCTTTTAAAAAGGTAAAGGGACCCCTGACCATTAGGTCCAGTCGTGACTGACTCTGGGGTTGCGGCGCTCAAACAACTTCCGGGTCATGTGGCCAGCATGACTAAGCCGCTTCTGGCAAACCAGAGCAGTGCACGGAAACGCTGTTTACCTACCCGCTGCAGCAGTACCTATTTATCTACTTGCACTTTGACGTGCCTTCGAACTGCTACGTGGGCAGGAGCAGGGACCAAGCAACGGGAGCTCAACCTGTCGTGGGGATTCGAACCGCCGACCTTCTGATCGCCCTAGGCTCTGTGGTTTAACCCACAGCACCACCCGCGTCCTGTTCAGCAATAATGCTCTCTTCCCCAGCAATAATGAAGGCCACAAAACGTCCTCAGGGGGGAAAAAACCTTCTATGAGCCAGGAGATGGTACATACAAATGTATCCCTTTGAGGGCGTTTATCTGATTTGTACATTAACAAACTGGAGAGCATGCAGATGAGGGTGACCAGGAAGTGGTCTGGAAAGCAAGACCTAAGAGGAATGGACATTGTTAGCTTGAGGAAGGCAAGATTAAGGAAAGACATTATATTTGTCTCATAGGGTCCCAATTTTACAGGGACAGTCCTGGAATTACGAAAGCCAACCCAGCTTCTCATTTGATCCCAGAATGTCCCTATTTCTCCCACCAGTGCTGCCGCCGCTGAGTTCAGGGAGGAGCCTGTGTTTGTCCCAAGCAGAGGCTGCAGCAAGGAAGCATCTCATGGCCTCTCCATGGCTGCTGCTGCCAGTCTCCTCTCTTGGACAGCTCATAGTGGCTGCTGGAGAGTGAGGAAGGAGGGTGAGAGGCTGTCGCTGCCCAGCCCCTCGTGACACATTGGCTCTGAGGGGCAAGCAGATGGCAGAGCTGCCTGGAGCGGGAGGAAAGGGGGTATGTGTAACACACTTTGGGGGATACTTTGCTCCAGAGGACTGGAATGAATGGGTAAAAATTACAAAGATGCATATTTCTGCTAAGAATTAGGGCTGTGTGCACACCTCAAGCATTTAAAGCACAACTTCCAATCTAAAACAAACATGAAAACATTTTGTTTTTGCCATTCCATGGGTACGGTAAAGGTAAAGGGACCCCTGACCATTAGGTCCAGTCATGACCGATTCTGGGGTTGCGGCAATCATCTCGCTCTATAGGGCGAGGGAGCTTCCAGGTCATGTGGCCAGCATGACTAAGCCGCTTCTGGCGAACCAGAGCAGCGCACGGAAACGCCGTTTACCTTCCCGCTGCAGCGCTACCTATTGATCTACTTGCACTTTGACGTGCTTTCGAACTGCAAGGTTGGCAGGAGCAGGGACCGAGCAACGGGAGCTCACCCCGTCATGGGGATTCGAACCACCGACCTTCTGATCGGCAAGCCCTAGGCTCTGTGGTCTAACCCACAGCGCCACCCACATCCCTTATTCCATGGGTAGCAGTGAACAATCACGCTTAATTAAATAAAGGAACTGATTTTTTCCCCTTCACTTTTTTTAAAGAATGGCTTCAGTGCCTCTAGCCTTTCAAAATGACCGCTCAGGTCAGGAAAATGTAACATTCCTACAGCAGCTATCCCAGACCCACTGATGTGGGCAGAACATTGCAGAATGAACATCCAGTATCATCAATATCCCTTACCATGAGGAAAGCGAGTTGCAGTTCCACATTTAGCTTATAGCCGAAGAGCAATGAGCCACGCATCTGGAAGCAGTTGGAGAACAACACTGGTAGGTTCTGTGTTCATGCTCTGGCTAACTATCAGGAGTCCAAGGTGCTTATTGAAACTATTCTTCTAACAGCAGAATCTCCACTGATTCAAATAAAAAAGGCTGGGCAAGTGCCAAGTGCTTCTAATTAGTTGGTTGACATTAAAACCATAGACTGAAAATAACAGCAGTCTAGACAGCCTGGATATCATTACTATAGAATTTGGAATAACCTGCTGCAGAATTCATCTAATCTTCCTGCAAAATTGCTAGGGGACTGAAGATTTCCAGAAGCTGTTTAATACAACCTATCCCTCTGCCCAAAGTCTGCTGCAGACAATAACTGCAGAAAGACATTTTTTTTACACCAAGCACCTGCCAGGTTTCTCAAATGCTGGGAAAGCAATACGTGATGAAACCAAAACTTTCTCTGCCCGCTATAGAAATCACTGACACCAGGCACTTGATACTTTAACCCCAGAAGCTGGGTTCAAATGAGAAGCAGGTGTTGCAGAGACTGCGGGAAATGGATGTAACTTGTGATCAGACGATGTGGGGAATAAGACCAAAGGGCTCTTCTTCTACCTTTGCCCCCTACTTTCCCCCCACAAACCTACTCTTTCACACTCTCAGCGATCCATGGAAAACCCGAATTGCCATTTGTTCTCATTCAATGTTAAAAATATCCAGGTTTCCTGGAGAAAGTGGAAGGGCAGGGAAACCGCTTAGACGTGGACTGGAAAAGTGTGGACCTGTACCTACAAAGTAGGGTGCAAAAGATAAGTGTGGATGAGGCCTCAATAATAGTAATGTAGAGTTGGAAAGGACCCTGAGGATCATCTAGTCCAACCAATATGCAGCTGTCCCATATGGGGATCGAACCTGCAACCCTGATGCTATCAGCACCATGCTCTAACCAACTGAGCTATCAGAATGAATCCTTGGAGGTTTCTCCGAGTCCAGTCTGTTAAAGTCAGCAAGCTGGAAAGAGGGTCGGAGCCACATTTTGAAGCATGTTTGATTTGTGTTTGAATCCTAGGCTGCGGCTATGGGAAAACCATGACCCTATTAGTCAACTGTGAGCCCCTCCATCATGGGCTCAGGTTGTATATATTTACTGGAAAATCAAAGGTGTCTTTGGGGTCTTCCTAAAAAAAAGCTCAACATGGGACAAGTTAGTTGTTTGCTTCAATTCCTATGAGTTCTTATTTTTTAAAAAATGGGTTGATCCAATACTTCATCCACACCTATTTCCCTCTATGATAGCTTATTGTTGTGGTCAGGTATGATTATACACAGGAATGTAAAGATATAATTAAGAACCCTCTCATTAAAAAAAAAAGAGTGTGACCTCAGAGGAAGTTATGTTTTCTGTTGTTCCAGATTCAGTTAATTATTGCTTCTTTCTAAACTTTTTGACAAAGTACTAGCAATTGCCTCAGGGAGTTTTCTCTTCCCGAGATTCCCAGACAGGCTGTACACTTTATAGTTGGAATCCCCCACCCTGCAATGAAAGGAAACGACTGTTCCAGGTCTTGACCAATGGGAAATTTCCAACTACTCCCATGTACAAATAATTGGACCCAGTGGCATTACTGAAGCGCAAACTAGCAAGAGGTATTTGGTGGGAGTGAACCATATAGGCCACGGATTCCCTAATCAGAACATATCAGCAACAAGATCTCATGAAAAGCACATGGGGGAGTGAATAAATACAGTATTTATTTAGGTGACCCAGAAAGCTTTTTTTTGCTCACAAGTGAAATCCTGACATCACTGAACTGGGCAGCAGGGATTTTGCCTTAGGCAAAAGATGAATGACATTATTTCTTATTAACACCGGGGAAGGGGAGGAAACTCAGTTGCGGAGACTAAACATTAGTCCAACAATTTTCCACTAACTGACCTTCATTAGTTTATTTTTATTTTGCTCTCTACACACAAGTCCAACTATGCTGGATTAGGCCAAAGGTCCATCTATTCCAGTATCAAACAAATCCTAAGATCGAGCCTTCCAGGAAGACCATGGAGAAAGCAGCCCTCCCATATTATTTGTTCCCAGCATCTGGTAACCCAAGGTATATTGCTTCTAAACATAGATGTTCCCTTATTTTGCCCTTAGTTATAGCTATTAATAAAACTGCCCTCCATGGATGCATATTTTTTTTAAATGCATTGTTACAGAGAAGCTTGGCTCAGCTGGAACTTTACACATGCCAGAAGCCTAGGTGCTCATTTTGATAAGCTCTTGAGGTTCTCAAGCTAAATATCATTCCATCAGGGGAAGCCCTAATAGTTCCAGAAGAAGAAGAAATATTCTCCATGGTAAATGCCATGCAGGGGAACTTCCCTGCAATAACCAACAGACATAAAGAATTGTGTAAGTGTAAGCCTAATTAGTCCCTGGAAACTCTACCATATCTACCGGTATTGGATCTTATTTCAGCATTAATTACTCCTAGCAGAGTGACAATACAATACGTATACTCCAGCAAGCACACACACACACCCCAAATTGGATTAAGTCCCTTTACAGCCTTTAGGGAAAGCCTCCACCTTTCCCGGAAACAAACACCTTGGACAACTGGCTGTGAGTTTTGATTGTCCAGAGATGCTTCACACTCGAGTCAATTAACATTTAATGTCCCTTCCACCCAGCCCTGTCCTTAATGGGTTCAGGAAATCTTTTCCATATAACCAAGCACCTCTGAGTCCCCACATTGTTTGGTCTTCTGTCAAGGAGATTGTTCCATTTCATTGTATTTTGCCAGTGGTCTTCCCCACTCATGGTTTAATGGTCTATCCCATTAAGTATTGTATTCACTGAATTGCTCATCCTTTCCAAGCCTGTTCCTGACCTGTGAATGTCTATCAGAGCACACCTTTTCCTTCACCTTAGCTCTGCCTCCATACTTTTCAGCCACGTTTGTTATTTTTCATTTTGGTTAGTCACAGCGGCACAGCCAGCTGATCATGCGCCTGGGGTGGCACGTGTGCCCTGCGCCCAGGAGCGGGGCCAGCCACCCACTGGGCAGGGCAAGCCTGGGCAGGATGCTCCATGGGGCCTCCAAGGAGTCTGCCTGCCTCCTCCCACTCAGCCACCCTACAGCTTGGGGGGAGGCAGCGGGCGGACCATTTGGGCAGCGTGGAGCCTGCGGGCGCCCAAGCCACCGTGTCACTCCCAGAGGAGACGCATGCCTCAGGCGCACTGCAGGCCCTGCGGTGAGTGCCGCCTGCTATTTTGTCACCCCCCTCAGTGGTGACACCCAGGGTGGAATGCCCTCACCGCACCCCCTTCCTCCGCCCCTGGTTAGTCAGGACCCATGTGGGAAGCTCAAGCCAGTTTCATGCCAAAAATGAAAATTTATATTTTTGAACCGTATTTGGAGGGTTCTAACAGAATCAAATGTTGCCTCAGGGTCTTACTATCTAGACTTGCCTACCTTTGATGGCCTTACCACATCCTGACCCTACTGGTTTCCTTTTCATGAGGCAGCAGCAAGTACCTGTCTCTATATACTGAGAAGACCCACCACCCACTTTTTAGAATCTGTCCCATAGCACACAGACCCAGTTGTTATCACGTAAGCATAGTTTGTGGCAGGGCTATTTTTCTAGAACTCCCCTTGTTCTCTTATAATGGCAATGGTGCCGGAGATGAGTTCCGGTGAGTTCCGGCTGAAAAAAGTCCTGGTTTGTGGGGAAACTTGGGAGACAGCTTTCCTTTGCCCTTTCTTCCTCAGGACAGGTAATTATTAGTGTCTCAGTCCTTCTTTCTACGTTTCTTATTTCCCTAATTTCAATACAGTGGTCCCTCGACTTACGAATGTAATCCGTTCCAAATGGACATTCGTAGGTCGGAAAAAATCGTAAGTCGAGTCCCCATAGGAATGCATTGGGAGAAAAATATCCGAAAAATTCGTAAGTCGAAAAAAACCGCATCTAAACTTCGTAAGTTGAGGAAACCACATCTAAAACAGCAACGATTTCCATTCGAAGGTCGAAAAAATTCGTAAGCGCGCGACCACTTTTTTCACTCGTAACTCGAAAAATACGGAAGTCGGGTCATTCGTAAGTTGAGGGACCACTGTATCTCTGAATTCTCATGCAAGTCTAAACGCTAGCCATTTGTATCTCTGCAACCAACATGTTGAAGCATTCATGCTAGACCATAGTTTGTCAGGCTATGTACATACGGTACCTTTAAAACACATTCAAAGCACATTCTTTCCCCTCAAAGAATTCTGGACACTGTAATTTCTTAGTGGCTGCTAGGAGTTGTAACTTGATGAGGCATAAACTATAATGTCCAGAATTCTTTGAGGGGAAAATGTGTTTCAAATGAGCTTCAAATGTATATTGTGTGCACAGGTTAAGTGTTAAGTGTGAACCAGCTCAGTAAAAACCAACAAAGGCCACCCACCCCCTCTGATAAACCCTTCATTTTGTACATCTGTCGAAGACCTGGATTAACTAAGAAGTGACGAGGGAGATTTCTAAAGAGACACAAATGTACAATACACTTATGAACCACAGGATTTCATTTGCTCTTTTATTGCTTAGCCCAACCTTTGAAGTGGGAGGCAGAGTGTTATTTGAGCCATCCAACTATGTAATAAACACATAAGATAATATGCATGTGTTTACTGCCACAAATCTTTGGTGCCTCACGTGCAACATTTCTTCAAAAATGTTAAACAATCAATTATCACACTAGATCAAAGCGGAGGATTTAATGAATCCCATGCCCAGGATTTGCCAAGCTTCAACAGCAGGCTACAACTGAGATGTTATAATGCTAACATATAAATTAAATTATAAACACTCTGGCTACACGCAGCGTTTTGGAGCTGTAAGAAAATGCAAATTATTCCCAGATTTCTAAAAAACCAGACTGAAGGCAGAGCAATTACCAGAAGCTTCTCATTTCGCTCTTTTCTTTACTTTTTTAAAAAAAGCAAGAGGGAAACAGAAATTGATTCTCCCTACACCCCATACCATCTCATCATGCATACTTTGGGAGCTGATATTACTTAGATAGCTTTGAATAAAGAAGGCATTTTTTTTTTCACATTATTTCCTAGTACTCTATACAGTTGGCCCAGTTCGGTTCCAAGGGCACCACGTATACACATAAATAGCATATATCCAAAATTGTGTTACCCTTGGAGCTCAGCTAGCCAGCCTGCCTTCTGTAAAGCAACCAGTAACTAGGCAGGGGAGACAGAGCATCTTTACCAGTCCCAGAGGCAGTGCAAAATTCTCCAGTGCTCTGGGAATGAGGCTGAAAAAAATACCACCCACTTTCACAAAGGAAGAAAATAACTAAGTAATTGGATGAGAGATTTCAGAATTCCACTAGATTAGGCTACAGCTCCCAGCAGCCCCAGCTAGCATGACCAATGCTCGGGGATGATGGGAGTTGTAGTCTGAAATATCTAAAGGGCATGAAGTTGCAGAAAGGTGAACTAAATTTTTCTAATGAGCAAAAGTTCAGATGTGAGAACTACTGAACTGGCTGACCAGTCTTCGGAAACAGTGCGTGAACATTATTTTTGGAGTACAAGAATTCCTACAGTTTGACTCATCTTCTTAATATGACAAATCAGACCACAAATTATACTTAATAGTTCATTTATTGCAATCATGCATTCCCATGATGCATGATTATGCTTGCAAAAGCTTTTCAGAACAAAAAGAAAAAAGAAAAAAAAAGTAGCATTTGGATGGATTTCCTGAATCAGAATGGAAGTTTGCAGCCAAAACTGGGATTTTGGCAATTTACTGAAGAAAGAGAGTTTGGGAATTTAAAGGATTTCTCGTAGCTATTAGGAAACATGGAAACAAGGGACATATTAAGAAACAAGGGATAGTGTAATCAGGAAGAGGAATAATGCAACCTAAACTAAAAACCATTATTTCTACAAGAGGAAGCATTGCTGGGAAAAATATTCTTTCTGCAAATGGTTCTAGTGGGATTTCACTAATATGCTGCTGGAGAGGACATGTTCTCTATTCTTGCAACGGAGTCTTATGTTATTCACACCATCTGTAGTAAATAAAGAGTGACAAATCCTTAAAGTTGGCAAAGTATTAAAGGGTACCACTTTTTACCAACCCTTTAAGCTACAGATAGTTCACTGGGAATATTCAAGAAATTTTTGCATCAAGGCCACAGGCAAGTAAACAATGCTACTCCTTTCTTCTGTGCTTTTGTAACATGGTAATGTCCTTTCTTTGCTATCCTATCATGACGTAGTCAGCATAGCAGGTATCTGAATCATTTTAAATAAAACTTTGGAAACCAAGAAAAGATTGAACCACCACCTTCATATTACTATTACTATTAAAATTATAAATGTTTATATAACACAATTTCTTGAATTTGCTTGTAAAGTGGATAGGAGTGCAGGCATTGGTGGTGCAAAGAAGCCCTGCCCTCAATGTCATGTACCTGCTCATTCCCAAGTCCCTCATGTGTTTCAGACCCTCCAAGTGTCCCTATTTCCCAGGGACAGTCCTGGATTTACAGAAGCCGTCCTTGTTTCTGATTTGATCCCGGAATGTCCTGCTTCTTTCAGGACATCCCTATTTTCACTGGAGACATGTTGGAGGGTATGGAGCTATGCAACTCCTGAGCAAAGGAGATAACTAACTAGGCAACCTTTAGAAGACATCTAAAGGCAGCCCTGTAAATGGGATCTTTAATGTTTAACATTTTATTATGTTTTTATATATGTCGGAAGCCATGTTGGAAGCTGTCCAAAGTGGCTGGGGCAACCCAGTCAGATGGGTGGGGTATAAACAATAAAATTAGTAGTAGTACTAGTATTGAATAGGACATTGGAGAAATGTAAGAGGTCTGCATGAGCATCTAATTGCATTTGCCTAAACATAAGAAGGTCAGCGGTTCGAATCCCCGCAACGGGGTGAGCTCCCGTTGTTTGGTCCCAGCTCCTGCCCACCTAGCAGTTTGAAAGCACGAAGTACAAGAAGGTAAATAGGTTCTGCTCCAGTGGGAAGGTAAACGTTGTTTCCGTGCGCTGCTCTGGTTCGCCAGAAGTGGCTTAGTCATGCTGGCCAATGACCCAGAAGCTGTCTGCTGACAAATGCCGGCTCCCTCGGCCTATACAGCGAGATGAGCACCGCAACCCCAGAGTCGTCCGCGACTGGACCTAACGGTCAGGGGTACCTTTACCTTTACCTTTAATGAGTAGACTCATTCAGGCTGTTAGGGCCCATGATTCACCCCGCTTTGTCAACATGGGAAAGTTGTGGGATGGTGGAAATAAGGACATGGGGTTGGGGCCTGAATGTGTCTGTGTTTCTTAAGGTTTAATTAGACATTCCCCCACTAATGGGTGGTGACAATCCCTGTTCTAATAATGGTGGGTTGGGTGAGTGGGTGTAGATAAGCCTCTTCTCCCTTGGCCTTCTCAAGGCTGTGATCCTATACACAATCATCTGGAAGTCCCACTGAATTCTGTGGCAGACACATTACATAGGATCATGCTGTTTCAACCAGAAGCAGGATGCCTGGTGGGGCAGAGCCTCTATGATAGTTTCCCAGTAGGTGGATCGCTGCTGTTTCCTGGGAGGTAGAGGCAGGTTAGCAGGGAGGTTGTAGAGATGCAAACTCACCAGCAGAGTTAATCCAGCACTCACGTCAATGTGTTTGCACCATGCCAACCTCCCCACCATCTCACCGCTCTCCCTCTATTGGTAAGCAACAGGGACTCATCTCGCTGGGAATTATCATGGCGGCTCTGCTGCCGTCTCCACCCCAACTACTTGTTTCTGGTATTAAGTTCATCAGTATGCGGATGATACCCAGCTCTACCTCTCTTTTAAATCAGAACCAGTGAAGGCGGTGAAGGTTCTGTGTGAGTGTCTGGACGCGGTTGGAGGATGGATGGCCGCTAACAGATTGAGGTTGAATCCTGACAAGAGAGAAGTACTGTTCTTGGGGGGCAGGGGGTGGACTGGTGTGGAGGACTCCCTGGTCCTGAATGGGGTAACTGTGCCCCTGAAGGACCAGGTGCGTAGCCTGGGAGTCATTTTGGACTCACAGCTGTCCATGGAGGCACAGGTTAATTCTGTGTCCAGGGCGGCTGTCTACCAGCTCCATCCGGTATGCAGGCACCCTACAGACTGTCTTGCCAGAGTGGTGCATGCTCTAGTTATCTCCCGTTTGGACTACTGCAATGTGCTCTACGTGGGGCTACCTTTGAAGGTGACTCGGAAACTGCAATTAATCCAGAACGCGGCAGCTAGACTGCTGACTGGGAGTGGCCGCCGAGACCGTATAACACCGGTCCTGAGAGATCTGCATTGGCTCCCAGTACGTTTCCGAGCACAATACAAAGTGTTGGTGCTGACCTTTAAAGCCCTAAACGGCCTCAGTCCCGTATACCTGAAGGAGCGTCTCCACCCCCATCATCCAGCCCAGACACTGATGTCCAGCACCAAGGGTCTTCTGGCGGTTCCCTCGCTGAGAGAAGTGAGGTTACAGGGAACCAGGCAGAGGGCATTCTCGGTAGTGGCGCCTGCATTGTGGAACGCCCTCCCAGCAGATGTCAAGGCAATAAGCAAGTATTTTACTTTCAGAAGACAACGGAAGGTGGCCCTGTTTAGGGAAGTTTTTAATGTTTGATGCTGTATTGTGTTTCCGCTATTCGGTTGGAGGCCACCCAGAGTGGCTGGGGAAGTCCAGCCAGATGTGCGGGGTATAAATAATAAATTGTTATTATTATTATTATTCAGTAGCATTGTGGGTCCTACTGCACCCAGAAAGGCAAAATACATAAAGAAACAAGGCATAAAACTGTGGGTTAGAAGTACCATTTCATAAAACATGGGTGAGGGGAGGGAACCAAAATGGAGCAATTTAGTCTCACTGGTTTGGAAGGAAGAATCAAGAAGGCGCCTCTCTTGCTTTCGATTCAGCAAGACCAAAGAGTGTCTAACTTTAGCTGGCTCGGAGTTTACTTTGCCACGGGGAGCCAAACATTATGATCCATTCAGCCCCGCAAGCCTGGTTTTTCAGAATACTGTGAATTACTCCAGTCATGCATTTTCCTAGCTGTGCAATGCTGCTTGCCCAGGGTCAAGGAAGAGCACGTCCCTTTCTGAACTCTTGTTATGTTCAGCTCACTGAAGCCTAAGATTTGATTAGCCCTATAACAGGGCTCATTACTGTCTAGCATTGATTAAAGTGTTATTAGTAGGAGTTAAGAGCATTCAGCACCTGACTGGATCAGGTCCATCACTTACATAAGCATAATTGGTATTATTGCCCATATGACTGCCAGATCATTCCAAAATCTACCTATACAATTGACCCTATTTGACCTGCTGGGGTGGTCAATTGCAGTAAGGTGCTTATGCTTATTAAGTCTTCCATCCACCCTTTTCCCAGTGCTGCATCTCCATGCACGTAGGTCCGTAAATCAGCCAATTTGTCCTTTACATTTTATTTGACCTCTCATATTGAAAATTTCAAACTAAATCTTCTCTGGGGCCTCTCATGCATGTTCAGCAGAATAAGGAGGTGGAAACCAAAGGGTGGACTATAACACTTTAGATTGCAGGTGGGTTACATGGTTTTGATTGTTGAAAACATGAAAGCCCTCTGCAAAAGTGTGGGGGAGAGGTGAATATATCTGGGTCAAAGATTCTAACCATTGCTCTGCACCTACTTTCTGTCCTATCTCACTGACCACATCAGCCAATTTATAGGCAAAAATATTCTCTGGGTTGTTGGTTCATCACACCAAGCAACAGCACTCTTCAAGGCTACTTTTAACCCAGCAGGTATATTATAACTGAATCTGGGGAACTGGGGTTCAAACTAAAGACAAATCAACACTTTGAAACACCATTGTTTAGGTCTCATTGAAAGCAATGGGGCATAAGGCTGAACCTGATGAAATGTCTACACTGAAGTAAACCACACTGTATTCAGTGAGAATTACTCCCAAATAAGAATGTGCAAGAATGCAGCTTTACGTTGCTTAACTTTGGGCTGGATCAAGTCCCCAAAATATACCCACAAATGTTCAAAGAGAGTAAGTAGAAGGAAGGTACCCTATATTCTGCTGCGCTAAATGTCCAGCTTTTCTGCTCATTGACATAAATAACCAGATTGTGTGATGCATGTTTAACGCTCAAGATTATAAATTCTGCTAAACCAGGCATAGGCAAACTCGGCCCTCCAGAAGTTTTGGGACTACAACTCCCATCATCCCTAGCTAACAGGACCAGTAGTCAGGGATGATGGGAGTTGTAGTCCCAAAACATCTAGAGGGTCGAGTTTGCCTATGCCTGTGCTAAACAATCATGACACAATTGTGGTCCATTCCCTAAGCATGCCTTCTCAACAGCTAAGTCCTATTAATTCTAATGGGGCTTACTCTAAGGAAGGTATTCTTGAGATCATTGTATTAGGATTCATGAATGCCATACAACACTAACTTAATTTTTAGATGCAGGGTTTTTCCTTTGGGGGGCAGGGAATTGAGTGGGGTTTTATTTTCTTGTTTTTGTTTTGTTTTGTATTGAACCCTACTGGAATTTTGTACATATGCCAATAAAGGTTTGAGAATCGGTCTTTGGATACAATTTTGTATTCATTCACCTGTTACTGAGCCCCACTGAGCTGAACATAAGTTACTCCTGTATGAGATTGTGCTTTAAAGAGATGTCACAAATCCCACCCATTGTCTACAAGAGAACTGACGCTTCTGACAGGGTGCGTGGAGAACCTGAGGTACACTGTGACACACATTTGCTACGAACCATGCTCTTAGATTCATAGAGATGCCTGGAGACTGTTCTAGTACAAAGGAAGCTTAGAGAAGTTGGACAATGCAAGCTGATCATATTTCACTGATTTGCATTTTGCCTGTCCCAGATTCACAAACAACGGGCTTGAAGAAAAATAAAATAATAAACATAATAAATCAGGCTTCCCCTCGCCACCACAATTCAACGGCGGTCCTAGATAAAATGAATCTGTATTTTGGTTATACATAAAATGTTGATTTTGTTGCTGCTGCTGCTGCTTCTCATCACCAAAGGCTCTTCAGCGTTAATACCACAATAACACCAAGGAAAGCTCTTTTGCATATGACAGGAAGTCAAATGCAGGCAGGGAGGGAAAGGGAGACATAAGAGCAGGTCACATTCCGTCCTTTCACACTTCCACTGTCGTTTTTCTCCCCAATGGGGCATGCATCAGCTCTAGAGTAAAATACAAAAACACACACCTCACACATTCCCCCGTGGAGGAAATAAATGAATTCAAGCCTTAATGAATTGCAGCAGAAGCCCGAAAGAAAGAAGAACAAATTGGCCATGATTCGTTCCTCATTGTTTCCTGTAACGTGAGAAAGATCCTGGAGAAACAGACTCGTAACATGAGCTGCGTCTCTACTTTTAAGGTTCAAAGTTGCATTTCATTCACCACATGCATACATTCACAAGCATACATCATGGTCATCCAGAAAACCACAGCAACGGGGGCGGGGAGGGGGGGTAGAGAACAAATAGAGTTGCATCTGGAAGAAATATTTAATGGAAACATCTCAAGTTCGTTTTTTTTTCATCCCCAGTGGCAATACTGTCAGAACAGTAGTTCCCCTGGTATTTTTGGCACTCCCTATTCCACTCCCAGCCAAACCCTAGATGTCATAGTGTGGAAAATCAAATAAAGTGTTTGAGACACAGTGGACAAGTTTCCAGTGAAATCTGGTTCAGGAGAATGTGTTAAGAATGGGGTGGGTTCAAGCTTATTGCAAAATACTTTCCCTTCTGTTCCTAGTAAGGTTTGATTTTGGCCATCGCTGTAACTACTACTTCTTTGAATTCACTTGCCATTCTAATAGGTAGCTTTGACCTGGGTTACAGCAGTGCTCTGGGGTGGCATTGTACGAGCTGAGGCAAGAAGGTATTCTTGGGTACACAGAAAGCACGTACTACAGTGAGAGCTATGGAGCATGCATTTCACTGGAGATATTAAGAAGGACCCATAAAGCAATGTGGCATTAATGCAAGGCCACTACAGTTGAGAATCGCTGAACTCCCAAAGTATCACTCAATCCACCTGAATCCACCCACCTAACCCATCGTATACCTCCATCTACCGTGTTTCCCCTATTTTAAGACACCGTCTTATATTTTTTTCCCTCAAGAAAATGCACTATGGCTTATTTTGAGGAAATGTCTTATTTTTATTACGTAAGCCCAGCCCCGCATTTTCCTTGGCACCCTCCAGAACGGCGCTTATCACTATGGCTTATTTTTGGGGTACGGCTTATATTTCGCAAATGCGAAAAAATCCTGCTATGGCTTATTTTATGACTATGTCTTAAAATAGGGGAAACAGGGTACCTCGCTGAGATGTACATCCTCCCCTATTTGTTCATTCCCTCTTTAATTTAAGGGACTGTGAAGTATTTTTTAAAACCCTCAAAAGCTTAAGCAGCCAATTTGAACTTAGAGGGACAACTCTATTCAGCCACAACAAAGCTGTCCAAGTTCACAACTTTCCATAGCCACCTTTCAGCTGTAAATAGATGAGTAGAAGAATAAGTTGCTTCTCGGGGAGTTATAGCATTTAGAGTGAGCTTGAGGGTAAAATGCACAAAGACCCACCTCATGCCCAGTTGTGTGCCATCTTTGAGATGCCCTGAACAGATGGGGCATCTAAATTCTTCAATTTTTTAGACCAGCACACCAATGGCTCACTATTCCAATAAGTATTTACCTCATACCAAAATCCCTACATTCTTTCTACATGTGTGTAAATTTCTACAGCTATTCTTAATCCTATGAAAATGCTGCTGTTCTCAGTGCTGAATAGTTGCATCCAAAATAAAGTGTTTACAGGCAGTTATGTTGTTTCTCTAATGAGTCACTAGCAATTTTGCTTCCTCCTCCTCTGTTCAGCAATGGTACTATTCAGTTCTAATATACTATGCTCCAAATTTTGCTGGAATGCTTCGCTCTGTAACGCACGTATCATTTCCCCTTATATTTTTTAAAACACAGATTCCATTGAAAGTTGTGTAGAAAAATACACCTCAAGTGTTTGAATAACAACCTATGTATTATAGATGATATACTAGGGTACTGAAGCCCTTCTGAGATAGATATTCTTAATGCCTAGTTTCTTCAGCCAATGTGTGGAACAATATTTCTTTAATATTCAAACACAAGAAACCCATTAGTACCTGGAATGGGTTTGGGGAAGATAAATTCCAGTTCTAAGGAATTATGCTTAAATCTCTCTCTGCTAGTCATCTAACCCAATGATTATATTTTCAGAGTCAACATAATACTGTAGAACGAAACAGCAGCAGGAAATCAAGCCTGTAGTCTTCATCCTGTTCTCCCGTTCTCAAATAATTACAGTGGTACCTCAGGTTAAGTACGCTTCAGTTTAATAACTCCGCTAAGAACAGAAATTGTGCTCTGACGGCGCAGCGGCAGCAGGAGGCCCCATTAGCTAAAATGGTGCTTCAGGTTAAGAACAGTTTCAGGTTAAGAACGGACCTCCAGAACGAATTAAGTACTTAACCAGAGGTACCACTGTATGTGTTTTGAAAATTGTGTCTCACTAATAGTAGCATGCTGTTATCACTGACGATGTGAGTTCATGTGTGCATCGTGTCTGCTTGATTACTACAACTTCCAAATCCTGTTCAGATGTTATAACTGAACATAGAGCATAACAAGAGCTGAAAGTAGAGACTCAGAGGTATCCCTTACCAGGACAGACTCTGCCCTTGTGGCCAGAATGTGCCGAACTCTATGAACCACATTATCCTGGATTGTTCCCTCTCTAATATCTTCCGATTTGGCCCTTCAATGTCCTCAATGTAGCCTAGTGCCCTTTTCAATAACCAACTTGCGATCCAGTTCCTGCTGAGGGATGATTCCTCTGCCCTCACTAGAGCTATGGCTCAATATCTGACTAGGGTTTTTGAAATTAAGACCAGTATATCTAGCCTGTCCAATAGTGACTAATGAGGATCCTTTTATCTTTTTCTATTTATTGCATGCTTTCAGAAATATTATATTATATAAATAGATGGTTTGTATGTCCCCTTTTTATGTATGCCAATAAAGGTGTTGAGTTGAGTTATGCCACCAAGCACAGGTGACTCCCCATTTATGCATGGCTTATGTTCCGGGCCAGCGTCTGCCTAAGTGGAATGCATGTAAGTGAGGAACCTGCTGCAGTAAATACAGCTTCTCACCCAACAGCTGTTGACCGGGGTAGTGTGGCCGCAGTGCGAGCTCCCACATGCCATTTTGAAGCACTTGGAGTCTTTTTTCCTGGACTTTTGGCTCACTGGTGTCCTCTTTGGACTCTGATAGGGCCTCCACTGAGGATTGCTTGCTAGCCTTTTGCGGCTGTGTTTTATCACCAAAGGACAGTACTCAAATTTGCCTTGAATTTTTGAGGGCAACTTAGAATGTGCGGGATTCATAAGGATGGAGTAACTGTATACTTTCCAGGAATTAATGTGGCTCCAAAGCAAAGGAGGACACGTTGTTGTTGTTGATGATGATGGTGCACGACTTGTCTCCAGGCACTGCGGTCATCTGCAAGGCATTCCCACACAGCAGGGTTGATTTTGCCAGCTTTCATGTTTGCAGATATCTTTGTAACACAGTGCTGGTTTGCCAATTGGCCTGGTGCCTGAAGTACAGCACATCCTTGGGGATATTGCCATCTTCCATTATTATTATTATTATTATTATTATTATTATTATTATTATTATTATTATTATTATCACCCTTCCTAATAACTTCTGTGTGAAGCAAAAATAAGCACCACCACATCTATTCTTACAGCCTTTCTTTTCAGCTTGGAATATTTTCACTGGCAGATGATAGGCTTGTAAAAATCAGATGCCTGAAAACATAAATGTCCTCCAGCAGTCTGTTAAAATAATATTTCTAGGCAATACCTCCTATATAGAGTTCAGTCACCCATATACATTTCTCTAAACAGATGTGTTTCAGTCTTCTGTATAATCCTTCTTCCTGGCTTTTAAATAGTGGAAAAATATACTTCCTTTTGCCAAATCCTCTCTAGTTACTGGAAAGATTTATGAAATAAATAAACTTCAGAAGGCCAGAGTCATAAACAAGAGTTCTTTCAGGGCCACCTTCGCCTCAACTGCAAGGAAGGCTGCAATCCTGCACTCATTTACAGACATGGGCACTTCTATCTTATACATATTTTCCTATAAGTCAAGCGCCAGCACACATGTTATAGGCATCATGTGAGGACTGCTGGAAATGGCTTCCTTGTGGTGATTTAGCCATGCTGTGGCCATAACATGTAGTGGGAGCTATCAAGTGACTCTGGTGCCTGGCCCAGAGAATTTCTATACCTTTTGTGAGGCCTTTTAGTAGGTCACTGACACCGACGTAAAAACACTGCATGCCAGGCACCCAAATGACATGATGATCCATGCTATGTTTTGTTGGCATGTTGGAGACAAATGATCACACAGGCTGTTTCCAGCAAGCTCCCTGAGATGTTTGCAATGAGTGTTCTCAGTCTCTATGTGCCACGGATTAAGGCAAAATAAGCTTCCAAGTAATTCAACTTTGGAGTCTTACAGCAAGTGTGATTTATCTAGAAAAAGAGGTGCCAGAACACACCATGAATGCCTCCCTTGTTCCCTTATAATGGCAATGGCACCCATCTGAGAGGTGCCAAAACTGAGTTCCAGTGACTTCTGGCCTGCTTACAGCCCAATCTTAAGTTTACTTAGACGTAACACCAGCTTTGAACATTCAAAACAAACAGAGGAAAAGGAAGCGCAAGAGGCCCATGCATATTCCGCACGCAAAATGCACCTCCACAGAGGAATATTATTGTGCCATTTCTACCTCTGCATTGCATGAAGCACGCTGTAAAGGAAGATACGCAGGCTGAACGTTGGATATGCAAAATAAGCCACAGAGGTGCTGTGCATCCCTCTCCCCCTGTTTGTTCTGAATGTTGAAAGCCAGCTACCAGACAGCCCATACCAACTGCCAAAGAACTGCAGGGAGAGCTCTCATTTTAACCCAAACAAAATCCAGTCAGCTGTGCCATATTGCCAAGAGGCAAGGAGAATTATGCCACACATCATGCACCTGTGAGGTATAAAATGGGTGATAAAATGGCTGTCTCCATTTATTGAGTTGGACAGGTGTAAAATACTATCTATATGGAACCTTAAAGTGATTCTCTCTATGGTTAGTTGAGATTGAAAGACATTTCACTTAGAAAGACCAATCCTCTTTTTTTCTGAGATGTTCCTTCCACATCTTCCAGCTTCCCTCTGTCCTTTGTCTTCTGTATGTGTTCCACATCTCCATTTACCTGGTTGATTAATGAGTAGCAAACGTTTGAGAGAAGCCCCTTTACTGACTGGTAGCCAACCCTATGGTCTGAAGCTCAACATCAAAAAAACTAAGATCTTGGCCACTGGTCCCATCACCTCCTGGCAAATAGAAGGGGAAGAAATGGAGGCAGTAAGAGATTTCACTTTCTTGGGTTCCATGATCACTGCAGATGGTGACAGCAGTCACGAAATTAAAAGACGCCTGCTTCTTGGGAGAAAAGCAATGACAAACCTAGATAGCATCTTAAAAAGCAAAGACATCACCTTGCCAACAAAGGTCCGTATAGTTAAAGCTATGGTTTTCCCAGTAGTAATGTACGGAAGTGAGAGCTGGACCATAAAGAAGGCTGATCGCCGAAGAATTGATGCTTTTGAATTATGGTGCTGGAGGAGACTCTTGAGAGTCCCATGGACTGCAAGAAGATCAAACCTATCCATTCTTAAAGAAATCAGCCCTGAGTGCTCACTAGAAGGACAGATCCTGAAGTTGAGGCTCCAGTACTTTGGCCACCTCATGAGAAGAGAAGACTCCCTAGAAAAGACCCTGATGCTGGGAAAGATTGAGGGCACAAGGAGAAGGGGACGACAGAAGATGAGATGGTTGGACAGTGTTCTCGAAGCTACTAACATGAGTTTGGCCAAACTGCGAGAGGCAGTGAAGGATAGGCGTGCCTGGCGTGCTCTGGTCCATGGGGTCACGAAGAGTCGGACACGACTGAACGACTGAACAACAACAACAGCCAACCCTATGCAATCTAATCAAACTGAGTTGCATTGTGTTTAGTGGGGCTAAGTTCAATGCCAGCCCCAGGTAAGTATATAATGATTAATAAATTTTAAGAGAGTTAGGGTGGCGCTGTGGTCTAAACCACTGAGCCTCTTGGGCTTGCCGATCAGAAGGTCGGCAGTTTGAACCACCGCTACGGGGTGAGCTCCCGTTACTTGATCCCAGCTCCTGCCAACCTAGCAGTTCGAAAGCACGTCAAAAAAGTACAAGTAGATAAATAGGTACTGCTCCAGCGGGAAGGTAAACGGCATTTCCGTGTGCTGCTTTGGTTTTGGTGTTCCGTTGCGCCAGAAGCGGCTTAGTCATGCTGGCCACATGACCCGAAAAAACTGTCTGCGGACAAACTTTGGCTCCTTCAGCCAGTAAAGCGAGATGAGCGCCACAACCCCAGGGCCGTTCGCGACTGGACTTAACTGTCAGGGGTCCTTTACCTTTACCTTTAGGCTCCTATTAACCTCAACCACCCTCAAAAAGGAGTGAAATAACTGACATATTACATATTGATAATTTCCTCCTGTCTCACTCTAATAAGAACAAGCAAAGACCCCAAAACAACAGGAAGATTAAAACAAAAGGAATAAATGAAAAAAGGAAGTGTAGAATTTTCCAAAATAAAAAAGGAAGGTAAAGTCTTTAGGACTCATGCAAAAGAAAAGTCTTTCTCTAACTGCTCTCTTAGAACTCCTGTACTGATATTTCTGCTCCATAGAGATAGAACTTGCAAAACAGCAATAAGTTCATGAGACCAGAGCTATTTATTTACTTCAACATCTCTTTCCCACAGGTCTGAGATTGGTCAGTCTAGGTAGTATCAGTTTCTCTTATTACAATCTTGACTTATCAATCACAACAGTTCTCCCTTCTCCCTGCCTTGGTATTTTCCTTATACGGGGAGCTTAGAGATATTAGTTTTGTTTTTAGCATATACTTGCCTGCAGTGAATTTTTTTTAATGTCTTAATCACCAAGGTGCCACAAAGCTTTGGGGATCTCAACTTTGCCTTGGGCACCATATACAGATTCCACTTCACCTCAGACAAGTCCAGAATCTCTCAGAAGCTCCCAGATTCACCCAAATCCACTGTGCACCCCCAATGAATATCCAGTCTTAGTTGTGGGAATTCTCCAATTAGTAGGAGTGCAAATTCCAGTTACCTTAACAAATTGGTTTTTTAAAAAGATCCTTATGCCTAGGCAACTGTGAAAGAAGACCCTATCAGTTTCTCACAGCAACAGAAACTTTTGAGATTGGTTCAGTAAGAAACAAAGACATGAGCTATTGAGAAAGATATTTTTGGCCAAAACGTGTTGGGCACATTGTATAAATAAGGAACTCATCCCTTTTGGGGCATCTGTAAGATTAATTTCTCTTTTTTGCACATCAGCCATGAAAGAAAGCCAAATGTTCTTTTCAAAGTAAGCTGGCCTTCTAAATGTGATTTCCATAAGCCTTATACTGATATAGTCCTAGACAGCTGAGATGAATGCCTGCAGTTTTCTTCTTTTGCAAGTACTGTGTTCACAGACAAAATCCGCTGTCATTTGATGGCTGAACACTTACCTCAAAAACTTCCTCATCAAGAATCCTTGTTCCAAAGACTGTGATGCCATTGGTGTCAACAATTGCTCGGTCACTCCTGCCAAGTGGTTTCGTGGTTTTCTTCTTACAGTCCACAATCAGGGTGACGGATTTCTTCTCCACACTAATTGCTACCCGATGCCACCTAGCACAAGAACATAACTGATTTTGGTAAAATAGGAATGATTTTGCTCTCAAAGAATGTTTGCAAATACAGTGGAACCTCGGTTGTGGAACATAATCCATTCCGGAAGACCGCTTGACTTCCAAAACATTCGACAACAGAGGCGCAATTGCCAGTTGGCAATTGCAATGGAGAAAATGGAGAGACATGCTTCGGAAGCCGTTTGACTTCTGAGGCGCATTCGAAAATGGAAGCATTCACTTCCGGGTCGTCGGCGTTCAAAAGCCGAAACGTTCAACTTCCAAAGCGCTTGACAACAGAGGTTCCACTGTACCAACAGTTAAGGGGGAGGGGATAATAATAATAATGATAAATTTATTATTTGTACCCCGCCCATCTGGATGGGTCTCCCCAGCCACTCTGGGCGGCTTCCAGCAAATATTAAAATACATTAACATGTTACAGATTAAAAACTTCCCTAAACAGGGCTGCCTTCAGGTATTTTCTAAATGTTATGTAGTTGTTGATCCCTTTGACCTCTGATGGGAGGGCGTTCCACAGGGCGGGCGCCACTACCGAGAAGGCCCTCTGCCTGGTTCCCTGTAGCTTTGCTTCTCGCAGTGAGGGAACCGCCAGAAGGCCCTCGGCGCTGGACCTCAGTGTCCGGGCTGAACGGTGGGGGTGGAGACGCTCCTTCAGGTATACAGGACCGAGGCCGTTTAGGATGTGAGTTATTATATTTATTCAAAATATTTATTTTCCATCCTACTCAGCAGGTGAGGCCTGCTGAGCTTCACTGTTAATCACCCTACATTCACTGAATGTCTGCATTCAATGGTGCCACACACCAAACTCTCCATTGTAGCTGGGAAGATCAGCGGTGGCAGGAAATCTGGCTTACAAGGAAATTTGTTCGCTATTACTGAACTTGCTGTTGAGGAATTCCTGATAAACTTCCAGTTTTCTGTGGAACACAATTTGAGGAGGGGGGTGGAATCCTTGGTCTGGGTCATCTGGCTGCAGGTGTTAGTTGTGTTCACCATGTTAGATGCCACAACCACCTTCATTTTATTTTTCACTTACTTTCCATCAGCAATGTTGACCGTTCTGAAGAGGGGATAATCTTCCGGCGCAGGCTTCCCATTTTGATCCTCATACAGGAAGACAGGCGATCTGCCCACCTCAACACCAACTTGCTGGATGCCTTGTTCGTTGTAGACAGAAAAAAGAAAGGACTGGATCCCTTTTTTAGGTTTCACTGTAAATAGTATCGAAAAGTCTTCAGGGAAGTTTCCACCTGCCGAGAGAAAAATGCAGTGTCACTAATCTTGTGGAGAAGAAATGCCCCACACCTTAGGACTGCTTGGTCACATCTCATGCCCAGGCAACACTCTGGCCCTACTCAGTGACCTCCTCAAGTGCTTTTGCCTTCTGGGATGTGTCCTTCATATGTGATTACGCCTCTCGCTTGCTTGCCTGGATTGAGAGTTACGCATCTGAATTTTGTATGGTTGGAATATAGTCAACTTACAGAGGTAGGAGTCATTGCAGTTGCCCCATCAACTTTCTGCCTCTGGCCCTGCCCTCTGCTGCCATGCGGCCCCCAGAAGATTGTGTACAAGGGAATGATAACCCTGGACTGAAAAAGGCTCCCAGCTCCTGACCAAAGGGAATCAAACTTTCTATTACTTCTCTTAAAAACAAGTGCTACAAATTACGGAATGCTTCTTTCTCTTAAAGCATTGTACTTTCCTTCCTATTCATTCCGCTCTACAAGCACTTAATTGTATGGCCACTTCTGAACCTCAATCACGATTTCTTTAAGTGCTGCAAAGGGAGAATAATGAAATCCCAAGTCCCATTAAAACCAATTGGGCTGAGAAACTCATTTAGATGAAGACTCACATGATGAGATTTTACATCACCGCCTTTATTGCTTGTTCCTTCTTATTCTGTGATATGATACACGTAACCTGTAACTCCTTTTGTCCTCTATTCAGTTGCAGTTGTTACTGGTTGTTATCTGACAATGGCAATTAACTTTAAGAAGCAATGGGGCCCCAATACCATTCATGATATTATTCACAAGAAGTCCCCTCGAGTTCAACAGAACTCACCTTTAATCAAGTAGGCTGCAATGAAAGTGTGTCACGACAAAATAAATGGGACTTACTTGCGAGTAAGCATGATTAGGACTCGAGTGTTGGTCCCACTGAGTTTAGTGTGGCTTGGGCAAGCCTAATATTGGTCAGGATCATCCATCTTCTGGTAACCTAGATCACTGTAATGCACTCTACGTGGGACTACTCTTGAAGACAGTCAAGAAGCTGCCACAATTTTGCATGGTGCAGCTTATCAGAATCACAGAACACCACAGAAGCTGCACTGACTACCTATATGCTACCAAGCCCAATTCAAGATGTTGGTGTTAAATTATACAACCCTAAATATATAGTTGAAGGAGCATTCAGAGTGCAGCTTATCAGAATCACAGAACACCACAGAAGCTGCACTGACTACCTATATGCTACCAAGCCCAATTCAAGATGTTGGTGTTAAATTATACAACCCATATAGTTGAAGGAGCATTCAGAGGTCATATTCCTTGTCTTTGCATGTGTGATAGATGCATATGTGCCCATATGGTGTGTGTGTGTGTGTGTGTGTGTGTGTGTGTGTGTGTGTGTAGGAGAGTGAAAGTGGTATGTGTGTGCTTATGGAAGGTTGTGAGATCAAGTTTCTGTGTACGCCTGGTGTACACCTTTGGTTATTTAGATGTCTCTGAACTCCAACTCCCAATAGCCAGGAATAATGAGAACTGTAGTTCAGCAACATCTGTAGGGCCAGATGTTCCCCATACCTGGGTTATGCATTTGAGCATAAAGTCCTGCATTTATTTATTGCTAAATAGCAAACTGACTTGACTGCTTAACATAAAAATAAAAATATTAAGCAGCATACGGTAAAAGATAGAAAAACATAAAGGTAAAGGTAAAGGGACCCCTGACCATTAGGTCCAGTCGTGACCGACTCTGGGGTTGCGGCGCTCATCTCGCTTTATTGGCTGAGGGAGCCGGCGTACAGCTTCCAGGTCATGTGGCTAGCATGACTAAGCCGCTTCTGGCGAACCAGAGCAGCGCACAGAAACGCCGTTTACCTTCCCGCCGGAGCGGTACCTATTTATCTACTTGCACTTTGACGTGGTTTCAAACTGCTAGGTTGGCAGGAGCAGGGACCGAGCAACAGGAGCTCAACCCATCACGGGGATTCGAACCGCCGACCTTCTGATCGGCAAGCCCTAGGCTCTGTGTTTCCTTTCTGCCCAAAATCCCAGCCTACCATGATAATTTTGAATCCTATTTCCATCTTCCATAACATTAAGCTAAGTGTCATTTGCAAATTTGATCATCATCCCCTCTACACCATGCAAGTCAGGGGACTTGTGGATGAATGAAATAGCTGTGGAGAGAGCCATTCCTGTTTTAAACACTCGAGGTCCTTAGTGCATCTAGAGGGAAAGAAGGCGTAAAGCGAGTTCATTTTTAAAGCCCAAATTAGAACCGCTTAGCATCCCGGTGGGATGGGCTCCAACGCAATTTGCATTTGAGCGATATAAAACTGCTGGGGCTGAATCATAAAGTGGCTTTGTGGAGCTTAAACAACATTAGATGCTCTACAGGTTTCAAATTGCTTAAGCTCCTTAAAACCGCTGTAAGTGAGAGAGGGTTTAAACAGATTATGCTCACGGAAGGTTTTGAAATATTCCAAGCCATTTGAATCTGTCTCTAACCTTGGATACAATTCTGGAAATTTGACTTGTAAAAGCTTTCAGAAAGAAAGGCAAATTTAAGGGCAGAAGCTACAGGAGGTGGGAATGGCTTGCTTGATGAATTGAGGCCATCGTTTCAAAAACCTATGGATTTCTCTATTTGCATTTCACCTGTTCATTTGTGAGGCATAATTGTAATTATTTATTAATGCATACATTTTCTCCATTTTGATCTGTTTATTTTTTTTAAAAAAACAACCCACCCAAAAAAACCAACAGCCTAAATTTCTTACCATAACATGGCCATTTGTGAGCTACCCCAATATGGAAGCACTTCAATCACAGAAGTTATATGAAAGTTCCTGTTAGTTCTAAGGAATTTATTTGAGGACTCCTCAAGGCTTAAAAGGGCTGCCAGCCTCTGACTTATTCAAAATGAGAATGAAAGCCAGGTATTGTGTGTAGGGCCTGCAGGGAGTTGGCTCTTATCAATTGTAAGCTGTAGGGTTTTATAATTTGTATGTGGGTCCAGAACCATTTCCATTATATGTGGTACATCAGTGCCCTCTCCTCCTTCCCCTAAATATTTGTTGTTGTTTTTCTGTTTCTATGGGTTTTGGTCCTCCTCATTTCATTCACCCACCCCACTTTCCCCCATCCAGTTCTCCAAACCACCCCTTCTTCCCCTTACAGCTCACCCCATAAAGCCCCTTACAGCTTGTCCAACCCCCACCTCTTTACACTAACATTTTTTTTCAACCTTGGGTTCCCAGATGTTGTTGGACTACAACTCCCATCTCCCCCAGACAGCTTAGGCAGCAGCCATGGATGATAGGAGTTGTAGTCCAACGACATCTCGGGACCCAAGTTTGAAGAACACAGCTTTATACCAACCGCACGTTAAGTGACAAGGAAGAAACAGATGTGCATTGTATTGGAGGCACTTTCTGTTTGACACGTACAACAATAGAGCACCCTACGTGTGCAAGCTATTTTGTTCTCAGCTGAAAATGGATATGCTCAGCGCCCTACCTTTTGGCACAAGTGACTGCAAAAAGGAAGGAAAAGCTCAGAGCTGCACGAATGAGGGCCAGATGGACGGAGAGCTTCAGACTTGAAAGGAACTGAACACCTGCCTTGTCTGAACTGTTAATCTAATCGAAAGGATATGCTGAGAATGTTTAAGGCAGGTGGCACTAATTCATCTAGTCTGGGCATGTGTTTTCAGGCTGCTGGAACAAACTGCAGATAGAAAACCCTGTGGGAAGGTCGTGGACAGAGGTTTTGAAGCGTTCTCCCAAATTGGGCAGTGGATAGCATTATCTTTACTAGATTGAGTTTTTTTAAAAAAAATCCTCCCAGCTGCTTACTGTAGAAAAGGAGGTTTTATGTATTCTTCCAAGCTCAAGTGAGTATCTGTAAATATTAGCATCCTTTGGCCACCAAAAGATTAATAATAATAATAATAATAATAATAATAATAATAATAATAATAATAATATATTTATACCCCGCCCATCTGGCTGGGTTTCCCCAGCCACCCTGGGCGGCTTCCAACAGAACATTAAAATGCAGTAATCTATTAAACAATCTATTAAACAATCTAATAGTAATCTATTAAATCTATCTACCTACCTACCTACTTATCATCTATCTATCTATCTATCTATCATCTATCATCTGTCTATCATCTATATCTTGCTATGGTTTAACATTATGCACAAACCAAGGCTTTGTCAGGTTTGGGTGACATGACAAGCCACAGTTAATTTTTTTTAAAGGAAGAAAACTCTTCTAAACTCTTCCTCGCAGTCACACCAGAGAAGGACAGGGGGTAGTCACAAGACCTGGGGAAGACTAGGCTCAGTCACATAACAATAAACCATGGCTTGTCATGTTTTAGTTTACCTTGGGTATTAATATTATTTTGACCTCCGCTTCCTTGTAGCTATTACTCTGCCTACCATAAGACTATCCTATACTGGAGTTTAGTGCTCTCCAGTCACATAATTGTTTTTAAAGGTAGAATAATTCATTCAGGTAACAGGGGAAGTAAACTGATTGACGACCTTAAAGTGATAATGCTGTGTCCACAGACGGTTTTGTGCTCAGCTCATTAAAGCATTCACATTCTCTCCACTCCTTTTGTTCAAGTGGAGAACTATGAATGTGTGTATGTGTGTGTGTGTTTTCTCTTTTCCTCCACTGTTCAAATGATTCCCCCCCCCCCTATTTCTTCACCTGCATTCCCAGAGAGAAAAGCTCTTGAGGCCATCTGGGGGGCAGAAATGTTAGTTCCTCAGATTAGTTCTAACACTAGAAATCCTACAAATGTCACAAAAGAAGAAAGGGCGGGGAGCGAGGAAGACAGAGCCAAAGGCTATTTTAATTTAGGTAACTGCCAACAAACGGCATAATGAGCGTGTTTACTCTGGCAACCAAATCACACACACAAAAAAACCCAAAATGAGCAGCTTCCATATCGCTGCCAAACCTACCAACTATATTACAGTGCCATTCTGAAAAAAATAAAAACCACCAGCAGCAGCCTAACTGCAAGTTAACACAAGACTTATTTCCCCTCAAGGGAATGTCTGCTCTGCACTCTCCAGCCCTGGCTTTGGCAGAGGGCATTTTATTCTCTGCTAACAGCTTCTAAAAGGCAACGGTCCAATGACCATTCAAGAGCTTTCAATGGCAAGGTCACTGTGATTTAAGACTGAGTGACAGCTCCGCTCTACCATTAGTTCTTATTTGTGTAAGCGAGCCTTTTCTCAAAAAAGAGAGAGAGAAAAGCTCTCTAGCTAGGGCATTAGGTGGCAGGAAAACCCTGATAAAGCAAGGGGGCTCTTTAATACTGTCGAAGAGTGACCCTGAAGAGAGTGCCATTGTTCCCGAGCGACTCAGAGCTCGTTTTCAAGGGCACAGGCAGGCCGAGAGATGCTGCTTCCTCAGGAGGAGACGGCTGTCAGGTGGCCAACACTGAGCGAGAAACTCTGCTCGCATAGGGCCAGGAAGACTGACTGCTTAAATCCCATTGGAATGAATGGGATTTCAGTAGCAACCACCGTGCAGGACCGCAGCCACTAAGTTGTAAATTCCAGTGTGTTCAATCTCACTTTTCTTCTCCTCAGGCTCGCCACCTGCTCCTTATTTCAAGACTAATAGTTCCTTCTTTAAAAATACAAAAAGTTAATACTATCTCTGTACTTCAGGCAGATATACTTACT
Source organism: Darevskia mixta (assembly GCA_034641385.1). Lineage (NCBI taxonomy): Eukaryota > Metazoa > Chordata > Lepidosauria > Squamata > Lacertidae > Darevskia > Darevskia mixta. The sequence goes on from JAWWNH010000149.1 coordinate 2,980,845, forward strand.
GGTCTGATTACCACTGACAAGGTGGCCCTCTCTGTCACAAAAGCTTATCCCCTACTGAGACATACCCTTCAACATTTCTCTGATGAAAATAGGAAAAAGGGTAAAGGTAAAGGACCCCTGGATGGTTACGTCCAGTCAAAGGCAACTATTGGGTTGCGATGCTCATCTCGCTTCAGGCCGAGGGAGCCGGCGTTTGTCCACAGACAGCTTTCTGGGTCATGTGGCCAGCAGAACTAAACCGCTTCTGGCACAATGGAACACCGTGACATAAGCCAGAGCACACGGAAACACCATTTACTTTCCTGCCACAGTGGTACCTATTTATCTACTTGCACTGGCATGCTTTAGAACTGCTAGGTTGGCAGAAGCTAGCAATAGGAGCTCACCCCGTTGCAGGGATTTGAACCACTGACCTTCTGATTGGCAAGCCCCAAAGGCTTAGTGGTTTAGACCGCAGCACCACCTGCATCTGATGAAAATAGGGACATCCTATCCATACCCTCCAACATTTCTCTGATAAAAATATGGATGTCCAGTTCTATTTTTCTAGAAAAGGAGGTGCCAGAACTTACCATGAACACCACCCTTGTTCTTTTTGAATGGCAATGGTGCCCTTTGTGGCCCTCCGGATACAGCTGTCATCATCCCTGATCACTGGCCATGCTGGCTGGTGCAGATGGGTCTTGAAGCTCAATAACATCTGCGAAACTATGTGTTCCTTACTCCTGACATCATATCCTAGTCTATAATCTGAAAACAGTACAATCCTATAGATCTCTATCCCAGAAGAAGCCACAGTGAAACCACTGGTGCTTAAGAATAGAGCTTAAACCAGTTTTCCAGTTCCGTTACAATGGGAAACTATGATTTAATTTAAAAATCCAGAAGCCTTCTGTTGCAAAGGGAAGGGGTGGTGGTTCTAATTTACATTATTTGTTTCTAAATTGTCTGCAATCTACAATGTCATTTGTCATGGTGCCTGGATAGCTTTACCAGAAAGAAAATGAACCTTCTACACCGTCACTTCCTGGGATGCTTTAATGTACTTCCTAAGGAGGGGTTGGGAACTTTTCCATGGTAAAATGTAGCCACACAAGCCCCTCTATCTGGCCTGCATGCTCCTTGAGTGCTTTCATTTGTCAGGAAGCTGCCATTAAACTCTGATAATGCTTCTTGTTTTCCTGAATTGAGGCTGGACAGGGGATGAATTAGTCTACTGTACGAAGGTCAAATTCACATTTGGCGCTCTGCTCACTTTGGACTTTGGACCCTGGACCCATCCACCACTCATATCTGGCCCCTGAAAAGCTGTCCAGAAGGGAATGTGGCCCTCAGTTTGAAAAGACGTTCCCCACCCCTGTTCTGAAGCGTTGATTAAATAAATGAAATCGTAACCATAGTTTTGGGATGTCATAAGCTTAAAGACAAAGCCAAGAGCCTGTAAAAACATAAAAGATTAACTTCGCCCAAAAATAAATATTGCAACTCACAAACAGCTCCCCTCACCTGGGTACAATTGTTTGGTTGGAGCACTGAGTTGTGCGTTTTTTGAAACTCTGTAGGCAACATCTGATCCTTTGGAATTCCTTCTGTTTATGCAAATTCCTGCTGTTTTTGATATTCCTTCCGGTGAATTGTGAAACTCTAATGCTTTGAGCACGTCGACTGGTTCAGCTGAAAAACAAAGAGAGAGAAAAATAATTATTCACACTCCTTCCAAAATATTGCATTTGCTCACTTCTTAGAAACTGAACCGATGTATTCAGGAGCATGTTCAGGGATTAAACATCATTTTGGGTCACCCCCCCCAAAAAAAAGCTCTGGTGGTACAAAGCCTATTAGCAAATGTCCAATAGGTCCAACAGCCCCTGAGCTCCCTTGCTTGTGCTATCAGAAGTTAGGATCTCATGAAATAAGACTAGTCAGAGTCATGACAAATGCAGGAATCCAGTATTCCTCCAATCCACTAATCTCCAACCTCTCTGTCTTTTTCTCCAGAAACAAATGCAGCAGAAGTAAGATTATCACAAAATCAAATGTGGGGTTAGGAAGATATGACTGTGCATACTCCAAACTAATATGGCAGAGTTGGCTGGAAGAGGGAGGAAGTCAAAGGCAAGAACAATGTAAAGAAAGAAAGAAAGAAGGAAGAAGAGGAGGAGGAGTTTGGATTTTATATCCCGCTTTATCACTATCCGAAGGAGTCTCAAAACGGCTAACATTCTCCTTTCCCTTCCTCCCCCACAACAAACACTCTGTGAGGTGAGTGGGGCTGAGAGACTTCAAAGAAGTGTGACTAGCCCAAGGTCACCCAGCAGCTGCATGTGGAGGAGCGGGGACGCGAACCCGGTTCACCAGATTACGAGTCTACCGCTCTTAAACACTACAGCACACTGGCTGGAATCAAAGGGTGACAAAGGCTCCCTGGATTTAAGAAATCTCTCTTATTTTAAAGGGGAAGGTCTTTAATCCAACTATCACACTCCACTTTTAAAGCATTTTCGCTTAGACCTCATGAGAAAGATGTCTTATGATGTACCACAAACTTTACATTTGTCAGGGTGCCACGAAGCAGGAGCTGTGTGGAATCTGTGCCTCAAAGAGGTGATGTCAAAGAGACAAATTTACCTCCACTGCAAACCTCAGCAGATTTTAGACCAAAAGCATTCCATAGGAGAACAGAGAAAGCATCAGGGAGGGGCTAAGGCACTCCTAAGATGTGCAAATTTCCATATGGGTGCAACACTGCAGAACTGCTCAGATCCAGAAGCTGCACTCCTGTCCCTGGGCAACAACACAGGTTGAGCCGCCACCACAAGGCAGTCACCTCTTACAAATTGTTGGGCAAGGAGCATGCATGACTAGCACCATCTTTTGTACGACAACTACAATTTATTTATTTATTATTAATTAATTAAATGTACACACCATCCTTCATCAGAATATCGCAGGGCAGTTTACAGTATAAAAACACAAAAATACATAACACATAACCTCCACCACCACCCCACACATTGTTTAATTAGCCAAAGGCCTAGGAGAAGAGGGATTTTTTTTACTGATGCCTAAAGATATGTAGTGAAGGCTCCCGGTGAGTCTCCCTGGCGAAAGCATTCCGGGAGTGGGGAGCCACTGCATAAAGGGTCCATTCTCATGTTGCCAACCTCCAGACCTCTTGTGGAGGAGGCACACGAAAAAGGGTCTCAGATGACGATTGCAGGGTCCAAGTTGGTTCATATAAGGAGATTCAATCCTTGAGGTATTGCGGTCTACAAGAGGAAGCAACCAGGTGGTCACTGAATCCTGTCCACCAATTTCACTGAAGTTCTTGCTGTAAAAGCTGACCCTATCACAGTCCAGAGAATACCTCATAGCAAAATCATACTCAATTGAATACAAAAACCATTTTTTAATAAATGAATACGTAAGAAGGTAGTCTTTCTTAAATAATTCAGCATCCAAATATAGTAGCAGCATTTGTTGATTCAATACTTCCAACCCTCTGTATTTATAATTCACATAGCATGCAGAAAGAGCAAGAGATCTATAAGGTGTATGAAGAGATGTACAGTGGTACCTTGGGTTCTCGAACTTAATCCGTTCCGGGAGTCCGTTCGACTCCCAAAACCATTTGAAAACCAAGGCACAGCTTCTGATTGGCTGCAGGAGCTTCCTGCACTCAAGCAGAAGCCACATTGGGTGTTTGGTTTCCGAAACACGTTCACAAACTGGAACACTTACTTCCGGGTTTGCGGCGTTTGGGAGCCGATTTGTTCGACAACTAAGCCATTCGAGAACCAAGGTACCACTGTACAGTATAAGGATTTCTTAACCTGAAAAGTAACGCTAAAATATTAACAAGGAGGAAGACTAGTAGCCATAGAACTGTCTTTGAACAGATGCAATGATAGCTAACATTCCAGCATCCTTGACCATTGGGCCAGGCCAGCCAACATTTAGAGGGTACCATATTGGCACAGAAGAAATCAAACTGAGAACAACAAGCAAGAACCCAGCTTTGGTAAACCACAGAAAGAAGTTTATAAGTTTATAAAGAAAGATTTATAAAAGATTTACTCAGTGAAAAAGAGGAAACTTTAAACAAGTTACATAGCATGCTTTCAGTTTGATCAAAAGTTGGATTTAATTCAGCAGTCCACCCTTCTGCTCACCACCCTTACCAAAATGATAGTTTTATCATGCTTTGTCGTGGTTTTCTCTCTAGCTGGAAACTGAGGGCAAGTCCTGGATTATCTCACCGCTGCACTGAGCAAAATCCCTCCAAATATAGTCAGGAGGGGAGGGGTGATTTCTGGCAAGAAATTGGTGCGTTTCCTCATCAGAATCCAGAGCACATTCCGAATAAAGACACAGCTGATTTTCCTTCAAAATTTAAGTAGATAGGAAAACCAGAAGTTTCCTGCATGTAGACAGTATTCTTCAACCTTGGATCCCCAGATGTCAACTACAACTCCCAACATCTTGGCTAAGCTGGCTGAGGGTGATGGGAGCTGTAGTCCAACCATGGCTGGGGACCCAAAGTTGAAGAACACTGAAGGGAAATAGTAAGTCAGATCACTGGAACTTGAAAGATAGGGTTCTCTTGGTCTTTCCCTAGTCTGCCACAACTTAAGATGTTTGAGGGTTTCTTCTGGCTGCAGAAACATATGCATAAACCATGGGTTGGCCTGTGCACCCACATTTGTCGCTCACCAACATCAAGCACCAAACTACATGCCACAATAAAACCCACTGTTAAAAATGCATGCTGGAATCAGCTACTTTCAGCTCAGTGGCAGAGCACATGCAGAAGGTCCCAGCTGCGATCCAGGTAGGATTGAGAAAGAAGAAGAGGAGGAGGAGGAGGAGGAGGAGTTTGGGTTCGATATCCTGCCTTTCACTCCTCTTAAGGAGTCTCAAAGCAGCTAACAATCTCCTTTCCCTCCCACCCCCCACAACAAACACTCTGTGAGGTGAGTGGGGCTGAGAGACTTCAGAGAAGTGTGGCTAGCCCAAGATCACCCAGCAGCTGCATGTGGAGGAGCGAGGACACAAACCTGGTTCACCAGATTACGAGTCCACCACTCTTAACCACTACACCATGCTGGCAGAAAGACCCATATCCAACACCATGGAGAGCTCCTGTGGCTGGTGAGCATAGACAACTGGTGCAATGTATGTTCTGACCACTTGGCTCCTGAATGACTGAATAAATGAGCAACACTTGCTAAAGAGGACTCTGAATATATATTTTTTAGAACTTTAAGGTTAGTGTATCCTATCAAAGGTTGGATGTATCTGCCAATTTTGGTTTCTCCCAGTTTCTCGTTTTTCCAATCATAAATTCTGTTTGCCCCATTATGTCAGTTTGACATTTTGGTAATAAAGAGAATACTTTCACACACATTTCATACAGGAAGCTCAACTGGTACAGCATGAGACCCCTTAATCTCAGGGTCATGGGTTCAAGCCCCACATTGGGCAAAAGTGTCCTACATTGCAGGGGGTTGAATAAGACAAACCTTGTGGCCCCTATAACTCTACAATTCTATGATCCTCATAATATATGCATTTTACATACATGATTTTGACTATAGTTCACAGCTTACAAGCAATTCTTTCCAATGCACTGTATGTCAGTATGCTATTTTCCCTAATATACGCATTTTTGCTTGAACTTTTCTCTAATATACACATTTTGTACCACCCCTTTAAAAACCAAAGAACTGCACCACAAAATTCTAAGGAGGACAAATTTCAAAGCATAATTGTGTTTCTATTAGCATATTTGTTCAATAAGTGAAAATTCCCTGCACCCCTATCCTATCTCCCATCCACCAGTTATTTCTAAGCTCTTAGAAGAAAGCAGGTGGCAGCAAATCCTATAACCAAACTCAAGTCCTTTCTGTACCCAGTACTCATCACAACCAGCTTGTCTCGCAACAAAAGGAGGTATCAGCTTGGGTCCCATGGCAAACTCGAGAGTTTAAAGTATCAGGATAAAATAATGCAAAAGTGGCCAAAGAAAGGAACACTTACACATCTCATTTGTATTCTGCTGTCTCCCCAAGATACTCAGGGCGAGTAGAGAAGTTTAACCCATTTTATCCCCAGAGCAACCCTGTGGAGTAGACTAGGCTTAGAGAAAGTGGCAAACCCAATGCCATCCAATGAAATTCATGGCTGAGTGGGAATCTGAAGACAAATTTTTCTAGCTAAATTCCAGCAGTCCATTGGTTATTTGGCTTTCATTTCTGTAAATAGGTATTGAAAATTGTCCCAAAGCACAATTGCTAACTTTAGCTCCCCCTGCATAAGAAGATTTAATTGATTGATTAATTAATACTGGCTTAGGGGGATTATAGTATTTTTTACAAGGAATATGCATGTACATTAACCAGGGGTAAAATTTTTATGGATTCTTAATCTGGAGACTGGATTAGGAAATTCTCAAGAGACATTCCAGCTTTATGATGCTATGACTGTGTTTATAAAAGCCAGGCTCTGTAGCTCTGATCCCTTTAGATATATTGCATCTAACCAACATTCAAACCAATCAAGTTAATCACTGGCTAAATAATGTTGCATAAAATTAAGTGAAGCCTTATCCTAGGCAGGACATAGAAACCTTATTATTTATACATCAACATTCATTTGCCGCAGATATGGGGAAACAGTGGCCCTCCAGATGTTGTTGAACTCCAACTCCTATCAGCCCAGTCAGCATAGCCAATGATGGAGTTGCAGGTAATAGAATCATAATATCATAAAATATAGAATCAATGCCGAAATCTCAACTAGATCATACAGGACTGATGGCCATCCAACCTCTGCTTGAAAACCTCAAGTGAAGGAAAGTCTACAACCTCCTGAGGAAGTCCATTCCACTATCGAACAGTTCTCAGCTGGAGAGCCAGTGTGGTGTAGTGGTTAAGAGTGGTAGACTCGTAATCTGGTGAACCGGGTTCGCATCCCTGCTCCTCCACATGCAGCTGCTGGGTGACCTTGGGCTAGTCACACTTCTTTGAAGTCTCTCAGCCCCACTCACCTCACAGAGTGTTTGTTGTGGGGGAGGAAGGGGAAGGAGAATGTGAGCCACTTTGAGACTCCTTCGGTTGTGATAAAGCGGGATATCAAATCCAAACTCTTCTTCTTCTTCTCAATGTCAGAAAGTTTTTTCTGATGTTTAGTCAGAATCTCCTTTCTTGGAACTTGAAGCCATTGGTTTGAGTCTTACCCTCCAGATCAGGAGAAAACAAACTTGCTCCATCTTCCATGTGACAATTGTAAATATATTTGAAGATGGCTATCACATCTCCTCTCAGTCTCCCCTTTGCCAGTCAAAACATACCCAACTCCCTCAACAATTCCTCATAAGGCTTGGTTTCTAGATCCTTGATCATCTTGGCCTGCTGGAGAACCACACGTTCCCCATCCCAGTTTTAGTGACTCGCTTTATTCCCTCAGCAGAGATGTCCAGCACCAGTGAAGTGAGAGGCTGGAGGGACACTCCACACAACCAAGTTCAGATGGCAATGAATATGGAAAGTTTATTTTTCATTACAGGTAATGGTTGTGTGAATCATCATGACTCGTGTTCCTACTTGCTTGCAGCTACAAAGGTCTGTGGAGTATAAATATATGTTCTATGTTGCATAGATCCCATTCACGTAGAAACTGATGGTTTATCTGTACCTAAATATATGCCCTATATGTTTTGATCAAAGACAAACTCTTTCACACCACACCCACTGGTGGCAAATGAAATTTAGTATTGACATAGCAGTATATTGACCAAAAAGTCACAGTTCCTTAACATAGCAGGTACTGCAGTGTGACAGGGTGACTGGTAATTGGACAAACTAATGCAATCAGCTCCATGTCTGAATGCAGCCTAAATGTGCAAGCATACAAATAAATTAGCACTTTTTTGTTCTCTTTTCTGGCCAGAAGCCATGATTTTTTGAGAGGAGGGGTAGCCTCCTTATGAGATAGCATTCCCATACCTCACTCCTCTCAGTGGCCCATTTGTGACTTCATTCATGTTGAAATTCATCACCTGAGCTCACTAGAAGAGGAGAATAATAATAATAATAATAATAATAATAATAATAATAATAATAATAATAATTTACTGCTACTGCGATAGAACAATCCTAGGCACGTTTACTCAAAATTAAGTTTATGTTGCCATAAAGAAAACAACCAGAACTAAATGCTGCCCAGAGTGGCTGGGGAGATCCAACCAGATGGGCGGGGTACAAATAATAAATTATTATAAAATTATTAGAAATGGCAAGCAGTTTTCTGAGCACCAGCTCACTGTAGCAAACAAAGAAATGAAAAGCTCTCTTTTCTCTTTTGCCTTCCAACTATACTAAATGCAGTTGTAAAACTTCAAGCGAGGCTCAGACAGGTTGTTTTCTTCATACACTTTTAAAAAACATCATCATTTGCCTTAAACTTGAATTAAAACAGAGCAAACAACTGCTTAGAATCCTAACACTTCATAAAATAGTTGAAAAGAGTACAAATGCTTTTTCTCTCTTAGCTTAGATCTGATATCAAAATTACTATGCATTTTTCTCTCCCCCCTCCTTTTCCATTCTAGCATTTCATAAATCTGCATGTCAGGAACACATGGCAGCAAACATGGAATTATTCAGCGCAGCACAGCGTATAAGCCAGCCTGAAGGCTGATATCAAAAGCTGCTGAATTTGTGGCCAAACCTCATATTGCCTTGTGAATGTTCTAAAGACACATGTTCCAGGTTTTCCCTATCTGTCAATAGATTTTTATGAAGTTCCTTCCATCTGGAAATAAAAAATGAAGAAACAAACAAACACCCCCCCCCAAAAAAAACCCCATAAAGTAACTCGGAAGGTTTTGCACGATTCCCAATGAAAAGTTGAGTAACGGAGGACACGTTTTCCTGAAAGACGATTTGGGCAGCTCTATCCATCTTCCCCGTGCAGTATGTAGCTGTGGGAAATATGGTGTGCATTCTGCTGTGTGTACACTCTGCTGTGTATTCTCAGTTCACGCAAGTTCAGTTGCTGAGGCCCATTGAGGAAGGGCTGTTGGAAATGTAAGGGGGAAAGGGCACCTTTCATCATATGTGGTGGAATTGTAAAAAGATAAAGGAATTCTGGGAAATGATAGATAATGAACTTTAAAAAAATGTTTAAAATAACATTTGATAAAAGACCAGAAGCCTTTCTCCTAGGAATTATAGGTGCAGATATAGCGAAAGATTTGAGAAATATAGACCGTATTTAAAAGAACACTGTAATCATTTGAGTTCTTTGGCAGGCTTTCAGTAACTCTTGCAATGTTACAAAGACTTTGGATATTTTGGAGGACCATAATGTGGAATAATTATAATATGCAGTTAATTTAGATATATAAAGGACCCACGGAGGGGGTGAGGGAAGTCCTAAGATTTGGAAGAATCTTGTTTTATTTTGAAATTGAAATGTGGTAAATATGAAATTTATTTTGTAAAATTAATAAAAATTATTTCCAAAAAAGAGAGAGAGGAAGGGTCGTAGTTCAGTGGTAGAGCATAAAGGCTCAGGCACAATCCCTGGCATATCCAGTTGGAGCTGAAAAAAGATCGTCTTGAAACTCTGCCACCAGTCAGGGACACCAGTACTGAGATAGATTGACCAGTGGTCTGATGTGGTATAAGGCCATGCTCCAGCAGAGAGCACACCGTCAAGCTAACGCTGGGGAGACCTCTCACTGAATTCTCATTTAATTCAAATTATATCATTTCCGAAGAGGAGATGCAATTTCAGGAGGGTGTGCGATGAAACTGTTGGCTTCATTTTAGGATAGAGTAAGCATTACCATTAGCACAGGCACTTGAGGGGGAATGGAGACGCGGGACCAGAAGTCTCTGCCACCACAACATTTACAGAACGAATTTAAGAAGGCTATTGGACAAGCTGGAACGTGTACAGAGGAGGGTGGTCAAGATGATCAAGGATCTGAAAACCTTATGAGGAACAGGTGAGCGGGGTTGGGTATGTTTTGACTGGTAAAAGAGGAGACTGAGTGGCGATGTGATAGCCATCTTCAAATATCTTTTAAACTGCCACATGGAAGATGGAGCAAGCTTGTTTCCCCCTGCTCTGGAGGGTAGGACTCAAACCAATGGCTTCAAGATACAAGAAAGGAGATTCCGACTAAACATCAAGAAGAACTTTCTGACAGTGAGAGTTGTTTGACAGTGAAAAGGACTCCGTCGGGAGGTTATAGACTCTCCTTCACTGGAGGTTTTTACAGCAGAGGTTGGATGGTCATCAGTCCTGTATGATCTAGTTGAGATTCTGGCATTGCAAGGGGCTGGGCTAGATGACCCTCAGGGTCCTTTCCAACTCTACAATTCTTTGATTATATGAAAGTGTGAAAAGAAGAAAAAGAGTTTCTGCTGCCATGCCAACACCCATCTACACAAACTCACCTTGCCTTTGAAAGCTGATGAAACATCCCTCCTCGTCCCATTTTCCACCTGCCAGTGTGTGGCAAATTGGAGGCAAGAGGGGATGTTTTGGGTCAGCCCTACTTCAACCATTCTTCAAAATCCTCTGCATTATGTTATGATTCTATGTGCTCTAGCAAAAAGGCTGCCCACAGGTAGAAGCCGCCACCACCCCACTTTTAGTTGATTTTAATCATCTGGGTTTTTTTTCTACCAGAGTCCACAGGCATAAAAACAGATGAGGCACCACCAGAAATCAAACAAATGAATAAAAAAAACAAGAGGCAATGCATCAAAGGAATGTTGGGAGATAGAAAAGAGTTAATGAGAAATCTCAAACGCCCAGACCACTAAGAATTAACAGAATACTGATTGTGCCAAAAAGTCAATGCATCATGAGCTACGTCCAACACTCTCTTCCTCTCTCATATATATATATCTGCTGAAAAGATTTTGAGCATCAACACCAGGCATCCCCAAACTTGGCCCTCCAGATGTTTTAGGGCTACAATTCCCATCATCCCTGACCACTGGTCCTGTTAGCTAGGGATGATGGGAGTTGTAGTCCCAAAACATCTGGAGGGCCGAGTTTGGGGGTGCCTGATCAACACATCTTGAGCATCAACATCAAACCAACACATTTTGAGCATCAGCCATCAGAATCACACCAAGGCAGTCATCAAATCATTGAATGCAGATCTCTGATAAGGGCTTTCACTCATTACATTCAACAAGTGTACAATCTGTGTATTTGTACAGTTATTCACATGTAATGTTCAATGGGTATACAGTCTGCGCACCTGCACATGTGACAGTTGAGTTGTACATCTACAAGCTTACACTCTTTCACACTTAGCCATGTGTACAGAGTGTGTATACCTATGCTCATTATAATGGGTGAGAAAGCCTTTATGTGGCAAACAATAGAGCAACATTTATAAATCCAATGCATTACCTCTATGCATGTTTACTTAGAACAAACATCAGTCGGATTTTCTGCAGTAAACAGTGAGTTTTTCTGGGGGAAGTGGCTGGACAAAAGAAAAATACTCTTGGACCCGTGTCTAGAAATCATGGGAGAAACTGAAGTAATCATGGGACAAAGGGAAGTGTGGATGAGCCCTTGATTGGGAGAAAATAACCATGGACACAGTGGGAACTACTTGAAAATAGACCTGCACAGAATTGGGCTGCAAGAATAGACAGGCATGGTTGTGTATCAGAGTGAGATCCACAGGGTTGTTTAGTTGTATGATCCCCACCATACATACACGTCCAGGTCTGAAGGTATAATTCCCTCGATTTCTGATGTTTAGGCTGTGTGTGCCATTGTTCATGTAGTCAAAACAGCACCACCCACTCATAACAGGAAGATATCAGCAAAAATGTGGGGAGGACCCTGAACTTTGCAGAAATGTTGTTGCTGTTGTTGTTAGAACAAACCCTAAATGGGGGGCAAAACAGTCCAATGAGGTCTGAGCATGCTCAAGGGCTACTGAACACTTCCAGACTGTGAGGAGGAAGTGGAAAACCAGGGGAGCCTGGAAATGGAACAACTGGAATCCTGAACAGGGAATGCTCCACATTGCAACATGCAGCAGCCAGCATAGTGGGTTGGTGGTGTTTACCTGACCTCCCAGCAGGTGAGTCACTGCTGCTTACCAGGAGAGGAAGGTACAAGGCAGTAGGGCAGGTGGTGTCGTAAAACACATCAGCTGGAGCACCATATTGGCTCAGCCGGTGTGTTTGCACCACACCAACCTCACGGGCACCTTGTTCCTCCCAGAAATAAATAAATTAATAATGAATTAAATAAATAAATAATTTTTTATTTATACCCTTCCCGATTTTAAAACCGGGCTCAGGGCGGCTAACAACAAATATAAAACATTGATTAAAAATGACTTTAGAAAACAACAGCTTAAAAACAGCATAAAATACAAGATAAATGTAACATCACCAGGGCTAACTGGCCAAGTTTATCCTGCTAGGGCCAGCAAGGAGACCAGGGAAGAGTTTAAATGTGGGGACTCAGCAAGGGTTTCTTCATAGAAAAAGGGAAGGGAAAAAGGAATGAAGGATCAGGCTAAATTGAAGGCCAGGTGGAATAGCTCTGTCTTACAGGACCTGCGGAAGGAGATCAAGTCCTGCAGGGCCCTAGTCTCGTGGGACAGAGCATCCCACCAGGTCGGTGCCATCACTGAAAAAGCCCTGGCCCTGGTGGAGGATAATCTGGCTTCTTTTGGGCCCGGGACCCTTAAGCTATTATTATTCATGGACCTTAGGGTCATCTGCGGGACATACCAGGAGAGGCAATCCCGTAAGTACGAGGGTCCTAGGCCGCAATGTATCTGTTGGGAGGTCAGGGCAATGTTTGTGCCCCTTCCCACATTCATTAGCTACTGCTGATCCCAATTATCATTTATGCCATTCTACCCCAACCAAGTACTGCCATTGTTTTTCTTTGGTGTCTCTATGTGAATGGTCAGAAACTGCCATCGTCCCTGAATTGAATTGAGGAGTTTAATAACATCTGGAAGACCACGGATTCCGCATTCTTCAATACCTCTCATTGGAACTGAAAGTATGCATGTTGGGGAACAACTCTTCTAGAAAATGCAGGCACGTGCAAGCTCACCCTTGATGAGGATTGGTACTGTGTTTCGTAAAAGCATTCCTGCATTATCTTCAATCAATACGAGCATTTGTTGAGTCTTTAATCACAGACACACAACACCTTTCCAAAGATGGAGAAAGAAATGGCCAAAGCAGGTTCCCCCCCCCTAATAAACAATAGCAGGTTTTTGAAAGTGTGTGCACAAGATCACAACCGATTAAATCCTTCCAAATTACTCTGTTTCCAAATGGCTGCATGGTTGACTCATAGCTCAAGCTCCCTTTGTTTACTGCTCACAATTTTTTCTGTCACAATGAATGGCTGGCTAGAATTAGGAAAAGAGAACCTCTATCAGGAGGAAGAGCCCTTTGCTAGACAGTTCAAGGAGAGACAGAGCAGTATACATCCCTAAGCATATTTCAGAGGATACTGGCCTGGTCTCACACCAAACGTCCTAGCCAATAAGGGAATACTCATTAGGGAAGCAGGCACTGTTTGATCCTTGGCATGGCCACTGAAGCCTCAGCCTTGCTCCAAGTTGTAACTTGCTGACACTAGCCTCTAGTGTGGCTGAAGACCTCGCAGCAAAATACCTTAGCAATGAGAGGGGAGTTTTTCTAGGGTGGTGGTTGATGACTCCCGGTTGTGGGGATCTAATTTTATAAGACCCATTTCAGCAATCCAGGTCAAAAAAAATAAAATTGTTTTAGGGAATGGATAATGCCTCTCCAGATGTTTGTTGCCTCTGCCATAGCTTGCCAACCACCTCTGCTTTGCATACGTTACTGGGGATGGCTGGGTGGTGATGGAGAATTCACTTACCCATAGATATTTGATGCTACCATGCACATGCATTGTGACCAAGGCTCCTAGTTCAGACATCATCTTAATCAATCTTGTATTTCCCAATACTCTTGGCTGGAACAGCACTAGAATCATGAGTTGGGAGAGGAGAGGGGAGAGTCCTCCTTCCTCCATACTTTCTGTCACTGAAGGAGAATCATCAAGAAAAGCAGGCAAATAAGTGGGTAAAGGGAATGAGTTGGAGAGCTATGGGTGGTGAGCTGAGTGGAAGCAAGCAGGTGAGTGGAACTGAATTCTTCCCCAGCTTGATTTAAAATCCAAGCCAAATAAGAACTGAGGGGAGGGTGGGAGTTCATGATGCTCACGTTATATTTCAGTGTAATGAATCACCAGGGTTCATATTCTGAACCAAGGAATTACAGATCCTCAGCAACATATTTATTCAGTTAAGCCTTTTCTTTGCCCAATACCAATTTCCACAGCCCATCATTTGAAGCAGATGTGTTAGTAAACCAGCCACAAACATTTCCTTGTTGTTGTTTTTTATTTTAAAAAAAGCATCTCAGAATTGTTCTATTAGTAACTATTATTCAATCTTAAAAGGAGAGCGGCACTAGTAAATCCTAATATGATAAAATGAAGCATACTAATGAAAAGCAAAAATAACAAAAAAAATTAAAACAGCAAATGGAATTTAATATCAGAATTGATCTGGTTGTACTTAATTATTGCATAACTCCAAGCATCTCAGATGCATTCAGAAATGCCTAGTTACTGAACAGTCAGCCACAACAGAATACTATAGTATTCTATAGTATACTTCTATAGTATACTATAGTATAATACTATAGTAATACTATAGTATCCCACAACTTGCATACTACACAACACAGGCTAAATGAATTCACATAATCACATCAAAAGGGCAAAATAGGGGGATAATGTTTTATAGAGCATGTGGGGGTTGGGGTGGTTGTTCCCTGATATAAACGAAAAGTTGGGAGAATTTAATAGAAATGCCTGCCCTCTTTACAGCAACTTTTACCCATGCTCTTTTACCCATCCTGGGAATGGGTCCTGTGCCATCAGCAAACTTGTTCCTGTATTTCAGTGGGTGTCTGCACCTCCCCACTTCCTGGCATAACATGTATGAACCATCCTTTAGGTTCCTTGCCTTAGACTACCCAATCCAGAGAGAGGAGGGAAAATACTTTACCAAGCAAAATAATTTTAACATGATACCCAATAGGGATGGGTGCTGTGTGAGCACAACTCCCATCATGCCTGACCAGTGGCTGTGCTGATTGGGGTTATTGAGAGCTGGAGTCCCACAACATGCAGAGGGCCACAGCTTCCCTGTCCATGGCGTACCCTAAAACTACCCCATGTGTGCTTGATCTGGGCCACTGTCAGCCATCCCTGACACAAAGTTCAGGCATTGCTCCTAGGATACATAGTCACATAAACATCACCTTGTTGGACAGGACCAAGGTCCATCTAATCCATCATTTTCAACCATGGTCCAGAATCATGGCCAATAGGGCCACTGTCCCTTTGCTTGTTCCCACCATCTGTTCATGTGTTGAAATTCAAACTCAAAAAGTCCGATTTCCCAAGGGGAAAGCCCTCACCCATTAACATGCCGCATGGCTCCATCTCTTTTAAAATGCTCTGATTACTTCATATGCCGGGCTGTATGCTAGCTTAAACTTCTGTCCCTGGTTCCTCACTGCCAGGAGGAGCAGCTACTGGAGAGACAGCCTCCTTGCAAGGAGAGTGTATGAGCAATTGGTGGTGGTTTTTTCCTAAATGGAAGTGATGTCAACTGTGATGAGTCGGGCGTGTGCCCCACCTGCCTCCTGCCTGCAGAACTGCTGATTTACACATGTGTACCTGCGGGTGGTGCTGTGGGTTAAACCAAAGAGCCTAGGGCTTGCCGATCAGAAGGCCGGCGGTTCGAATCCCTGCGACGGGGTGAGCTCCCGTTGCTCGGTCCCAGCTCCTGCCCACCTAGCAGTTTGAAAGCACGCCAAAGTGCAAGTAGATCAATAGGTACCGCTCCGGTGGGAAGGTAAACGGCATTTCTGTGCACTGCTCTGGTTCACCAGAAGAGGCTTTGTCATGCTGGCCACATGACCTGGAAGTTGTACGCCGGCTCCCTCGGCCAGTAAAGCGAGATGAGCGTCGCAACCCCAGAGTCATCCGCGACTGGACCTAATGGTCAGGGCTCCCTTTACATTTACCTTTAGGGTCGTTTGCAGGAGAATTAGCAGGTGGGGCAAGGCTGGAGCATATCTCCCACCCATGATTTCACTCTGCAGTCCCGTCCCATCCCCCGTCCCCCCGCATCATAAGAACATAAGAAGAGCCCGCTGAATTGGGTCAATGGCCCATCTGGTTCTCCCAATAGCCAACCAGATGCCTGTGGGAAACCTGCCAGCAGGATTCAAGTGCTCTCCCCTCCTGTGGTTTCCAGCTCCTGGTCTTCAGAAGCATTGCTGCCTCCAACTGTGGAGGCAGAACATAGCCATCAAGGTCTTTAACATCTAATAAATTGTCCAAAATGTATAAGAAGGTTCCTAATAACTGTTGGGAGTATAACCACATAGACGGGTCCCTTTTTCATATGTGGTGGACTTGAGAGAAAGCAAGGATATTTTGGGAGACGAGCTATGATGAGATTTAAAAAAAGTTTAAAATGACTATACCCCACCCCCAAAAAACCCCGAAGCTTTTCTTTTAGGGATTATAGGGACAGAAGTGCCCCCCCCAAAAAAGATGGTTCTGTTGTTTATGTATGTTACAACTGCAGCTAGGACTCTCTCTATGCACAAAATTGGAAAGAAGCCAAAATGCCCCCTAAAGAAGAATGGATAAGTAAGGTGATGGATTATGCAGAATCGGCAAAGTTAACAGCTAAAATAAGAGATGAAAGCTTTGCGGAAGAATGGAAACCCTTTCTGGGTTATTTAAAGGAATATTACATGATGAGCAGGATTTGAACTATGAGCAACAGAAGGGATTAAAGATTACAGTAGTTTTGTTGAGGTTTAAGAGATAGAAGGCAGGGTGCGAAACAGGAAAAGAAACAAACACCGTGGAAAAGGGGGTGGGAAGTTTGGGGTAGTTTTTCTTATGTACTGAAATGTATGTGTGAAATTTTGGAAAACTTAATAATAAAAAAAACCTTCACAAAAAAGGGCCTAGCCCTCATAGTTTAAATAGTCATCAATAGCCCTCTCCTTCTCCCTTGCACCCACATATGCCTTGCCCGTACACCATGGGGTTCCCCACAGTTTTCTCATCCTGCGTAGCATCACACTACATTTGAATACGATGGTGGGCAGATAGCAAGTTCAGCGATGATGATTCTTCTTATTTGCATGACTAAAAGCATTGTTTCTTTTACAGTAGGTTTTTTGGTTTTTTTTTAAATATTTTTGTAACTGATACTCTCAGAGGTGAAATGCTGGTGCCAAGTTAAACTCCTGGAATGTGTTTGCTTCATGATTGCATCTGAGAATATGGTAACCCAAGAATTGGTTGAAGCGGTGCAAGAAACGCGATGTGCTCTCTGCTCGGGGGATGCACGTATCGCGATCAAATGAAGAACGGAGAAGGAGAAAATGTGAATCGGCAGCTCTGTTGCTTACCAAATTATAGTGAATGTGTACATGTCACACTCCTACAGATGTTTACAGGAGCTTCCAAACCACAATCTATGTGCCACACAATGAACAGAAAGCCTAAGCACAGCTAGTAAACTGAAGGATTCACACCAGGTTTCCTGTTGGACCTTTTTGAAAACAAAAGGAGATCTTTAAACTGTGAGTAGACAGGTTCAAGCTCTTTGGCCTTCTAGCTACTGGAAATTGGAAGCTGTAGAGCAATGCAGCTTTCTAGCCTATGAATATAATCCGATTTTCATCTCTTCCCCTGAAAGGGCAAAAGAGTTTCCAGCCCTGCAGAAGATCCGTCTAAAACGTTACACTGAATTGTTATACTTACTGTTCATTTTAAAAGTCGGGCACAATTTTGTGGGAATGTCACATACACATAAACATGAACCAAAAAAAGAGGAGCATGAAGTAGATATGCGCACAGAAGGGTGGAAGAAGCAGCCAGCTGAGTGTCACTAGTAACAGAGGGGTGTAAGATACCTGGTGGTTTCAAACCAGAGGCTCTAGTGGCAAAGTCCAGGCATCTTATTCAGGCACTTCCAACTTGCACAACTAGTGTACAAATGGAGGGGGAAAATGGTGCAACTTTTCCTACACAGCCACTCATGTTTGGCCACACCCACTGCTGGTATGTGGGCTCCAGAGGGTTGGCCAAGGTTGAATGCAGTCCTCAGGCCAGAAAGATAACTCACCTACGGTGCCCTCCAGATATTGTTAGATGATGGTGCCTTGACCACTGGCCATGCTGGCTGGGCTGATGGGAGCTGTCATTCAGCAACATCAGGGGATGATCACGTTGGCTACCCCAGATCTAGCAGGGCAAGGGTAAGATACTGGGATCATATGATGTAACTGATCTAGCAAACTTTAATCAACATAGGAAACAGTTGCTCACTCTTTTACTTTATAAGAAAAAGAAACAGGTGTGATATGGGTAAGTTTTATCATTTTACTGCATTATTCCAGAACTGCTGCCAGTCTACCAAAGTAAGAGAAATTGTCAGAAAGCATAAGCCTCTCACAACTGATGATGTCCTCTCATCTGAGTTTATGTGCCTCATGCTTCCAAAGCCTTTACCTAGTGCTCGGTGATGCTACCTTTATAAAAGAGGATGTTGGATTGCTCCTGCTCCCAGAATACTGGCCGAATAGTACAATGGTTCCTGAGAATAAAGAATATGGCCCTCCTTCATATAAACAATACATGCTAAGAAATGCAGGACTTTTGGACCTACGTACACCATAGAATCTAGGTCAGAGTATTAGATCAATGCCCGATCCTAAGGTTCACGAAGCAAGCGCATAGGTTCTTAGCATCTACAACCGCCCTTCTGGTGTAGTTCTCAGAAGACCATTACTACTACTAATCGAAGCTGGTTCATGCATTCATGTTTATCAATGGTTGGCTGTGGCATCTATCCAAAAGTCGTCACAGAGCTCAAATTAAAGGGTTTCCCTAACACTCCACATCACCATAACACAATGCTTCTCCAAGGATGCCAGTTTGCACACTGAGCCAGTGGCGGACATACATTTTGGGAGCCCTGAAGCTTGAATTGTCATGGGGCCCCTTCACAACCAGCAACGAGGTTTGGGTAACCGCTGTTACCTTCTTCAATGGGGTTGTTCCATGACAGATCCGCACACTTTTATAACATCTGTGCTACTGACGCTCAAACTTTGAGATTGTTGAAATATATACAACCAAAAATTAATCAATTGGAGTCGTGCAACTCAACGCGAATCTACTAGACCCAAAATTTTAAAGGAATGTGGACTAACGTCGCTTCTGGGGCTCTCCAGAATTAGGGGCCCTGAAGTTTAAGCTTATGAGTTTCATAGTATATCCGCCCTGCATTGAGCTGCAGGTCCCCAACAGCTCAGTTAGTAATCCTGCAATGAAAATAAAGTTATGTATGTCTATGTGGTAATCATCTTCTGTGGCCCTGCAAAGTCCTAGGTCAGATGTGGGGAACCTTTGGCTTTCCAGATGTTGTTGAACCACAACTTCCATCACCCCAGGCAATTAGTCATGCTTGCTGGGGCTGATGGGAGTTGTAGCTCAGCAACATCTGAAAATCCAAAAGTTCCCCATGCCTGTCCTGGGTGCAATGCAGCACTTCAAGGGAGCTGGAGAACTATTCTAGGCTGATATACCAACTCGAAGACTTTAGACTGCTTGAGGGCACATAAATGTGGGTGCAGAAGGAAAGGAAAGGACAATCTAACTCAAAAGGGCTGCTCGGACCTTTAGCCTCCTGGTTGGGGAAAAAAGCTTAACAACTGCAAGCAGCTTTCAGAATCTGTTGTAATGCAACAGGTATTTTAGATGTGCTCATGGAAAAAAGAGGGGGGATACAATCCATTTCTTTGGCGGGGAGGATTGCCCCACCCACCTTCAAAACAATTAAAATATTTGTAGGAACTACTCAGAGCCTTTGGAATGGAGGGGGGGTCTAGATTAAATACATACACATGTGTCAGCTGTGTTGTGTCTCACCAACTACACAGGACTGCCTGAACATAGTTGTCAACCCTCCCTTTTTTTGCGGGAAACTCCCTTATTCCAATGCCATTTTCCGCTGCTATCCTGGATTGTTGATATCCCTTAAATTTCCCGGATTTCAAAGGAAGCAGCTCCTCTCCCTCCCTGCCGGCCAGGGAGGCTCCTCAGCTGCGTTGCTCGGCTGCCAATAAGGAGTCTGAGACCGACTGGGGGCGGAGCTTGCATGCCTTGTGCAGCCAGACCCTCATGCCCAACCAGACAGACAGCCTGCCTGCCATCTATGCGCTCGCTCTTTCGCTCACCCGTTCACGTGCAGCCTCTGGAGCGCAGGGTGGTGAGGCTACTTGGTGCCATTGCACCGCCCTTGCGACATCCCTTATTTTCAAATCCGAAAGTTGACAGCTATGTGCCTGAAATCCAAAGTTGTCTCACAATCCTATTGCCTTGCATGACTCCACCAGCCTCAGTGGGGTTACAAACACCTGATGCTTCAAGTGCAACCCCCATAAGACAGCTCATTTGGACTAGTCGGCAGAGTAACTGGGTCTACTGTGGAAGGAAATGATTTGTGGGGTGCAGTAAGTACTACAGACAGGCATTCAGCAGCTGCAAACTAGCACAACTGCACTAAGTAACTGCAAACAAGCACAACTGATCCTCTGGCTGGGTCGGGATGGTATAGGGCGGGCAGACCAACTCCCTTCTCTTGCGGGGGCTCAATTGGTCCCAACGCCTTCCGTTAAGGGTCTGGGTGTAATCCTTGACACCTCCCTTTCCAGGGAGGCGCAGGTTACAGCAACAGTTAAGGCGACATTTCTCCATCTGCGCCGTATCAAGCAGTTGGCCCCCTACCTTTCCCGCCCCGACCTGACCACAGTGATCCACGCGACGGTCACCTCCAGGCTTGACTACTGTAACTTGCTCTACGCGGGGCTGCCTTTGAAACTGTCCCAAAAACTCCAGCGGGTGCAGAATGCTGCAGCGAGGCTCCTCACAGGGTCCTTGCCATGGGAGCATATTCGTCCAGTGCTTTACCAGCTGCACTGGCTCCCGGTGGAGTACCGGGTCAGGTTTAAGGTGCTGGTTCTGACCTTTAAAGTCCTATGTGGCTTAGGACCCTCGTACTGACGGGACCGCCTCTCCTGGTATGCCCCACAGAGGACCTTAAGGTCCACAAACAACAATAGCTTAAGGGTCCGGGGCCCCAAAGAAGCCAGATTATCCTCCACCAGGGCCAGGGCTTTCTCAGTGTTGGCTCCAACCTGGTGGAATGCTCTGTCCCATGAGACTAGGGCACTGCGGGACCTGACCTCCTTCCGCAGGGCCTGTAAGACAGAGTTATTCCGCCTGGCCTTCAATCTAGCCTGATCCCCTATTCCTTTTTCCCCTTCCCTTTTTTTTCTGAAGAAACCCTTCTAAAATTCTTCCCTGGTCTCCCTACTGGCCTAGCAAGATTAACTTGGCCAGTTAGCCCTGGTGATTCTGCTGATGTTTGTTTTTTATGCTGTTTTTAAAGTTGTTTTTAATCATTGTTTTGTATTTGTTGTTAGCCGCCCTGAGCCCGGTTTTTGGACTGGGAAGGGTGGGGTATAAATAAAAAATTATTTATTATTTATATTAAGCAGAAAATGTCACGCCAACTTCCATTCTGAAGAACTCAATCTCACTTTCTGGCCTGGCCTTGCCTTGCTGCCATGTCTCCATCCCCCTTTTTGAATGGCCGCTCAGCCAGTGTTGGGCAGATGCACCCATCAAGAGCTGCACTGGCCACCTGGCTCCCCCCTGCATGGGCAGGCAGGCAGCACAGCACAGCCCAGTGAACTCTGTGTGCCCTATGCCTGCCCAATGGCTGTGGCGAGGGTTGGGCTGGCACAGTGGGTTTTGTTTACCCTCTGCACCCAGCCCCACCTGGTGTGTGTGGCAGAAGCATGGGCACACCAGGTGCCAGCAAAGGACGCAACACCACTGCTTCTCCCTTAAAGCCCTAGGAACAGAAGTTTGTTAAAGGTTCTGAAGGTTGTTAGCAGACACTCCCCCCCCATTCCCCTCACAGAGCTATAATTTCCAGAGTTCACAGGCAGGGACATAGCAACGTGGGGACGGTGGGGGCAGGGCACTCCCGGTGCCACGTCTTCGGGGGTGACAAGGCATGTGGGTTGCCGCCACCGCTCCAGCGCTGTACGGACAGTGCCGGGATCCTCTGTTCGCGGCTGCAGCTGCATGTACAGGATCCTCCATTTGTGGCTACAGCCACGAGCAGAGGATCCCAGCACCTTCTGTATGGTGCTGGAGCGCTGCCACCGGCAACCCGCTATGTAGTGCACATGTGCGGCATCACTACGTACCACGCATGCGTCATACGTAGTGATGCTGCACATGCGCGCTATGTAGTGACGCCCCGCCCCCGGGTGCACGCCATGTTTGCCGCTCTGTTCACAGGGAAGAGGGACTGATCATTAAGCCACTCTGGGAACCGTAGCTCTCCAAAGGGAATAGAGGTCTCCTAACAGCATCTGGGATGTGGGTGGTGCTGTGGGTTAAACCACAGAGCCTAGGGCTTGCTGATCAGAAGGTCGATGGTTCAAATCCCCATGACAGGGTGAGCTCCCGTTGCTCGGTCCCTGCTCCTGCCAACCTAGCAGTTCGAAAGCACGTCAAAGTGCAAGTAGATAAATAGGTACCGCTCTGGCGGGAAGGTAAAGGGTGTTTCTGTGCGCTGTTCTGGTTCGCCAGAAGTGGCTTAGTCATGCTGGCCACATGACCTGGACGCTGTACGCTGGTTCCCTCGGCCAATAAAGTCAGATAAGCGCTGCAACCCCAGAGTCGGACATGACTGGACCTAATGGTCAGGGGTCCCTTTACCTTTTTTAACAACTCTCAGCACCTTTAGCAAACTACAGCCCTATACAAACTTGCATGATATTCCCTGATAGTTCCCCTGTATTTCCCTACAATGGCATTGCCATTGTTTGAAAGCTCAAACATAATGCAGAAATTAACATTTGGGGCGGGGGAGAGAGTTGTGAAAACGTAACAAACTGCCATGCAAATGCAGCTTGGGTTGCTTTTAGAAGTGCAATGTGCGGTTTGCGGGCTTGCTCCAAGGAGCCCTGTGTATTCTGCATTTCAGATCTTCGCCACTGGCACTGAACAATCTCACTTCCATTTCTCATGCTGAATGCAGTGTCGATTTGGCATACATTGGGTACCCCAGCCTTGTGCTCACAAGAGGGTTTCTTTTTCTTTTCAAGCCACCTCTTAGGGGTGATTATGTGCTGAAAGAATTCCACAATTGCCGGCTCCTGCTCAGACGTGAATAAGAAGGTCAACAATTCCTCTATTAACATGGGCAGTTTGCAAACGTTACATTGAAGAACTCGATACTGTAATTATGATCACGGGTAATGTGCCTTTCTCTGCCTGTCTAGAATCTGTAAATAGATGAGGTTTTTCTCTTCTCTTCTCTCCCCCCCCCCTCCACCAGCCTGCCTTTGGGGCTGGCTGTGTTCATTCCCCCCCCCCCAAAAAAAACCCTAAACCTTGATAGCTCTGCAAGAGTCTGTTTTCTTTCTCAAAAGCACAAGAGATGTCTCCTGCGCTCCATTTACTTTATTTGTGCCCAGTTATCCTCAAACAGCCAGCTGAACAGTGAATTAGCAAACGGTATGAGGATTTCTTATGAAAGGAAGCTGAAGGGGGAGTGTGGAGAAAGAAACATTTTAATCACGCTGGCAGGTGGAAACCCTACTGTTCTGGACTGCTCAAAACAAAACACACCGAAAGAAAAATAATGATAATATGTGAGGAGCATATAATTGTTCCAGTGTTTTAAGTATCGTTTCAGTTTTAGCATTATTACTATTTTTGGTTATATGTTGCAATTCCACCTCACCTCCTCCCACCCTTCTGGCAGATAGGGTAGTGCCTGGATAAGGCCAGACAGCCACAGGGCAGGAAAACTGCTGTGTCAAATTTGTGGTTTCCTTTCCTGTAGTTCCTAATAGGGGTCAGAAAAAACTGGAGGTGCCAGGTCAAAATCCAGCCTCCTCGGCTTTGCTGACTGCTTTTCCCGCCGGAAGTGCCCTCCAGGACATCAGAACTAGCCAGATATACACTTGCAGGGGCTGGGAGTTGAAGTACAGCCCCACCATCTCTTCGTAGCTTTGCAATTAGTTGCCAATTAGGGGCTTATAATTATTGATGCAGAATATTTGAAATAGGCAAGGCATTTCAGATTTAATTGCAGGGAGGAAGAGATTTTGGTCCCAGGGAAGAGAAGAACAAGGAAAGTCTTCTCCGGAAGATATTCAGAATTAATCCTAGAATCTTAAGAGTTGGAAAGGGTCCACGGGTCATCTAGTCCAACCCCCTGCTATGCAATTAAACTGTGGGGAACAATGAAAGTTGCCCTTATATCATGTCAGACTTTGTCTTGCTAGGCCAATTGCCATGTTCCTCAGCCTTTGGGTCCACAGAGGTTGCTAGTACTGCAATTCCCATCACCCTGACCATTGGCTAAGCTGGTTGGGGAAGATGGGAGTTGTAACCCAATGACTGGGGACCCAGGGTTGAAGAATGCTGGTTTAATCTGCCCACCTGCAAATCCTTGGAGTCTCCGGCAGAAAGATGTCTTCCACTGGCTACCTGGTCCTTAGATGATAATATCATGGTCTGGATCCGAGATCCACTGCATGCAAAACACATATTCTACCACTGAACCTCCTAAAAGCAGTGTATTTTATTAACATCTATTTATCTATTATATGAACTACAGAAATGTTATCAATGCATTGTATACTGCAGTGGTTCTCAAAGGGTGTGGCAGGAAAGCAACAGGAATTGGAACCACTCTGGAAATTTTTAACACCGTGAGTTAACTCTAACAATTAACAGCATCCTTAAACTACAGTTCCCAGGATTCCTTGGGGGGAAACCATTGACTGTTTAAAGTGGTATGATGGATTGTGCTGATGGGGCCCAAGAGAAAACATCTAAGGGGGAGATATGGTTTAGGAAAGAAGTCACTCCTCAATACACACTTAACAACAACAACAACAACAACAAAACAACAACAACAACAACAACAACACTATTAATAGTGGCTAAAAAAACAATGTGCATTGTTTATATGTAACAGAAGAGAGAGATTTCCCTTCCCTGCAAAATATTTTAAAATATAAAGATCAAGACCAGAAGTATAAAAACCTTTCCCCACAAACGGGTGAGGGGAATCCACCTTCCTTTTCATTCAGGGGACCTTCTCAAGCTTTCTGGCAAAGGACAAGGAAAGGACTGCACAACCTACACAACATACCAGGCATATTTCTCTATCAGCTGCCAAAGCAGGGGGTGGGAGGGAGAGAAATCAGCGCTCGGCTGCAGGTCTGTCATAGAAATGCTTAATTTTAAGAGCCAATTGTTTGTCAGGCCCCTGATTCTTTCTACTGCCAGGAAGTACTGAGGAAGACATGGCCATTTTGCCTGGCAATCCTTGGGACACAAAGCCATTTATTGTAAAGTGAGACCATTTCGACTCATTCCAAATCACCTCCCTTGTTTCTCTGATTTGACTGTCTGTTCTAATTTATCTGAAACATGGGGATACTGCATATTGACAATAACAGTTTCCCAGTATCCCCATTCCCCACAGATCATCAAATATTGCAAGCACCTGATCACGCAATGGGTTGGATCCAGTGGAAGAGAAGGATTGCAGGTTAGTGCTATAACACTCGCCTGACATGTAGAAGGCCTCAGGTTCAAACCCTGGCATCTCCAGGAGCAGGAGTGCCAACTTGGCCCCACAACCATGGGTGCCTGGGGCCATGGGTGACATGCAGCGTGCATAGCCATGGCACTGAAATTTATGGATGGTCTGCCCCTTCATAGGGAATTTTGTGGGTGCTCGGGCACCCAGGGAGTTGGCACCTATGCCAGGTAGGACTGTGAGAGACCCCTGTCTGAAACCCTGGCGAGCTCACGCTCACCCGCATAGACAGTACTGAGCTAGATGATCCCATGGTCCAATTCTGTCCAAGAGAACTTCCTACAAACCTAGTCAACCTCAGGGCGCAATTGTAATCAATGCAAAAGGTTGTCAAGGCTTCCCACTGATTTCAGTGATGTCACGAACAGCAGGGCAACAGAGAGGAGGAAGAGGGTCCCAGCAAGGGGTGTAGCCATGATTGGGGCACAGCAGGGCAGGCTGCGGATGGAGAAGGAGTGGTTGCTGTAGAACAGGGGTCAGCAACCTTTTTTAGCCATGGGCCGGTCCACCGTACCTCAGACCATGTGGTAGGCCAGACTATGTTTGGGGGGGGGGGGATGAACGAATTCCTATGCCCCACAAATAACCCAGAGATGCATTTTAAATAAAAGCACACATTCTACTCATGTAAAAACACCAGGCAGGCCCCACAAATAACCCAGAGATGCATTTTAAATAAAAGGACACATTCTACTCATGTAAAAACACACTGATTCCCGGGCCGGATTGAGAAGCCGATTGGGCCGCATCTGGCCCACGGGCCTTAGGTTGCCTACCCCTGCTGTACAAAGTACTCATGAGACAACGGAAGATGGCAAGGGGGATGGAAGTCAGTGCACAGGAACCAGAGCAGCAGGACCCATCACCAGAGCCAGAGGGACCCCTGTCTCCACAAACACGGTGGGCTCTGAGGCATAGGGAGAAGCAGGAAAGAAGCACTGGGAGGTTAAGGCAGGCAAGGCCCCACAGCCCAGGTGAGGTGCGTTAGCTCTGGGAGGAGGTGTGTTATTCCTCAGCTACAGTAGGCTCAGGACAGGTGAGGATCATCTAGCCCAGATGCTGCAATCGGCATGCAAAGTATTAAAGGGAAACAGAGCTGAAGTGCTGTGGCTGCTCAACTTGCCACGTTGGTTGGACCATGGCTAGGATGTTCCAAGGAGGTCTTTGCAACTGTGCTTGTGTGGGGCTGACTCTCAGGTGCCCTGACCCCTTGATTGGCTGCAGGAACTGGGCCTGACAGGACTTTGGACCAGTTGGCCTGCCAGACCGTACACTAGCGTCTGCCGTGAGATCGTGCACTCCTGCAGGACTTTCCGCCGGGGACCCCATGGTTCAGGAAGAAGAAGAAGAGTTTGGATTTGATATCCCACTTTATCACTACCCGAAGGAGTCTCAAAGCGGCTAACCATCTCCTTTCCCTCCCACCCCCCACAACAAACACTCTGTGAGGTGAGTGGGGCTGAGAGACTTCAAAGAAGTGTGACTAGCCCAAGGTCACCCAGCAGCTGCATGTAGAGGAGCGGGGAATTGAACCCAGTTCACCAGATTATGAGTCCACTGATCTTAACCACTACACCACACAGGACAAAGAAGAACATTGGAAGCAATCCTAGCCCCGCTTACCTCGGAGTCAGGCCCACCGAATTCAGTGAGACTTATATTTGAGTGGAGATGGTGAGGATGGCAGCCTAACTGGGTGTGAGCACAACCCAATGTTGCCCTTCTTTTGAAAGCAGCTTACACCACAAAAAAATGTAACATAGCCAAACTTTTCCCAACACTCATCTGCATGTGGAAAGTTCCACCTGTTTAATTCCTGGGTTTCACAGAGACCAGGCCAGTTTTTTGTTTTAAAGTTGGCAATGACATTTAATACACTGGAACATTGGCCCACGCTAGAGTGAAAGGATACAAAGCCAAATACAAGCCACATGGAAATATGAATAACTCTTGCACTCTGCAACCAATGGCATTTACACATAGGGGAACAAACGAGTAGTGTGTCTGTTTAGCTGAAGGATATGCAAATTCCAGTTCTGAAATCAGCAAGTTGGAAAAAAATCTAAGATGTCATCTTACAATGAGGTAGACCATTGGTCCACTCAGGTTTTCCCAAACTTGGGTCTCCAGCTGTTTTTGGACTACAGATCCCATCATCCCTAGTTTGCAGGACAAGTGGTCAGGGATGATGGGAACTGTAGTCCAAAACAAGCTGGGACCGCCTCTCCTGGTATGCCCCACGGAGGACCTTACAGTCCACAAATAATAACATATTGAAGGTCCCGGGCCTCAAGGCAATTAGACTGGCCTTGACCAGGGCCAAGGCCTTTTTGGCCGTGGCCCCAACCTGGTGGAATGCTCTGTCACAAGAGACCAGGGCCCTGCGGGATCTGACATCTTTCCGCAGGGCCTGCAAGATGGAGCTGTTCCGCCAGGCCTTTGGTTGGGGTCCAGCCTGACTGCCCCTCTCTCCTTATAAGAACTTATATGAAAGTGGCACCCTAATTTTTCTCACAGGCTCATATAAGATCAGCATAAACAGTTAGGCCTGGTGAGCATTTAATGTCCCCAACCCTAATCTGTGGGTTGCCATCTGATTGGATTTCACTTTGATCCTGATTTGATTTTAGGATGTATTTTAATTGATTGCTTGATTTTATGTTAATATGTTATATATCTGATGTTAGCCACTTTGAGCCCGGTTTTGGCCAGGGAGGGCGGGGTATAAATAAATTATTATTATTATTATTATTATTATTATTATTAGGGAAACCCTGATCTAGCTCATTATTGTACACACAGACTGGGCATCACTTTCCTGGTTTTCAGGCAGGATTCTCTCTCATCTGCACCCAGAGATGCCAGGGAACTGAACCCAGAACCTTTTCTGCAATCTTCTACCACTCAGCTAAGGCCCTTCCCCTTCAACACACAAGTGGTTTTCTGCTAACAGCATGTAGCTCCAGAGGAGAACTGAAATTGGTTCTTATTTCATGATGCATAGACTAGCATGGTACTTGCAATGAAATAAGAAACAATTCAAATTCCTCTCTCGGATAGAAATTCTATTCCCATTCCGTCCCTATTTTCATACAATCAGGGTCGTGTTTCCATTTTGTGGTTTCTGTGAAGAGCTTCCTTTTAAAAAAACAAACTGGATTTTTTTTAAATGTGCATTTCGACATATCCAGCCAAGAAAAGTAGGCCCATTTTTTCCTCTTTTTTTGCATTCGGGAGTTGCACTAGCTTTTTTTTTTAAGGCACAACAAATCTCCTTGTTGCTTCTTGAAGGTGTTTTCATTTCATTAGACTTGCAAATATATCCGCAGATGTCGCTAACCCATAATTTTTCCCTAGTCTGCTTTGCCACACTCCCCTATGGATAGCCATTGGTGTGCCATGTCTGTAGCCAAAAGGGGAGGGGGAAGAATCAACTCTCTTTCCATTTACAAACGCTTCCCTGATTGGTCGCCTGGAGGAGGCTGTTTTTCACACTGGGTGATCAGGCGATTGGCTATTTATAACCTTCCTCTAAATTCCTTCTCAGTATGTTTACTGCTTATTCTTGTAAGCACTCAGGTAAAGCTGAGCAGATCTATGCACACAACCTTCGATTTCATCATGGAAAAAAGGCAGGACATCAATGCAGCAGATTGTTATTTTTATATAGTCATGTCAGAATGAATAGAATCATTGAATTGTAGAGTTGGAAGAGATCACAAAGGTCATCTAGTCCAACCCCCTGCAAGGCAGGAATCTCTTGCCCAACGTAGGGCTTGAACCCACGACTCTGAGATTATGGATCAGGGGTGTGGATCTTGTCTGAAGCCCGTGGAGGGGCTAGAGCAGTGATGGCTAACCTTGACACTCCAGATGTTTTGGAACTACAACTCCCATCATCCCTAGCTAACAGGACCAGTGGTCAGGGATGATGGGAGTTGTAGTCCCAAAACATCTGGAGTGTCAAGGTTAGCCATCACTGGGCTAGAGCCATGCCACGACCCCGTCGGGAACCCAGGGGTGAGCGCGAGTTGATTTGCATCAACGGTGCTCCCCCTACTGGTGGTTGACCCTTACAAGACTCCCTGCATGACGGGCAGGAGTCAGACATAGTCGGTTCAATTCCAATGCCTAAGCCAATACCTCTCACATTCTGTAACCAATAAAGTTGTGCCCCAAATTTGCCCAATAACCATTCACCTAATATCTGTGTCGCTGTGTCTTATTCATCAACAGGGGTGGCCTCGGGGTCTTGACACGCAAAACTTGGGTGTTATGAGGTTGTACACCAAGTGAATATTTCATTTTATTTCTCATTTACTATCACGGTGGGGCATTAATACAAGGGACCCTCACAAAACTGGATCGTAAATTACTCGTCTTCTATAGCTACTTTGAAAAAAGGTGCTCATTCGTCCCAAGCATCCCTGCCAACAGATGTCATATTTAAAAGGTGATGCGAATCAAAGAAAGTCTTAGATATCTAAGTAAGTCTACTGCAATGAAAGGAAGTATTTTCTGCCAAGGGTTGTGTAAATCGAAGAGGGACAGATTCTCCGTCGTAAGAAGAGAACCCTAAGAGAATGAATGGGAATTCTCCACTGATAGTCCCATTGTGGGAATTATCATATTAGAACATATTGAAGTGGGAATTAGAATTCTGCAGAGGTTATTTTGCAATTGCAGTTCTATGCATGCTTACTTGGGAGTAACCCCACTGAACTCAGTGGAACTTACTTTCATGTAAGCATACATAACATTGGGTTGAGGCTCTGTGAATGCAAGCAAACCCATGTGCATTTAACTAAGAAGTTGTTTTCAAAACTTTTGACAGATTTATTTAATTTCTATCTTGTCCTTCCTGATTCCCCCACCCAAATATTCTGCAGAGGGTTTGCAGAATTATTGGAAGTTAATTGCTAAGTTCTAAGGAGACCTGTTTAGAATGGCATGAAGACTTGCTTGATATAAAATGGTACACCTTTCTGGTCTATGACCGTAATAAAGACTTTCATTCATTTCATTCATAAAATGGTACAAGATTTGTCCAATATTAAACCATTTTATTCATTTTCAAGTAAAAAAAAACCTTTCACAGCAGAGGCAGAAATTATAATGTTAATAATTGCATTTTACCACATATGGCATACTTTGGATTTTTCCCACCTCCCTTCTGTATTATCTTGCTTGGCAGTAAAGATCCCTATCTATAACGTTGAGGACTTGTTAGCTGAAATAAATGAGCAAATAAAAGGAGGCAACTGCTTATCAATGATTTTGTGGAAATGCAAGGTGAGATCCAATTGTCACTGGGATTTAATTCCCACTGAAACGACCAAGAGTTCCAAGCAATGTGCTCCAAACTTTTACAACAGTACAGAAAGCTACTTGATTATTTCTCTAGGCAAAGAAACAAAGGGCAGAATGTTTAGGGACCGCATGGACTCCCATAAGGTGTTTGCAGGGATTCGACAAATATATATATATTTAACGATCTTGTCAGTTTACCGTGTGATCTGAGATTTAAGCACATGCACTTGGAAGGAAGCCCTTCCAGTTTCGACAGAGCTTTCCCCCGGCTAAGTGTGCTTAAGAGGATCACAGCCCCAGAGAGATCGGCACCATGCAGCAAAACCCTTGCCAACATATTTTTTCAGTCATCTGAGCTTCATTTGGAGAAAGTGAGCTTGATCCCATCTGAAACAACCTACAACCCTCAGCTTTTCAGCATTCTCATTTCCTAAGGAGATCTGGGGAACAAAGCAGATAGCCAGGGGGTGTGGAAGGGGGAAAAGAAAAAGAAAGTTAAGAAGTCAATAACTGTGCTTTCATCTTTACAATTCCTTAAATCGCTTTGCTTTGGTTGGAATAAGATGTATATATTTCCCGCACGTGTCATGGCCCCCAAGGAATGGAGAGACCAGGGTGGGAGTAATTCATGGCTCAAGGTAGGAGGTGAGTATGGATTGACTGGTCCTCCCCACTTCGAAGACCCAAATCAAGCCAGCAGGGGGCAGAAAGACTGAGGGATGTGACTGACAAGTCCAAGAGGTGATCAGGCACCCAGAGGCTGAGAGGGAGCTCTCTGAAAGCACCTTTCTCTCTCCCGCAGTCGATTTGGATCGTGAGCCAGACCAACAGATGTACAAAACCGAGAACCACGAGAGAGAAGAAGAAGAAGAAGAAGAAGAAGAAGAAGAAGAAGAAAGCAGCCATCCTAGGGATTTCTTTGAAAAACAACTCAATATTTGTGTGCTTGGGAGACCAGGCTGCAAAGGCTGCAGGAGGTGGGACAGTAAGAACCACCACAACAAAACGACCCAATCACTTCAAGGGATTCCACTGGATGGGAGAACGTGACAAAGACCTGCTGATGCTGGAGAATGGAAACTCAGCGCACTGCCAGGCAGTGATACAAGCAGATCTCTGTCCTTTGCAGAGATGCACATTTATTTCCAAGGCGCATTTCCCTTCTTGCTGGAATCTTAGCTGCTGCTGCTGCTTCTTTCAGAATTTCCAGCTGTGGGATGACTCCGCTGCTATTCTGATGGAGCAGTGGGGTTGCGCCCTCCTGAGCAATTCTCCCCTTGGGGTCACACACACACACACCAGATGCGGAGAAAGGGAGACACCTTCCCTGTCATGGCCCTCTTTGACTCCCCCGCCTCCTCCTCCTCCTCCCGCGGGAACTCCTTGGAGTGTCAAACTTCCTCCTAGACTCTCCAAACGCCCAGGAATAGCACCCTGCTCACAAGAGGCCACAGACACCTAACGGACCACTCACTCAGCCCCGCTCTTTCCTGCCCAGGGATGCACCTAAGGGGAGGGGAGGAGAAAGGGAGGAGATTCCTTCTCCGCTATGCATTGAGCTCCTGTCAGAGGCTTGCCACGTAAGCTGGAAAGAGCCCGTTGGGGCTCTGGCGTGTGTGTGTGTGTGTTTGGTCACAGGTCGGAGATGCAAAACAGGTAAGGCGATATCTTGGGCTGTCTAACTGCTGCTGCTCTCCGAACGTGCAAGCTTGAGGGCGCCACAGAAGACTTCCTACGTGCTCTTCTCTCTTTCCTCATAAACAGTGGTTGAAGACCCCTGTGCCAAAAAGTCCCACGCTACAGCAGCTCAAAAATGTCAGTCCCTTTACTGCTTATTTCTCCCCAGCCAAAAAGAGAGACGCACTCAAATACTCAGAGGGCGCCAGTCAGTTCCTGATACCTGAGAGAGACATTTAGGATCGAAGGGAGTTTGCTGCTGTAAAGAATCCCCTGCTGATCAATTTGTTGTTTTAACATTTATTTACCCCCCCCCCCTTGAGAAAGTGGCATGTGTTTGAAGTCTACAGACAGTGTCTCCCACCTCCTATTTCAAGCATTCACAGAGCCCCCGCTCCCTTTCCTTCCAGCCTCTCTCTCTTTGGCCAAGATTTTGTGAACTTGATCGGCTTAATGACTTCGGCAAGTTCAAGAGGCGCTGCGCTGGTGGTGAGAGTTTGCAGAAACCATTTTCCCGAAGCGTTTCCCAAAAAAATTGGCCGGGCGCACAAAGAAAAGTAGCTTTGTTCCGAAAGTGTCCCGCATTCCTTCCCAATTTTAACACCTTCCCACCGCCGCTGCTTCACGACTCTCTGAAAGCTGGAGCGGAGGAGACTCGCAAGCAGCAAGGTAGAAGCCTGAGACTAAGAGAATCTGAGCAGAAGCATCACCAAACCCACCACTGGTCACAGGGGATGGGGAGGAAAACTTTCCCCCGGGGGGCCTTCATGGAAATGTCATGCCTCCCCCCGCCCTAAAGTCCGAAGAAGCTCTAAATTGGGATCAGGGATTAGCTCAAGCGCCTGGCTTCTACGCAACAATCAGAAGAGGCAAGGAATCCTCTGAGCGCGCACAGAGTGCTTTCCACCGCTCCAGCGATGCGATCGGACTTGTGAGCTCGGGTACCTTTGGCTAGACATGTCAGGGGCTTCCCTGCCTGCTATCCCCTCCTCCCGCCCGCTCACCACCACCCCGTTCCCAAATGGGGCACAGGAGAAAGCGGCGATGGCAGCCCGGCTGGCCTCCTTCCTTACCTCCCCTGACCTCCGCCGCCTCCAGCAGGAGCATCCAAGCGACGAGTAGCGCGGGCCAAGCGGAGTCCCAGAACCACCGTTTCGTTTTCCACCTTGTGGACCATGTCCGCCTCGTCTCCATGGAGAGGGGTGCCTCCACCGCCGAGCGTGCCCAAAAAAACCTCGACGCGCGCGCCCCCCCTGCCCAACCTCCGGGGCGCCTTGGCCCCCTGCGCGCTGCTCGCTCGCTCGCCTGGCCCGCCGTCGCCTCCTCCGCGCCACTTATATTCCCAAAGGCGCCGCGCCGTCTTCTCTAGAGATCCATCCGATCCGGTGTGCCAAAGCGGGGAGTGGGGGAAATGAAAAGAAAGGTGCCTGGAGAGGGTCCACCGAGCGAGAGAGAAAGAGAGAGATGGTGGTCCCTCGCTGCCGGCTGGGTCTCGACAGTTCGGCTCCAGGCCCTTCCGATGCGCCCTGCTTTCCCAACTGCAGGGCAATGAGGGGCTTCAGTCCAAAGGCGGAGAGCGCAGCATCCCCCCTCAAGGCTGCATCCTGCAAAGAGGGCTGGCCCAGAAGCGCACGGGGAGAACAGCAGCCAGAGAGCGAGCGAACGAGCGAGCGGACAGCCTCCCTCCCCCGCCTCCTCCCGCCCTCCTTTTCTCCCACCTCCTCCTGCCCCCCCCCACCCACCCACCCAAACTGACAAGGAGGCTGCCGGCCAGAAGCCAATAGCTCGCCTCCTTCCGTACCCGAAGCCTCGCCCACTCCCTCCCCTCCCCCTGGCCCAAGGAGACCCGGAGCAGAATGCGTGCCAAAAAGCGCTAAGTTTAAGGTGAGCAGGAAAAGTGAAAGGGGGAGACCATGGATAGCAGCGTTTCCAACACATAGGGGGAATTAAAAGAAATAGCGGAAGAGTGATCCCCCCCGCAAAAAAGGACTGATTCGAGGGCTTCACTTACACCTCCCAACCTTTTGGGGGTGGTCAATAAATGCATCCACAGGGCCCCCAATGAAAGGCATAGTTCAGAAAAGCGGTTTGCACCACTCACTAAGGAAGACAACAGCACACTGAAATTCAAACAGTAAATTAATAACACTTTTATTCAAAATCCCTTTAAAACTATTTAGTTTAATTAATTCAGCAAAATTGATGAACTTGATCCAGTGATATCAACTTTTCAAAGTCTGCTGGTCAATTACACCTTCAACACACACACCCTGCCCCGTGTCTCTTAAAAAGGTAAAGGGACCCCTGACCATTAGGTCCAGTTGTGGACGACTCTGGGGTTGCGGCACTCATCTCGCATTATTGGCCCAGGGAGCCGGCATACATTGTCCAGGTCATGTGGCCAGCATGACTAAGCCACTTCTGGCGAACCAGAGCAGCACAAGGAAATGCCGTTCACCTTCCCGCCGGAGCGGTACCTATTGATCTACTTGCACTTTGACGTGCTTTCGAACTGCTAGGTTGGCAGGAGCAGGGACTGAACAATGGGAGCTCACCCCTTCGCGGGGATTCGAACCGCCGACCTTCTGATCGGCAAACCCTAGGCTCTGTGGTTTAACCCACAGCACCACCCGCATCACACTGGGGAAGGTGCAGCCATTTCCCAGGGATGGTACGGCCCCTTTGGGAGCCACTGATTTACACAGTGCTCTCCAAAGTTGAGCCTGGCTTTTGGAAATAGTTGCACAAAAGTTACTAGAGCGGGGTGGGGGTGGGGTGGGGTGTAAGTCTGTCTGAATGTGCAACAGTTCTTTGTATGAATATTGACCTCAAAGAAGGAAAGGACCAGTATTATAAAGTATCTATGCTTAGTCAACGGAGATGGCTCCGGCTCACCACAGGCGACCAAGTAGGTGGCTAATAGAGAGCCTTCTTGAATCTCAACTAGAGCCATCCCTCCGTGGAAAAGGCAGTCTAATAAAGTCAGCCTCTTTGATACTAGGCTCTTGCTGCTATTGCATAAGGTCTTTGTGAAGTGGAAGAGTAGGATGAGGTCAAATGGCAAAGTAGAAATGGCAAAATAAATCTTCATCCCTGTGCACACCTACAATTTGCCCCCCCCAAAAAACCCCAATTGTTCTGAGCACAAGATGGAGCTGATCAATTGTCATTCCAAGTGAAGCTCTTCATCTCAAACTGTATACATGGCCACCACCTCCCCTCTCCCAGCTAAAATAAACCCACTAAAGAAACACATCAGTTTGCATCCCTGCCACTGCTGAGGAAGGTACTTACAGTATTTCCAAACCAAATTTCTAGTTGATTTTTATGATCTTCATCCATTTTCCCCATAAAAACCCAGGTCAACTTTTGCAAAAGCCAACAGAAAACACACATGGCTTCTTTAGCATGCCTAACTATGGATTGGATTTTGTCCACCAAGCTCTCCTGACCAGTGGTGGTAAGGTGAAGTGGCTACTTCAGGTGGCAGATTTTGGCCATTGCAGGTAAGTGGGAGACTCATCGATCTGTCCCATGGACACACTCCACGAGGACACTGCCTGGTGCAACCCACATGGAGGACCACCACTAGACATAGAAGAGCAGCGCCATTTCTTTAATTGTGGCAACACTAGTCAGGTAGTAAACAGTCCACAGAATCCAATTTACTAACAAAAGGGGAACAGATGTGAAGAGTGGCAAATCTTTCCCCCATCCAGGTTTACATGCAGTTGAGATTAACTAGAGGGGTTTAAGCACCAAATGGAGAAAGTTCCATCCTTTCTACTCTGGAAATTGGAACCCCAACATTCACTTTAGAGGTGGAAGCATAGGAAGTTGACTTAAATCGAGTCAGCCCCATTGATCAATCCAGCTCAATATGGCAGTGGAACCCTGGGCTTTCAGACTAGTGTCTCTTGGTCCTACTTGGAGATGGCAGGGATTGAACCTGTGAACTTCTGCATGCAAGACAGGTGATGTACTATTGAGCTACAACCTTTCCCCTGCCGTGTAATAGAGATCTGAGTTTAAAAAGGGTGCCCTGCTGCGCCATGTCCATTTGATGACGTGGATTTCAATCCACAAAAGCTGATGTGTGTCCTAATAAAACTGCCTGTTTTAGGGTGAGTCAGGGACGTGCCCTCCCCTGCCAGTCCGGCACTGAGTGGGTACCGGCAGCCTCAGCCTCTGTTGTCGACGGATACGTCTCCCAGTGAGTCTGCCAGCTCCTCCCTGGGGGAGGAGTCACCAGGAAGGAGCCAGGTGGGAAGGGGTCTCCAGGATGATGCAGAGAGACCCAGCACCACTCAGCAGACCCACTCCGAGGGGGAGACACTGTTTCCGGTGCCTGCTTTACACAGAAGGGTCAGGGGAGAAAGGAGGCGGCACTTTAGGGTGCCGAGACTCTGGTATTGGCGCCGCAGCAGGAAGGGGGGGCACTTCCGGATTCTGCTAGCAACTAGATGGTCATGTTTTAGGATAGCTCCATACTGTAATACTTTGCACAATAAAATACCTGAAAGACAAGGCGGACTCCGTCTTTACTCATGAGCAACCGTTAAGCGAATCTGACAGCGTACTATGAGACTTTTTTGTTGTTTGGCTACAGGCCCTGTTCTTCCTCTGGAGAAACAAAGACACACCTTCTAGAACCACAATACTTGGAAAGGATCCATCTCCAAAGTGGAATCGCATAGCCGACGTGATTTCCCCCACTTGGTAGCAATTCTTTTAATAATTGTTCTGTGGGCTCTACATCCCTATATGTTAAGAACTTCATCAAGGCAGCCAACAGAATTACATATTTGCAATGCTCAATGAGAGTGGAGACAACTTTATATGACCAGCTCATGTTGAAAATAATGAAAGGGATATTTCATTACTTAAAAAAAAAGACATCCAAACAGTGTTTGGTCTGTGATCTGATCCTGGATGGAAAAAAGACATTGCTTGCATAGTCAAGAAAAAATAATCCTGTCTGGCTCCACCCTAAGCAAAAGATGATCACACCCTTGCTTCTGAATGAAGCAAAGAGACAAGCACATATAGAATTGGATGCTTTCCTGGATGCTGGGAAGAAGCGTGAAAGAGCACATTTCTTAGAATGTACCACAATACTTACACATCGCAGGTTTTTTTTTAAATGCTGCTGTGGCAGTTCAAAGAGCACCAGTTAGGATCCGATTTGTATTTCGCCAAAGTTAAATTTGGAGGCTAGAATTAATAAGCCACCTCTGCAAATAAGTTCTCGAAACTTACTAGCCCACAAAAATGTTTTACTGCTACCCACACATTCCTGTGTTAATCATTCTTGGCCCAAAAGAAAACACAGAAACAGTGGCTGTCTGCGTACCGAGCAGTGAGTCTTGCCACAGGTGACTAGGTGAATGTCGGTTTTAAAAGACTTACAGTGCAATTTTAATCACACTTTCCTCTGAAATAAGCCCTGCTATGTTCAGTGGGACTTTGTTCAAGGGAAAATGCACATACAAACTACCTTTTTGGTGCAATCCTAAGCACATCTACTCAGAAGTAAATTCTACTGAGCTCAATGTGGTTTACTCTTTATAAGGATTTATAGGATTACTGCCTTACTGTACAGTCCCATACATGCATACTCAGAATTAGTTGAGATGGCACATATGGGCAAATCTGTCAATTTTGATTTCTCTTAGTTTCTCATTTCTCATGTCTTATGTTCAGTTCTCCACATTTCCGTGTCAGTTTGTGATTTAAAAAAGCCTTGGGGAAAACATAGCCTTATTTTTGTGTGAATTTCTCCTAACTGACACGCCTCTATGCTTGCTTGCCTCAAAATACATCCTGCAAAGCAATTTTACCTAAAATAATGTATTTTTGTATGCTATTTTCACCAATATATGCATTTTACCCTCGTATATGCATTTTTATACACATTATTTGGCTGGAGAAATGCATTGCAAAATTCAGAGAAGTGTGAATTTCAAGGAATGGCTGGGTTTCAGTTCACATATCGTTTTGGAAACTGCAAATTTGGTGGGTTTGCCTTTAAATGCGAACCAAAAAAAAAATTCTCCATCCCTATCTTGCCTCTGATGCTGTGTCATGTGACTCAGAGTCTGAACTATCAATAGTGAGCCAGAAATTTCATGGTCAGCAGGTGAATTAACCACATGCTCCAACTTGTTTTTGACAAATCTCCACTCCCCCCACAAGAGTCCTATGTGGGAATAATAATACTGTCATGCAAGGATTACCAAAATAATATAAATGATACGCTCTGAAAACAGCAGAGGACCAGGTGCATTATCTATCTCACCGGCCACTATATATAAAACGTCTAAAGCAGGATTTATTTATGACCTTCCAACTAAAGTTACTAAGCAACTGGACTCAAGATAGTGCCCAGAAAACTTCTCATCTTTGCACACAGCTAGAGTATTGTAACATACAGACAGCTCTGTTTGTAGCCCTTAGAATAGGTTGTTCTAAGGTTGTAACCTTAGGACTAAGGCGGTGAGGAATTTTGCTACTTTTTCTTCAAAGGTGGGGAATCTGAGGCTTTCCAGATTTTGTTGGACATGAACACCCACCAGTGCCATCCAGCATGACCAGTGATCAGGGGTGATGGAGTCTGCAGTTCTGCAAAATCTGGAGAGCCACAAGATCCCAACCCCGCTGTGGTTTTTGTCGTCAATCTAGTCCTTTGTAAAATATTGTTGGCATCTGTCTGTCTTGAGAGACAATGGAGTGCACCTTCAAGGGTGACATCAAATCATTGCATTAGCAGCACTAAAATTATCTCCCTGGGGCGCAAGCCTGGGCAGTGTCCTGGGCTGCCTTCAAAATTTGGCCTTGCTGATATAAAGGAAAGCAGAGCAGGAGTTACCAGTGTGGTGTAGTGGTTAAGAGCGGTAGACTCGTAATCTGGTGAACCGGGATCGTGTCTCCGCTCCTCCACATGCAGCTGCTGGGTGACCTTGGGCTAGTCACACTTCTTTGAAGTCTCTCAGCCCCACTCACCTCACAGAGTGTTTGTTGTGGGGGAGGAAGGGAAAGGAGAATGTTAGCCGCTTTGAGACTCCTTCGGGTAGTGATAAAGCGGGATATCAAATCCAAACTCCTCCTCCTCTTCCTCTTCTTCTTCTTCTTCTTCTTCTTCTTCTTCTTCTTCTTACCAGAAGGAGGCATCCAACTGCCTTAGGGACTCCACTCTGCATTTGTGTAGGGTTTACTCCTTAGCCCTTTCTTTTCCTGGAGATATCTCACAGGGCAGCGGAGGTTTAGGATCAGAGTTTTTCTTCTCTTTGGTGGGCTACATTCCCAGGTTGATGAGCCCAATCTGCCCCTCACTTCCCTCTACAGTACATGCAGTAACCACCTTCTTGACAATTGGTCTCATCCATTCACTCCACCAGAGCCTGTCTTCACATGCAGGGGAAGTCCCTACCTCACTGAGGGTCTGACACCTATCGGCTAACCTCACCTGGTTTAGCCAGCATTCCTGGGGTGTGGCTACTGTCACATGCTGACAAATGAGGTACAGTGCAGGTGGGGGTTGACCCAAGTTGATTTGTAGCGACTTGTGCCAATCTGGAACTGAAAACCTTGTCCCTTGCCCCTCATGGCTGATAAAGATTAGCAGGGAGCGGACAGTAGGATGGTCCATAGAGGTGATTGATGTCTCCTTGTGAGAGAGGGTGCTCCCTGCCTGCTTAAAGGAGGCAGTGATAAGACTACTCCTCAAGCATTTCCCTGGATTCGGAAAATCTAAGTTATTACTGGCCAGTCTCTAATCTCCCCTTCTTGGGCCAGGTTCTTGAGTGAGTGGTTGCACTTGCACACCAGATCCAGACGCTTTTTGGATGAAACCAATGTTCTAGATCCATTTCAATCAGGGTTTAGGCCCAGTTTTGGCATGGAAACTGTTTTGGTGTATGATGACCTCTGTTGGGAGAGAGATGGAAAATGTTGATTCCCCTTGGTCTTGCAGCAGCTTTTGGTGCCATTGACCATGGTATCCTTCTACAGTAGCTGTCTTGGGGTAGGCAACATCACTTTGCTCTGGTACCAGTCTGACCTGGATGGTTATTTTCAGAGGGTGATGCTTGGAGAGCATCGTTCGGCCCCATGGAACCATCATCGCGAGGTTCCACAGGGTTTTAGTTCACATCTAAATGGAACTGCTGAGTGGGGTCCTCTGGAGGTTGCACCCCATATGTTGGAGATTTCTCCTTCTTGAGCAAAGTGCATTCCTACCTCCCACCACGTGTAGGGCAGGTGAGTGTGGCTTCCCCAAAACAGCCCCGGGTGCCAAATGGGGAGGCATGGTCAGAGTTTTCCTATTCCTGAATTACACAGTTCACTATATAACTTCGTGTTTGGAACCCACAGACCCCCCCCCATCTTTTTCTGTGTACAGTTGCACTTTGGATCTCAAACGGCTTAGTAGCTGAACAAATCGGCTCCTGAGCTCCACAAGGTGTTCTGGTTTGTGAATGTTTTTCGGAAGCTGAACTTCCGACGCGGCTTTAGTGGGTTCTGATTGAGTGCAGGAAGCTCCTGCAGCCAATCAGAAGCCGCGCCTTGGTTTTTGAATGGTTCCAGGAGTCAAATGGATTAAGTTTTACAACCAAGGTACCACTGTATAATATTTTCACCTTCATTCTCATTTATTATTTTTCCAAAAGAAATTTAATACCAACTGTTGCCATTTATTTCCTTGTTGTCTTGGTAATAACTGAAACAAGAAATCTTGGTTAAGCAGTATTATCATTTTAACAGTGGACACCCCTGCAAAAAAAGGATGAATGTGGTTTCCCCCCTCATTGAAATATGAGTTAAACACTTTCTTTATACAGTCCATTCATATTATATCTTAGTCTAATCCCTAGATATTTACTAGTCTTTTTTCCATTCATTCTTAAATTTCTCCTTTATTTTTCCCCCTTCACATTACCAGTTTTACATCATCTTGAACAATACTATTGCCAGGCCAGTAGTGGGTTAGAAAACCTCCATCAAAAAAGCCAAAAATATCAATTCAGAGCCCGGCTTCCTTTAAACCCTCAACCACAGAGGGTTAAAAGCTTTCAGACAGGCATAAGGTATTTTAAAGAATTCCCTGACTGTTGTATGTTTCAAGGAAGCAGGAAAAGGACTACAAAACATAATTGCTTCAGCAGCCTAATATAGAGCAGGGGGAGAGCTGTCTGCTAGGTAGAAGTCCCTCTGTGACCTGCCTTCGTCCAGTGTGCCGGGTATGTGTTTGCAATCCATATTATCCAACAGGAGGCAAATGCATTCAGCAAGGAATAATCACCTGGCAAAATACCATACAAGGAATTGGCACTAGACAAGCTGAAGTCACTCAGAATTGAAAACCCTCCGCAATTGTTGCCTGGAATCGGAGTGACTTAGCATGCATAACAACCGCCAGGAACGTATCCACCATGTGTGACTTTTCCATATTTCACTGTGAGTAACACTCACTGCCCCATTTCAAGCATCCTACAACGATATTCAGATAAAGGAAATGTAAGCTATTTGCTAAGCCAGTCGTGCAAATCCCATTCTCCGGTTTTATTTCAACATTTGATCCATGCAGCTGAGGCATTTCATAGAAATGTTAAGGCTGGAAATCCAGGCACGTTCACTAAGAAGTAAGTCCCACTAAATTCCAGATTTCCTTCTGAATGAACTCGCTTAAAGGATTGGGCTGCAAAAAAATCCCAGCTTTCGTTCTGAGCGCTAATAGAAATACAGTGTAGGCACCAGTATTTTGGCACCTGAGGAGAACCGCAAAATGGCACTCTCCCCTCCAGACAGGAAGGGGTGACTGAAGATTTATGTCAGGAACAAGAGGGGGAATGAAGATCTGTATCGAGAACAAGGGTTCAAGGAGACCAGCAGTGCCTCTTATTCATCAAGAGGCGGCACTGGGGGGGAAAGGGTTACTGAAGAGGAGGCAGGTCCATTCTCCAG
The DNA here is from genome assembly GCA_034641385.1 of Darevskia mixta. Lineage (NCBI taxonomy): Eukaryota > Metazoa > Chordata > Lepidosauria > Squamata > Lacertidae > Darevskia > Darevskia mixta. Next base: position 3,023,656 of record JAWWNH010000149.1, read on the forward strand.
GAAACACACTGCAGTTGTTGCTGTCATTATGTCATTATGACACAGTCCTTGGAGGCTGGATCTTCTGCCCCTGTGGATCCTGCCTCCCAAAGAGGTTGCTTAACCTTGCCTTGTGGGTGTGAGTGTAGGACATGTGTAGGCATGCTCAGGACTAACACAGGAACACCACAGGGATGCGTTCTCAGTCCGCTCCTTTATATTCTCTATACGTACGATTGTGTCGCTGCTCACCCTAGTAATGGGGTTGTCAAATTTGCAGATGACACAACCGTGATTGGGCTCATCTCTGATAAGGAGGGTGAAACGAACTACAGAGATGAGGTGGAGCAGCTGACGAAGTGGTGCAGAGCTAACAACTTGCTCATAAATACAAAGAAAACAAAGGAGCTTGTGGTGGACTTCAGGAGAAAGAAGAACGATGTCCAACCACTTTTGATTGATGGAATCTGTGTGGAGAGGGTAACAATGTTCAGATTTCTGGGCATTGAAATACAGGAGGATCTGTCCTGGAGTGCAAACATAAGGGGGCTTGTGAAGAAGGCGCAGCAGAGACTGTATTTCCTGAGAGTTTTAAGGAAAAACCATCTTCCACAAAAGCTGCTGCTTGCCTTCTATCACTGTGCCATTGAGAGCGTGCTCACTTATGGCTTATGTGTGTGGTACGCAAGCTGTACTACCAAGGACAGGATGGGGTTGGACAGAGTTGTTAAGGCAGCAGAGAGCATTGTTGGCTGCTCGCTCTCCACCTTAGAGCAGATTTATGCCATGAGGTGCCACAGAAAGGCACTGGACATAGTGAAAGATCCATCGCATCCTGGTCACCGTCTATTTGAACTTTTGCCATCGGGACGGAGATACAGGACGATGACAACAAGAACAAGCCATCTTAGAAACAGCTTCTTCTCCAGAGCAATCGCGGCCTTGAATGGGAAGCCTGGACTTTGAAGTCATCTACTCTTACCAGTTATGTTTTAATTAGTGTGTATGGTTTTAATCAGTGTGTATGGTTTTAATCAGTGTTTTTGTAGTTGTTTTGTTTTTGAGTGGAGTGCCCTATCTGGGTGGATGGAGCAGCCAAGTAATTTTGTTGTCCCCGAAGGGGACAATGACAATAAAATATTCTATTCTCTATTCTAAACTAAGGCCCGGGGCCGGCCCAATCACCTTCTCAATCTGGCCTGCGGACGGTCCAGGAATCAGCGTGTTTTTACATGAGTAGAATGCGTCCTTTTATTTAAAATGCATCTTTGGGTTATTTGTGGGGCATAGGAATTCGTTCATTTCCCCCAAAAAAATACAGTCCGGCCCCCCACATGGTCTGAGGGACAGTAGACCGGCCCCCCACTGAAAAGGTTTGCTGACCCCTGGTGTAGGGCTAGCTCTGCCCTTGTAAGACTTTGCCACAGTTGTCAATGTTTCCCAGAGAGGGAAACAGATTTTATTTATTTATTTATAAAAATATTTATATACCACCATGTCATTTTGTGCTTTTATTTTTAAAATCTTTTTATTTATACTTTTGAAATTTATACATTTCATTAATTTTACAATCATTTTAACATTTTAAAGTTGGACTTCCTTTCCCCTCTTTCTGCGATTCCTTGAATTTTTTTTATATATCTTCTGCATATCCAAATTCATTTAATTTGCTACTTTAAATATATACTCTTATAAAACTGCAGGTTATTACAAGAACCCTGCAAATGTTTTTATCTATTTGCAATTTATCTGTAAATATTCAATAAACCATTTTCATTCTTTTATAAAAAGTTTGCTATCTTGATTTCTTATTCTTCCGGTAAGTTTCGCCATTTCCATAAGTTTTTGTGCTTTTATCCTGTATTTTTATCCTGAGATGTTCAAATGAATGGTGGTATATAAATTTAATAAACAATAAAAATAATAAAGCGGTTCACGTCAATAAAACTATACAATAAAAACCATAACAGTGTGTTGTTGTTTTTTCAAGGCATCAATTAACCTTTTAAATGTTGGCACAAAAGACACCTGCTGAATCTCCATATGCAGAGTAATCCACAAGGCTGGGCTGATGACACTAAAAGCCCAATTTCTTGTTGTTGTCAAATAAGCCTCACTGACGTGGGGATCGACTAACAATGTTCCTACAGATGATCTCAGTGAGGCAATCCCCCAGGTGCCTTGGACTGAAATTGTTCAGAGCTTTGCAAATTAATCAGTTGTTTTATTCATGTTTTTGTTGTTGATTATAGTGCATTATTTTATTATTGCAGTGTATGCTGCTCTTCGTACTGTCAGCGGAACATTGGGATATTGAGAAACTATTGTTGTGCATGATGAGTTGTAACTGAATATTCAGGGAACTACTAAATTTTATATCCAGGGATGGAGAACCCACGGCAGTAACAACATGTGTGCTGACTCTTACTAGTTCAAGGCTGCCACCAATATAAGATGGACCATTTTATGACACAGACTAGATTTTTTTCCATGGACTAGCAAAAATGTAATTATATCTGCAAGCCTAAGTGGCCCGTTGTGTTTCAGGTTCAGGGAGAAAATTGAAGAATATATCTCAGTAGGATTAGACTTTGGATATTTTACCTAGCCACTGATTTCTAAGGACCAAGGCTTAAGAATACAGTTTAGCCCTAATTTATTATTTTTGGGGTGGGACTTTTTCTGATACTTACACCTCCCGTGTTGGTTTCTTGAGATAGGTGCATGTGGATCTTACAATTACTGAACTCTTACCAGCTAATGCAATGGTTTGGTGTTATTCCTGCAACAGAATGTAAAATAAAATGCTCGCAAAGCATAGGGTGGCACTAAGAAATTTGCCTTGTTTTTTTATGTTGCCGGTATCATTTACAATAAATTCATCTTCATGTCGACCAGCTTCTTGTTTGTGTTTTGTTTGGGGAGGTTTCTGCTGGCGCTCTTGACCTCATTAGATGTCAGATCTCCATTTCAGCTTGAGGTCCTCACTAAACATTGTGTGATCGTCATTACTGTCTTTGCAGCATAAGCAGAAGAGTCCCTGCCTAAATGTTAGTTGCTTTCGTCTGTCTACACAGATGGGTCATTGTTGTATTTTCAGGCAGTGGGGGAAGGGTTAAGGAGAAGTGAGTGGAGAATGCAGTCATCCCCCCACCCCTTAGCCGAAGAAGCTCATTGTAGCTCTTCTACATTCTTTTGTTTGTAGACTCGGAGAAGAGGATACAGCTTTACTGTTGGTAAGATCAATCCTACGCCTCCTTATTAAGAAACATGTCCCACTGAACTCCATAGGACTTAGTCTCACGTCAGAGGGCATAGGATCACAACCATTGGTGAATTTGTTTGAATGATCACGATTACCTACTGACAAATCCCACCCTCTTTCAAATACAAAGAATGACTCATTAAAAAATAACACAGATCTAATGAAAGCAGAAGGCCCCTGACTCTCCAAAATATCCAAGCATTCATTAGAGACTGACTGGCCTCTAGAAAGAGGATCAGATTTCTACAATTCCTCTGGAAACAGAATTAAAGCCTATTCCTAAACAGAATTAGACTTCTTTGAGGGAACTGAAAGCAATGAAGCTGCAACTCTACATGGGTCAGGGAGGGAATATGAGGAAATGGGAAGTTCTCATGAAACAGAACTTTCATGAGGAACTATATTACTATTTAACTTGTTCATAAACAATCAAGAGTTAGTGGAGAACAGTGAAAGCAGCTAAATTTATGGATGACACTAAATTATCCAGAATAGTGAAAACCTAAGCAGAGGGGTGAAAGGTTCCAAAAGGATCTCTCCAGAATTAGTAAATGGGCAAGAAAACAGCAAATGAGCTTGAATACAAATATCACACAGGATTCACACAGGACAAATAATCTCATTTTCATAACAGGGACAGAGGAGAAATTTGATTTCATTCACATTTAAAGGTGAGCCTACCTAATCCTCCATTTCTGAAAGAAAAAAAAATACATGAACCAAAACACAACCATCCTTCAAAATTCACACTTCTCTGAATTTTGCAATGCTACTATCCGGTCAAGTAATGTGTACAAAAAAGTGTGTATTACCAAAAGGAACATACAAGAATACATTATATTAGAGAAAGCTGCTTTGTATAATTGTGTATATTAAGGAGAAAATACATACAAATGTGTCTATTGGGAGAAATTAGTACTGAAATGTTGGGGAATTTTCATGAGAACTTTTTTATTTTTTAAGCAAACTGATGCAGCAATGTAGAAAACTGAACTCATGACTAGGAAAATGAGAAACTTAAATTCAAAGAACCACCCACCTCTGCTTAAGAAAAACACTGAAGGGATCTAAACTGACTATGACTCCCCAGGAACGAGAGGGACCTTTGGTGAGATCTAGCAACGCTCTTCCACATTCTTATACTTTTAGGTCAGTCTCCATACTGAAGATCTTGTGTATGTGCAGAGAGAGGAACACCCTCCAGCTCTGTGAGATGGTGTCCTGCCAAAGGCCATCTACCGGGTGGCTTCAAACATGACAACCAAGTGGTGGCATGGGACTGGCTGCCTCTGCCTCTGCTTTTTTAATGTCTGGTGTGACATGTAAAAAGGGAAGACACACTTCTTCAGTGGTCACTCAGGCATTATGAAGAGCAGGTTTTTGAGCCACTCCAATTATAGTTACAAGACTTCCAATTAAGCAGTAATGTGGGGTGGAATTTTTTTTCTCTCCAGTGCTTCATTTTTTTTTTGCAGACAATTTTCCATTCCATAACTTCATTAGTAACAATGGATGGCTGTCAGTTGCAAATGAAATATTAGACCAGCTTGGCAATTTCAAGGTTTTTAGTTTCGTTCATTAAACAGAAATGAATGTACTAAATTAGATCACTCCCTAGTACATCAGATACCCCCCCAAGCAAATTGAAAAAAATACAATGTCAATCACCCTAAATTGTGAAAATTTGAATTGCACAATATTCAAACTTTTTTTTAAAAAAATGCACATTTGGATACTTAAGTAGAACATAATGAACATATGGATGTTCCATTTAACCATCTAGGTGGATAGCTATTAACAGACCTATGGATTCTCTAGGAATTTCATCTGGCTAAGAGCCATCCAGGCTAGTGTCTATCTCTACATCCTGAGGTAGTAAATTCCATAAGTTAATTACCCCTTTACTACCTATGGAAGCCCCAGTTCTTCCTTCGGAGGAGGGACTAGGAACATAGGAATGTAGCAAGCCACCTTATACAGAGTTAGACCATTGGCTGATCAAGTTTAGCATTGTTACACTGACTGTCAGCCGGTTTTCAGGATTTCAGGCAGAGGGCATTCTCAGTCCTACCTGTAGATTCCAGGACTGAACCTGGGACTTCCTGCATTCAAAGCAGAGCCTCTACCACTAATCAGGGCAAGGACATGAAAGCAGGCTTGAGTGTGACTGTTCTTGGCCCTTCACCCTGACAGGTCCATTCGAGAACTATGGGAAAGAAAACGTTACATTGCTGCACAAAGGTGGTCACTGCAGTTACTCAAGTGAGACATCTGGCTAGCTCAGGTGAATTCTTTGCTCGTCTTTGTGACAGCTTTGGTTTCTTGGAGCACAGTATCAAAGGCAGTACTTGATACATAACAAAGTACACTTGGATGTTTCGCTGACACGCTTCAGCTATCCCGCTGTGCTGCTCAGATTTCCTGCAACAACATGGCTTAGCTTCCTGTGAAAGGCTCCAGTAGTCTTGTCAGACCCACTACTGGCACGGAATACAAGAAGAGCAGCAAGCAGCACTCAAAATATTTTTTCAACCATCTGTCTATGTGCTTAATACGAGTCGCATGTAGTTCCTTGACTACTAGGATCAGCTTACCAAAAAAAAAAATGAACGGCAGACATTGATCAGCACAAAATACTTGATTATCTTCAGGGTTTCCCAAACTTGGGTCTCCAGCTGTTTTTGGACTACAATTCCCATCATCCCTGACCACTATTCCTGCTAGCTAGGGGTGATGGGAGTCGTAGTCTAAAAACAGCTTGAGGCCCAAGTTTGGGAAACATAATTATTAGAGCAAATAGTGAGTGCCTCAAGTCTGCATGGGACCAGCCCAAGACATTTTGTCACCTGAGGTAGAACAAAAACAAAAAAGACGGGTTTGCCATTGGTGGCTGACAGGACAGTGTTTTTCCTTTTCCCTCCTTTGAACCTTTTTACCGTACATCTGTGGTGTAAAATCAGGTGGCGCTGTGGGTTAAACCACGGAGCCTAGGGCTTGCCAATCAGAAGGTCGGCGGTTCGAATCCCTGCAGTGGGGTGAGCTCCTGTTGCTTGGTCCCTGCTCCTGCCAACCTAGCAGTTCGAAAGCACGTCAAAGTGCAAGTAGATAAATAGGTACCGCTGCAGCGGGAAGGTAAACGGTGTTTCCATGCGCTGCTCTGGTTCACCAGAAGCGGCTTTGTCATGCTGGCCACATGACCTGGAAGCTGTACGCCGGCTCCCTCGGGCAATAATGTGAGATGAGTGCCGCAACCCCAGAGTCGGTCAATGACTGGACCTAATGGCCAGGGGTCCCTTTACCTTTACATCAGTGGTGGCCAAACTGCTTATGGAAGCCATTCTCCCCCAGAATGCTCCGAGAACAGTCCTACACAAAGACCACATCATTTTGAAAGAGGTTTTTGGTGCCCCTTTCTCAAGTTCAAATAAAGAGGAGAAAAATAGCAGGAAAAACTACCGGCAAGTTTTCGGTCAATAGTAAGCATGCCTCTAGATATTGTAACAATCCTCATTCACGTGGGTCTCCGGGTGGGCAGTGTTTGGTGCCTGGCATGGCTGTGGCCAAGTCTCAGGGGGGCATCTTCTTCTGGCATGGCTGCAGGGGACACCCAATGCCTCCCCTTCCGGCTGGTCTGGTCTGGCCTGTGCCAAAATAGGCCAACCGGGATGGCTTTAGAGAGGACTGAACCAGCCCCATCTCCACAGTATTTAATAGGGCAATCTACAAAGGATTGCCCTGTTACAATGTACCTCACCACAAACTCTCCCTCCCCTTCAGTTTCAGCAGTCCTCAAAAACACGAGTCAAAAGTTTGAGACCTTGATTAGGACCAACCTCTCTGGTGTGCTACATTTTTTAAACCAACCAACCAACCAACCAACCAACCAACGAACCAACCAACCTGTAAGCTTGGTATACTGAGAACAATCAGAAAGATATCACCTACCTGCAGTTAGGGATGGAGGAATCTACCTGCTTCGGTTTCTTATTTCTCCAATCTTGAAGTCAGTTCTTCATGTTTCTGCAGGAATTTGTAATTTAAAAAAGAGAAAAATCCTCATCGGCATTTTAGCGCACGTTTCTTCTAATATACATATCTCTGTATGCAGTTTCGGCTAATATGCACATTTTTGCCAGTTCCTCTTGCATCAAGAAGAGGATTTCACCAGCTCTTTGCTTCTCCATGAAAATACTTTGTGCTCTATAAACCGATGGCCACAATCTGCATCCCACCTGTGTCAGTAGCAAACTTCCCTTTGATTATTCCCAACAGCTGGTTGGGTATTGGTAATAATGGTGGTATTCGCCACGACAAGGCAGTGAGCCATGAAGGGGAACAGCTGCATTAGTTCTGTGGTTAATTTGCACCCAGTTTTCACAGACAGTGAGGTTTGTCCATAAAGCCCATCTTCAAAAAGGTACAAAAACCATTAACAACCATGTGTGTGGATGTAAGGTGTGGCTATGTTTTCAACCACTTACTCATCTCTTTCTATGCTTTGGCAATAAAACAAGATCTTTGATAATAGCTGTGTGTGATTTAAGAGCCACTCAGTAAGCACACTGAAATGTTAAGCACTAGTCATCTGTCACAATGCCCACTCTTAATCTCATCAGAATAATGCTTATGATGAATGCTTCTGTTCTATTTTAAAGAAAACAAAACAAAACATTTTAATTGATTTTACAAAATATGGAAGAAATCATTATTGAAATTACAAAGGAACAAAGGCACACATACCCTTGAGGCATTGATAATCATCTAGCAAAGGAGAACAAAGAAAGAAGGGGAAACAAAACCCAAAAAATAAACATGCTCTGATTTCAGAGTCCGTTCTGATTGTTCTGTTGTTGTTGTTGACAAAGTTGGGGCAAATCCACCTCATACTTTTAAAGCACAACCAACACACATTTAAAGCAAACGATGCCTCCTAAAAAATCCTGGGAACTGTAGTTTGTAAAGGGTACTGGGAATTATAGGTCTTTGAGGAGGAAAGGCAATTTCCATTATTCTTTGGAGAACATCACTTGCTTTAAATGTATGGATGGTGTGCTAATTCTAGGAATCCTGGAGACCTAGGTCAACTATGGATTTTTCTATATTCTTGTGTATCTCACCAGGCTTGCTGGAGCTTCTAATTCTTCATTATTACATTTAATAAAACCAAACTGTGTCGAATAAGACATGTCTTCCTCCGACAAGCCTCTATACAAACAAACCTTTTTTTCTTTGTGGCCCATGCAGCACCACAATAATTTAATAGGTGTCAAATGCCATCAAAATACGGTTTTAAGAGCTGTTGCTTTAGCCAGAGCTGAAATCAAATAATGAATGCTTATATGTATATAACACAAGTCTTCTGGATATTCTTCTTTCCTAGTTAACCTCTTTTCCTCCCCAAAGTCGAAGGGGTACACACACACACACACACACACACACACGGTGCCAGTAGTACCCCTAAAACGCTCATCTTTGCTGGAAAAAAATATCTGAAGTCAATACATGTCTGCAAGGCAGCGGCAGCTGTCCAAGTCCTGCAGTCTAGCAGGCAGGCTGCCCAGGCTATAAAATAATTAGTTTCATTTGTAGCAGTTTGTACTGAAGCAAAGAATAATAAGGTCTACATGACATATGGCAGTGCAGGAAGTGCAAAAACATACAAATGAATTTTGAGAACTAATCTGCATAAGAAAAGACAATGTGTGTGTGTGTGTGTGTGTGTGTGTGTGTGTGTGTGTACCCACATCTGGAATGTCTTTTGTGATCAGCTCCATCCAGGCAATGGAAGAAGACGATGGCCATGTTCTGTTTCCACTGTTGAGGCAGTATACCAGTTCCTGAGAATCACAAACAATGGATTCCCAAAGGCACCCGGCTTGCCACTGTGAAGATGCTGAACTATAATGGGCTCTTGGTCTGATCCAGCAGGGCCTTCTTATCATAGCTCTCAACTTTTTCCTTTTTTTGCGGGAAATTCCCTTATTCCGAATAGGATTCCTCGCAAGAAAAGGAAAAGGTTGACAGCTATGTCTTATGTTCTTAATAGCAGTAATAATAAGAGAGCTAAGGACGCAGCTACATTAGTAAAGAAAAAGCGTTTTACATGCGTCATAACACTGAGACACCAGATGGCACTGTGGAGTCCTGCCTTTCACCAACATGATTTCCCACTATGAAGTTTACAACACGTTTTCCTGAAACGTTTCTTTTCTGGATCCAGCCTAAATCAACACAGTAATGTGTGAGGGAGTTAATGTGTGCACAGACACAACCAGCTACAGTTTGCATTCTGCAAGCATCGCTCTATTCCAAACCACCCCTGGAAATCTGCCTTCAATGACATAAAGATTGCTATGAAGAGGGGCATTTCCACACCCTCACATCCCATGGCATTTGTTGCTTGCTGGTTTTTCTCAGACGTAACGTTCCTGGTAGGCACCGTAATGCTCTGCATTTATTTTGGTTTGCTGGTGGGCTGTTTAGACGTCTTCCCATTGCCCTAGGGAGACACAGCCCTTTAATTCCCTTTAAATGCACAAACCCAGTCCCTTCTAGAATCTCTCCTGCAAAACAGTGACAGTCTAGAGGTGCCCTAAAAATGCCACTTAAAAAAATAAATACATAAAGAAAGATCCAGAAATATGCTCTGAAAAAGTAGGCTGTACATCTGCTTCCATTTTGCAGTATGTTAAAATAGTCCTGAATTGTTTCTTCAAGTTATTTTTCCAGATGATATATACAGTACAGAAAACGCATTGTATATACCCACTTTGTCCAATCCCCTAGCCTTATAAAATTCAGAGACATACACACACACACTGAATATACTTCATCCAGCTTTCTCCAGCTGTTCTCTATATCCTTTTCTGTACTGGCAGATTTGAATTGTACTGTGTCTGGCAGTTACTGAGGAGGTCTGGCTATACTGCAAGCCTTAGCTGAGTGGCCATATTCAAAGTAAATCTGAAAGTTGCAATAAGGACCTCAAACTAAGAATCGGTGTGTTCATTCTTCCTGGGCATCCTCTGCCAAATTGCCATTATTTGGTGTGGCCTCCTAGAACCTCAGTCATTTGCTACTCCAGCCTTGACCTCCTCTGAGTTTTGAAGATTTATTTATTATTAAGATTTGCCCTCTACTCCTGAATCAAGTTATGGCAGCTAACAATAAAATACATAGCTGTCAACCCTCCCTTTTTTTGCAGGAAACTCCCTTATTCCAATGCCGTTTCCCGCTGCTATCCCAGATTGTTGATATCCCTTAAATTCCCCGGATTTCAAAGGAAGCAGCTCCTCTCCCTCCCTGCCGGCCAGGGAGGCTCCTCAGCTGCGTTGCTCTGCTGCCAATAAGGATTCTGAGACCGACTGGGGGCGGAGCTTGCATACCTTGTGCAGCCAGACCCTCACGCCCAACCAGACAGACAGCCTGTCTGCCGTCTACGCGCGCGCTCTTTCGCCCACCCGTTCACGCGCAGCCTCTGGAGCGCAGGGTAGCGAGGCTACTTGGTGCCATTGCACCGCCCTCGCGGCATCCCTTATTTTCAAATCCGAAAGTTGACAGCTATGATAAAATATGGAGTGGGAGAAGCCATTTAGCTTATTTTTAATTCATAAAAATAAGCTAAATCACAAATCTAGCACAGATGTGGGTCCTTCAGTTCATCCCTTTGCTGATTCCCCCACACCTTCTGACCTATCTGTTTGCAAAGCAATAGCAATCTCAACCTTTTTTAATTTTTTTTTTTTAAATCAAATAATAAAGTTGATACAACAGAAATCACTTGTGGTTAATGTTCAATATACCTCATTCTGCACCAAGGAGCACTGCAAAGTATGGGGCCTCTGTTTGGCTCTCACCCCACACATAAAACAAGGGGCATTTTGCCAGTACCTTTTCCCCCTCACTGAAAAAGAGAGCACAGACTGCCTCAGAAAGGAAAGCTTCCTATAAGCATGAAATCCATATAGATCGCCAATTAAAACCACTTTGACACGAGTTTCGTTTGCAGACCAGCGTGCCAGAACTGCTTGATTCCATTTGCTTCATGCACCAAACCAGGTGTGGGGGAACTGTGCCTCTCCAGAAGTTGCTGAACGACAGCTCCCATTATCCTTGGCCACTGCCCACGTTTGCTGGGGCTGTAGTTCAGCAATATCTGGAAGGGCCAAAGATTCCCCACTCAAACATTGCTGGAGAGGATGCTGTCCAAATATGCTTGATTTGGCTCGGACCTTGGCTCATCCCTATCTTGTATGAGAGGCCAATTTAGTCATGTCTCCCTGGTTTCATTCACACCATACATTTAAAGCACATTGCTTCCTCTGGGAACTGTGGTCTACCCCTCACAGAGCTACAATTCCCAGCACCCTTTTAAAAAAAACATCTTTATTGAAAATTCAAAAAGTACATAATTATACGTGCACTAAAAGAGGGAAAAAGAAAAGGAGAAACAGAACCCATGTAGAAGGGAAAATAAAGGAGGGAGGGGGGAAACTATATTTTACAAAGTTGTTATTGTACTTCAAGGGACGCGGGTGGCGCTGTGGGTTAGACCACCGAGCCTAGGGCTTGCCGATTAGAAGGTTGGTGGTTCGAATCCCTGTGACGGGGTGAGTCCCCGTTGCTCTGTCCCTGCTCCTGCCAACCTAGCAGTTTGAAAGCACAAAGTGCAAGTAGATAAATAGGTACCGCTCCAGCGGGAAGGTAAACGGCGTTTCCGTGCGCTGCTCCAGTTCGCCAGAAGCAGCTTAATCATGCTGGCCACATGACCCAGAAGCTGTACGCCGGGCTCCCTTGGCCAGTAAAGCGAGATGAGCGCTGCAACCCCAGAGTCGTCCGCGACTGGACCTAACGGTCGGGGGTCCCTTTACCTTTATTGTACTTCACCAGATCTTAACCTATTACAGTATTTGTAAGAATGGATTGCAATTATTATTGAATTTGTCCATGGCAAGTCTGCGTTTATATGCAAGTTGTTTCATATGTTGCAAGTGTCAATCCAATCATAGAAGGGAGCTGCATTTCCCCCCCCCCCCAATTCATTAATATCTCTCTTTTTGCTTTAGTAAGGGCATGGAGAGTCAACTCATATTGTCCTTTTGTAAGGTTCCATGTGCTGGGTATATAATTCAAGAGGATATTTTGCTCTGTAGATATAAGGTTGTTCCGTACAATTCTGTTGATAGTTTCAGTTACCTTCTGCCAAAAAAATTTCAATATGGGACAATGAAAAAAGCATTCCCAGCACCCTTAACAAACTATGGTTCCCAGGACTATTTGGGGGAAGCCATGTGCTTTCAATGTATTGTGGTGTGTACACAGCCCACACCCAAGTTCCTCAAAGCACAAGGCAGAACGAAGAACGGCTCCCTAAGGAGGCACACACATCTGCTAGAAAAGAGGCTCCTCCTGGGTATCTCTGCTTTTTCATACAGGCAAATCTAGCTTTGCTACCAAATGTGCTTTAACTGGGAAACTGTGGCCAATTATAGCTCCCTGCTGAATGTACCTGCATGATAATGATATAAACATCTGCTTTCCATATTCACCACTTAATATTTTTTATGTGTACGCTTCAAACGTCTCAGTTAAATGCACATGGGGTGGGGAAACAACCTCGTGGTGTGTATTGTCCTGTTTAGTGTGATTATTGGATTAGGATTGAAAGAGGTTGACATTTTGCACAGGTTCATTTGTGTGGTTATTCCAGGCAGTGTGTATTTATCCTGGGCTATTGGCCTTCCCATGTGGTTCTTCTTTCTTCCCTTCCCTTTTTGTCTTCTAGTCATAAACCCAGGAAAGAAAGTGAATATCGCCAGCTGAGGCCTCTTAATCTTGGGGAGCTTCAGTCTTTTTCCTTGACTCAAGGCAGATTCTTTTTCCCCCCCTTTCCTTTACACAGAGCTTGGCGAAAAGTGCTTCCACATGACGGCACGCTGCACAGTGAGATGCAGAGATGTTTGCTTTGACATTGCCCCACTGCAATGGGGCAGGATGTCTCCACACTGGCATAGCCACTGCCAGGGGACTGTGGATGTATTCCACACAGATGGGCTAACTCGGTACCATTCAAGCACTACATAAGACCAGAACACTCTCTCTCTCTCTTTTTTTTTTTAATTTTAAAACCTTTATTGAAATCAATTTAAAAAACAAATCCATATTATACATTAGAAATAAATCAACAGAAAACCAAATATAACATTCAATCATACATACATACATACATAGATACATCATTAACTCCAAAAGCAATTTAACTAGAAAAAAATAACTTAGTATAATCTATTCGCGTATAATTACCTTGCCCTTTATATCTCATTTCCTTTTCCCACTCATCCCTTCTTTCTTCGACTATTTCTTCTGTTCTCTTATCTTACAAGTTTTACTACATTATTCCCAATCTTTCTTCTTTCTCTCCCCCCCCCCCTTGACTTCCGCTTGTCTTTTTCTCAGGTTGTTTAACGATCCTTTGTTGCTACTTTATTTTCCTATTTGTATTCCCTTTTATTTTCCTTTACTCATTCCAGTTGTTAAATATACCCAACACGCAATATTTAGAAATGGATCCAAGTCCTCATAGTGGTGCATTGTTTCTTTAAATATTCTCCAAATTTTTCCCAGCCTTGTTTAAATTTTTGGTTACTGCGGCCTCTGATTGCATCCGTTAATTTAGCTAAATCTAGAAAGCTAAATAGTTTCTCCTGCCAATCTTTAATGTCTGGCATTTCTTTCCTCTTCCAATACGACGCAATCAGAATTCTTGCTGCCGCAGTGGCATATAAGAATAGCTTCTCATCTTGATTATTAATTTCTCCGTCCATTATGCCCAATAGGAAAAGTTCCGGATTTTTCTTAAAGAACACACTCTCTCTCTCTCTCTCTCTCTCTCTCACACACACACACACACACACACACACACACACACACCATTTACAATTGTAGCCCTGTTTGCTGCTGGCATATTTGAGGTCACCTTTCCAGCGGCAGAAGTGCTCCCCTTGTGGCTCAGCATCATGCCAGAGCAATGGGGTGAGGTGAAATTGTGCTTGTGAGTTCCCCACATGAACTTTGATGGTGATTTATTTCATTGCCCTTGCAAGTATCACTCCTTCTACCCCAAAACTCCACCATAATAGCAATCTGAACATGAGCTGGATACCTCCATGTGGAAACATTTTTGCTGGTTTCTTCAGCGGGGGGTAAATATTCTCCAGTATTTCTCAGAACAAACAGGGACACATGCTCCAAGTACTTAAAACACACCCCATGCTCCCTACACCAGACATTATTCCTTCCCACACTGGCTGTGAAACATCACTGGAGGATCTTGTCTGTTTGCTATACATTGTATTCATTCTCTCTGTAAAAGCCAGTTGACAGGTCTTCCTTAAAAGTTCAAAATTTGTTGCCTGAGGTGAAGCAACTGCTCCCCGCTCCCTCAAACTGCATTACAGTGGTACCTCGGGTTAAGAACTTAATTCATTCTGGAGGTCCGTTCCTAACCTGAAACTGTGCTTAACCTGAGGTACCACTTTAGCTAATGGGGCCTCCTGCTGCCGCTGCACAATTTCTGTTCTCATCCTGAAGCAAAGTTCTTAACCCGAGTTACTATTTTAAGAGACAGCTGAAGGCAGCCCTGTTTAGGGAAGTTTTTAATATCTAATGCTGTATTGTTTTAACATTTGATTGGAAGCCACCCAGAATGGCTGGGGAAACTCAGCCAGATGGGCAGGGTACAAATAAAAAATTATTATTATTATTATTATTATTAATTAATTAATTCATTTATTTATTCATTCATTCTTTCTGGGTTAGCGGAGTCTGTAACCTGAAGCGTCTGTAACTTGAAGTGTCTGTAACCTGAGGTACCACTGTATATGCAATAGTGGAGGTTGATGCTACACAAATGTACCAGCCTCCCAGCCCACCATCCATTACGGATAATATCCAAGGCAGGCCAAGTCATCTTTGCAACTGAGACTGAAGATCCCAAAGGAACTTCTCTCTTTCCCTAGCAGCAAAAATGCAACAACAATAAGCTGAAAAACTATTTGCTGACCTCTCATGACACCCAAGTGTAGCCATCTGAGGCAGTCTCCTCCCTCTCCCTAATGGTAAGACAGTTCATTCTCCCCCAGAAGGCAGAACAGGGAAAAATTAAGGGTAGCGAATTATCAGGGACAGGTGCCAGAAAACTGGTTCTGTGAACTCCAGACTTCAAAATGCAGAATGGCACGTTCTAGAAATGGAGCTCTTACAGGAGTGAAGCCTTTCTTTCTTTTCTCCCCCCGCCCTCCAGGAATGTGAGAAATGAAATACCCGTGAGGCAGATGTTAAATACCTGGGCATGTTATGCTTCATGGCAGGCTTCACAAGTTTTGGAGCCGCTGACATGTGAGGTGCCTCTGGCTGTCATTTTCCTTGCCTTCATCAGAGCTGTTTCCCCCCCTCCTCTGGCTGGCCACATCTGAACCTCTTTGACTTTCAGACCGATGTTTCTACTCATGACTTTCCATAGCCTGTGAAGAAGTCTCCTACTTTGGAGGTCTTTAAGCAGAGGCTTGACAGCCACCTGTCAGGAATGCTTTGATGGTGTTTCCTGCTTGGCAGGGGGTTGGACTGGATGGCCCTTGCGGTCTCTTCCAACTCTATGATTCAATGATTCTAAGAATAGATAGATAGATACTTTATTGTCACTGTACGTAGTACAACAAAATTGAATGCCATCCCACATTTACAGCCACATATACGCATTTATACATTTACAACCACACATATGCATACCATCCATCACGACTCCCCAAAGATCATATCATTTGGTTACAGCATTTAAAATAGTTATAGCTCTTGGATAAAAACCTGTTTTTTAGTCTATTTGTTCTCGATTTAATTGTTCTGTATCTCTTGCCCGAAGGCAGCCATGCAAACAGACTATATCCAGGATGAGATGAATCCTGTAAAATGTTGTTTGCTTTTTTGAGACAACAGGAGCTATATAGTTCGTCCAAAGATGGGAGAGAATATGTCTGCTTTTGCTGCTCTGAATATAATGTCTTCACATTCCTCAAGGAACTACCTTTTGATTATTATTTTAGCCTTATTTGCCATTGGGAAGGGCAGCGTTGACTTATGTCATCACCATAACTGGGTATTGCGATCTTCCCAGTATGTCCAGTTGAAAGGATTTCAGGTAGCAGGGTTGGGGAAGCGGATGCTCATCAGAGGAGACAATACTGAGCTAGACAAAGGTCTCATCTGCACTATACATTTAAAGTAGCATTGTGTCACTTTAAGCACTCATGGCTTCCCCCAAAGAATCCTGGGAACTGTAGTTAAGAGTGCTCAGAATTATTAGGAGAGCCCACTTCACCTCGCAGAGTTATAATTCCCAGAGTTCCCAGGGAAGAAGAATTGACTGTTCTACCACTCTGGGAAATCTCAGAAATTTTCTCAGAGAAAAAAAAGTGTTCTGGGAGATTTTGGCTTGGCTGTCTACCCCTACTGCAGGTCAAAACAGGTCAGTCAGTAACAGCCAGGAGCTCTTCCGCCATCTTCTGTGACATCATGGCAGCTCAACCAACTGCCAGAGGTTTATCATCACCACCACCACAGTGGGATTGGAACCATGCGGGCTAATTTCCAATGTTATAATAATAATAATAATAATAATAATAATAATAATAATAATAATAATAATTTATTATTTATACCCCGCCCATCTGGCTGGGTTTCCCCAGCCACTCTGGGCGGCTTTCAACAGAACATTAAAATACAACAATCTATTAAGCATTAAAAGCCTCCCTAAACAGGGCTGCCTTCAGATGTCTTCTAAAGGTCTGGTAGTTGTTGTTCTCTTTGACATCTGAAGGGAGGGTGTTCCACAGGGCGGGTGCCACTACCGAGAAGGCCCTCTGCCTGGTTCCCTGTAACTTGGCTTCTCGTAGTGAGGGAACCGCCAGAAGGCCCTCGGCACTGGACCTCAGTGTCCGGGCTGAACGATGGGGGTGGAGACGCTCCTTCAGGTATACTGGACCGAAGCCATTTAGGGCTTTAAAGGTCAGCACCAACACTTTGAATTGTGCTCGGAAACGTACTGGGAGCCAGTGTAGGTCTTTCAAGACCTGTGTTATGTGGTCTCGGCGGCCGCTCCCAGTCACCAGTCTAGCTGCCGCATTCTGGATTAATTGTAGTTTCCGGGTCACCTTCAAAGGTAGCCCCACGTAGAGCGCATTGCAGTAGTCCAAGCGGGAGATAACTAGAGCATGCACCACTCTGGCGAGACAGTCCGCGGGCAGGTAGGGTCTCAGTCTGCATACCAGATGGAGCTGGTAGACAGCTGCCCTGGATACAGAATTAACCTGCGCCTCCATGGACAGCTGTGAGTCCAAGATGACTCCCAGGCTGCGCACCTGGTCCTTCAGGGGCACAGTTACCCCATTCAGGACCAGGGAGTCCTCCACACCTGCCCGCCTCCTGTCCCCCAAAAACAGTACTTCTGTCTTGTCAGGATTCAACCTCAATCTGTTAGCCGCCATCCATCCTCCAACCGCCTCCAGACACTCACACAGGACCTTCACCGCCTTCACTGGTTCTGATTTGAAAGAGAGGTAGAGCTGGGTATCATCCGCATACTGATGAACACCCAGCCCAAACCCCCTGATGATCTCTCCCAGCGGCTGCACATAGATGTTAAAAAGCATGGGGGAGAGGACAGAACACTGAGGTACCCCACAAGTGAGAGCCCAGGGGTCTGAACACTCATCCCCCACCACCACTTTCTGGACACGGCCCAGGAGGAAGGAGCGGAACCACTGTATAACAGTGCCCCCAGCTCCCAAACCCTCTAGACGGTCCAGAAGGATGTTATGGTTGATAGTGTCAAAGGCCGCTGAGAGATCCAGCAGAACTAGGAAACAGCTCTCACCTTTGTCCCTAGCCCGCCGGAGATCATCGACCAGTGCGACCAAGGCAGTTTCAGTCCCATGATGAGGTCTGAATCCTGATTGGAAGGGATCCAAATGGTCCAATGTTAGGGCTTATTCACACTTACCTGCCCTGTACTTTTTCCAGACACAGTCTATGAGTTGAAGCTCTGTTTCTGAACACCCTTTTCCTTGCTCCAGAGCTTTCCCCATGAAAACCCATTCTTTATAGTTCAGATGGAGCAAATATCCTTGGAATACCTAAATGTTTGTTCTGATTCAGCTCAGGGCAAAATAAACCCCCAAACCCCACAATTGCACACAGAGTGTTAAATCACAGACCTCTTCCTGGAATGAGTTGGACAAAAGGGAAGTGTGGCTAAGCCCTTAGCCATACTCAAAGAGTTACAACCATTGAAGTCAACCACTTAAGCCCATTGATTCCAGTGGGTCTACTCTGAGTTTAGATGGATTACCTGCCTGCAGTGTTTCATTACACACACTGATTTTATGAACTTGAGAATTTTGAGTACTCTACTCAATCGTCTGTTTGTAATTCTAAGTCAAATGGGTTCGCAATTTCCTAGTCCTGTTTCTCATTATTGCCATATCCATAAAAGTAAAAACTGCTTATTTTTAAATGATAGTTTATTTACTTACTGTGCTCCAGCTGCTTTGGTGGAGTGACCTTAATAGATTTAAATCTTACAAAGACTTGGGTCTCCCTGGACACACTTTGCTTCCCAAGCCACATTAGTTACTCATGAATTTTAATGGACTGGGTCTACTGAGCTGGCAAGGTTCGAAAAACAGAAAGAATGCAAAAAGCCATTTGAAACAAAGCAAAACAGTAAAGTCCACCGATTCTTCAGTACTGACCACAAGACTACATTATCCTTTTTTCTGTTTAGCTTCCAGCTGCTGGAACCACAGGAATGGGAAGCAGGCAGAGAACTGGGCCTTGCAGCAGGGTTGAATCCTGCCCTTCCCTCCCTCCCTTGGAATGGTCCACCCTTGAAAAACACAGAGGTTGCTTTCTACTCTAGAGAAGACAGCAGGAAGCAACTGCTGGTTTATTTTGTGCCTGCAGATTTCCTTTGAAAGAGATGCATTCCAAGGAATCTGTCATACTTGTTTGCTCACTTGCTTGTCCATTTTGTAGCCAAGAAGTGTTCAACTATCAGCATCCACAAAGAAGCAGAGATGGGAGGAGTATAGAAACTTTACAATTAATTACCGGTACTGATGATCACAGTGATTACGCTGTGGGGCAAGTGGAAGAAATGTGAAAATTGATCACAGCCGTGACTAGCACCTTGACAAGAAAGTTAACAGGGCTGTGAACTACTGCTTTGAAAGCAGAATGTGTGTCTTCTTCTTCTTCTTCTTCTTCTTCTTCTTCTTCTTCTTCTTCTTCTTCTTCTTCTTCTTCTTCTTCCTCCTCCTCCTCCTCCTCCTCCTCCTCCCTGCCAATCTGGCTGGATTTCTCCAGTCACTCTTGGTGGCTTACAGCATATCTAAAAACAGAATAAAAACATCAAGCATTAAAAACCTCCCAATACAGGGCTGCCTTCAGACATCTTCTAAAAGTTGTGCCATTCTTTTTCTCCTTGACATCTGAAGGGAGGGCGTTCCACAGGGAGGGCACCACTACCGAGAAGGGCCTCTGCCTGGTTCCCTGTAACTTTGCTTCTCGCAGTGAGAGAACCAGCAGAAGACCCTTGGAGGAGGACCTCAGTGTCCAGGCTGAGCGATGGGGATGGAGACACTCCTTCAGGTGGCTGCAATGCATGGAGAGATCTGTTACAAAGTATGAGGCAAGATGTATAGTGTCGGGTGTGAGAAGTCAAGCCTGCCAAACTTTACTCACATTTAGGTAGCCGTGTTGGTCTGCCATAGTCGAAACAAAATAAAAAAATTCCTTCCAGTAGCACCTTAGAGACCAACTAAGTTTGTTATTGGTATGAGCTTTCGTGTGCATGCACACTTCTTCAGATACAGATGTGTATCTGAAGAAGTGTGCATGCACACGAAAGCTCATACCAATAACAAACTTTACTCAGCATCACAAGTGCAAAGGGCACAGGAGCCTCTTGAAGATTGTCTTCAGTAATTTCCCCCTTGCATGAATGACAGGGGGCAGACAAATCACTGCTCTGGTACACCAAATTAGAGCTGCCACGGTGATCAGGCATGGATCACGAGGTGTTGTTTCTCCCCCTTGAGCTACCAA
This sequence comes from Darevskia mixta, assembly GCA_034641385.1. NCBI lineage: Eukaryota > Metazoa > Chordata > Lepidosauria > Squamata > Lacertidae > Darevskia > Darevskia mixta. The sequence continues at coordinate 3,044,057 of JAWWNH010000149.1, forward strand.
ATAGGGAATTGAGATGTATTTATATTTTTGTATGTATGTCCCCACCACACCACCTGATAGATCTGACTTAGTTCCCCTGAGCTGAATTAGGCTGGTCCAAGCTGAATCAGCCTGCTTTGCAAAGTGTGGAATTGGGGTCCAAAGCAGAATCTTGTGGTCACTGCAGACCCCATAAGCATGTTACAGCCCCAAGCAAAAGCAGCTGGCCTGTATATGGCTAAGCAAAAGTGGCCTCCCCAAAAATTGCCATGAAATTTTTGTTGGGCGAGGAAGTTGCCCACTGTTCTTGGGGGGAGGTGAAATTCTCCCATAGTTTTGTGTTTTTTAAAATAAAATCCTCTTCCTGATTTTGGAAATGGGAAAACGAAGAAGTTCCTGCTAAAGGAGAAAGGATAAGCAGAGATATGGACTATATTGAATCAACAAAGCTAACAGCTAAAATAAGAGAATCAAATGATGATTTAAAAAAATGAATGGGAGAATGGAAGCCCTTTTCAGATTATTTGAAATTATTTTTTTTTGAAAAATCCATGATCAGGATTTGAATTATGAGCAATTAGAGACCATTGTGTTATGATTACGATGTAAAAAGATGGGAAACAGGGTGCATCAAAGGGGGAGGAGATAAGAAAAACATCACGGAAAATGGGGTGGGAAGTCAATAATATAAAAGGATTTTTTTTTTATTAAAAAAATGCATTGTATGTGGAATTTCTGGAAGTTTAATAAAATAAATTAGAAAAAGAAAATTCTCTTCCTGAAAAATCCCTGCTTACTATTCTTTCTTCATATTGGTAGATGACAGAAGGAGTAGACCAAGAGAGGAGGGCTGGGATTGTTAATCTTCAAGTTGTTAAGGTGTAAATTCTTAGCTTAGTCTCCTCTTGATGGGTAGAGAACTGTATCAATACAGATCCCACAAGCCTTGCTCAGATCTGACTCTACTTGAAAATTAGGTGCTGACCGAGATGGTAGCCACCATTGTTGCCATTTAGAATAAAAGCTTTCTAGTTCTGAGGAGCTCTCTGTTGCTAACTCCTATGCCATGCCCACACTCAGTTTTGTGGAGAGAGACGTGCAGCTGTCATCCAATTCCTCTCCTGAATCCAATACCCCAGGATCCTAGTTCCACCCCAGATTGACAGGCATCCTGCTTACTATCACTTAATTTGTTGGAATAAATTGCTTGGGTATGCTGCAGCTACATCTGGTTAGTTTCAAAACAGATAGCATTTTGTTCTCGCTCTCTTTTTATTGATTTAGAAGTCAAAATCCAATAGATGGTTCTTTTGATTTTGATTAGTAATTGCTTCTTTCTTCCTGGTGTTATTGTAAGGCCTGGCAGGCAATCACACAGACAGTTTAAGACAGAAAGTCGTACACTGGTCGGTCTGTTCCTGGTCGCAATGTGTCTGATGGTTCATTGCATACAGTCAGAGTACTTTTTCGCTCGAGGACTTGAAGAGGGCTACTGTTCATTGACCAAAGTCTTACGCTCAAGCCAAGTCAGTTTATTATGACAGCTACCACCGGGAATTCACTCCAGCATTCACGGATATTTAGCATGCAGGGCCTTCTTGATTTTGATGACTAATTGAAAATGAGGAAACGAAGTGGTAGCTGGTCCTAGGGAAGAGAAGGATAAGCCTGTCAATTTCTGTCAATTTCTCATTTTCCCATAGTTCTCCACATTTCCACACCAGCTTATGAATTTTGTTTCTAAAGCCCGCATGAAATTATACCAGCATTTTAGAGCAAATTTATCCTAATATTCACATTTTTGTTTGTAACTTTCCGTGATACAATGCATTTTTGTATACTGTTATCAGGAATTATGCATTTTTGGCACAATTTGCCCAAGTTATATGCATTTTTCTACATGTTACTTTGCTGGAGAACTGCATTGGAAAATTCAGAGACGTGGGGATTTTGAAGGATGGTTGTGTTTCGGTTTGCACGTTGTTACAGAAAGTATTAATTAGATAAGTTCACCTTCAAATGCAAACTGAATAATATTCCCCACCCCCCACTGTATCCTAGATTATTATGAGCTTAGAGTCACCTCTGAGGATCTTGCTTCTGCTACCAGGAAATCCTGTGCAGCTTTCAGTGTTGCTGAAAACTCCACCCCTGATAATCTGATATGTGAGGGACTCACCAATATACCAAGAATTGCCGGGGGGGGGCTACCTGTAGATACTTTGCTCTATGCTTCTTGGCTTTCACTTACTGGCAATGGGTGCCAATCACAAATCCCAAGAAAGATGGATGCCAACAACAACAGCTTTGGATGTGGACTGGTATCAAAAGATGCATTCAGCAAGGGCTGTGGAGCCCTACATGATAATAATAAACCTTTATTGTCACTACACCACCTGTGCGCAGTGAAATTAAACGACCCCCCCCCCACATACACTCAGTCTTGTTCGCACTCTGTGTGCTTGTTGGAAGTCAATTGCACCACTATTTCTTTCCATTCAGCAGCCCAACAGCCCACGGATAAAAACTGTTCTTTAACCTGTTGGTGTGGCTGACTATACTTCTATTTCTCCTGCCCAAAGGTAGGAGATTTTTTTTTAATGATTTTTTTTCATTTTATAAGAAATAAAAATACAGCAGTATAAACACACAAAAGGAAAAGATCAACTCTACACAAATATTTCTTAATTTCACCTAATTTCCACAACCTCTTGAGATGACTTCCCTCGAACACTTCTTTCTGTTTGGCATACAAGAATATCTTAATCCAACTGATATTGTGTGAATTTACAAAATAAAATTTACATTCAACAGTATTTTGTCTATGTCTTATTTATTTTTTGCTATCTTCACCATCCCCTATCACAAGGGGAGGGAAAAGGAGGGAAGGAAAAAAACAAAAACAACTGAATAAATAAATATATAAATAAAAACATCTACATATACACATCTACATATACACCCGAAGGTAGGAGATTAAAGAGGTGCTGGCCAGGGTGTGAGTCGTCCCTGAGAATTTTCCTCGCTCTCCTGAGGCAGCGGTCTCCTGCGATGGCATCTAGTGAACTCAGGGGACAGCCCATGATATCATGTGCTGTATTCACCACCCTCTGTAGGGACTTCCTGTTCGTGGCTGCCAAACCAGCGTACCACACTGTGGTACAGTATGGAAGGACACTTTCTATTGTGGACCGGTAGAAAGAGATCATCAGTTTTTGTTTGACATTGTTCTTATGCAAGACCCTAAGGAAATGGAGTCTCTGTTGGGCCTTCCTAACCACCATATGAGGTTCATATGCATCTCCACTGTAGCCAAGCCCATGGAAGGGCAGCTTCTGCATGATGAGATCCACACCGCCTTACAGAAGCATGCTCAAATGGCAGGATTATTCCAAGACATTCCATGGTCTGAGGTGAAGGACGAGAAGGTTCCTACTCCTCATTTCACATGCAGAATCTGAAATGTACCCAATCAGTGGTGCATGCCCTTCTGGCTTGCACTCTTTATAAAGACTTGAGGAATGAGATTATCACCCCTCTTTTTATTGTCCATTCTGGGTCTAACAACCACTGCTACAGTGTCCTTTCTCTTGGCATATCAGGATGAGCAGGTGACAGCAAAGGTTGCAAGGTTTTTAGCTGGGGCAATCAGAATAAGATCCACCATTTGACTATTGCTTCAAAACCCCAAAATGTATTTTATATAATTGACTTTCCCCCCTATTCTTTATATATCCTATTGTTGTTTATTGCTATGACCGATGGCTGACACAAATAAAGACTCGTGCATGCATGCATGCATGCAGAATCTGACCAAAATTGGCAGATGACTCTTACTTTCACACTGGTGACAGGACTGTGTCTTCCACTGCACCTAAAGCAGCTGGTTACTTTGTATAGGAGGCAAATGGGAATCAGAAACACTTGCTACTCTACTGTGAATAACCCGGAGACCTACCAGTAGATTCCCAATCCACCTTCTGCTCATCTTTGACTATCATTTCCAGTAGATAAATGCAAGGAGCATTTTTACCCAGGAATGGCATTTCAGAGGGAATCACACTCTCTTCTCCTTAATTTTTTGTGCCTGACTTTGATCTTGTTGTTTGTTGTTGGTAGGGATGTCAGTGAATTCCAACGAAAACAGAAACAGGAGCAGAAACTGACGTTGTTTGCTTAGTCGTCCCATGTCTGGAACAGAACTCAATCCAGAGAATACAATCGGTATTCACAGTTGTTGTTGCTTCTTTCTGTCTGAAAATGATATGTAATAGATTACACACTGCCCCCAATTGTATTGTGTTTCCTTTGCACTGAAATGAATGGGGTGGACTAACTTACACAATTTATTTAATTAAGACGTAAGTCACATAATTTCACCAAAGCATGCAGTGAAACAAATGACGTAGGTTTTGGCAGAATATGAACTGCATTGAGGTGGAAGCAGTGCTGTATGTAACGACTATAGGGTAGAAGCATTGCCTTCATACAGGCTTAAGTGTTGGTATTTTACAATATTGTATTCATACATTATGCTAATAGCTTTTGCACATTGCCCTGGAATCTTCTAATAAGGGGCAGTTGAGTACTATTTTAATAGTACTCAGCTCCACCAATTTTGTGTCAGCTCCACCAATTTACTGTGAAATATGCTGACAGCATTTTGGCTCTGCAATTGGCTATGGGGAAATGCTGCTGTTTACACGGTATTCTTTTCAGAAAAGACAAGCCCCCTTTAGCTTCAAATGGGGCCAATAAACTCGACTTTCTCCAATTTAAGTGAGCAACAGCAATATGTATCGGCAGGCTCCACCAGCCACCTCAAATGCGGAATATGTGAAAAGCCTGACACAGAATTAATTCATTTGCAACATTTTGCCACTGTCTCTCTCTCACTTCAGAAACAAGAGTTCCGTTATGGAGCCAAAGAAACAGCTCTCTTAACTCAGGCTGGCTGAGTTTATATTATCGTCAGCCCAGACTGCTTTACAACCAATAATTCTTTCAGGCTGTATACAGTGGCTCCCCCTTTTTCTTCTTCTTCCAGGAGACTGATTGTATTTGACCATCCATTCAACTTATGCTTCATGTTTAAGTGGAGCTGGTGGTGCCAAGTATGGCAAGTTGATCATTACAGCACTTTGATAGTGCTCTTTTCAGGCAGCCAAAGCAAACATTATCAAACTCCACAATTATGGATTACCAGCTTCGCCATTCAAGCCCAACTTCCTACAGCGTAACGTAGTCATTTCTATGCACAAAGGCAGGACTTAGCAAATCACAATCATATCATTATGAACACTCCTGGCAGCTACTTTTGTAAAGAAAGGAGGAGGATATTGGCAAATTGCAGGGGGATTTTGGAAAACGAGGGGACATCCTTTCATGACTTGAGGAACTTTTCCTTATAATAGGACTAGGCAATCTATGCGAAGGTACATGAAGCTTCACTAACTCACTCACTGACAGGAATGTACTTCCACATTAGACAGATTAAAAGGAAACATAATGTTTTACTAAAAAAATAATAATCATACTCCCATTTTCTACAAACTTTCCCCTGGTACTTCTCAAGCCCTGGAGTCCAAACAAAGCATCTAGTATTGATGAGAGTCACAACACAGCTTGACCAAAATAAAAAATAAAAATATGCATTGATACTTTCTGTGGAAGCTAGGTGGAGACAAGGATAATTCTTCCTCCCTGGAGAATTTAGACAGTTTTATTAAAAACTCTCTCGAAATTCTTTTGATGTTCTGTCCAAGCAGGAACTTGTAAATTTGGCTGAAAATAGTACATTAGGTGACGTTTCGGTGACTAGACTAAACAGGAAGGATGGCTTCACTATGCAGGACATCTCTATATATTTTGAAGGATGGCTTAGTAAAAGAAGAGTTGCACTGCACTAAATGGTTTGCTGGGAGCCACAAGAGAAACCCAACATGATTCTGTATATCAGCTTTGCAATGTCTTCACCCCACCCCTTCCATCCTGGCCATAAAGCCCCATTGGCCTTGCTCACAATGTATCTCCTATTCTCAACCCCCATTAAAGCAGCATTTGCTCTGTATGTTCCAAGCTGCCACACACAGCACCTGTTAGAAGTGTCATTGTTTTGGCTATTCTCAATTAGAAGCTTGGCATTTTAGATGACTTGTTTAGCGGAGGGAGAGAGAGAATGGGAGACAGCTGGTTCTTTAAACTCTTTGCCGGTTTACTTAACGTTGCGTCCAAATAGCCAGCGACCAAAGGCCAAAAGGTCATACTGCCCTTTAGGATTGGAGGGTGCCCCAGCTTCCAAAATCTGTTTTCTCCCACCCACAAAACACACATCCATTTCAAGGGGGTATGATTTCAGCTGGGTGGAGATGAGACATATGGCCAACATCCCTGCGGTTGGGGGTGGGGAACCCACACAGAGTTGAGAACATGTGCCTGAGAGTCAGAAGACCTCATCGAAGCCCTATAAAAGTCCACAAAAAAGATTCCTTCTTGCATTCTTTGGCGGTAGCCAGCCCTGAGAGTCATGAGCATAAAAAGAAGGGAAAGTTTCCATCCCACCTGGACTTCTGCAAGAGTCGCAAAACAAAAATAACCATTTATCACCGAGAACAGAGCTAGACACCTCAGGCAAGAAGCCGAACCAGGGAATCATGGGAGACTCGCCGTCGTCAGATAACCGGGCAAGAGAGAAAGAGGAATTGCTGTGGGCAGCAGTAAATTCTGACAGATCAAGGCAAGAGAACGAGATCATTGAAATGAAAAGGAAAAATCAGAGGAAAGAAACCGCAGAAGTGCCTGAAGAAGAATTGGCTTGCTTTGTTTTCTATCTTCTGACAATGGTCCTAACGCTTGCGGATACTGGGACAGAGATGCCTAGAAAGGTGTTCAGCAAGTTCCTCTGCCTGTGCTGTATTATATATCAGCAGTGCAGTGACATCACACCAGCAAGCACTCTTCCCTGCTCTATAGTACCAGGATGCTAGATTTCTAAGCTATAGCATGCTTCTCTTATACAGGATGCAGAGAGGCTTATAATGGGAAAGAAAAATAATCCCTGGGTCATGGTTTGGAACGGCTTAATCCTTCTGTTTATTATCCTTGTTCTCTTTGGGTCAAAGGAAAAGTGTCACCATTCATGTACATGATTATTGCAATGTGCAATGCGCACATAGCAACAGAGAGGTGCATAACTTTTGTGCTTCTTTTTGTACCTAAATAAGCAAAATATCCCAGGAAACATCTTGGAAGCATCAGAAGAAGTCTAAATTAGAATGCATCTTGGAAGCATCAGGAAAGGTATGAATTAGAATACAAAACGATATTTAAAAAATTATAACAGAGCCAGTTCTGATGATGCTTCTGAAAAATATCGACTTCGGAACTAAGAACAAATTTGCAAAAAGCAATATACCGTATTTTTCAATGTATAAGACTAGGGTTTGTTTGTTTGTTTACCAAAAAGTTAGGTTTAAAATTGGGGCTTGTCTTATACACGGGTAGTGCTGAGGGGTGTTTTCTTAATTTGGAGTCCCCAAAAATGGGGGAGGGTGTCTTATACATGGGGGCATCTTTTACACAGAAAAATATGGTACTCTCCTCTAGGAACTTCAGTTCTGTGAGGGGATGATTAGGGATCACTAAGAAATAATGTTCTTCACCCCAACCACAGTATATTTCCCAGGATTTTGTGGTGGGGTGGGAGTAGGAGGTGAAATCCATCATAAACAAAACTGATGTAGGCTGTAGACATATCCTTAGCATCAAATTATGAACAGATTGAAAGGACAACTTTGAAGAATTTTGTTTCTAGATAGTACTGCTAAATATTTTTCAGTTATGAAACTGGCATGACCCCAGCACTGTCCCTGTATTCTGGACACAACCAAATACTAAGTAGCTTTTGGTGGTAGTGAGAACCACAATGATACACTTAAAACTACTTGGCTATGGGAGTCAACCAAATACCTGCAGGAGGACCTTTTGAAATACGAGCTGACTTCATCCCTAAGACTGAGGAAGGTCCCCAGTAGGAGTTGTGCTTTGGAGACATACAAAAGTTGGTGGCATCCCAACTTTGGATCACCCTGCAGAAGCTACACATGTCCTCTTTTGTTTTTACATTCAGACTTCTGTCGAGAAAGTTCTTTGAAGATTGGTAGTTTGTTGTCTTTAATCTCTGTGTTTTAATGGTTTCCTTATTTATATTTCCTTATTTATATAGATATTTATAACATGTTTTTGATTTGTGGGTAGATGTTGTTGTTTTACCTGTTATTGTTCACCATGCTGGGCTCCCTCTGGAAGAAGGGCAGTTCATAAATGCAGCTGATGGTCTCAACAGCCTTCCATGACTTACGCAATCCATCAGCTTCAGCCTGAGTTGAGTGTCATCCAATGGTATTTGGCACAAAAGTGACTTCTTACCAGTACTCTCTGGCATCATCTGCCTTGGGCCCTTTGTAAACTGGGGATGGGTGGGGCGCTCTGTGTCAACAATTGCCAAGATATACTTTGCTACTCTGTCAATGGTTAAAGTCAACCTGTTGTTCAACTGTGCAACCAAACCATCCATGGAACAGTTGTCAAGGTCAGTGGGAATAGTTCCATACAGACCATGGTTTTCATACAGACTCCCTGGAACAACCTTCATCAACCTAGTCTCTCCAGATGTATTTAACTACAACTGCCACCCCACCCCCATGCTGACTGGACTGATGAGAATTGACTCCAAAACATCTACAAGGCACCAGGTTGGTGAAAGCTGCTTTAGAAGCCTTTTCATTTAAAAATATATATTGAAATGCCCAGGTTTTTTTTAAGGATTCTCTTCTGGATGTGTCTTGCTGCTACCATGTTGTTCTTTGGGGTGCGGTGGGGGTAATTGGCAACTGACTGAGGAAAGTGGTTCAGAATACTAGCAGTTCCTTGTGGATTCCCAAGAGAGCCTTGGGATCCAATTGGACTCATCAGTTGTTGTGGGGGGGGTTGTGGGGGGGATACAGTTGCCTAGAGGTTGCAGCAACTAAGGGGTTGGGGATATTGAAGGCTTACTGCTGCATAACTGTCATAGACAACTTCAGACAAGAAAGCAAGACGTAGGACTCAAAGACACAAAAGGATTTCCTTGACCCTTTTGTTGCATCATCAAAACCATGGAAAGTCCTTTAAGACAGAGAAGAGCAGCACCCCCTGCTGGAATAATCACTTATTTTTTCTTCTTCTAAGACAGGAATTTGCCCTTCCAGATACAAAGCCTTTTCTGCAGATTTCAGCGCTGCCTTCCCAATATTTGGATCTCATCAGGCAGGGTTCCAGAAAGCGAAGTTTCTTGCCATGAACTGCAGTTCTTTGTGTCTTCCAGAGGACATGAGAGAGGCTTTGGGAGAGCTCCTCCTTCTGCACAAGGAACAGGATCAAGTTAAATAGATCTCCTCCAGAGGCACTTCCCTGAATCTTCAGACAGGACTGGCCTGGCTCTTTATGGCTCTTTACAGCTCAGGACCCCAATAGCTTCTGGAACTCCTCTCTCAGTCTACCCCAGACCCTTAGATCTTCTTCTGAGGCCCTTCTCCAGGTTCCCGCTCTGGGGGAGGCTGACAGAGCAGAGATAAGGGAGAGGGCCTTTTTGGTTGTGGCTCCCCATCTGTGGAATACTTTCTGCAGCATGGTCTGTCTGGTGCCTTTGTTGACATCTTTTCGATGCTTGGTAAAGAAATACCTTTCCCCCGCAGGCTTTTAAAAGACTGAAATTATCTTGCTTTGTTATTATTATGCTGCCAGGCTTCCCATGACTATTATGGGAAGCTATTTTGTGTGTGTGTGTGTCTGGTAGGGATGTTCTGTGAATTATTTTAATGGTTTAATGTATTTATGTTTATGTTTTTAAATCTGCTGTCAGTCACTGGGAGACATTTGGGTTACCAGCAACTAAGAAGTCTAATAAATAAGCACATATAAAATTAGTAGTGTTATCAACCCCTCTAATCAACTTCCACCAGGAACGTAGGACCAAAAATCTTCTCAGGCAGCCCCTGCTGCACAACATGCCCCGTGTACAAGAGAAAGGAGGAAAGAAAATAATCTATTATTAAGTGCATTCAGTTTTAACTAGGTTGTCCATTCTTTATAGACTGGGTTGAGGAATCTGTTGACTCCAACTTCCATCATCCTTTGGCTATTGCCCACACTGGCTGGGGTGGATGCAAGTTGAAGTCCAACAACCCCACTCCCTGTTCTAGACAGACGCAAGGATCTGAGTAAATTTTATGATGTGCTGCTGAATCTTCCTTTTAATAGCATCTGAGAAAAACAGACTAGATTCAACAAGCTGGGAGGGCAAAAAAAGAAAATCTCAAATATTCTGAGTCATATCTCATTAGGCCACAGGATAACAAAACAAATAAGGTGGAAAGTCTTCCCAAGTTGAATTAAGCGGGAGGATTACTTCTTAATAAAAAGTGTGTAGATATTATCGTCGCCATTTTTATTTAATCATTAATCACTTTCCTTCATAGACGTTCCTCTGAGTTTGCAAGCTCTGGGTCTCATTAAGCAGGAAAGAGTTTCCATGGATCAAAATGAAATGATATACCTTATTTTCCTTTCTGGAAGACTGCCCTCCTAATCTGCTTCTGATGTTCAGCGCTACCAAAGCACATGAGGACTTTTCCATGAACAACAACAGAAAAGCATATGTGTCTTCAATTATTTAGCACACTAATGCTTGCAAAGTGCCTCTAGGAAACCAGGTGTGAGCTGTTGCAAAGTGTCAACAGGGAGCCATGTGGGCTATAAGGCACAAGTTCCCTATTCCCTGCGGCAGTAGGTTTGCTGGCCAGAACAGGGACTGTTGTTGTTGTTTAGTCATTTAGTCATGTCCGACTCTTCGTGACCCCATGGACCAGAGCACGCCAGGGCACTTCTGTCTTCCACTGCCTCCCGCAGTTTGGTCAGACTCATGTTGGTAGCTTCGATAGCACTGTCCAACCATCTTGTCCTCTGCATTCCCCTTCTCCTTGTGCCCTCCATCTTTCCCAACATCAGGGTCTTTTCCAGGGAGTCTTCTCTTCTCATGAGGTGGCCAAAGTATTACAGCCTCAGCTTCAGGATCTGTCCTTCCAGTGAGCACTCAGGGCTGATTTCCTTCAGAATGGATAGGTTTGATCTTCTTGCAGTCTATGGGACGCTCAAGAGTCTCCTCCATCACCATAATTCAAAAGCATCAATTCTTCAGCGATCAGCCTTCTTTATGGTCCAGCTCTTACTTCTGTAGATTACTACTGGGAAAACCATAGCTTTAACTATACGGACCTTTGTCGGCAAGGTGATGCCTCTGCTTTTTAAGATGCTGACTGGGTTTGTCATTGCTTTTCTCCCAAGAAGCAGGCATCTTCTAATTTCATGGCTGCTGTCACCATCTGCAGTGATCATGGAACCCAAGAAAGTAAAATCTCTCACTGCCTCCATTTCTTCCCCTTCTATTTGCCAGGAGGTGATGGGACCAGTGGCCATGCTCTTAGTTTTTTTGATGTTGAGCTTCAGACCATATTTTGCGCTCTCCTCTTTCACCCTCATTAAAAGGTTCTTTAATTCCTCCTCACTTTCTGCCATCAAGGTTGTGTCATCAGCATATCTGAGGTTGTTGATATTTCTTCTAGCAATCTTAATTCCAGTTTGGGATTCATCGAGTCCAGCCTTTCGCATGAAGAATTCTGCATATCAGTTAAATAAGCAGGGAGATGATATACAGCCTTGTCGTACTCCCTTTCCCAATTTTGAACCAATCAGTTATTCCATATCCAGTTCTAACTGTAGCTTATTGTCCCACATAGAGACTATACAGGGACTGTAGCCACCTCAAACTAGGGCACAATCACCATGCCTCTGAATCTTCCTACTCTTAGAAATCATGTGACAATGAATCCCAAGTCACCACCTTCCATAACGCTCCAAGATCTGTTACTCTCCCCTTCTTTTAGTTCTGGACACGTTGTGAAAGGAGCCTGGGGCTTATCTGGCCCTTTGTGTCAATTACTGAGTCAGACAGCTGGCTTGTTGGCTTGCTGACATGTGGATGCACTTTCCCGTGTCTGTTCAGTTCAGGCACTTGCCAGCCCTTGGAGCTGAGCACATGACAGGAAGGACCAGGGAGTGGGAAAACGAATGATTCTGTATATTTCAAAGTGGGGTGTTTTTGCTACTACTTTTTTTTAAAAAAAGATTCCTTATTTTGGCTCATTTCCTTCGGAGGATACCACAAGACATAGCATGCTCCCACTAAGGAAATCAGTTGGGGGAGATGGCTGATTCTGCTGTGTAGATGACAGGTGGACTTGAGGGGTTTTTTTGGTGCCTGCAACTGTATGATGCAATGAAACAACCAGTACTCTGGGTCCCACCTTGCTGATTCATCCATCAGTGTTCTGCGGCCACTGAGAATATTTCCAGAAATCTTCCAGATCGACACTGGCAAATGCTGGCAGAGCGATAGCACTGAGCAACAGTAGGGCTGAGGAGAACACAGTGTTTGGAACAATTGCTTCCATAGCAAACAGGGACGGGGGAATAGAGATGATCTGCTACAATGTTCTTGGCTCCATATCAGCCAGCAGTTCTGTCTCGGGTCTATTTCCACTTGCACTTCATAAATGAAGAGAACATAATGGAAAAATACATTGCGAATGCTTCAAATTGCCAAAGCAGGACAATGGGCCGTATTCAGTTTGCATTATTCATTAAAGTAGCTGTCTCTTCTCACAGAGGCTGAGGCAAGCCATATCTGGCATGCTATCTCATAGGTGCATAGGAAACTGTTGTAAGCTGAATCAGACCATTGGTCTATCTAGTCTAGTATTAGCTATACTCACAGACAATGGCTTTCCAGGGTTTCAGGCATCCCTGCCTAGAGACTGAACCTAGGATGTTCTTGTCATCGACAAACTGAGCTCCAGCCCTTGCCAAATGTGAACAAGGTTCAGTTCAGATCTTACTTCAACATCTCAGAGAGGAGAAACATTTGCTCAGACCACCCTGGGCACAACCTACTTCAGCTTGGATAAGAATTGCCTCGGACAATGTGGGATTTGGTATAGTCCCATTGGTTATAATGGGTTATCAATGGCTATAACTTTTTATACTTGTTCACAGAAATAGATGAAATTTCCAGGTATAGTAGCTCATTATGAGTAGTAAAAGCCTGTCAGATATCAGACAAAGAGGTGTGGATATTTTTCTGGTAGGTGCCTTTGGACTTTTTAAAAATGGTACCCTCTTTGTTTCTGTGCAGAACTTGATGAAATTTGCAGGCTGGCTTATCTCAGGGGGTGAACCTTACTAAATTTAAGACAGTTGGCAGCAAGGGTTCTAGTGGGAGGTGGGTCTTCAAAGTCTGTGGGTAAAAAAGGAATTGCTCACCCTCCCACCATGATTTGGGAGGCAAATTATATTGAAATGACATTCATCATAAAGGTGTCCCTAGGTAAGCAACTTGAAAAATTTCAGAAGCATAGTTGTGGTTTTGTGCAAGTGAACAGGGAAGGACTTTTCCATTTTTTTGGAGGGGGTTAGTTTTGGGGCAATTCAAAAAGGGGGGAAAGCATACAATGTAGTAGTACCATAGGTTAAATAACTTGTAAAATATTAGAAGAATGAACACAGAGGTGTTATGAAATTATGTTGACTGAAAAACAGTAAGCATTACATGTCAGCTATTTTTAAAACACATTCTAAGGTGGACACTAATAAATCTTGCCTAGGGGCATATTAAGATGGCACCTTACAGTTTAATTCGTTTCTTGGACTGTGCATTAAATAATTTTGTGTAGTCACCTTTTATCTTTGGCGTGTGGGATGACTGAATGAGAAGACAGCTATGGAAACAGACAGAAACAGAAAGTAAACTGAAGATAAAAGATTTTGAAGAAAGGAAGTTTCTGTTAACAGATTGGTTGCAATACCACCAACTAAATGACATATTCAGAAGTGACAAGGAGAGAGGCTTTGGGAAGGAATTCTCAAGGTTTGAAAAAGATTTGTTGGAAAATAATGAAAAAATATTAACAAAAATGTATAAGCTACTGTTGGAATGCGAAACAAAAGATGAACAGGTTAAAGATGTTATGATAAGATGGGCAAAAGATTTGGGACACAATATCCCACTAGAGTCATGGGAAAGGCTGTGGAAGGAAGATTTACTGCATGGAGCTTGTTAAAGGAAAACTACATGAAAATGATGTATTGTTGGTACATAACCCTAGTTAAGATTGCAAAGAGGTATAAAAAGTCCACCAAAACATGTTGGAAATGTAAAGACAATGGTGGTACCTTTTTGCATATGTGGTGGACTTGTAGAAGGGCAAAAGACTTCTGGGGAATGATTTATAATGAGTTTAAAAAATGTTTAAGATAACCTTCCATAAAAAACCAGAAGCCTTTCTGCTCGGAATAGTGGGGGAAGAGATACCAAAGAACCTAAAGAGATTTTTTATGTATGCTACCACGGCCGCTAGAATGTTGTTTGCCCAAAAATGGAAAGAAGAAGGTACACCAACAAAGCAAGAATGGATAACAAAGATGATAGACTATGCCGAAATGGCATAGTGAGGATCAGGCAATACGACGAAAAGAAATGTTCACAAGATTGGATAAAATTTATAGAATATGTTAAAGAAGACTGTAAATATGTTAAAACATTAGCAGGGTTGTTGTAACATTTATGATGGGTTTAATTTAGACAATTTATTTATTAATAAGATTTGAAATTTATAGAGGAAAAACAATGATATGCAAGATGATGATTGATTGAATTTAGAAGCAAGATGAATTTGGTGAACAATTGAATGTAAAACTGTTATCAAAACTTTTTGGGAAATATATATATTTTAAAAAAGAGAAGACAGCTATGAAATATTTATTGCTAAGCATACTTCTTGCTACTAAAGCCTCGTCATTGCTTCCCCACTCAAGTATTATATTACATTTGTTTTGGTACTAGGAATGGCCAAGCTACGAATAGAATGGAATACAGTAGGACCCTGTGATATTTGAAAAGGAAATGTTTGGCATTCTTGATTGTATAGCAAGACCAAAACAGTGCTGTAGGATTTATTATTCAGCTCTTTCCTTCTGCTTTTGCAGCGGCTTTCACACCACAGATGAATACAGACAACCAAAACCTCATTAGGTTGCACAACACTGGGTGAATACCAAGTTATCAGTAAGTTATCTAGACACATACCTTGATGTGCATGTAACCACTAGGTAAGCTGGCCATCATATTGCCCCACCAAGTGGTGAGGGGGGGAACCTTGTGATTTCCTTACTTCCCCAAATTTCTGATCAGAAGCAGAAGTAAAATTGTGGCAAGATTTGCCCCACCACTGGGCAGAGCAATATGAGGGCCGGCATTATGTCTGATGTTTCATTGTGTTCTTATATATTCTGTTGGAAGCCACCCAGAGTGGCTGGGGCAACCCAGTCAGATGGGTGGAGTGCAAGTTGTTGTTGATGCTGTTGTTGTCAATATTATTATTATTATTATTATAGCATACCAGTTAGTTATGTACATGTCATAGTAAATTACCACTTAGGTAGCATCCATTATTGCTTAGAACCCCTGCATCCTTTTAATTTCTTAATATATTTCCTACTTATTTCCAAATCAACATTTGGAAGGTGGGTGTAAAAATGTGAGCGTCTGCCCCAACACAAAGTTCAAATCTGCCTTGGATTTACAGTATCGTTGCTTTCGATTCTGTCAGCCACCCAAACTGAAGAAGAACCAAGAAGTTATAGACATTTCTCCTGGTTCTTGTTTGTGCACTTTTAAATCCAAAAGCGGCAGCCAAGCCCAGGAGGCAATGAAGCCAACTGGATCGGTGTTTGGGGATGTCTTCTGCGCCGAGAGAACCATACTGAAAGTTCTTTGGCTTGACTTTTGATGCATGTGAAACTTCACAAGCAATGCGGATCCTGAGTTGGCTGCAAATCCTCCAGCTACCTCCTACCGATCCTCCCTGACTACTGAGAAAGCACCAATGAATGAAGTCCTTTTCAGATGATATTGCACATAGCATGAGCATATGTAGAAAGAAGTCAACATTGCACCCCAACAGTCAGGTGCACAAGGCAACATATAACCAGTATGTATCCATGCAGGGCTGTTCCTAGTAAGGGAACATCTACACATCCCAATCTACCGTGTTTCCCCGAAAATAAGACACTGTCTTATATTTTTTTCCCCTCAAGAAAACACACTATGGCATATTTTGGGGGGGTGTCTTATTTTAACCACTCCGCGTCAGTACGCTGCATAGCCATGCCTATCCAGGCTGTCTTAAGGGAGTTATTTATATATAACTCAGTTCCAGCACCTCTCAGGTGGGTGCCATTGCCATTCTGAGAGAATGGGGGAGCTGTTCATGGTGAGTTCCAGCACTTCTTTTTCTAGAAAAACAGCATTGGTTCCAGATACATACCCCTCTCCATCTTCAAACCAGGTAAGCAAAAGGCATATAGTCAGAGTTCCAAGCAGCCATTCCAGCCAGGCAAAAATGCTGAAGGAAGGTATGACTGGGTAGGGCATGTGGCCTGCAGAGAGATCTGAGGGACAAACAGAGAAGTGTTGAGGGCCAACTCATATGGCCACCAGACCTTGGGTTCCCCACTTCTAATCTGGTCTATGTAGAAAGCACTATCTAAAGATAGGAAATCTGAAATCTATTGCTCTGTATCAAGGTGACTGATAAATCTGCTTCCCTGTGGTGGATATGGAACCATGCATAACCTCTCTGAAGTCAATGAGGCTACTTATACAAGTAATAGCATGCAGGATAGAATCCCTTAGTAACTGATCTCACAGACATTGTAATGTCTGCAGCACCACCGTTGAAGCCAAATGGCAAAACTAATTACAGCAGAGTGTAAAAAACCCAGTCAACCGAAAGGGATTAAGACGTTTTAGAAATAGTGAGTATGCAATAACATGGATCCATTCCAAACACATCAGTAGATTCTAGCTACCATTTATGAAAGGGTGATAAATGGAGGTCAAAGGAGAAAGATCTGGAGAACCTTCCTGATGAAACTCTGGTTTATTTTTAGGTATGCAGCAGCCAAGCTCTAGTCATTTGAACCAATAGTGCTGTTAAATTATGACCCTTCCTCAGGCCCTCTGGCAAGATTTTCTCCTCGGCTGAGGCTGCTGTGAACAGAACAGACATTCCCAGCAGAGGTTGTTCAGAGCCCCTCATGGTCAAAAACAAAGACAGCAGTAGTTCTGTTTGTCTTGAAAATCTTGGCAGAAAGCAGAAAGGTCTTACACACAAGCAAGATATCCCATTCCTTCGGATTAACCCTTCTAAAAGAAGCAACTTGATAGGCCAGAGGGGTGGAGTGTGTTGGGATTATAATGTATTCCTTTCTATGGGGGAAAAAAGGGATAACCCTCACATATAACCATGGACAAAGTCCACAGGCTTGTTCACACCAGGCCCTTGAGTATACAATCTAGGCATGGTGACTGAGCCTTTGGACTGGACTGAGCCTTTGCCCACACTAACACATGCGCCACAGTTGAACATTTAATGTGAACATTCAATGAAGTAATCTCTCTGACCCTAGGAACTCTCCCCAAGCCACACCCCCTCCCTAACCACACCCTCTTTTTAATAGACCGCACGCCTTATGCCAGCCCTGCTCTTTGATGGCTTCTGCCTGGCTGGACTGTGTCCTTGAATGGCTCGTGTTTGCCTGAGTGGAGGAGAGAGAGGGGTGTGTGAATGTGTGTGCAGACCTGAGCCTAGGGCTTGCCGATCAGAAAGTCGGCGGTTCGAATCCCCACAATAGGGTGAGCTCCCGTTGCTCGGTCCCTGCTCCTGCCAACCTAGCAATTCGAAAGCACATCAAAGTGCAAGTAGATAAATAGGTATTGCTGCAGCGGGAAGGTAAACGGCATTTCCGTGCGCTGCTCTGGTTCGCCAGAAGCGGCTTAGTCATGCTGGCCACATGACCTGGAAGCTGTATGCTGGCTCCCTCGGCCAATAAAGCGAGATGAGCGCTGCAACCCCAGAGTCGGTCACGACTGGACCTAATGGTCAGGGGTCCCTTTACCTTTACCTTCTCTTTCAGTCCTGCTCCCTAGGTCAGACTTGCATCCAAACCTGCCTGCCATTGGCCAATCAGGCAGGCAGGCAGGCAGGCAGGCTGTGATCCAGTGCCTACTAGGTGGAAGGGTCATTATGCCCCCTCCATCTGCCCAGGTAGGGATCCAACCACTGGATCTTCCTCGTTGGGCCCACGGAAGCCTTCGCCATCCCACATTGCCTCTGCACCTACAGGGTGAATGGTCTTGTACAAAGGCAACACTGGCAAGAATTGCTCTGCCCACTTTTGTCTCTGGAGTCTCACACAGGTGATGCAGTGGCTTGTGTGCATATAAAGGCTTAGCTTCACAGTACATTTCCTATATGTGATGAACTCAAGACTTGCCCTCAGACTCCCCATTGCATACTGAACCAACATTTTGCTGCCCGAGGCAAAGGGCGGGCTGCTGCCTCATTCTGGACTGGCAGCTGAATCTTGTTTCAACCCTCCTCCACCACTACACCCAAGGACAGCAGTCTACTTTAGAGGGCATGTGTCAGGGACTGGCTGGATAAAGAGGAGTGGTGGGAGAAGCAGGGGAACCCCCAAGGGAAACCCCAGAGGAGGACAGCACAGTCATGGGATTGGTGGTGGGACACTGAGGAGAGGTCAGAAGGAGAAGATTGGGTTTAGTGAGCAGGGAGAGCCTGTGACGGAACGGTTCAGACTCGGGGGGCTGAAGCAGAGGAGGCGTGGTCAAGAGGCAGCTGATATAGGGTTGCCATATGTCCTCTTTTTCCAGGACATGTACTCAGTTTCATGGTCATCATAGTGATCCATAGTTAAAAGTAGAAGTTGGCAAATGTGTCGAATGTGCAGAATAACAAGGAGAGCAGAACAGAGACCAGAGGTGCACAGATGCAGTTTGAGACTGCTTTGGAAACATCCGTGGGAGGAGGAGCCTTGGAGATGTGTGAAAAGCAGGGACCTTGAGTCCTGGCAACTGCTCCATAGGGGCAAAACCTGCTGGGAAGGGTTTTGTTTCCTTGAATAAAGAGTTAACTTCACTGACAACATTTCCTGCATCTGAGGAGTCAAATCTGAATAAACTGAGACCTTGTGCTGGTCAAAGTTCCATGGTGATGATTTGAATAAGGATCAAGGTCTGAAATGGAACCAGTTTACAAACCAAAGCCCACTTATATTGACTTTTTCTATCCAAATGCAAAGTTGTTACATTCTGAAGAAGTGTGCATGCACACAAAAGCTCATACCAATAACAAACTTAGCTGGTCTCTAAAGTGCTACTGGAAGGAATTTTTTTATTTTGTTTCGACTACGGCAGACCAACACGGCTACCTACCTGTAACTATTCTTATCTTATCTCCCTCTAAAGGAGCTCAGGGCAGTCAGCATGATCCATTTTCCACTCTGTTTTGTCCACACAACAACTTGGTGAGGTAGACTGGGCTGAGAGCCCAGGGAACTTCATGGCTCAGTGGAAAATTGAACTGAGATTTCCCTCCTCTTACCTCAATGCCTTAATTATGATACCGCAATGGCTCAGCTAAGGAGCAAATGCTGTTCATATCCTCTAAGCATAGATTTGCATAAGCATTTTTAAAGAATTATTATCTCAATTTTATTTATTTTTAAAGAGCTGAGAGTACACTTTGTAGAGGGAGGGGATTTAAAAAAAGATACATCACCCACTGTTAAGTAAGGACGCCGTATATTTAGTGCGCCTGTGGTTTTTGCAACTACTGTATGTACGTTATCCTAATTTAAAACAGATTTGCCACCGCTTTCAACTATAATGGGGATGTGAGCTAAGAATACGAGTGAGAAAAGACTGTACAAAATGTGAAATTCTGATGCTAGACATTCCAGCTAACCCTTTGCAGACAGGAATGTGGCTTTGTCTGGGCAAGCCTGAGAGAGCTTGGGGTGTTCAAGTTATTCAATAAGGATTGGTAACACAGAACCCTGAAGCCCAGATCTACCCCCAGATCTTCCCATCTGGTCCCTAGTATTTATTATTATTTATTTCATGAAATTTATACGCCGCTTGGTTGTCGTTGTTTTTAAAAATACGCCAAGCAGAGCTCTTGGCCCCAAATTACCATGCAACACAGCCATTGTCTGCCAAGGTGAGAAACAAATGGTTCTTTCTTTCCTTCTTCTGCAATGTGAACAGCAGGGCCTCCCTCGATAGGTTGTGCACTGTCCTTCCTTGGAGGTTTTTAAGCAGAGGTTGGATGGCCATCTGTCATGGATGCTTTAGCTGAGGTTCCTGCGTTGTAGGGGGTTGGACTACACCCCACGAATCTGGCAGCCCAAACTGATGACCATGAATGTAGTCAAGCTAAAGGGACAGACATACCAAATGCTGCTGGAATAAGCAGCAAGCCAAAACCTTCAAAGCAATTGCCCAGCATATTAATCTATGTTATGGTCAAACATTAAATATCGAAATTATATGATTTATAAAAACACTCGTTTTATTCGAACCCAAAAGGCAATGCTATTTTCTGACCCAGATCATTTCCCACTGTGCTAAGTTCCATGGGGGTAAGAAAAAAAATGTTACTATATTACTTGCATCTTCAAAGATACAAAAGTAATATATTTATTGCCACATGATTGCCCCTCCATTAATACACTTCCGATCATTCCATGGTCATTACACAGAACAGCATGGGAGTCTTCTCTCTGCTTCTAGTAAAAAACAAAAAGGAAAAGAACTTGATCTTGTTTTTCTTTTTTCTTTTTAAAAAAGAAAGTTTTATAAAGCAGTCTGAAAAATAATTCATGAGAAAAAAATGTCTTGGAGAAGTTTTGCATAAATATTTGTCTGGTGACCAAACGTCAGGCCCATAAGGGGTGTTCTCAGTGTCTGTCCATCAGTTTTGGAATGTGCTTATTCTGATGGTTCTTCGGGTGTTACTGGACTGCAGTCTCCATTATCCCCAACTGCTGGTCATGTATGCTTTTGGCTGATGGCATGCAGCAACATCTGGGTGGCTGCAGATGCCTCAGCTCTGCTCTAAATAATTGCCAATGGCTGAGCCTGAATATCTTATGGAGGTGATCTCTCTCTCTCTCTCTCTCTCTCACACACACACACACACACACACACACACACACACAAACCCTACTCTTCAATGTCCGTTCAGTGTCTGGTAGCTGTGAAAAAGGCAAATCCCACGCTAGAGATCATTAGGAAAGGGATTGGAAATAAAACTTGAAATATTAGAATGCCATTATACAACTCTATGGTGCACCTGTGCTTGGAATACTGTGTATGGTTGCAGTTGCCTCACCACGAAAATGGAAATGGGGGAAAGATGGATAAAAGGGCAACAAAAATGATCAAAGGGTTGGACGCAACTTCCCTATGATAAAAGGTTTGGAGCTATAATAATAATAATAATAATAATAATAATAATAATGATGATGATGATGATGATGATGATGATGATAATGCCTCCCATCTGACTGGGTTGCCCCAGCCACTTCAGGCAGCTTCCAACAAAATATTAAAAACACAATCAAGCACTTAAAACTTCCCTATACAGGGCTGCCTTCATATGTCTTCTGAATGTCATATAGCTGTTATCTCCTTGGTATATGCTGGGAGGGCATTGCACAGGGTGGGCACCACTACCGAGAAAGCCCTCTGCCTGGTTCCCTGTAGCTTTGCTTCTTGCAGTGAGGGAACCGCCAGAAGGCCCTCGGAGCTGGACCTCTGTGTTCGGGCTGGACGATGGGGGTGGAGATGCTCCTTCAGGTATACAGGACCAAGGCCATTTAGGGCTTTAAAGGTCAGCACTAACACTTTGAATTGTGCTAGAAAAAAGACACATGATAAAGATGTATGAAATTATGCTTGGTGTGGGAAAAGTGAAGAGAGTCCCCCCCCCCCACCTCATAATATTAAAACCTGGGGATATCCAATGAAGCTGAATATTGGAAGAGTCAGAGCAGACAAAAGGAAGTGCTTCCCCCACACTGTGCTCAGGTTGTAGCAATGCTGACCAATGTGGACAGCTTTAAAAGGGGGGAGCCAGTGTGGTGTTGTGGTTAAGAGCGGTGGACTTGTAATCTGGTGAACTGGGTTCACTTCCCTGCTCCTCCACATGCAGCTGCTGGGTGACCTTGGGCTAGTCACACTTCTTTGAAGTCTCTCAGCCCCACTCACCTCACAGAGTGTTTGTTGTGGGGGAAGAAGGGAAAGGAGATTGTTAGCCACTTTGAGACTCCTTAGGGTAGTGATAAAGCAGGATATCAAATCCAAATTCTTCTTCTTCTTCTTAGACAAATCCCTGGATAAGGTTACCAAAGGCTATTTGTCATCCAGGATGTGTGCCTCTGGTATCAGAGGCAGTTATGCCCTTGTTCCACAAGTGGGGAGAGTGCTGCTGTGGTCACATCCTGCTTCTGGGAATCCCACAGGCATCTGGTTCTGAGAGTAGAATACTGGTCTTAATGGGCCTTTGCTCTGGCCCCACAGACTATCGTGGTTCTGGATCATGTTCATGTTTGAATGAACGAAACATCAGCAATCATGTTCATGACTGAAACATTCCAATATTCAGTGTGAGGGAATGAATGTCAGCACACAATGCATAGATGCCAGGGACTGGGCAGAGGAGGGGGAGGAATGGTGGATACTGCCTCCTCAGTCTGCATCTTCTAGAGAAGAGGGAGACAATATAGATTTACAACAGTGGTTTGTGGAAGGTCATAGCTCAGAGGCTGCAGAGGGAAGAAACTGGGAAATATTGGGAGAGGAGCAGGAACAAGAAGACGGACCAGGGGAGAGACAGCTGACAGACTCAGTGTCTTTAGAAAGCATTTCAGACCCCTCCTCCCCCAGAACCCGGTGAGTATTGAAAGTGGGAGAACAGAAAGCTCAGAGGCAGAAAGCACAGATCAGCCCAATGTAGGGATGGCGTATAATAGGAGAGATGGAGGAGGTGAGGCTTCACTTGGAGCAACGCCATTAACCCGAGAGGCAAGGTTCCTAAGCCTCTCTCTGTGAACATTGAATAAATACATTGGTAAGAACTTATTGTCTCTCTGTTACTGGCAGCCTGCCGTGAGGTGGGAGGGATCGGATTTCCTGAAGCCTGACAATGGAAAGCCTTGGCCAATTAATTTGAATGGAACATGGAGGTGGGGAATGGCTTTCTTCTTTGTGTATGGTTTGGAAGCCATATCTCACTTATGCTGTCAGACGAGATCTTCCAGCACGCTCCCCCCTGTGTTTACATTTGTAGCATTACGTTTGATGTTTCGAGCTCTGTCACTCAAACAACAGTGAAACACAGTCCCATTAACAATTCTCTTTGGCTGTGTTTAGCTATTTAGCATCAATAACACATTGCTGTAAATCGACATTTACCTTGGCAATGGTGGCCTGGGATTCGTGATTTGCTACAAAATCAAGATCAAAGTACCTAAAGGCAAAATGATTGCAATCAAGATAGCTTTCCATTCATGAGCTGCTTTTCAGAGGCTGCCTTTCCATTAGTGATGCATTTTGTTGTTGTTGTACAGTATATACAAAACGAGATGAATGGCTTGGGATTCCCAGCTTCTACCTGGGAGGTGATATAGCTATAGTTAAACCACAGAGCCTAGGGCTTGCTGATCAGAAGGCTGGCGGTTCGAATCCCTGCGACAGAGTGAGCTCCCGTTGCTCGGTCCCAGCTCCTGCCCACCTAACAGTTCGAAAGCACATCAAAGTGCAAGTAGATAAATAGGAACCGCTCTGGCGGGAAGGTAAACGGCATTTCCGTGCGCTGCTCTGGTTCGCCAGAAGCGGCTTTGTCATGCTGGCCACATGACCTGGAAGCTGTACGCTCTCGGCCTATAGAGCGAGATAAGCTCCGCAACCCCAGAGTCGGACACGACTGGACCTAATGGTCAGGGGTCCATTTACCTTTACCTTTAACTTTGAGAAGCTATGCCCTTAAAAATTCAATACAGGGCTCATCCAGACTTCCTGGATTGAATTCAAGCAGTAATTTACTGCCATTTTTACACCAAATAATTTGGCAATGCAGTGGTACCTCGGGTTACAAACTTAATTCGTTCCGGAGGACCATTCTTAACCCGAAACCATTATTAACCTGAGGTGTGCTTTCACTAATGGGGCCTCCCGCTGCCACCACACTGCTGGCGTGAGATTTCCGTTCTCATCCTGGGGCAAAGTTCGCAATCTGGAGCAACTACTTCTGGATTAGCGGAGTTCGTAACCCAAAGCTTTTGTAACCTGAGGTACCACTGTATTCACTGTAGGGGAAAATATCAGGAAGAATATAATTTTGAATATGTATGTTTCCTTGCCATTCCTTCTTATATCCCGCACAACCTTCTTGCCCTGATAATCAAAGCTCTCCATGGCATTGACTTAACATTTTGTCCCTTATATCTTGTTTTCCTGCCTGTGGCTTCTGCTCTTACAACTCTAGAATTTTCTGTCATGTGAAGATCTTGGAATCTCTTAAAGGACTTCACCCATTCATTAAAAAGTGTACACTTTCTATTTTTTATTTATTGCATTTCTATACCACCCTTCACCCGAGGATATCAGGGCAGTCAGCAATATAAAAACAGGAAAATATATAACCTAGTAACAAACAAAACAATAACCTGAGACACACACTTTGAAAGCCTTAGATTATTAAATCAGCCAAAGACCTGGGAGAAGAGGCATGTTTTTGACTGGCACCTAAAGATATGTAATGATGTCAGGTGAGCCTCCCTGCAGAGAGTATTCCGCAAATGGGGAACCACTGCAGAATAGGCCCTTTTTCATGTTGACCACCCTCTGAACCTCTTATAGAAGGGGCACACAAAGAAGGGCCTCAGATGATGATCACAGGGTCTGCGTCGGTTCACTTGTTGGTTTGCTGCATGTACAAAAGTACACAACCTGTATACTTATTGGCTGTTACATGCAAATAACCGTACGAGTATAGTGATTGGCAATTTGTGTGCAAAGGGGACACACAATGACTGTAACATATGAACACCCTCTGTGGATCTGTGCAATTGTATTTAATGCTGTTTTAACAATGTTTTATTATGTACCATAAGGGACGTGGGTGGCGCTGTGGGTTAAACCACAGCGCCTAGGGCTTGCCGATCAGAAGGTCGGCAGTTCGAATCCCCGCGACGGGGTGAGCTCCCGTTGTTCAGTCCCTGCTCCTGCCAACCTAGCAGTTCGAAAGCACAAAGTGCAAGTAGATAAATAGGTACCGCTCTGGCAGGAAGGTAAACGGCATTTCCGTGCTCTGCTCTGGTTCACCAGAAGCGGCTTAGTCATGCTGGCCACATGACCCGGAAGCTGTACGCCGGCTCTCTCGGTCAGTAACGCGAGAGAGGCGCCGCAACCCCAGAGTCATCCACTACTGGACCTAATAGTCAGGGGTCCCTTTACCTTTTATTATGTACCATATGCCTTTCCTGCTTTTCTATGCTGTCTTACACTTTTTACACACTAAAGCAGTTCATAAATAAGTACATTCTTGAAATGCATTTGGGCAGGGTCGGATCCATAGTCAACATCCTCAGGAAAGTGCTTTTGTTCGGCTCCAGGAAATTTCAGTGATGTGGCAGCAACAACAAACAACTGCAGCACTGCAACAGGCACTAGATGGCTTGCATCTCCCTTTTTCATTCCTCACAATGCGCTCTACATAATGTTGCTTCAGGACATTGTGAGGAATTTTAATGATAGCCTCCATACCTGAGAACTGGAAGGTAACACCATATATATTAACCAATCTGTATCGTCTCTGCTAGGCGATACAGATATCAGGTTGCACACCCAGGATTCCGGGATGAAGAAGAAAATTCTACTCCCTACTTTTGAGAAAATTAAGCCTGGCTGGAGCCCAGATCTGTCTCGTGCCTTAAGCAAAACACTCAGGTTCCTGGTTAGGCAGAGAACAGAACAAAAGAGAAACATGACAGTCTCTATATTGGCAAAGCCAGAGATTAATTTGATGTACAAGGTTATCAAAGAGTCATCTGAAATCTACAAAATGATGCAAAAAATATTTTTTTTAAAGGTAAAGGACCCCTGGATGGTTACGTCCAGTCAAAGACAACTATGGGGTCATCTCACTTTCAGCCCGGGGGAGCTGGCGTTTGTCCACAGACAGCTTTCCGGGTCATGTGGCCAGCAGGACTAAACCACTTCTGGCGCAACGGAACACTGTGACGGAAACCAGATTGCACAGAAATGCCGTTTACCTTCCCGCTGCAGCAGTACCTATTTATCTACTTGCACTGGTGTACTTTTGAACTCCTAGGTTGGCTGGGACACAGCAACAGGAGCTCACCCCGTCACAGGGATTCAAACCGCTGACCTTCCAATCCGCAAGCCCAAGAGGCTCAGTGGTTTAGACCACAGCACCACCTGCATCCCACGAAATGATGCATAGCATGGAGAAAGTGGATTGAGAAAGATTTTCCTCCCTTCTTCATAGCACCAGAACTCATGGTCATCCCATGAAGCTGACATTTGGAAGGTTCGGATCAAAACACACTCTCACTCCCACAGGGGGCAGAGAGGGCCAGCAAGTCGGATGGCTTTAAAAGACAAATTCTTAGAGGGCAAGGCTACCAGTGGCAACTAGCCATGATGATTATATTCTGCCTCCACTGTCAGAAGTACTATGTTTCTGAATACCAGTTGCTAGGAAACACAAGTGGGCAGAGTGTTGTGACACTCCTGCCTAGCTTGCAAACTTCCCATAGACATCTGGTTGGCCACTGTGAGAACAGGATGCTGGATTAGATGGGCCATTGGCCTGATCCAGCCGTCTCATCTTAGGTTCTTATATTCACATTTTTTCAATATTACCTGGCCTTTTTTAATATTTATTTTTGGAATAAATGTTATTAAGGTTTATAGAGAAAAATACAAAACTCAACATCAAATATATTTTCCCTTTTTTTGTTTAAACTAAGACTTTGATTTAAATACACACAAAAAATGTAACGAGAAGGAGGGAAAGAAAGGAATAAAGAAAGAGAAAGAGAGAAATAAAGAAATAGAAATAGAAAAGAATTTGAGAGAGAGAGAGAGAGAGAGAGAGAGTTCAGAAGGTAAGGGACTTCCAATTCTTCATCTGTCCTCTCTATATAAACAATATTCACTTCATCCACTCCAATATAAAGGTAAAGGGACCCCTGACCATTAGGTCCAGTCGTGACCGACTCTGGGGTTGCGGCGCTCATCTCGCTTTATTGGCCGAGGGAGCCGGCATACAGCTTCCGGGTCATGTGGCCAGCATGACTAAGCCGCTTCTGGCGAACCAGAGCAGCGCACAGAAACACCGTTTACCTTCCCACCGGAACGGTACCTATTGATCTATTGGACTTTGACGTGCTTTCGAACTGCTAGGTTGGCAGGAGCAGGGACCGAGCAACGCGAGCTCACCCCGTCGCGGGGATTCGAACCGCCGACCTTCTGATCGGCAAGCCCTAGGCTCTGTGATTTAACCCACAGCATCACCCGCGTCCCACTCCAATATAACACCCAACAAAGCCACTTTTGTCTAAACAAACAGCATCTTCAATCCTCAAATCCAAATGTCATTATTATTTTTCTTTTTCACACCAAAAGTCTATGAGAGGTTTCCAATCTGCAAATGTTAACAATGACTTTTCTCTGATTACCTAGTGCTTTGAGAGGATGTAACTTTCGAAACGCAAGGACTGTATTCAGGTGGTTGGCTGTTCTCCTCTGGTTATAGATCCGACACTGAATGGCTAGATTCGGTGTTCTTCAAGGCAGACCAAGAGCAACGGTTGGTCCATAAAGGGGAGTGGAAACCCCATTTTGTACATTGCCCTGTGCACTGATTGCTAGAAAGCTTGAAAAAAATGAAAATAAATCAGCAGCCTGAGGGTAACAATGCTACCTGCTGTGCTTATACCTGCCTTATGATCCTCTTGGGGGACTGAAAGAAGGAAAAGCAGACTCCATGAATTCTGGGGTATGCCTCTACTCTAAGCTGGATTTGGTCTTGTCTGGATAGTGGAAACAACTCTGTCCTTCCTGCCATGCATATATGGGGGGTGGGGGTGAGAAGGAAGGATAGGATATATATGAATCACCATTTGGAAACTATTGCAAGAGATTATGAGAAAGTAGGGCTGCTGAAAGTATTTGATCTGTAAACCACAGGAGCTATATTCAAGAATATTACTGTACATTTTTCTCTTTCTTTTCTATTATTATTCTGTTAGTCACAGTCAGTGAGGGGATTTATCTTGCCCTAGAAGTCCTGGAATACAGTAGCTGCTCCGCTAATGATTGACATATGCTCCTGTCTGGACTGCCCCAAAGATGACCTATAGACTAAACAAACTATTCGGAATGTTGATATGCTGAGATGAATCAAAATAATCTCATTTTTTCCCTCAAAGCCATTGTATGGATGTGAAGCCTTCTTCCTCTGCTTAATGGTTGTCATTTTTCTTGCTTGTTTAACTGTAGTTTTATTTGTTTGTGACCCTTTGCATCACCCGCATAAGGAGGTGCTGCCGGAAGCCTTGTGCTGCGGTGAGACATAGGGCTCAGCTACATTAGTAAAGAAAAATTATGCTTTATAATACTGTGACACCAGATGGTGCTGTGGAGTTCCGTCTTTCGACAACACGATTTTCTGTTATGAGGTTTACAAAGCGTTTCCCTGAAACATTTTTTATGTGTTTAGATCCAGCCATACATTCTGAGAAATCGCTCAAAGTTACCAGCAGTTTCCAGAAATGTTTTATAGATGTTCTATAAATCTGTTCATTTTCCCTCTGTCTCTCTCTGATATAATTTGCAAGTTTAATGAATGCTGTTGAGTTCCAGATTCCCCTCAAGCCAATCTGAAATGAATGGTGCTAAGCTTTTCTTACATGCTTCATGAGGAAGTAGTGCATGAAGTTGAACAATGAAATTCGCTCCTGCAAGATAGGGTGGCAGCCACAGATTTAGATGGCTTTAAAGATGCATTTGAGAGATTCATGGAACGTGAGACTATCAGTGTCTACCAGACTTAACAGCTATCAGCTCTCTTCGGGATCAGAGGCAAGATGACTCTAAATGCAAGTTGTTGGGGAACAATGAGAGAAGGGCACCTACTTGGCCATTTCTGGAAACAAGGGTGGAATCTAGACACATATTAAAAATACGCTGTGAAAATGCTTTTTTTAACAGCATTTTTTTTTGGGGGGGGGGATGAATTTGCCATAAGCTCATCATCGCCATCTAGTGTCACATTTGTATAATGCACTTAAAACACACTTAAAACATTCTATTTGCAGCTGCATTTGTTGTTGTTGTTTAGTCGTTTAGTCCTGTCCGACTCTTCGTGACCCCATGGACCAAAGCATGCCAGGCACTCTTGTCTTCCACTGCCTCCCGCAGTTTGGTCAGGCTCATGTTGGTAGCTTCGAGAACACTGTCCAACCATCTCATCCTCTGTCGTCCCCTTCTCCTTGTGCCCTCAATCTTTCCCAACACCAGGGTCTTTTCCAGGGAGTCTTCTCTTCTCAGGAGGTGGCCAAAGTATTGGAGCCTCAACTTCAGGATCTGTCCTTCCAGTGAGCACTCCGGGCTGATTTCCTTAGGAATGGATAGGTTTGATCCTCTTGCAGTCCATGGGACTCTCAAGAGTCATAAAAACCAAAACTAAAGAAGATCCAGGTGAGGAGGAGGAGGAAAAGCAGATGAGCTTGGAGTTGTGGGAATCTCAGTGTTATGACCTTTTCATGCATGGCCAATAGTAATTTTTTTGTTTTCAGGATATTCTAACACCCCCCCCCAAAAAAAATATACAGTGCATAATGTTGATTCTCCACTACATTTCACACTTTTAGTAGAGGTTTAGAACGTGCTTTGATCTAAAACTAGTGTATGTTTGTGTGTGTGTGTGTTTGTGTGTGTGTGTGTGTGTAACATGACATCTAAGACAATAGAATCTCATCCCAGGCCCCTGCAGTCATGCTACTCAGATTGCAGTTTCTCCTTTACCTAAGAAGCCTCAGGGCCATTTTTCTCATACGATTTTATGAACAAACCTGTACAGACCCGTTTCAGGATTTATCATGTCAGCAGAGGTAGGAAACCTTCAAACTTTCTGTTTCTTTGCCATCTTTTGATGTACAGTCCAGACAAGAGCCTTCACCTCCTGTATTCCTTCCACAGTAATTTGGATTTACAGGATGAAGGGATACTAGTCAAACCACTGGTCCATTTAGCCCAGGATTGTCCACACACTGACCAGCTAAATTCTACTCAGAGTAGAGCCATTGAAATTGAGAGGCCTACATTACTTGTGTACATTCGACTACTCTGGGTATAACAAATACTGCATACAACCCGCTGGTAATGGTGAGGGTGATATTGTAGCTGAAGGCGTTCACTGCTAATATACATACATCCTGCATATATCATTTTATTTGCATACTGCCAGGCAGCTTACAATGTGGGGGGAAATGCATTAGAACATAAAAAAATTAATCATGAACAATAAATAAAACATGAAAAAGTGCACAACCAAATTGAACGATTCCCCACATAAAACATAATATGATTTCAAATAAAGATACAAACATGACTATCAACGATAGTAACACACACACACCCCAACAAAAACCCCTAAACAATACCATACCCCAGAAGTATACTTTGCCTTCTCCTGTTTTCAAACAGGGCTACCACCTTTAATTGATTTTATGTGGTTTAATGAGGAATGGCCAATATTAAAAAGTGAAGTCACGTTATAATCAGCGGGTATAAAAGTAAAAAGTGTGCTTGTTTGTTTGTTTTTATCTCCCACACTGTTTTGGTTCTGATGTGTTGCTGCAAATAGGGAATTAAGAGGGGAAATCTTAAAGGCTCTGTTTATTGAATTGCAAATCGTCTCACTCAAAAATTCATCACCTGTGTTGACTTTTTGAGTAATATGCAAATGTGCTTTAATTGAATGGAATAAGTAACTGATTAAATGGTTAAAAGGCAAGTGATTAGTCAACTGAAATTATTTAATGAGTTGGGAGAGGGAAGGAAGAGTTTCTTTGTCAAGGAGGAGTTATGTTTTTTGTGTGGATAAGAGACAGTGTCAAGGGGGTCTTATTAGACAGAAATACTTGGTGCAGGCAAGGCATTGAACCTCTATGTTCACAACTCTCTTGCATTTATTTGTTTTTGTCTTTTTTTGGGGGGGGGAAGCCTTGACTTGACTTATTTTTTTCCTCTTGGCAGTGTTAATCCATATCACTGACTAATCAATCACCTTGTCAGAGTGAAACATCTGTGGTTTTACTGGATTCTATTCAGGCAGTGTTACTTTTATCCCCGGATTCAGTTCAGTTAATTATATCATAACATGGTGTCAGTTGTTCTTTGAATAAACTTGAGTGTTCTCTTCTAAGGCAGTAAAAATGTTGGGGGTTGACATCTACGTGCATTTAGGGAGGCCCTGTAAATGCAACATGGAGTGATTTTAGTAGTTCGGAACGGAAACTGGTTTGGCTGAGTTGGTGGACGATGATCATCAAGAATGGCAGAGGGGGGAGTGTCTGTTGGGTCTACAGAACCTCTATGCACTGGTGGAGGAACAGGGGTGCGGAGGGAGCGGACCGCCCCCGGACACGAGCCATTGACCCCCCTGGGTGCCACACCCTCACAGGCAGTGTGCCACGCCCCCAGAATGCACATCACACCCCCGCAAGCAGCTTGTCATGCCCCCGGGGTGCGCACCACGCCCCCCAGGCGACCGTCACACACACCCTGGGGGCGCCAGCCATGCCCCCGCCTGCTCTCTGTCCCCAGCAGCGGAGCATGCAGCTTCGCCACTGCCTCTATGTGGCTTTCAATACCATCACTGACCATGATTTTCTTCTGGAAGTGGATCAGGTCCTCCTGGAACAACCAGGTTTGGAAAAGAATGAGCTTTCCTAGGAAGCTACTGTTCTGAAGCCACTGCCAAAAAGCTCTGCCCCAGATCCACTGTACAGTGGAACCTTGGTTCCCAGACAGCTTAGTTACTGAACAAGTCGGCTCCCAAATGCTGCAAACCTGGAATTAAGTGTTCCGGTTTTTGAACGATTTTCGGAAGCTGAACATCCGCCGCAGCTTCCGATTGGCTGCAGGCTGCTTCTGCAGCCAATTGGAAGCCGTGCCTTGGTTTTTGAATGGTTTTGGGAGTCGAACCGACTCCCAGAACGGATCAGGTTCGAGAACCAAGGTACCACTGCACTGCAAATAGAGGGACCTTCCATAAGGCCTCTGAGGACATCTCAATGAACACATAAGATGTGAACTCTTCCCCTGTAAACAAGCTGTTATTTGCATAAGGAGTTCACAAACCTCACCCACAGCAAAGCCTAGAACTCCATCAATCTTATAAATTGGCCACTACAGCCACTGCGGAGAGTGATCACCAATGTTGTATGTTGATTGGGCAAAGTGCCGGTTGTCTGTGAGTGACAAAAGGAGACTAAGACCCTCCAGAGCACCATGAGATACTTTTCCCCACTACCTTCCATTGCTCTTTGCTAAGACTTGAAGAAAACTAGTTTCCGGATGCTCACATACAATGTAAAGTCAGACTTATTTTTCCAGATGTTTCTCAGCATCCTTTCTATACAATATGGTAGGGATCCAAAAAACCCGTTGAGATTGTTTTCCCATAATGTTGGATTTCTTATGCATCCTGGTATTTTATTAACCTATTCCCAAGCAGGCTTACGTGTGTTTATTTATTAGACATTATTACTATTCAGTCTTCTTCCACTGAAAGTTCTTTTTGAGACATCGCAGGTCTCTTGGGGGGCCTTTCATGTTTATTCTGTGCAATTTCCATAAATATGTGCTGTGAAGGGACAGCTATTTCTGGAGCAGAATTACTTGTTCAAATGTGTCAGGGAGGTTATCAAAACATCTTCTCTATCTCTGTCTGGATTCTCCATCCTCCCCCCTTTCTTGTGGTGCAGTGACAAACAGAATCTTGGGTTTACTAGTTGAGCATGTGTTCTGCATTTGGGTCAAATGTGTATTCAACAAAATCAGCTGCTGACTGATGAAAGAGAGGTGGTTGATCTGACTTTTAATGCAATTTACATATTTGCAAGCTTTTTAATATAGGCTTGTTTTTAAGGTGCTAAAGTAAGTGTGAAAACGTACAGTTTAATCATCAAAATCTCCCACTTCTTTTAAGGAGGAAAGACAATAGTTAATATCTTCCTTTTAGTTTCCTTTCATATGTTGGAGGGTATGGAATTATCCAACCCCTGAGCCGTCTGAAGGCAATCCTGTATAGCATCGGTAGGCAAACTAAGGCCCGTGGGCCGGATCCGGCCCAATCGTCTTCTCAATCCAGCCCGCGTACGGTCCGAGAATCAGCATGTTTTTACATTAGTAAAATGTGTCCTTTTATTTAAAATGCATCTCTGGGTTATTTGTGGAGCCTGCCTGGTGTCTTTACATGAGTAGAATGTGTGCTTTTATTTAAAATGCATCTCTGGGTTATTTGTGGGGCATAGGAATTCGTTCATTTTTTCCCCTTCAAAATATAGTCCGGCCCCCCACAAGGTCTGAGGGACAGTGGACCAGCCCCCTGCTGGAAAAGTTTGCTGACCCCTGCTGTATAGGGAAGGTTTTTTTAAAAAAATGTTTAACATTTTATTACGTTTTTATGTATGTTTTATGTATGCTAGAAACTTTATGTATGTTTTATGTATGTTAGAAGCTGCCCAGAGTGCTGGGGCAACCCAATAACATATGTGGGGTATAAATAGTAAAATTATCATTATGGAATGGGGCATCCCTATTTTCATCGAATAAATGTTGGAGGGTGTGCTGCATCTTGTTTAAGTGATCTTGTTATATTTATAGTATTGAAATGTGGGTTTTTTTGTATGTTATTATATTTTTGCTATGCTATTATGCAAGGGACGTAGGTAGCGCTGTGGGCTAAACCACAGAGCATAGGACTTGCCGATCAGAAGGTCGGTGGTTCGAATCCCCGCAACGGGGTGAGCTCCCGTTGCTCGGTCCCTGCTCCTGCCAACCTAGCAGTTCGAAAGCACGTCAAAGTGCAAGTAGATAAATAGGTACAGCTGCAGCAGGAAGGTAAACGGCGTTTCCGTGCGCTGCTCTGGTTCGCCAGAAGTGGCTTAGTCATGCTGGCCACATGACCCAGAAAAACTGTCTAGGACAAACGCTGGCTCCCTTGGCCTGAAAGCAAGAAGAGCGCCGCAACCTCAGAGTTGTCTACAACTGGACTTAACTGTCAGGGGTCCTTTACCCTTCTTTATGCTATTATGCAATGATTATTATGTTATTGCTTTTCAATGTTATCATGAAATTGTTTTTGTAGTGTTTGAAATATATCCTGTTTCCCTCTGGTAAGCTGCTTTGAGCATGATCTCTCTCTCTCTCTCTCTCTCTCTCTCTCTCTCTCTCTGTGTGTGTGTGTGTGTGTGTGTGTGTGTGTAAAAGCAGCATACAAATAAAATGAATGGATGAATGAATGAAATATATGTCCATATCTCCCTTTTCACACTAAGGTCCAATGCATGGCTAGAAGGGGTGTTTGGTCAGCAAACCCGTCACTGCCTGGGATGTGGCGAGTGGGCTCATTTGCTGAATATATGCATGTATTTAGGGTATCTGAAGAGGGGAAAATAATATCCTTTAATTCTGGTATTAGTTATAGATATGAATAAAATTCTGCAGAGCCATAAACCCACTACAAATCTGGCTTGCAGTGTGAAACCGCTGCTACTGGAGCAGAAAGGTATGTAAACGGAACAAATCTCAAGTTTTGGCCATGCAAACCACTCTCTGCCCATAATTTTTCTTGCTTTTTAAGGCTTTTGCAAAATATCAGACTACAAAATCACTCGTGTTTTCTTTTTCTGTCTCTGAAAATAAGTTCTCGCCCCCTATCTGTCTATTCTGGCTCTACAAAGATGCTATATTTGGAACTTGGATTCATAAAATGAGGGGGGAAATAGTGAACGATGGGAAAAAGTTGAGAAAAGGGCTACTACTTTTGCTGGAGCATGGACAAAATGGAAGCCTTATTCTATAGAATAGAACATTCTCAAAATGGCTTCATGGAAAAAATTTCAGGAAGAAGTGGGGAGAGCACTTATTATTTTATTTTTAAAAAACACACACAACCATAGCATATAATAAGCAACCACTGCACTGAAGAGGTTTTCCCTTGATATGCATCTAGCAGTAAAATCCTGACTTCTGTCTGGAAATTCAATTTTATTATGTAATATATTTTGGAGCAAAGCTGCAGCTACGGAGCCAAGACACAAGTGCTATAATAAATGGAATTTTCATTACTGCAAAACCCAGCGCTGTAACGTTCAACGACTTTAAATAAATCACCAAAACCAAAAAAAGGGGAGTGGGATGGAGGGCGGAGAAGAGACGTAAATAAAAGTGTAAATGGCAATGTATCATAATTAAACTTGTATCCCATCCCATTGGGTGGATGCAATTGCTAACTACACCCCCCAACCCCCTCTAGACATGTGCTCCTTTTTGAAAATCTGTTTCCTTCCATCGACACACTGCCCCCTCCTGAACCCCCTAGCAGCCTATTCACCGCAAGTCTGCAGCTCCCGAACTAGCCATGAAAGGCAACGACCAGATTTTCTTCTTCTGTTAAATTGATAAATAAAAGCTTTCGAATAACTTTACCTCACCTCTGATTGAACAACCTGAGCCCACGTGCTGTGTATTTAATAATAATAATAATAATAATAATAATAATAATAATAATAATAATACCCTGTTTCCCCCTTTTTAATACGTAGTCATAAAGTAAGCCATGGCAGGGTTTTTTTACCTTTGTGAGAAGTAAGACGTACCCCAAAAGTAAGCCGTGGTGCAGCCGTTGTTCCCGTCGGCTCCTCAGCCCCTCCTGCGTGCGCAGGGAGCCAGCGAACCAGTGAGAGGCACGGGGGGAAACGCGCCTCTTGCGGAGTTCTGCCTCGCCTGCTCAGCACGCAGGGGGAGGCGTGGGGGGGGGGAAGACGCCTCTTCCTGCCCTGCCTGTTCCCCCTGCTCAGTGAGCCAGCGAACCAGCGAGAGGCGCGGGGGGGGGGGGAACGCGCCTCTTGCGGAGTTCTGCCCTGCCT
Organism: Darevskia mixta; assembly: GCA_034641385.1. Lineage (NCBI taxonomy): Eukaryota > Metazoa > Chordata > Lepidosauria > Squamata > Lacertidae > Darevskia > Darevskia mixta. Next base: position 3,080,303 of record JAWWNH010000149.1, read on the forward strand.
GCTCAGCGCGCAGGGGGAAGGCTGTACCGTACCATACTGACGTAATAAAAAGAAGACACCCCCCCCCGAAAATAAGCCACCCTGTGTTTTTTTGAGGGAAAAAAATTATAAGACGGTGTCTTAAAAAGGGGGAAAGACGGTAATTTTTTATTTATACCCCGCCCTTCCCAGCCAAGACCGGGCTCAGAGCGGCTAACACCCATAAAATCACAACAAAACATACAAAACAATCGATTAAAATGCAAGTTAAAATACTATTTAAAATTTAAAATGCAGCCTCATTTTTAAGTAGCCCACCAATCAAACCATAAAGGAATGAAACATCAGGGTTAAACTAAAACAAACCCAAAGGCCAGGCGGAACAGCTCTGTCTTGCAGGCCCTGCGGAAAGATGCCAAATCCCGCAGGGCCCTAGTCTCTTCTGACAGACCGTTCCACCAAGTCGGGGCCAGTACTGAGAAGGCCCTGGCCCTAGTTGCAGCCAGCCTAGCATCCTTATGGCTCGGGACCTCCAAAATGTTATTATTTGAGGACCTTAAGGTCCTACACGGGGCATACCAGGAGAGGCAGTCCCTTAGGTACGAGGGTCCTAGGCCCTCTATCTCATTGGGAAAGCACATTTCTAAGTAATAAAAGCTTGGGTGCTGCTTCCTTCATTTGAAAGTTGGAAAACAGCCCGTTCTCTGTCATTTCCCACAGTCCTGCATGAACCTCTATGTCCATTAATTCCGTTTCCCACCCCCTAAAGTACTACTAATAAGGACCCACCAAAGCTTATATTCTCAAACAACTGTATTTTAAGGAACAAATTTTTTAAAAAATAAATAAATAAATCATTTTTATTAGTTTTATAAGAATACAATAATAAAATTCACATATTTATCTTCACATCTTATACCATTTTGGCTTTTTATGGCCGTGACTTCCGTCAAACCTTCCTCATGATATTCTAATATCTATTCCTTATATCTATATTTCTTAAATCAATCGTTGTTTTATATTGTTACTTTCTAAAAATTAATCACTATATCTTCGTATTAACAACAACATTTCTTCCTTACTCTACAAAGCTTCTTGCAGTCCTACCAACATATTCAATTTTAAGGAACAATCTTCACAAAAGTAGATAATAATAATAATAATAATAATAATAATAATAATAATAATAATTTATTTGTACCCCGCCCTTCCCAATTTAAAAAACCGAGCTCAGGGCAGCTAACAACACATATAAAACATTGATTAAAAATGACTTAAAAAGAAAAAAGAAAAAGTTAAAAACAGCATCAAATACAACATAAATGAACATCACCAGGGCTAACTGGCCAAGTTATTCCTGCTAGGGCCAGTAAGGAGACCAGGGAAGGGTTTAAATGTAGGGTCTCAGAAAAGGTTTTTTCAAAGAAAAAGGGAAGGGAAAAAAGGAATAACAAATCAGGCTTTGAAGGCCAGGCGGAATAGCTCTGTCTTACAGGCCCTGCGGAAGGAGGTCAGGTCCTGCAGGGCCCTAGTTTCGTGGGACAGAGCATCCCACCAGGTCGGAGCCATCACTGAAAAAGCCCTGGCCCTGGTGGAGGATAGTCTGGCTTCTATTGGGCCCGGGACCCTTAAACTATTATTATTCACGGACCTTAAGGTCCTCTGCGGGACATACCAGGAGAGGCGGTCCCGTAAGTACGAGGGATGTATGGTTATCACCAGTGCTTTTTTTCTGGGTGGGACGCAGGGGTACGCATACCCCTAAACATTTTGTGAATCTAAAGTAGGCCTCATCGAGAGGCAGTATTTCAATATGAGTAGGAAAATGAGAGTACAGTGGTGCCTCGGGTTACAAACCTCACTAACCAGAAGTAGTACCTTGGGTTGAGAACTTTGCCCCAGGATGAGAACGGAAATCATGCGGTGGTGGCACGGTGGCAGCAGGAGGCCCCATTAGCAAAAGTGCGCCTCAGGTTAAGAACAGTTTCGGGTTAAGAACGGACCTCCGGAACAAATTAAGTTCATAACCCAAGGTTCCACTGTACCCCTAAACATTATTTTTTTTAGAAGAAAAAGCACTGGTTATCACAGGAGAATCTAAAAAATTTTGTAGCCTTTCCCACCAGAATAACAGAAAATGAAAGTTCTGGCAACATTCAGATACTAATAACCCACATCTCAGTATTTTGCCGGGTTTGCTTGCAGTATTTGCACCTCAGGAAGTAAAATGTGGTGTATATATACACCAGCATAATTGCTTCTTCAACGCTATATGGTCCCCAAGACCACAGAAGTATGTCACTGTAGGCTCATCTGTCTGTCAAGCGCTCTGTAACAATTTACTGACTGAAGAGTCCACTTGTTACATTTAACAAAGGTTATTTAATGGAGTTGGCACCGCATGCCAACATTTATGGGCCCTGGTTTCCTTGTTAAGGACAAACACACATACGGATTTTTTTGATGTAGTCTGAGGTTTCCCCTCTTTTCTGAGCATATATATGAAGCGGTTTTATGATCGCTTTAGCATGAACCTAAAACCTGATTCGCCACACAATGACAAATCTTCGGAAAAGGGGATTGAACCGTAGCCTGTTCAGATGTGTCTGCAGAGCAAAACCATGGAGGTCAAGGCATGATTGGGGAACTTCCCATCTAAAACCATGTCAACTCACTTAAAATCTTAGGATTTCATGCCATGGCCATTCTTCTGGGACCAGATACACGTTGAGATACCTATTTGTGAATCTTAGGATGTTTTATTCAGCATGCACTGTTCCTGCGTCACAGATTAGGGTGGGATATCATTTGCCCTTTCTGTTTGTCATGTAGCACATTTCTTTCTTGGTTTTGAGTCTCACATTTAAAGGTGAGGTGGGAGTAGCAAAAGCACCAGGAATAAACCCTTGCAAATAAGCTTAGTTAGCGACCAGCTCATTTGCAAGCTAACTCTGCCAATGGACTCTCGCCAACAAAATTCTGCCTCAAATTAAATCTGTGGCAAAATGTCAATAATGAGAAATCATGTCCCAAAAGTAGGGATGGTGAAGGAACCAACTAGTCAAACCCACGTTGCTTTCAGTAGATCTACTGAGAATCCAGGAAGTGTTCTGCTCTTCATGCAGCTGTAACACTACAAAACCCTTAGTGCAGTGTGACTGCGAGCAAAAGATGCATCCACGTATCCAGCAAGTAAGGGGTTTCGTAAAAAGAATGCCTTCAGGGCTGCTCATCCCTAAAAGAAATTGGACAGAGGTGTAGGATATAAGAATTTGGAGGAAGAAAATCCTAACAGTTTGACTCCATGCATTTTGCTGCTTGGCTGCTACAACTCTTCGCATTCAGACTCTCTCATTTTAATGCCAAACTGTGAGGCTGGAAGCTAAGTAGTCTGTTTTGTGTTGTGCTTTAAGAAAATTCCCCATTCAGTTTTGAGCTAATCATCTGGCTTCAAAGCAAACAGTAGTCTAAGATGCCTGACTAATGCTTCTAGAAAGATTTATGTACTGGGGGTGGGGGTGGGGAGTAGCCAGCTGAATCTCTGGGGTGTAACCAGTTCGTTAAAATGCACACACTCACACACGTAATTAAATTTTGTGTTTTGAAAATATCGACACCAAATGTTTAAGTGCAAGTGTAAGACACCCTATGATTAGAAACATTACGGAAACCGTCACAATCTGCAATCTTCTATATATAATCCCCCCCCCAACTGCACAAAAGGGAAAGTATATTCCCCAAAAAAAACACCTTTTCCCGAATTATGTGTTGCTGTGATCTTTCTTTGCCTGACCTTCTGCCATGTTGTTGATAGAAGAAGCATATTCTCTGGCAAAATTACAACTCCTTTTCTTTCTGGCTCCAGAAGTTATTGGCTGCGTGAAGTGAGCTTCACTCACCCGCTTGCCATTTCAGTTGTTTGTAAGTTTCTCTGTTCGTTAGGTAGTAAGTAGCGTACCACACCGCTGGAATGAAATGGGATGCACGTGCGGCAGACCTCATTCTAGGCTTCATGTCTCAATCTGAGTTTGACACTCACATCCATTTTCAAAGGAGGAATAAAATGTAAACGGGTGGAATTTAGGGTGGCGCTGTGGGTTAAACAACAGAGCCTAGGGCTTGCCGATCAGAAGGTTGGCGGCTCAAATCCCTGCAACGGGGTGAGCTCCCATTGCTCGGTCCCTGCTCCTGCCCACCTAGCAGTTTGAAAGCATGTCAAAGTGCAAGTAGATAAATAGGTACCACTGCAGTGGGAAGGTAAACGGCTTAGTTATGCTGGCCACATGACCCAGAAGCTGTACGCCGGCTCTCGGCCAGTAAAGCGAGATGAGCGCCACAACCCCAGAGTCGGTCATGACTGGACCTAATGGTCAGGGGTCCCTTTACCTATTACCGGTACACATTTGCCATCCTTGCGAGCATTTCAGTTTGCCAGGAAGAACAATTGTCTTTCTCCTCCTCCTCCTCCTCCTCCTCTTCCTCCTATCTGCTTTGGGGGCTCTCCTGACCTCCCGCAAGCCAATTTTGGGGGGCACAGGGGGAGCAGGAAGCCCCATTGCATAAGCAGAAGTCCTTGCATAGGGCTTCTGCTGAAGAGCTCCTTAGGTGAATTTCGCCAATTGTCTTTATTTCATTTCGATTTGTATGGTTTTCTTTTTCAATTACAAAAAGGAGTCCCATATAAATATCAGAAATTACCCAGAGGATGGGTTATTTTCCTTCTTTTGTGAGTCATTAAGCCTGTACAAAACTCACTGGGAGAATTAGTTCTATTTCTTTATCCTGAGCAGTGGAATCTGCAGAAAATCTGGCTGGTGATGCCAGTTCCAGGAAAAAAAGAAAAGAAAACCAAGTCTGTTCATTCAACATTACCAATTGTTTAAACTTACATGCCGTCACTCCTGTCACACTGCATCATGTGCTTTGTAGTTCTAAGTTGCATAAACAATTATTTTTTCTCTTACTTTTTTTCTCCCCTTTTGTATACCAGTATAATGCTTTTTTAAAAAATACCCTGCAGATAAGGAAGTTTTGGTGCTAGAGGATTAAAATAGTGACAAAAATGCAAAGGATTTGGTGAGAAACATTTAAATGTTTTCAGATATGTAACCCTATAATGCTTAGCTACTGACCTCTTTGCTGAAGTGGGATTCCATTGGCATGAGAGCTGATATTTTTCATGCTCCGGCAAACCCAAAGAACAACTGCCTAGAAAGAGGCATTGTGGGGAGGACGGAGGCTAATCTAGCATTCTGCCTTAGTGCGTGAACTCTTGTAGCTTCCAAGAACACAAGTTGTCATGCGCCTTTCAGAAGAGCTGGTACAATTCAGAGATGATTTCCTCAACTGTATTTGTTACGCCCTCTCTCTAGGGACAACCATAGTAGCCGCAAATATTTTGAGGACTGCAGCCTTCGAAAGTGCCGACGTTTGCCTTGGCTGAGCTGTGCCAATCAAATAATCTCTGGGAAAACCATTTTTCTATATGAAAGCCAGCTCCCAAATATTCCGTCTCACTTGCCCAACATTCTGTCATCCTTCACTGTGTGATCAAGGAACAGAGTCTGGGATGGAACTATGCAGAAGGGGGAAAAACTTGACTTAAGTTCACCAGGGACTGAGAATGGGTTTAGTGTCCTCCAAATACACTCCTTTATTTTCTCCTAGATATGTATTTATTACAGCAGCATCAAACCCAACATTGCTTGGGAATTTTATTTTATTTTTTCCAAGTATTTTTTATTAATTTTTTACAGTGTACATCAATATACATACATATATATATACATAACATATTCCATTTTTCACTTCACATTAATCTATGTTTTGACTTCCAATTTTCCTTCTTCTGTCTTCTCTAAATAAAACCTTTATTTTTCACATTGTCTTTCATAGTACATTCCTTTCTCCTTCATTTTCCATACTTTCTTATTTTAATTTAATATTATATATCTTTTCTAAACTTACAATAATTTCTTTCCCACCTTTCGACTTCCATATAATTTCCACTATATTAATTTCAGTTCACTCTGCGAGGTCTATTTCAGTACTTCAATACTTAACACATCTTGTCAATGTATTCCAAAAAAATTCCCCATTCTTTTTGGAAAGTTTCATTACCCAGTAGTCTAATTTTCACTGTTAATCTAGCAATTTCTGTATACTCTATTATTTTTTGCTGCCATTGCTCCACTGTTGGTATTTGTTGTTTCCATAGTTGCACCAGCAGCAATCTCGCCCCTGTCGTTGCATATAAAAATAATTTTTGGTCCATCTTTTTGACATCTTCTCATTGCTTTGGGAATTTTAAGAAACCCGACCATCAGAGCAGTTTTGAAAGGTTCCGTGACCATCTTGATTCAAAATGCAGTCCAGTTGTTCCCCAAAATTAATGAAAGACTGCTCTGTGAATCTACTACACTTAATATCGCAAGATTAGCACTTGAACTAAAATTGTCAACCCAAAGCTTTACTTTTCTGGCTTATCACTGCAACTGGGCTTCAGTAAAGCAAATAATTTAATTAGACAGCGCCTATATGAAATTGAGCGACAGAATAATTTGGCCATGATAAGGACGTTTTGTCCATGGTATGATTATTTTCCACCTAGTCATTTTGACAGGTTGGCAACTTATTTGCAAAATTTAAGAATTCCAAAACACAGATGCGCTTTCACTTACGCAAGATTAAATATAATGCCTTTAGCTGTACTTGAGGGGCGGTTAAAAAAAAAAAAATCTGCTGGAAAAACGGTTATGTCCATGTGGAGATGGCAGTATTGAATCAGTAGCTCATGTGCTACTAACTTTCACTCTTTATTAAGATTTGAGGAGTGAGGTTATTACCCCTCTATTATTGTCCATGCCGGGTCACTCAACCATTGCTACTGTGTCCTTTCTTCTAGCAGCTCAAGATAACCAGGTGATAACAAAAACTGCAAAAAAAAAAAAAAAAAAGCAGGGGCAAATACAATAAGATCTATTATTTGATTATTGGTGTAAACCTCCAGAATGTATTTTCTATGGTTAGGTTTTTACCTCTCTCTTCAGTACATTTTTATTTTATTTTATTGCTATGGCAGGGATTCGAACCGCCGACCTTCTGATCGGCAAGCCGTAGGCTCTGTGGTTAAACCAACAGAGCCACCCGCGTCCCTATTCATTTTACTTGGGGAGGCACAAATACTCGTTCCTATCATTCATCTGTTTTCCAGTAATAGGCAATGCCGTGGCTAACTAATAGACATACAGGCAAGCAAAGCTCATGAATTTGATCCGATGCATTCACCTTCAACAGGTTGTTTTTTGAAGCAAGACTGCATGAGATTAATCAAAGCTTTCCCTGATCATTTTAACCCACCATGCCCTGGACTAATCCTTTGAGGAGCCTTAATTCTCTCCTCCTGCTCTTTTTGTTTCCAGACCCATACTTAGGCCTACATCCAGTTACTTATTCTATTTCCAGCAAGGAGGAAGGAAAGAATTTGATGGATTAAATGTTCCATGGGAAAATATTTTCCTATGCTTCAGATTGCTGAGTTTCTGCAGGTTACTCTCTCTCTCTCTCTATAGGATTTTCTGTCTTTTATTGAACCCATACAGAACCCCACTGCCACCATTGCATCATTACTGATGTATGAATATTTTATTGTTCTCTCCTTTCTGCCCCTACCTAAGGAATGCACAATTTCTGTGGTTTCCCCCCAATGGTGAAATATTAATCTCTCTCTCTCTCTCTCTCTCTCTCACACACACACACACACACACACACACACACAGAGAGAGAGAGAGAGAGAGAGAGAGAGAGAGAGAGAGAGACCCTCCAAGTGTCCCTAATTTCGAGACAGTCCCAGATTTACAGAAGCCGTCCCAGTTTCTTATTTGAACCCGGTATGTGCCACTCTTCCTTACGACATCCCTATTTTCATCAGAGAAATGTTGGACAGTATAGAGTTATCTGACCCCCGAGCCAAGGAGATAAGTAATTATACAACCTTTAGAAGACATCTGAAGGCAGCCCTCCATAGGGAAGCTTTTTAAGGTTTAATGATTTACTATGTTTGTATATATGCTGGAAGTCACCCAGAGTGGCTGAGGCAACCCAGTCAGATGGGTGGGGTACAAATAAATTATTATTATTATTATTATTATTAATCATTTCAAACTTATTGTTTATAAGCATATATTGTTTCGTTTTACACATTTTCATGCAGTTTATTTTTCTTTCATTTTTCTCTTTTTCTTTGCATCACTTTATTTCTTTATAATTGAAGAATTTTCAAGAAAAAAATATTAATATAAAAAAGGAATTTGCACCACTCTGGCCTCCCCTTTCCTACCCATAGCTGTTGGGAGTTATATGTGCCCTGCTACATTGTTTGCTATTGCCCAGTCCAATCCAGCAGCAGAGGGTGGAGCTATGTAGCATGAATTCTTGAGCTTCTCATGGATTCATAAAGGTAAAGGGACCCCTGACCATTAGGTCCAGTCGTGTCCGACTCTGGGGTTGCGGCGCTCATCTCGCTTGATTGGCCGAGGGAGCCGGCGTACAGCTTCCAGGTCATGTGGCCAGCATGACTAAGCCGCTTCTGGCGAACCAGAGCAGAGCACGAAAATGCCATTTACCTTCCTGCTGTAGCGGTACCTATTTATCTACTTGCACTTTGACATGCTTTCGAACTGCTAGGTGGGCAGGAGCAGGGACCGAGCAACGGGAGCTCACCCCATCACAGGGATTCGAACCGCCGACCTTCTGATCGGCAAACCCTAGGCTCTGTGGTTTAACCCACAGCACCACCCGCGTCTTACAACACTTCTTTCTGTAAGCCACTTTAAAAAGCAACAGCAATCAAGCAGTGTATATATTTTATGAAATAAGCACATGAGGAGGTTCAAGTTAACCCACCATCCACTTCATGTAAAAAAAAAGTAATGCATTTTATTATAGAATCATACAGTTACTAACTGGGAGTATGGTTGCATACCCAGCAGCTGACTTTACTGCATCGTAAATGCATTCTGTAACTAGGTGCATCTGACAAAAGTTTGAAAGCAGTAAGGGAAAGTGAACATTTCTGGCAACCTGAGACACTAAAGGCTCTAGGATCAGAGCTGGCCAGGCCAAAATATAGTCCTTAAAGTTAGCCAAGTTGCTGTGGCTCCCCAAGGAGCCTTGTAAAACTCTAACAACACATAGTTATACAGCAATCAGCAATATTGCAATGACTCTCAGAACAGAAAAAGACTCATTTTGTACCATTTGGTGGCTGTTGTTGTTGTTGTTGTTGTTGTTGTTGTTGTTGTTGTTGTTGTTGTTGTTTTACAGGGCATCTACTCTTATTCTAAATCCTCATTTTTGAAAGAAGAGCCCACTCTCCCAAAATATGGCTCAAGGACACTACTGCAGGACTTCTGGGCATTAGCTAACCACAACCTGTGTGGAGGACTAGCACAGCTGGTTCTGAGGACTCGCCAAAATTCTGCACAACAGAATGGTTAAAAAAAGTAACAATAGACCTGTATATGGGAGCCAACGAAGGTTGCAGCCAATGCTGTAAATAATCCATAATATATATAATTTACATGAAGCCAGAAGGTTGCTGGGCCCAGGCCTCAAGCCAATGGAAAAATCTGCTCATCGGACAAAGCTTTGCCCATCTTTAGTTTCTGCTTTAAAAACAGAGACATGATCATTGGATGCTCTAAGAAGCTGTTCAGCAGCCAGAATCCAGTTCCCAACAGGTTGGTCAATTTCAGACAGTATAATAGTCAGTTTACATGTTCTAGTAGTTAGGGGTGCCATTTGAGATTTAAGTGATGGGAGGTTTGAGATGAAAGGGACCACATTCCCAGCAAGGTTTAAAGGACTTGTACACGGGTGGTGCTGTGGTCTAAACCACAGAGCCTAGGGTTTGCTGATCAGAAGGTCGGCGGTTCGAATCCCCACTATGGGGTGAGCTCCCATTGTTCGGTCCCTGCTCCTGCCACCCTAGCAGTTCGAAAGCACGTCAAAGTGCAAGTAGATAAATAGGTACCACTCCGGCGGGAAGGTAAACGTCGTTTCCATGCGCTGCTCTGGTTCGCCAGAAGCGGCTTAGTCATGCTGGCCACATGACCTGGAAGCTGTCTGCGGACAAAAGCCAGCTCCCTTGGCCAGTAAAGCGAGATGAGCGCCACAACCCCAGAGTCGTCCAACACTGGACTTAACGGTCAGGGGTCCCTTTACTTTTACCTTTACAGATAGATTTGTTTTGAAGGCACTTGTTGCTGTTACTTTTTAAACCTCAGAATTGCTATCCATGCATGTCAGTTGCTCTTTAACACACACACACACACACACACACACACACACACACACACACACATTTTATTCCATTGGTGTAACTAGTAACTATCTTAGAGAGCAAAACACATCTCGGGAATAAGGCACAATATTTACTTTATATGTGCAGAAGTATTGAACTGGCTAGAATTAGATGCTGATGTTCCTGAGGAATGATCATAAGAGGTTTGGAAAAGAGGGGGCAAAACACACATACATGCACGTACTTACATGTCAGGGACAGGACTGAAGGGGAAGGCTGGGAATCACCCCCTCCTTCTCCCTTGCTTCCCTTGGAGGAGGAGGGGAGTGGGGGGGGGTCGCCCACCCTTCTCCAGTAGTTTCAAGAGAAGAGGGGAACAGGATTGAATTGCAGCAGAATTCAGAGCTGCCAAGTTATGATGTGTTAGGAGAAGGAGGGGTGGGTGGGACAATTGCCAGCAGAGACGTCCTTGGAAACCATAGGACCCCCCCCCCCACCATCCTTGTGTATGTGCCGCTCACTGAGAATTCAAGAGCAAAGGGCTCAAAGACGTTTGACTCCTGAGGCCACCCGTAGCGCCTGGGGAAAGAAGGGGAGTAGCTCAGAGTGAGCAACGTCACTATGGAGTTGAGGACTGGATTCTTTGTCTTGCACCACGATAACTGAATAAAACCATAAATACGAACTTTCTTGCTTCTTCCTTGATCCTTGATGCTACCAGAGGGAAGAGAGAATCCCTTATGCCTGACATTACACATGTCTTGCCCTTCCTAAATGATACTCTCATTCAGTTTACACCCAGTAAATCCTTTGGCCCTTCTAGTTCTGGATTGTCAACAATGACTGACTGTGGTTCTCCAGGCGTCCAAGATGCTAGGGATTCAACCTGAGACCTTCTACATGCAAAAAAGCATTTTGTGTCTGGTCCCACTAGCCACTTAATTGAGGAGTGCCTCATCAGCAAAAGTAGGGGATTTGGTGCTAGATTGCACCCATGGGTGGTGCTAAATCACCACTCATGTAAAAAAAAGACCCCCAAAACATTTCCCACGCATCAAATTTCAGTCTATCAACAGTTGAGGAACATGTGACTGTGTTGGATTTTCCCTCTCTTACTGCATTATCCACAGAGTGGGAAAAACCAAATTAAATTTGAGGAAAGAGAGGCCAACATTGTGCGAACGACATGAAACCATGGGATATATTAAATCTGCTTTCCAGTTCCGTATGTACTCACCCTATCTTGATGGTTGACTTTGTTTTAAACTTTATTGCTTTTGCCCTTGTTACTTGCCTTGAGATTTTGTGGTGAAGGGAGCGTAAGAAACCAAATTAATCGCCATCACCACCCAGAACACAGTGTGCCATAAAGCAAACAGCAGGTGCATAAGCAGCCAAGCCATCTACTATACTGCAGTTGGAAAAAGCATTGTCATGGCTGTCAATATTTTGTGGCACACCCTAGAAACCTTGGGAGTTCTCATTTGATTCTGCGGCGCCAGGCGCGTCTACGAAAGATAGTGATTATTAGATGTTTCTCCACAGCCATCTGGTCTCACACCAGTCTTATAAAAAGTTCTTGCAAATTTAATAACTCTGGAAGCAAACCAGAAGTCAGCATGGGATGCACACCACCCCAATTCATATTTTTATTTACAAGCCCAGATGTTGACTGATGTAGTTGCCTACTCATGATTCCACTCTCTCCCCCTTCCTCATTCTCCTTTCACATGATGCAGTAATGATAGACTTCCACTTGGAAGGGGGAGGAGAACTCCTCACAATCACATACTAGGTATGGGAAACCAAGAAGGGTTGGCTGTTGCTTTGGAAGAAAGAGTTACATCTTCTTGACAAGACACATTGGCAGGACTTGCAAAGGAGCTTGCCAGTCAATGTGATTTCATGAGGCCTAGAAGGTCAGACGGTAACACCCAGGAAAATCTTGACCGGATAGTTTATTGCCTCCCCCAGAGTTTATATGTAATTCAATTATGAGCTTAATCATACTTTCAGTTTACAGACTTTCTGAACTTTTGCTCAGTCCATTGCATCTGGATGGCTGTGTGATGCAAGCCTTCTGAACCTTTGTTCCGTGACTTCTGATTTGAGTGTTATGGTCAAGAGAAGAGTACTTGGAAGCGGGGACCTGTTGATGCCAAATTCTTGCATAACACAGATGGTTGCCTCCTGATGACAAGGATAGAAAATGGTGGAATGGACACTCTGTGAGTAAGTTACTCCCCTGCTTTCTGGACCAATCAAGACACAAAGAGGAGGGAAGACAAAAGATCTCACACCTTCTCAGAATAATTGTTCTACTCTACTCCCAGTTCGTTTCCGAGCACAATTCAAAGTGTTGGTGTTGACCTTTAAAGCCCTAAACGGCCTCGGTCCTGTATACCTGAAGGAGCATCTCCACCCCCATCATTCAGCCCGGACACTGAGGTCCAGTGCTGAGGGCCTTCTGGCGGTTCCCTCATTGCGAGAAGTAAAGCTACAGGGAACCAGGCAGAGGGCCTTCTCGGTAGTGGCGCCCACCCTGTGGAACGCCCTCCCAGCAGAGGTCAAAGAGATATACAACTATCTGACATTCAGAAAATACCTCAAGGCCAGGGGCGTACCCAGGATCAAAACTAGGGGGGGCAAGCCATGGTCGTTGAGGTTTGCTTTGAACTAGGGGGGGGCAAGCCATGGTCGTTCAGGTTTGCTTTGAATGGACGCTGATCATTTTTGCTTCTAGGGCTGCCTTCTAGGGGGGCAGCTGCCCCCCTCTGCCCCCCCCCCCGGGTACGCCCATGCTCGAGGCAGCCCTGTTTAGGGAAGTTTTTAACTTGTGATATTTTAATGTATTTTAATATCCGTTGGTGGCCGCCCAGAGTGGCTGGGGGCACCCAGCCAGATGGGCGGGGTACAAATAATAAATTATTATTATTATTATTATTATTATTATTATTATTATTATTACTCTTAGGAAGATCCACATTTCACTTTTGAATGTTATTTTTATCTGATAAAACTGAGATTGATTCTCTCTTCACTCACTATTGCTCAGCAAAGTCATTACATGTTAACAAGTCACAGAGAAGAGAGAGGTAGACAGACACCTTCCTGTAGACAGTAGCAGTGACCATTAGGCTGAGGTGAATAACTCACTTGGCTTCCAGCTGGTCATTGTTGCTGCTTACTGGGAGATGGGGGGATTAGCCAGGGGCAAGGGCAGCACAGTGCAAACGCACCAGTGGGGCCAATCTGGCACTCCTGCCAGTGTGTTTGCACCACACTGACCTCATCACCACTTTGCTCCTACCCCTCTGCTACCCAGAAAGCAGCAGGAATGTGATCAGGTGAACCCCACCACACCATCTGCTATAGATAGATAGACTGAACAATTCTCACTAGAGTGGGTTTTTCCTTCTTCACGGCTTAGAAAAAGTTATTTATTGATCATCTGGACTTTAGCGCCAGGGATGACAGATGTTCTGAACATCTCTAACGAGAATGTATCCCAGGATTCATTATGCATGCACTGATTCTGAGCCATTTTTCTTTCTTTACCAAGTTTTTATGTGCTTCCTTGAGGGATCGGCAATTAATAGATGCTGGCCAGGGAGAGATGTGTACTTTTGTATTACTACATGCCTTACTGGGTTGTCCAACATGCCTTTAGTCACTGTAGCATTCAAAAGAATGAGATAATGACATGTGCAAATCGAAATAAAGACAACATAGAAAGCTAAGGGGGAAATACAAACACAAGATCCCTCTTTCTCGTGTGCATAATTTTAAGACGCTCTAACAAGCACAAAATGCTTTCAGAGCCGTAAATGGTCCAAGTATCTCCTCCACAGCTGGAGATTCAAGGTGGATTCACAGGGTGACTTATTTCCCATTAAAACGTTGATTTTTGCAATCCCATACACGGAAGTCCACACAGAGCTCAGAAGCATATTGTGAAAGGGAACACTGCTTCAGCTGGAACCGACTGAATGGGAATGTTCAACATCCGTAATGATTTCTAATCTGAATGTTCAGTTTTACGGCAGGCTCTGAGTGCATTTGACTTGTGGTCATCTCATGATTGCCTCGATTAGTTAGGTAGTAAACAAGATATTCCCAATGCCACATGGAATGTTGACCTCTTCCTTTCATTTCATAAAAAAACTGCTCTCCTGTGGATGAGGCGGGGTGTATTCTTTCCTTTTGATTTTCTCCTTTTTTATTGTAAACTATTAATCTGAAAAATTATAACTATTTAAAAAAAACCAACAGCAGCAGCAACAACAACAACAAATACATAGACATATATCACAGTGCTTTTTCTGGGGGTACGCAGGGGTACGCATACCCCTAAACATTTTGTGAATGTAACAGGAGAAGAAACTATTTTTAAAAAATTAAAAAATAGTTTCTCCTCTAGCACGGTGAATCGTTAGTTCCGTTGAATAGCATAGTGAATCGTCAGTTCCATTGCTACCCCCGATGGCGGCCTCATTTCCTGTCACAGTGTTTCCTGAGTCTCAGACAGAAACAAGCGTTTAATGAGAGTACTCCTAAACATTTTTTTAAAGAAAAAAAGCACTGCCTATATCTATATCTATAATCTATATCTATATCTATAGCTACAGCTATCTAAACAATTTCAGAGCCGGTGTGGTGTAGAGGTTAAGAGTGGTAGACTCATAATCTGGTGAACCGGGTTTGCGTCTCCGCTCCTCCACATGCAGCTGCTGGGTGACCTTGGGCTAGTCACACTTCTTTGAAGTCTCTCAGCCCCACTCACCTCACAGAGTGTTTGTTGTGGGGGAGGAAGGGAAAGGAGAATGTTAGCCGCTTTGAGACTCCTTCGGGTAGTGATAAAGCGGGATATCAAATCCAAACTCTTCTTCCTATACAGATGGGGCCAAAACTCTCTGCTTAAAAGGCTTATTGCAAAAGGAAGGCCTTAGATAGGTGTCAAAAAGATAATAGAAGTAATAAATTGGGGGGGGGGTCCAAATGGAAGGTGCCACCATGCTACAGGGCTGCTTCCTACATGATTACAATTGACCTCCTGGTGAGATGATACTTGCAGGAGACCCTTTCGTATAGACCACAATGATTAGTTGGGTATATAAGTGGCAGGGTATTTTTTATGCAAGAAGATCAAACCTATCCATTCTGAAGGAAATCAGCCCTGAGTGCTCACTGGAAGGACAGATCCTGAAGCTGAGGCTCCAATACTTTGGCCACCTCATGAGAAGAGAAGATTCCCTGGAAAAGACCCTGATGTTGGGAAAGATGGAGGGCACAAGGAGAAGGGGACGACAGAGGACGAGATGGTTGGACAGTGTTCTTGAAGCTACTAACATGAGTTTGACCAAACGGCGGGAGGCAGTGGAAGACAGGAGTGCCTGGCATGCTCTGGTCCATGGGGTCACGAAGAGTCGGACACGACTAAACAACAACATTTTTATCCATGGCATATGACAGTATGGAGTACCAGCACCTCTTTTTTCATCTATCTATCTATCTATCTATCTATCTATCTATCTATCTATCATCTATCACTGATCAGGGATGAGGAGATATTTTTGCTATCCTGGCCCCAGGGTCCAGAGAGAGCTCTTAAGATCAGTACCAGCACCTTGAACTTAGCCTGGCAGCGAACTGGCTACAGGTTCCACTTGTGTTCGTTATTTACTTTTTATTAGTATGCAGTTTCTCCTCTGGATACGGTGTCAGAAAAGCAAGCAAGAACTGCTTCTAAAAGAAATAAACATCATCTCGAAGTTTCAAAATCTTTTTCAGACATTTTTCTCCCAGCAAATGATCTGTGGACAGCCAATTCCTCCTCAGACAGCTGTGAACCCTATACCTAAAAGGGATCTGCATTATGTGACAGCATGCTTTGAAAGTCAGGAAGCTTTTCTTAGACAACGGGACTCTGGATGTAAACATGGATATGGGGATTGAATCCTTAGAAGTGATTATGGCTTCTAGGATAGATATTTATAGTACATTAGGGTTCAAAGAAAACATGAATGGGTGTGTTTCTATGGCATGGGAGAGGCAAAATGGAACGCTGAATGGAAGCCTCTGATTTTGATACAGTCGCTGCCAATCAAACTGCATCGTGTTCCCAAAGTAGCCGCACTGGTTTCAATGGAACCTCTCTTCTGCAAGGGCACATGAATGAATAAGCGCCATTATATTTCTATTTCAGTATGGAATGCTTTTGGAATAGCATATTTTAAATCCAGAGGCAGCTGCCCATGCCCTTATTTCAGAAAGCTGAAAGTAAGGATGTTTCTCTCAGAGCTGTATAGCTCAATAAAGTTGATGTGAGCACATTTCAGTGTTGGGGGGAAATATTTGTTTAAATGTTAAATCATGGAGGAAAACAGCAGCCATTTACCTTCAGTGGTTGGATCCAGACTAAGAATGCAGCCCTATTGCCCCAACATTTGAAGCTGGAATGTGCCACTGTGTCAGTGTGAAGGATAATACAGTGATCCCTCGACTTACGAATGACCCGACTTACGAGTTTTTCGAGTTGCAAGGGATCAAAGCTGCCACCGCTTCTGAATTTTTTCGACTTCCGATCGGAAGTCGCGGCCGTTTTAAATGCGGTTTCCTCGACTTCCGAAGGTTTTTTCGACCTACGAATGCGTTCTCCAACGCATTCCTATGGGGACTCGAGTTACGATGATTTCGAATTATGAGGATTCCGTCAGAACGGATTAACTTCGTAAGTCGAGGGTCCACTGTATACAAAGCCGTGAACAGCTATAGATGAAAATGTATTGAATCATGAACTAAACTGACAGTCATACAAAAAGCATACATAGGTATTTCCTCAGAGGCAAAAGCCTGTATATACTTTCAAACATTAAAGTGCTAATTCAAAGTGCAATATATAGTGTTGGAGGTGGTTATGCAAAGTCCATCAGACGTATGGGTCTATCTTTCCAGTGTTAAAGATGGTTAAGCAAAGTCCATCAGACGTATGGGTCTGTCTTCCCGACGGGTGGCCAGCTTCGATTCTTCCCGTTTCACCAGCAGTTTCGTCAAGGACTGGACTTTATCATCAACACAGAACTAGGATATTCCACATAGCTAAGCTATTCTAAGAAACTCAAGCACTCATCATTCAAATAAAACACTTTAATGTTTGAAAGTATATACAGGCTTTTGCCTCTGAGGAAATCTTCCCCATCTGCTTCTTCCTCTTCTGAGGAGTGTCGCCACCAGTCTTCTTCAGGTAAGAATCCCTCCATTCCTCTGGACTCTTCCGTGGTTGCCGCTTCGCCTAGGGGGGGCTTGCCACCACCCCTGCTCATCTGGTGCAACCCTGACACTTCTTGACATTTACAGCTTGAAATTGTCTAGGCCTGGTTATCTGAGGGCACTTTCCAGACTATCAGTATTTTTGTGGGATTCAGGTGCATAAAAGGAACCTTAGATTTGTCCAACGGAAACATATTAAGGGCTCTGCCGCCTGAAAAAGAACAAGTCCACTTCAAAACAAAAGAGACCTTTTGCAGGTAGGAAAGTGACGGTGGAATGCATTGGATGCACTGGAAAGTGTGGGAGAATGAATGGGAAGACATATAAATGCAAGATGGAAGCTCATGGTTTTCTAACCACTCCATAAGCAAAGCAAAAAAATTCTCAGTAAAACTGCGTATAAACTTTTGGAAGGGGCATATCAGAGCAACAAGACTTTGCAGCAGGGTGCTGGATAGTTGGGATGAAGGTAAGAAGAAGAGAAGAAGAAGAGTTTGGATTTGATATCCTGCTTTATCACTACCCGAAGGAGTCTCAAAGCGGCTAACATTCTCCTTTCCCTTCCTCCGCCACAACAAACACTCTGTGAGGTGAGTGGGGCCGAGAGACTTCAATGAAGTGTGACTAGCCCAAGGTCACCCAGCAGCTGCATGTGGAGGAGCGGAGATGCGAACCCGGTTCACCAGATTATGAGTCCACTGCTCTTAACCACTACACCACACTGGCTGAACAGTAGAGGAGGAAATAGTTTTATAGTCTAGGCAAGGATTGATGAAGACGTGGACCATCTGGGGAAACAAAAGGGTGAGGGGAGACAAAGATACATCTAAGGCTCTGTGGCTGTTCAACAAGGTGGCTAGTAACATTGTTCGTGGTTAAGGAAAGCATATGAAGAAAGGAGGACTAGGGTCATTTTGAAAGCATATGATAAGAAGTGGAATATGCATGAAAAAAGTGAAATTAAAATTATACTTTGGCCATCGGACTGTGGTCCTGTGAAGGTTTACTTGGAAGTAGGCTCAACAAACACTGCCGAGACTTCGTTCTGATTGAAAATGTATCAGAGTTGAGTGGGGAAGTGTTGCTTCATCTGAGTCGAGGTGTGATTTTTGAAGTTCTTGTGTGACTGGCTCGGAACTGGAGGTATGTCCGGTTACCTGTTCTTGAAGCCAAACATTCCAGAGCCCGGGCAACACCAATGGGAGATGGAGCAGAAAGTCAGTCGAGGAGAGGAACTGAGTAGTTTTTGGCAGATCTGGGAGGTGGAACCTAGTACAAGGGCTGCCTATTCATCTAAGGCATCCAACTTTTTTGCAAAAAAAACACACAAAAAACCAACTTGCTGGTTTTCTGGCAAATGGCCAAAAAGCCAGAAAGAGAAAAAGCTTAGTTAGTCTATTTTCAGATCAGTGGTCAATTGCAAATGACATATGACTACTATTTTATTATTAATGCTTCATTAAGATACTTTCTGTAATACTTGACAGTGTACATACTCAGCATGAAGATGGATCATTTTCCTGCTCATTCCGTATATGCTATATAGGACTTTTTGTTTTGTTTTTAATGCTCTAGAAGCTGCCTTCTTACTTCTTGAGTAAATATGAATCCATACAACTTTGCTGAGTTTCATTTGGCAGGAATGCCATTTGCTGCAAGAGAAATGTACACAGCTCCCCTGACACGTTGCGGAAAAACAGTCAATTAAATTACATCTACCTCTAAGGCTTACATGGCGACCTTACAAGATGGAAGCAGGGTCTTGTGCAAACACTGCAGTAAGAAGAGCTCCCTGCTCCTAGCATTAGCTGCCTACAGTCATCTGGAAGTAGACTCAGGGCAGGCTTCAACCAGAGTCAAGCCAGAATCTCCATCCCTGAAGCAACAGGACAGGCAATGGGAGAGCAAGAGAGGGAATCTAGCATCAGAGCAACACCAGAGTAAATCATGGAGATGAGTAGGGATGGGCAAATCTGGGTCCATTTTGGGTTTTCTCCATTTCTCTTCCCCGCCCCCTGCCCCATCTCAAGTCCAGTTCCCCACATTTCCACAACAATTTGCATTTTTCATTTTATTTTTAAAGTCCTACTGAAAATTCATCAGCATTTCAGTATGAATTTCTCCTATCAACAGACTTAGCTGAGATTGAGAAACTGACATGTTTAATCAGAGAAAGGTCATGCTAGCATCTGTCAGAGATTGGAAACTTCTCATAGACTTTTGTGTGAAAGAGAAAATGAAATAATGACATTCGGAATTGAGGATGGAATAGAATGTTTGTAGGGCTTTGTAGGGTGTTGAAGTGAATATTGTTTATATACAGTGGTCAGACGAAGAGTCAGAAGTTCTTTAACTTTATTTTCTCTCTGTCTCTTTTTAATCTCTTGTCTATTTTCCCAGAGGAGTTGAAGGAACATTCTGGGACATTCCCAGAGGAGTTGAAGGAAGCAGTAGTGCGTCCACTCTTAAAGAAAACATCTTTAGACCCTTTGGATCTATCCAATTACTGCCCGGTTTCGAACCTTCCGTACCTGGGTAAGGTAATTGAGAGAGCGGTTGCTGAACAGCTAGGTGGATTTCTGGAGGAAACATCGGCTTTGGATCCATTCCAGTCCGGCTTTCGCCCTGGTTATGGGACCGAGACGGCCTTAGTCGCGCTAACAGACGATCTCCGTAGACAGCTGGATCAAGGCGGGTCAGGACTGCTGATCCTTTTAGACTGGTCAGCAGCCTTTGACATGGTCGATCATGAACTTTTGGACCACCGCCTTGCCGACGTGGGGATTCAGGGCACAGTCCGACAATGGCTGCGCTCCTTTATCTCAGGTCGGGGACAGAGAGTGGCGCTAGGGAGGGAGTTGTCGCCGCGGCACTCCTTGGTGTGTGGAGTCCCGCAGGGCGCAATCCTTTCCCCGATGCTTTTTAACATCTTTATGCGCCCTCTTGCCCAGATTGTCCGGAGTTTTGGGCTGGGTTGTCATCAATATGCTGATGACACCCAGCTTTATCTGCTGATGGACGGCCGCCCTGACTCGGTCCCAGACACACTGACCAGGTGTCTGGAAGCTGTGGCTGGATGGATGCGTGGGAGCCGGTTGAAGCTAAATCCTTCGAAGACAGAGGTCCTCTGGCTGGGTCGGGGCAACATGGGGTTGGGAGGCCAACTCCCATCTCTTGCGGGGGCTCAATTAGTGCCAGTGCCTTCTGTCAAGAGTTTGGGTGTAACCTTCGACGCCTCCCTTTCCATGGAGGCGCAGGTTGCAGCCACAGCAAGGGTGGCATTTTTCCATCTTCGACGCATCAAGCAGTTGGTCCCTTACCTTTCTCGCCCAGATCTGGCCACAGTGATCCATGCGACGGTCACCTCCAGGCTTGATTATTGTAACTCGCTCTACGCGGGGCTGCCCTTGAAGTTGATCCAGAAACTCCAGCGGGTGCAGAATGCCGCGGCGAGGCTCCTTACGGGGTCCTTGCCGCGGGACCACATTCATCCAGTGCTTTACCAACTTCACTGGCTCCCGGTGGAGTACAGGATCAGGTTCAAGGTGCTGGTTTTGACCTTTAAAGCCTTATGCGGCTTAGGACCCTCGTACCTACAGGACCGCCTCTCCCATTATGCCCCGCAAAGGACCTTAAGGTCTACAAATAATAACCTGTTGGAGATCCCGAGCCACAAGGCTGCCAGACTGGTGTCAACCAGGGCCAGGGCTTTTTCAGTTCTGGCCCCAACCTGGTGGAACACTCTGTCACAAGAGACTAGGGCCCTGCGGGATTTGACATCTTTCCGCAGGGCCTGCAAGACAGAGTTGTTCCACCTGGCCTTCAGGTCGGACACTTAGGTTTGATGGTTTCCTCCCCTTGGTTTAGTAATTTAAATCAGCATTTTAAATTGGTTTTTAATTTGTATTTTAACTAGTTGGTTTTTATATTTTATTGTGATTTTGTTGCTGTTAGCCGCCCTGAGCCCGGTCCCGACTGGGGAGGGCGGGGTATAAATAAAATTATTATTATTATTATTATTATTATTATTATTATTATTATTTCTTCTTCTATATTTCCTGCTTTATTTTTTATCTCATTTTCTCTATGTTTTTGTTGTATTCAGATCAATGTTTTAGTTTTGGATGAGAGAGAGAGAGAGAGATGATATTAAGCTTTGTATTTATTAATCTTACTAAAATTTATTCAAAAATAATAGAATGAATTTCTCCTCATATACACATTTGTATGCAATCATGCCCAATAGATACATTTTTGCAAATCAATTTTTCCTCATATGCACATTCTTTTCACTAATAAATGCATTTTATTGCACACTTTTCCTCATTATCTAGATTTTTCATGTACATGTTAGTTTGCTGGAGAACTGCATTGCAAAATTTGGAGAATTGTGAATTTCAAAGGATGGTTGTGTTTCAGTTTTCATATTCTTTCAAAAAGTGTAAGTTAGGTAGATTTACCTTTCAGTGCAAGAGTAGAATCGAAGTTCTCCCACATCCCTAGAGGCAAGGAAAGCATTTCTCCTCAGAGATGCATTTTTAGTGGACAGTGTACCTTTTCTGAAGAAAGATGGCCATAATGGACTTGAGCGATGCAGACAACAGCTGCCTAAAACTGTCTGAGGTAATTGCAGTGTTAACAGGAAATCCCAGAAAATAGTCCCAACACTCCTGCTGTCGTCCCTTGTTTGAAGCTAAGTTGGGATAAAGCTGGCTAGTGCTTGAATAAAAGACTCTGTTGAGCGGGGAGCTTTCATTGTGTTCCTCTCAGTTCCTTGGAGTGAGGGTGGGATACAAACGAAGGAAATAAATACTGAAAATAAATATGTAGTCTGAGCAAATGTACAGGATAATTGGAAACATAAGAGTAACTTTTGCTGTCCAAGAATCTCCGCTTTTATTTCATTTTCTTGACATAAACTTTTCAAGCCAATGGGCAGGATTTAATGGCAATAATGGAAAACGGTAGTTTGGACTGGAGCGTGGAACCTAAACTTGCAACTCCATCTTTGGCATCACTGTCAGAGTGATGGAGCTGGACGGAAAGGAAGTTGTCATTCTGACCTTCCTCTGGAGTGACATTCAAATAGCAAGCAGTTTTCAGGCATTGGCTGAAGATCGTGGCAGTGCTGCCCAACAGTGGGGTGGGTGGAATGCACTGGCCGGCACTGGAGGCAGCCTTGAGTTGTTGGCATCCGCCTGGCTCATGAAACAATGGAGTGTGCTTCCGGGGGTGAAGTCAAACTAGTGGAGAATCGTAGTTGCCTGCTGTGGCTGCAGAAAACAGTAACTCATAACTGCTGCTTCCCGCATTGTTTTTGCTGCACCAAAGTGCAAAGTCCAGGGTGCAAGCCTGGGGGATGTGTATGGAGGTCCTGAGCTGCAAGGATGACAACACACACACACACCCTCGGCCTCACTGGTGATGTGGTCCAAAGGAAAACATAGCAACATGTTTGGCACCAGTCTGGTTATAGAAGTTGCCAGAAGAAGGCCTACAAGACGACATCCAACCATCTGGGACTCCGCTCCAGATTTATGTAGGGTTCATTCCTTAGCCTTTTCTTCTGCTAAAGATGTCCCACAAGACAACGGGTATGGATTTTTCCTCGAAAGCACATCAAAGTGCAAGTAGATAAATAGGTACAGCTCCAGCGGGAAGGTAAACGGTATTTCTGTGCGCTGCTCTGGTTCGCCAGAAGCGGCTTAGTCATGCTGGCCACATGACCCGGAAGCTGTACGCCGGCTCCCTCGGCCAATAATGCGAGATGAGCGCCACCACCCCAGAGTCGGTCACGACTGGACCTAATGGTCAGGGGTCCCTTTACCTTTTACTCCCAAAGCCTTTCTCATGAATAAGTATAGCTGCAAGGCAATGGAGATTTAGGATCAGAGTTTTCCTTTTCCTAGATAGGGTAGCTTCCCAAGTTGACAACCCTATCTGCCCCTCACTTCCTTCTACAGCATGTGCAGTAGCTGCCTTTTTGACTGTTGGACCAGGACTGGACTATTCGTCTGGCCCGCTCAATCTGCCAGAGCCTGTTTTCACATGCCAGGGAAGTCCCTAACTCACTGAGGGTTTGAGACCCATCGGCTACCCTTACCTGGTTTAGCTTGCCAGTCGAAGCCATTTCTCGGGGGGGGGGGCACTGTCACATGCTGACATCTTTTTGGAGCCACAGGTGAGAGCTGACTATTCTGCAAACTATTCTGACATCTATGTACCAGTACATTTGAGCCAGTGTGGTGTAGTGGTTAAGAGCGGTAGACTCATAATCTGGGGAACCGGGTTCGCGTCTCCGCTCCTCCACATGCAGCCGCTGGGTGACCTCGGGCTAGTCACGCTTCTTTGAAGTCTCTCAGCCCCACTCACCTCACAGAGTGTTTGTTGTGGGGGAGGAAGGGAAAGGAGAATATTAGCCACTTTGAGACTCCTTTGGGTAGTGATAAAGCGGGATATCAAATCCAAACTCCTCTTCTTCTTCTTCTTCTTCTTCTTCTTCTTCTTCTTCTTCTACTTCTATTATGCTGCAGATCTATTTTAATAATGTTAAGAGACCTTTTGCATTCTGCAAACCTTTTGCAATGAGCATTCTGGTGAGTGCCAGAACATCTCCTTTCGGGAGAGAAGTGTTCTTGTATCCTATGAACTGGATGAATGACCAAAAGCTGCCTTATAAATACGCAGTAAAATATATGCACCCTATTCAGAACTACAAGTTAAGTCTCCAAATATTTGTTTTGGCTTCCTTTTATCCTTGTACTTCATCTGAAATAGCTTTTCACTAGTCCAGAACTCAGACTCCCCCCTACTTCCTACCGAGCCGATAGTTTAGGACTAAGATCTAATGGTGGTGATTCACTTAAACCAACAGATATCCTTCTATATACAGAGTGGCCAACTGACTTCACACTGAAGGAATGGGGAGGTTGATGCTACTTAATTCAAAAGGCTTCGTCCATTTAGTTTGTTTAATGCCCAGACCACCAGTCAATTTAGCATCCTTCAGATACCGATTCCGTCTCTAGACATAAGCAAGCATCACAGATATTTTAGTAGCAGAAAATATGATGATTATATTTAAAAAGAGAAAAAAGCAGATAAGCAAAAATTGAACTATGAACAATCTAGCAAACTGCATCACTAAAAATACATTTACAGTAGCACTAAACTTTCTGCAATCAAAGTCTTAGTGGGCAGAAAAGTGGGAATCTACAGTCATTACCATCATTATATACCTTTTAGATGCCAGACCATTTTAGACAGTATCTCTAGACTAGAGATTGCCAATACAGTACGCTGAAGAATATTATCTTCATCCAGCCCACTCAACCTCTTGGTCCATATTGAGGAACATCTGTTTGACAGAGGATATGCACAGCTTTCTGCCGATGTTGCTGTATAGTGAAATATGGTATTTTAATGGAATATGTTATTTTTAATTTTATATTGCAGTCTTTCTCTTCCAGATACATGATGACTCCTTCCTCTCATTTGTTCTTTCATGAACCCACAAATGACTAGCTGAAGAAACCCAACTTATCCTCCTTGGCTAACC
The DNA here is from genome assembly GCA_034641385.1 of Darevskia mixta. NCBI lineage: Eukaryota > Metazoa > Chordata > Lepidosauria > Squamata > Lacertidae > Darevskia > Darevskia mixta. The sequence goes on from JAWWNH010000149.1 coordinate 3,105,412, forward strand.
CAGTGATTTCCAAGAGTTACATTCCTTTTTACACAAGAATAGCGCATCATGAGATCCAACTGTGCTTAGATATTAATATATGGCAAATTGGCACTGTACACAAAAGCATATGTGCCATTTTAATCCAAAACCATATATTCTGACTATGCATTTCATGGTAGGATGTCAAAAGCCTTCATTTGTGAAATCAGATAACTGGGAAACTCAGGACCAAACTCGGTTTTTATTTTTAAAATGTATATCTTGCCATTCCTCCCAAAGGAGCTCAGGGCAGCAACCACTACAGTGATAAAAAACACAATTAAAAATGAAACAAAGCTTGTTAGAAGTGTCTAAAAATTATAAAACACCTGAAGCAAATTTAAGAAAACATATAACCAAAACTTGTGTCTGGATAGGCCCACTAAAATGGAAAAGTTTTCAGCAGGTGTCTGAAGGAATACAGTGATGCTGCCTGCCTAATGTCAAGAGGCAGGGAGTTCCAAAGTCCAGGAGCTGCCACACTAAAGGAATAACTCTTTACAAACAACAGTGGATATTGAAGTGATTAACTAGGCATATATGGGTTACGGCGGTTACTTGGGTAAACTGGCCCCAATCGGTTCAACGCTGTACAGGTATATTTCCCAGTAATAGCACCTTGAAATCAGCCCAGCAGTGAACTGGCAGCCAGGGCAGATCTTTCAGCACAGGTGTAATATTGCTGACAAACCCTCACAATTGCGCTGCAGCATTTAGCACCAACTGCAACTTCTGGACTAAGCGCAAGGGGAGCCTCATGGAAAGTGCCTTGTTGTACTTCAGCCTTGACATGACTTTTTAAAAATAAAATAAAATGTGGATGCGTTTGCTGCCCCAGAGTCCTTTGGGAAGAAAGGCAGGACATAAACCTCCCCTCAGGCTACGCCCCTTTGTCAGTTACTAAGTGTATTTACTTCTGAGATGTTCTGGGTCAGAATTTCTTTCCGCCCCACTCCTATCCTTTGAGGTCCGCCTGTGTTGTTTTTCCCTTTTATTACGACTCGGGATACTTAGTAACAGGGGTTTCTCTTGTCCAGCCGACGTGACCGTGGTAGATATATGTATTATGCTTTGGGCTTATGGGTCAAATTGCCTATCAGTCTATAACACCGGGCCTCTGTCCCCTCAGATCCCTTGCTGCGTCAGTTAGCTAACTCCCTTAGCAACTGTGTAGCTTTACCAAGGCTTCTGCCCTCTGGCCCCCCCCCTGAGCGAAACTCTGAGACACAAACTGTCACCCTGCAAGCCAGTTTTGCCTCTTCCTTGAGTTTATCTCCTCATAAGCATTCATATATCGCTGGACCAAATAAACGACGATAGTCTCTTGGCTCAACAAAAGCAAGTCTTTATTTCATACATAACATATAACGTTTCAGTCTTTTATTCGTTCATCAGTGAGTTTCCAATCAAATCATGAACTCTCTCAGTCTAATAAACTGATCTTCATCCTATCCTAACCTAGCCTAGCCTACCCTAGCCTACCCACCACTATCCTGGTCCCACTCCCTCTTCTTTCCAGTCACCACTCACTCCCACCCTCTTCTCACCTCACCAACGGCTGCTCCCTCCTTTTAAAGGGTGGTATATCCCGCCTCCCTCGAGTGAGCTGCCACTCAAACTCGGAGTGAATATTAACTCTTAAAAACCTGGGGGTTTCAGACAAAATCCCTTAACTTAGGGCAGATTCATTGCATAAATTCAACATGGGGTGCTTCCCAAAGAGGTAGCAGCTTAGTCACGGTGAGAACAGGATGCTGGCCTAGATAAGCCTTCGGTCTGATCCAGAAGGACTCTTCTTAAATTCAGTGCAGATGAGAATGCCAGAATGTGAATGGCGTAGTCTGGATGCAAAGCTGACTGTCTAAAATACCCCTCCATAATGCAGATGCTTCCTCAGATGAGACTGCCCCATGTATTTAGCAAGAAATAGCAGGAATAGAGAAACTTTCTAAACTTATAATCTGCTGCCCAGGTCAACGCCCTCTGCTCCATCCCTTTTGGAAGCAGTTCATAGAACTACGTTTCTGTGTCCACCTCCAGTAATGACAAGCTTTGGTGTCTGACACATGCTAGATGCTTGTTTGTGGTTCCTGTAGCTGGCTGGAGGGGGCGGCGGGTTAGAAATATAAATAAATAAAAATAGCACTGTACCTTTCGTCAAAGCTGCAATTTGCCACATGTAATCTTGAGTTTATTTAAACGATTGTTTCCTTTTTCAGGCTTAATATTTAGCAACCAACAATTTAATGCCTGTGGCGAGGCCAAACAGCTGGGGAGACTTGTCCCTCTGCACGTGTGGGTTGCCACACACCCCCTCCAGAAGCACAAGCTTGTCATACACCAAATGATAGGATTGAGATCCTAGGCTGGAGGCTCAATGGAGAGCTTCCTGGGAAATTCAGGCAAGCTTGGTCACAGGGAGAGCAATGAATTTGTTGGTTTAGAGTTCCAGGATGATTTCCATCCTGACCTCCTTGTTTGACTGCCCTCTCTGTCCTTGAAAGCTGGCACGGTATGAAGTAGAGCAGGTATGTCCAACAGGTAGATCGTGATCTACCGGTAGATCACTGGACGTCTGCGGTAGATCACTGGTAGATCATTGGCTCCCCCCAAAGAAGCTGAACATGTGTGGCTCCCCTAAAAAAAGCTCAACATTTATCTCCTCCCTGAAAAAGCTCAACAACTTTGACCTGAATCCCCAAAAGGGGGGTAGATCACTGCCAATTTTTAACTGTGTGAGTAGATCACAGTCTCTTGGGACAGATACAGGTAGGTAGCCGTGTTGGTCTGCTGTAGTCGAAACAAAATAAAAAAATTCCTTCCAGTAGCACCTTAGAGACCAACTAAGTTTGTTATTAGTATGAGCTTTTGTGTGCATGCACACTTCTTCAGATACACTGAGACAGAAATCACCAGACCCTTCTGTGAGAGGGTGAGAGTGAGAGTGAGAGTGAGAGGGTGGGAGGGGTATTACTCAGAAGGGTGGTGGGAATGGGAGATTGGCTGATAGGAGAGGTAAACCTGTTGACGACTGTTAACGACTGCAATTGGTCTTGCAGGAAAAAGCAATGGGTGAGATGGCTCTTGGGAGTTGGCCACCCCTGTAGTAGAGTGTTTAGAATTCTAGTTTTGGATTGCTTCTAGGAGCTCCTTAGAAATTCATTCTGCAGGGAATGTCAGCTGTGCTTGGAGACTCTCATTCATAAAGATTTATTTGGGGCCTAGGATGAGCCCTGGCTCTTGGTTCTGAAGCTGAGTTCTCCCAGTGTATGCTATCATTACCATCATAATGGTACACTTGACAAGGGAAGCTGCAACTAAATGTTGCTGTGCTACTGTTCAAGCTTCCAGCTGGCAACTGAAATGAAAGCCACACCTACTGAGTCCATGGAAGTTCCAGCTCACGCCTTAAACCTAGCCACTATGCCACTCCAGGACCCACTGTTTTACTAAAATCTCCTAGCACCTTAGCACCCACCCCCCCGCCAGCATGCTTGGGAAGTTGGAGCACATGTATTGGAGCACGCAATACTTCCATTTTGGTCAGCAAAACGTTTGGCGATGGCACAGTTAAACATACTTTCAATAACAATATTTGATGTGCTCTGGACATAGTTATAAGCCTCTGGGTTCTCCTAGGTCTAAAGAGATGGAACCAAATTATAGCCATCCTTCTCCTTACGCTTCTGATCTGAGATCAGAGTTTTCAGCATCTTTAGCAAATTTAAATAGTTTGCAGTCTTGTGCTTTTGACCATTTATGCTGGTCAGAGTCCAGAAGAATTCTAAGCATTAACTCGGTCATACCCCAACTAATATTTTCTCAGTTGGATAAACTGTGCTACACACTGATAGTTCTTGTTACAAATACACCCAATTTTCTGCATTAACCAGATCCTACTTATTCCCGAGCTCCATCCTGGATGCCTGTGGCTTTTATGTTATGCAGACATTTGCTGAGCACAGTGTCAATGAAAGCCTTTCTGATAACTCACACCAGCCTAAATAGAATGTAACAGGGCTGCTAAACCTCCATGTGGATGGAAACGAAGGGCAGAAAAATTGCTGCTAATCCTTTGCGGTGCTTGCTAATATAGGGTTGGATGCAGACACAGAGTTGTACCCAACTTAGTTCTACCCAGACTAGATCCACTGAAATTAATGGCCTGGGGTTATTTGTGTCCATTAGTTTCATGGATCTACTCTGAATATGTCCAGCATTGGCGACAACCCAGTTTTAGTTGGATGTAGTTTCTATTTAAATCAGTGGGACTTATGGGACTGATGTCCCAATGATAGCAATGGGAACAAAGCGAGCTTAGTTTGGATCCAACCCATAGCTTGAAAAGAGGATGCATCAGAAAGAAAATTAGTCCTTGTGTGTTCTTAGGAGCCAGTGTAGTGTAGTGGTTAAGAGCGGTAGACTCGTAATCTGGGGAACCGGGTTCACGTCTCCGCTCCTCCACATGCAGCTGCTGGGTGACCTTGGGCTAGTCACACTTCTTTGAAGTCTCTCAGCCCCACTCACCTCACAGAGTGTTTGTTGTGGGGGAGGAAGGGAAAGGAGAATGTTAGCCGCTTTGAGACTCCTTCGGGTAGTGATAAAGCGGGATATCAAATCCAAACTCTTCTCTTCTTCTTAAAAAAAAAAAAAAAAAAAATGGACTGGATGCCATCAAAGACCTGAGATCCAGCATTCTTTGGGGGGATTTCCTTCTCCATGCCAGAGATTCATGGCTACCACTATATACAGAGAACTATTGTGAATATGAGAAGCAAACATAGCCCTGATGCTCTATAAGAACCAGCCCAGCTCCCAAATCCACAGTTGGGCAATACCTTGATTGAGGCCAACCAAAATATCTCAGAAGTATGGCTAGCTTCCGAGTCTTCCAGAACTCCTCACCAGACAAGGTGTTATACAAAGCAAGGGTAACGGTGGTGGTGAAGTGGGGCCAGGAAAAATAATTTTTAAAGCTAGAAAAATACAAAAATTCAGCTGGGTAAGGTCAGTGTGCCACCTCATTTCCAATATGGAGATTCCAGGCTGAATAACTCCCTCTAAGATGCTACTGATATCAGCTTACACACCTGGTATTCTGGGATAAAGAGGCAATGGTGACTCCCTATCTCTGAGAAATTAATGTGTGACTTGGAGACTGATTCCCCCCCCCCCGCCCAAAAAATTGGGGGTATTTGTGTGACTCTTTGCTTGGGACGCAGGTGGTGCTGTGGGTTAAACCACAGAGCCTAGGGCTTGCCGATCAGAAGGTCGGCGGTTCGAATCCCCGCGACGGGGTGAGCACCCGTTGCTTGATCCCTGCTCCTGCCAACCTAGCAGTTCGAAAGCACATCAAAGTGCAAGTAGATAAATAGGTACCACTGCAGCGGGAAGGTAAACAGTGTTTCCATGCGCTGCTCTGGTTCGCCAGAAGCGGCTTAGTCATGCTGGCCACATGACCCGGAAGCTGTACACCGGCTCCCTCGGCCAATAATGTGAGATGAGCGCTGCAACCCCAGAGTCGGTCATGACTGGACCTAATGGTCAGCAGTCCCTTTACCTTTACCTTTGCTTGAAGCTGATGGAACTGAATACTCATTCGCCCTGCCCCCCATACATATTATTAAGTTCATGCATGAAAACTAAGGTTGCAATCCTGTACCCACCTCCCTGAAAATATGCCCCATTGGGAGTAGGGCATGTATAGAATTGTGCTTTATGTGCTGTGATAAAAAAAACATGACTCACCTAACTAAACACATGTGCACACACCTACACAAAAGAAGGAGAAGAGGACAGAGGGGGGAAGGAAGGGAAGGAAGAGAAAATGAAAAAGAATTAGGAAAAAATGGGGGAAATGATGGGTGACTTTAAAATGATCTATATATACAGTACATAAACATAAAGGGAAAGTAGAGAACAATTCGTTCCTGTTAAAGAAAATGCACAGTTTTTCTTCTGTCATGGAATTATAGTCTTTGAATGGCAAAGCTCATGCGAGGACAGATTTTAAAAAGAACAGGGTGGAATTACAATCCCCATATGAGCTTGGTTTGTCATTCCAAAAGCCTCAAACATTATGTAGCAGCAAACATCTCTATTCATCTCCTAACCACCCAAAAACGTGCCTAAGCTAGTATCAGAATACCATCAATTAGGGTTTCTTCCTATGGCCTTAAATTGTATAAAATCAGTGCCATGGAAGGCTAGGACATCCCAGCTGGTTGGCATGATATAGGGGTAAGACTGGGAATTTGAAAATCCTTTATCTCGGTAATGGCAGCCTCCTGATCTACCTCTCCAAAGCAGGACATGGTGGATTTCAGCTATAGGTTTAGCAGCTGTGCTTCTGTGGGGATGTCTTGAAAATACTGATCTGTACTTCACTGTTCCTAGAAAGAAATATCCCTAGAACATTTCCGCAAAGGGACTTCAAAAGGAGGCTGCAATGTGAAATTGCTGAATTATAATGCATCAAGAGTTCAATGTTATCACTTGGGGATCAAACTGGGAAACCTTTGGTTTCTAGGCATGGATCTGTGAGGTTTTTCTTTTCTTTTTCCCCTGCTGCTTCCTCTGGGGAAACTGGAGAAATTGTCTGAAATTTCTCTCTCTCTATGAAAAGCACTGCTCCAAGGCTTTTGGCTTAAAACTGGTCTCAGAATCAGCCCAGATTCCTTGTGCTTAACTGGTTTGCAGAGAGAAGGGAAAATATTATTTAGCATGCTAATCTTTTTGGGTCCAGAATCCAGCTCTTAGTCTCACTTTTGCTCAGCAGATAAGGGGATGTCTCTGTTGTAGCGTGGGGTTAATGATTTCAGCAAGTGATTTCAGCTCTCTGACATAGCAGGCAGGAGACAGCTTCTTCATGTAACAACTCTTTAGTCAGGCAAACAAGACTGAGGGAACTGAGGGTAGGGAAGCTACATTTATAGGGACAGAGGACTGACTAGGAAAAGATACATTTTGGAGGGAACAATCTCAAGCAATCACACAGCTGCTTTTTGGTGGGAACCAATAAGACAGAGGATCCAAATGCAGCAACTTGAATGCACCAATAGTAACTGTTCCTTCTGGGACAGGAAGGCAGTTACTTTACCCTAATGTGATTACAGACAATAGTAATACAGATATGATAACACTTTGAATCAATACACAACAGTCTCCACCTACCATTGGCCTCTCTGGTTTTTGACCCCACCAGTCCCAATGGTCACCAGTGGACACTGCCACCCACCCCTCTGCACAGAAACAGTAATTATGGTTCACTCATGGAGTGGGTAAACAGGATGGCATTTTGACAAGGACCAGTGGCAGAGCTTCATGATCCGGCACTGGGGGCGGAGAGCAGGCGGCGGCATGGCACGCATCCCGGGGCGTGACACACTGCCTACAGGAGCGTGGTGCGTGTCCCGGTGGCATGGCGCACGTCCCGGGTGCATGGTGCATGTCCTGGGGGCGTGGAACGCTGCCTGCAAGGGCGTGGCACCCAGCGTGGGGGGGCAGTCGTGATGGCACCCCACAAGGATTGTGGTGCCGGGGGCGGAGCGCTCCCCCCGGGCCTCTCTTTAGTGACAAGGACATCATTGTGTGAATGCTGCACAAAACCTGCACAATAAACACACAAGACGTAACAGGCTGTGCTCTTGCATAAATGAAATATACTATTCACTGTATCATATCAATTTATAGAATTCAACAGAAATAACTCATAAAGTTCAACAGAGAAAGCGGAAGAACCAGTAATATAATAATAATAATTTATAATTTATACCCCGCCCATCTGGCTGAGTCTCTTCTCAAATCAGTTCATTCATGAGGTCTATACATGTATTAGTGTCTAGTTCACCTGTGTCTGTGTATGGACCTCATGAATGGACCTCATGAATGAATTGATTTGAGAATGAACTGATCTACTGGGTCTTCTGCTTTCTCTGTTGAACTTTATGAGTTATTTCTGTTGAACTCTATAAGTTGATATGATACAATGAATAATATTTTTGTTTTGTTTTGCACAAAACCTGCATGCATGAGCAGCACCAAGTCTACAATAAACTAATGTATGAAAGTGTCCATATCTCATTTAATGGGATGTGTTTTATTGGGATATGTAGGAAAGCCCATGAATATCAATGGATCATAGAATTGTAGAGTTGGAAGGGACCCTGAGGATCATCTAGTCCAACTCCCTGCAATGCAGGAATATGCAGCGGTCCCATACGGGGTTCGAACTTGTGACCTTGGCATTATGAGCACCGTGCTCTAAACAGCTGACCTGCCCAAGGTACTCTGTCATCTAGAAATAACACCAGCAAATCAGAAGCATGCTACCGACAGGGGCGCAACATGAGAGAAATCTGTTCTATGTCCGTTTTTCATCTTCATTAGCTAGGTTCCAGGCATTGGAAGGCATCTGCAGTTGCTGAAAGGGAAGAGAAAATGTCACACATATAAAGAGCTTGTGGTACTGTTGGTGTCAAAATCCCTTCCAGATGGTCTGTTTTCTACCCAAATATCATTTTAAGTTGAGGGGGGAGAATTCCATCGGGGGGCGGGGTGCAGAGTGACCAAGCAAATTTCATTCCACACACTTGAAAAAATATATATCCTGAGATGACAGGTTTCTTGTTTCAACTAGAAATTCTAGCACTCAGACCCAGCCCTTTCTTTTTTTGCAAGTGTGAAAGGAAAATAAAATTAGAAGGGATTCAGACTTCCCCACTGGGCAGGAAATCCATTTTGATCTACTCCACTACAAATGGGTCTCTTCGGAGAGATGAGCCAAAATCAAGTGCCCAGAAAAAGCCCACAAATGACTATTAAGTATGCAGCAAATGAATGGTATATTAAAAAGAAATTGCCAGAGTTTCTTGTCTCAGCAAAATAATCAAAGCCTTCAGAAAATTGCCACTGTGTAGTGTGTGTGAGGGGGGGAAGCGAGAGAGACAGAGAGAGGATGAAATGAGATCACTGTTACGTTGCATAACAGTGTTCAAAACTTTCAAGCAGAAATAGTGACTTTAGTGTAACAGCAACAACAAAAATACCCTAAATCCTACAACTTCCTGTACAGGCAACTCACCACTTATGTGTGGGTACATTCCGGGCCCCTGCACGCATAATCGAAATCAGCGTAAGTTAGGAGCACCCTCTAGATGCCTGTTTTTACCTGCTCCCCATGCTCTTTTTCTTATATAAATTCATCTGCCTCTGGATCACCAGAAAAGCCAGGGAAAGTCTGAGCCTGCCACAATACAGCTTCCCAAGCAACAGCTATCGAGCGGGGTAGCGCAGCAGCTGTGAGAGCTCCTCAACGCCATTTTGGAGCCCATAAGATTTTTTAAAAAGCCTTTTAAACATTTTTTATGGACTTTGGGCTCACTGGCATCCTCTTTGGGCTCTTGGGAGGGTCTCCTTATGAGCCACGAGGACTTTTTTTTTTCAAAAAAATTTATTGGTTTTCCACAATTTTTAACAAAATACAACAGTCACAAATACATAAACAAAAGAAAAAACACAGAAATAGAACAAAACATACAAATATCAGCCAAACCTATATTTCTCATTCCTCTATACTGAGATCCAGCGCTGAGGGCCTTCTGGCAGTTCCCTCACTGCAAGAAGCAAAGCTACAGGGAACCAGGCAGAGGGCCTTCTCGGTAGTGGCGCCTGCCCTGTGGAACACCCTCCCAGCAGAGGTTAAAGAGATAAACAACTATCTGACATTCAGAAAATACCTGAAGGCAGCCCTATTTAGGGAAGTTTTTAACCTGTGATATTTTAATGTATTTTAATATCTGTTGGAGGCCGCTCAGAGTGGCTGGGGAGACCCGGCCAGATGGGCGCGGTACAAATAAAAAAAATTATATTATTATTATACTTTCACCTAGAATTAGACTTCCTCAGAGCCTCCCTATCTAAGGTTCCATACTTTGCTTCTTTGGCAGTTGTCCAATCTCTTACTTTTATTTACCACGAGGACTTTCTAGCTCTCTCCCGCTGCTTCCGGTTTTGAATTATTTATTTCCTTCGCACATGCACGTGGCTGTGTGCGAGATCACGTGCAAGTGGGGAGTTGGCTGTACTAGCAAGTAATGGTATATATATGACTTGCAGTGGGATGTTATACTGCGGTTGCAGGAGTGTTCTCGCTAGTGTGGCAGACTGATTCAGCAAAGCAAATCTTTGGAACTCAAGTTGACAACTCATTTTGCCACAGGCTTCTTTAGAGGAGGTGATTGGCTAGATTTCCCTTCCTCTCAAACTGCCCCGCTAAACGGGTCCCACATCCCATCACTCCACACGTTTGCAAAACTTGACAGGCTTTTAGCAGCTTCTTTTCAAGAGTCAGTGTTGGTTGATTAATGAAGTGTCTGGATACTCCTATTATTTCAGCCTTGCTGCATATAACGTTATTCAGCAAAAAAAATTGTCCAAGAAGCACTTAATTCCAAACACTTTTGCATTTTCTCCTCAACACATTTGCAGATGTTCTTCCCTGGTGTGTGTGTTTTTTATTTTCTTTGTTCTCATAATTTAACTTTCAGCGTCGACTAATAAGTAGTGCGGTGCAGGAAGAATTCAGAAGTGGACCAAAATCTGGAAATAGTTTCCATTCTATTTTGGAAAACAATTGATGTCTCAATAGCCTTCTCAGAATTGGTGTTTGCCATAAACGTTCGTTACGTCCGAGGCAAATTCAGAGCACATAATATTCCAGGGCCATCCCACAAAATAGGTGCATTTCACAATTGTTGGCCAAGGATAAAAAGCAATGAAGAAACGGAGCTGGGGTCTGTTTTAGATTTTTCCAGTAGCGGTGATACAATTGCACAGTGGGGAAAGTGACCCAGCATAACTCTTCCTTTCAGTCCCACCTAAACAAATATGTACCATTAACACTCTACTACCCAAGCCGCCCAGAGTGGCTGGGGAAACCCAGCCAGATGGGTGGGGTATAAATAATAAATTATAAAATAATTATTATTACTGTATCTGAAGCATTATGTGAGGCTTATTAATTCTACACAGGGACCTGTAAGTGATGGATCAATTTGTCATTCTTATTTATTTAAATTTAAATTATATACCACATAATGACCCAATAGGCTCCTGAGCTTACTGCTGCCTAGATATATTTCTGTTTGCTAACTGATGTTTTGAGGGGAGGGCAGAAAAATGGGGTACCAAGCAGTTCCCAGTCATAGAGTCAGTTTTCTTTTCCTTGTCTTTTTTTCTTATCCCAGTATTATTATTATTATTATTATTATTATTATTATTATTATTATTCAGCCGGAACTCACAGGAACTCAGTTCCGGCACCTCTCAGATGGGCAGCATTGCCATTATAGGAGAACACAGGAGGAGTTCCTGGTGAGTTCTGGCACCTCTTTTTCTAGAAAAATAGCACTGATTATTAATATTATTATTTAAATTTGTTAGCCACTTTATCTTGCCCAGGGCAACCCAAAGTGACTTACAACCAAACAGACTCCACATAGATACATTAAAAACCAAGAGGAAAGATAATTACATTAAAAACATCCCACCCTCTTCTAAAAGGCCACAGGTAGTTAACAGCCAAAGGCCTGGTTATAAAATTTTTGCCTGTTGCCTAAAGATATGTAATGAAGGCACCAGGAGAGCCTCACTGGGGAGAGCATTCCACAAGTGGGGGCCACCACCGAAAAATCCTGTTCTTGTGTTGCCACCCTCTGGACCTCTCGGTGAGGAGGCACACAAAGAGGGGCCTCAGAAGATGATCACAGGGTCTGGGTCAGTTCAAATGGGGAGAGGAGATATTGAGAGCCAGTGTGGTGTAGTGGTTAAGAGCGGTAGACTCGTAATCTGGGGAACCGGGTTCGCGTCTCCGCTCCTCCACATGCAGCTGCTGGGTGACCTTGGGCTAGTCACACTTCTCTGAAGTCTCTCAGCCCCACTCACCTCACAGAGTGTTTGTTGTGGGGGAGGAAGGGAAAGGAGAATGTTAGCCGCTTTGAGACTCCTTCGGGATATCAAATCCAAACTCTTCTTCTTCTTGATGTACTGAAGTCGGCCCCAAAACGAATTGGCAGCCAGTGCAGGTGGGCCAGGACTGATCATTTTGCCCATGCACACTGAACAGGGGGAGGTGTGAGTGCACATACCGCCAACTGTCTACAGCCATGAAACTTAATTTGGCTGGCTCGGCCATTTTTACCTGGGCTTCTCTACTGGAGGAGAAGATGAGAAGCAGAACAAAACCTAGACTTTTTATTTTTTAAAAAAATAAATAAACCTCAGCTCTAGCATTTCCTTCTTTCTGGTTGTAACATGGTGACACCCTGAATTGTGTTAATCTGTGAATAGATAGCATATGTGGCTAGCACTGCTCTGCGGCCGGGGACTTGGAAGCGCATGCCTCAAGTATTCACCTTAAATGAACAGAACATGTTGTGCAGCCTCCGCCCCCAAGCGCATAACCGATCTGCCAGTCCTTATTTTCAGATCCCACCCATCAGTCAACATTTTCTTATTGGCAACCTCAGGTGAAACGTCCGAACCAGGCCTGATACTTCATGAAAGTTCTTTGCTACATTTTACTACTTCTTGTCTTTTCTAATGCCAGTGACAAATTAGCTACTGAAGCAAGGCATATGTTTAAAATTATACGCTCGTATATCAACCTTGTTGCTGAGCCGTTCCTTTCTGCAGGCCCATACAGAATGTTACTATCATGTTTCTTCATTTGAAATGTTCCAGAAAACACCAACTCTCTCCCCTCTGCTGCTCTTTCCTTCTACAAACAATGATTGAAAAATTTTCTGCATAGGCTCAAGGGAACTTACCTCCTGGTCAGTATGCATAGAACTGCAGCCTCCTTTATAGCAGCACCTTACACCTTCCATCATAAATCATTGCATTGATACAAGGGATCTTGAACCAACATATAACATGGATCTTATATCTCTTGATTGCCAAAGTAGATGAAGAATGCAAAAAGGAAATGCCAGACTCACCAAGTGTCCCTATTTTCCAGGGACAGTCCCAGATTTACAGAAGCCATCCCGATTTCTGATTTGATCCCGGAATGCCCCGCTTTTCATTAGGATGTCCCTGTTTTCATCAGAGAAAAGTTGGAGGGTATGGTAGGATGCCCCTATTTTCACTGGAGAAATCTTGGAGGGTATAGAGCAGGGGTGTCAAACTCAAATTCATCGGGGGCCGCATCAGCAGTTTGGTCACCCTCAAAGGGCCGGTTGTATCTATAGGACTATGTGTCCACTCTTTATTATCATAAATTATTGTCACTGCATTCAATTATTACTGTTTTTTGTAATAATGTAAGTAATAACTAGCTCTGAAAGCAGAAACATAGTCAGAATAATGGCAAGTAGATATTCAAAGGAAGGAAAGAAAGAAAGAAAGGGTGAGAGAGAGAAGGAAGGAAGGTGAGAGAGAGAGAGAGAGAAGGAAGGAAGGAAGGAAGGAAGGAAGGAAGGAAGGAAGGAAAGAAAGAGAAAGAAAGAAAGAGTGAGAGAGAGAAGGAAGGAAGGAAGGAAAGGGGTGTGAGAGAGAGAAGCCAAAACCTAAGAAAGAAACTAACGCACAATGTTGGAAGGGAGGGGGGCAGTGATGAGGAATGGGCATGGGGAGGTGGGGGGAATTTATCCACAGGCTGCACCCTGGCTCCCCAGGGGGGCGGGGGGACCTTCAATCCTAGAGTGATCTGAAGATGGAGAGGGAAATGGGGTTTGGGGCAATCATTGCAACGTTGCATTAAGAAAAAAATTATAATCTATTTACAGGGAGAATAGTGAAAGGAAGCCACTGAGGGAGAGGGATGGGGAAGAAGAGATGTATTTACAGCAGGAGAGGGAAAGGGCATGGAATTAAACCTTGTCTTCTCCTTCCCTCCCCTCCCACCCGCTTTGAGAAAACATCCCCCCTCATCCACCCACATCATTGATTTGCAGTGCTGGGGAGCAGACGCGGCTGAAACAAAAGCCTTCCTTTTCCTTCTCTCTCAAGGAGAGAGAGAGAAGGGAAAGGAAGGCTTTTGGGATCGCGCGCAGCGCGGGGTGGTGGTGGAGGAACTAGCGGGGCTGCTGCTAATTCCTCCACCAAACCCCACGAACTTCGAAGCCTGCGGCATGCACTCCTCGGAGTTGCTCGACGGCTCCATGGCAGTGCGGCGCCCCTCGTCGGAAAGGGGAGACGTCGGTTTCGCTTCCCAACGCAGCTCTTCTTCTCTTCGCTGCAGCCTCCTGCCAAGCGCGGCCTCCGCAAGGCAAGGGCGGGCAGGGAAGGCAGCCCGCGGGGCAGCGGCGGGCTGGGCAGAGCGTCTTGGCCGGTAATCGCCGCTGCCTCTTTAAGGGCAGCCGGAGGAAGAGGGCCGGCCGGGGCGCTTTCGAATAAGGAATCGAGGCGGGCAGGGGCGGCGCAGCAGAGCCGGGCTGGGCGGCACTGCCATGCCTCGCGCGGCGGTGGCAACCATCCCCACAAGCCCGCTTCCCAAAAGATGTCAAAAGCAGGGATATCGGCGCGCAGGGATCGGTGGTGGGGGCAGCTAGGGGCGGGGGCAGCTGCCTTCTAGGGGGGGCACTTGCCCCCCTGCCCCCACTGGGTACGCCCATGCGCCTTTGCGCTTGCCTTCTCGGGGATGCTGGAGCCCCGGGCTGCGCGTTGGAGGCGAAAGGAGGAGGATGTTGCTGCTGCCTCGTAAGCAGGAAGGCGGAAGAAAGTGCCGCGCTCGCTCTGCAGAGCAGGAGCAGGAGCAGGCGGCAGGAGGACAACGACAACGACCCCACCGCGGCGAGGGGGCGATCCCAATGAGGGAGTTTTGCAGCTGAGGAGACTCGTGAGGCGAGGCGAGAGGCGCACTCCGCCTCCTCCTGCCGCTGCTGCGCACGCTCTTCCTCCTCTCTCTTTCCCTCACACCCATTCACTCGCGCGGGGGGGCGCCGGTCACGGCCAGGGGGCGCCCCCTAATTCCCCCCCCCTCAGAAGCCACATTAAGCGCGCACATCTCCGGGCTCCCAGCCGCGAGCCCGCCAACCGGCAGGAAGTGCCGCCGATTTCACTCCCTTCACACACACACACACTCGCACTCTCTTTTCTTTCTGTTGTGACAGGGCCGGGGCTTGTGTGTTTTGACAGGCGGAGGCTGACGGGCAGCAGCCCCGACCACTCCGCCGAGGGGAAGCGCTCTGCTCGGCCAATCGCCGCGCGGAGGGGGCGGGGCCGGGAAGGCCCAGAGCGAGCGGAACGCGCTCCCCCTCCATTTTGGCGCCCCCGCCCGCGGTTTTCGGCCAAACCTGCTCGCTCCGTCGCTGGTTCGGGCGGCGGCGGGCGGCGGCAGGCAGGCTGGCCAGCGCCCCTAAATGGACGCTCCGGCCCTGGCTACACGGGCCACATGACGAGGTTTGGCGGGCCGGATTCGGCCCGCGGACCTTGTGTTTGACACCCGTGGTATAGAGTTATCCGACTCCCGAGCCATCTGAAGGCAACCCTCTACAGGGAAGTTTCTTTCAAAAGATGTTTAATGTTTTATTATGTTTTCATATATGTTGGAAGCCGCCCAGAGTGTCTGGGGCAACCCAGTCAGATTGGCGGGGCATGAATATTATTATCATTATCATTATTAAATAAAGGTAAAGGTAAAGGGACCCCTGACCATTAGGTCCAGTCATGACTGACTCTGGGGTTGTGGCACTCATCTCGCATTATTGGCCGAGGGAGCCGGCATATAGCTTCCGGGTCATGTGGCCAGCATGACTATGCCGCTTCTGGCGAACCAGAGCAGCGCATGGAAACGCCGTTTACCTTCCCGCCAGAGCGGTACCTATTTATCTACTTGCACTTTGACGTGCTTTCGAACTGCTAGGTTGGCAGGAGCATGGACCAAGCAATGGGAGCTCACCCCGTCACGGGGATTCAAACCGCCGACCTTCTGATCGGCAAGCCCTAGGCTCTGTGGTTTAACCCACAGCGCCACCCGCGTCCCCCATCATTATTAAATCATTATTAAATAGAACATCCCTATTTTCATCAGAGAAATGTTGGGCGGTATGCAGGTGTTGTCATGCCCCAGCCAGCATGACTAGTGGTCAATTATGATCATAGAATCATAGAGCTGGAAGAGACCACAAGGGCCATCCAGTCCAACCCCCTGCCGATGGGTGTTGTAGTCCAATAACCTCTGAAGCATCATAGGTTCTCCTGCAGAAGAGCCATTGGCCATTTTAGCCTTCCAAAGTGGCCAGACCCTAGAAGACTCGAGGAATGTAATGATTTCTTGGAAACATTGGAATTATTTAAACGGTGCGACAGAATCTATATGCAACCACAGGAAAAACCATAATGTGTTTCCCATTGTGGTTGTATCTTGATTGCACCATGCAGGGAGCCCCTGTACAAGAGCAGATAATCAGGAAAAGGTGGGGAAATTTCAGTGACATCCTCTTATCAATAGAAGATCAACCCCGTTTGTTTAGATAAGCCTACCCAGACATGTAATTTAATTATGTTCATTTGTTTTTCTTATTTAAAAAATCTGTAGGTTTTATCTGTATTTTGGTAATGTTAGTGTGTCTACTGTTTTTCAAGTCTGCTGTTATTGCTTTGAGTTGGATTTTGAAACAAAAACAGACACGTGAACTAACTAACATGCCCCCATCACCAGTCCAGCAGCAACATTTTAAACCAGCTGACGTTTCTGAATATTCTTCAGAAACATTCAAAGGGATAACACTTGTTTTACTTGCATAATGTATACATGTCACAGAATTCAGGTTTCTTTCTTGGCACAGATTTTGGATTTACCTTGCTGCAGAATTTCAAATGACTTACAGCACAGTCCTACTTGTGAGTACAGAATAGAATTAAGAAGCAGTAGAGGATTCTTGCTATTTCAGAAAGAGAGTTCTTTATTTTCTCCTAGCTGCGGTGGTGGAAAGCTAGAGGAGGGACCCAACTCAGGGTGCATTAGCCACAAGATTTGACCAGAAAGTCTCTCTTTCCCAGAAGGTAGGCAGCACTGAGTTTTATTAACAACTAGCTCCTTGTTCTTTTTATGTTGGAGCATAGAGATTGCATTGAGTTTGCTGCAGAAAGATTTTTCTTCCTCTGTTTTCGTGCTGGACCACATCTGCCCTGACTTGCAAATCCTAAACCTCAATACCTTACTTCAGAAGGTTGCGTAGGGATAAACTAACGTTTCAGGTCTATTGACTTTCATTAGAGGGGGTGGGAAATGCTTTATGGTATGTTCTAACTAGGAAAGTTGCTGTTTTATTTTTATCTTTTTGCTCTGGAGCTATATTAAAGGTGGCAGGACCACATGACTCGCAGGACACACGTCTCCAAAGTATTTCAGCCATAGCTTCTAGATGGTTTAAGGAAGTGAATATAAGAAAATTGAAACAGCAATATGTCTGTCTGAATTTGGGACTTCAAAACAATGCTCAGCGAAGAAGCTCACTGAGGTTTGTATTCAATGCTAGTCCTATGCAGAACAGATACATTGAAAATAACAGAAGTCATGTGTCCATTTTTTTTTAATTCAAAGAAATGGAGCCTATTCCTCATAGAACAGGAAAGTGAGAGCATTTTGGTGGATCATGCGAAAAGCCAAGCAGAATCCGGTAGATGGTATGATAGCCATGTTCAAATATATAAAAGGATGTCATATAGAGGAAGGAGAAAAGTTGTTTTCTGCTGCTCCTGAGAAGAGGACACGGAGCAATGGATTCAAACTACAAGAAAGAAGATTCCACCTAAACATTAGAAAGAACTTCCTGACAGTAAGAGCTGTTCGACAGTGGAATTTGCTGCCAAGGAGTGTGGTGGAGTCTCCTTCTTTGGAGGTCTTTAAGCAGAGGCTTGACAGCCGCCTGTCAGGAATGCTTTGATGGTGTTTCCTGCTTGGCAGGGGGTTGGACTGGATGGCCCTTGTGGTCTCTTCCAACTCTGATTCTATGATCTGGAGTGGAGCAAGAATCACATAGAACTAGAATAATGTCAGTAACATGACTCCTTTCTCAGTCTGTCTTGGTGGTTTGCTGGCTTTTCTGATCTATAGGAACCTGTGGCTGTCCAAATGTTGTTGGACTTCAACTCCCAACAGCCTTAGCCAGCATTGCCAATGGTGAGAGATGATAGGAGCTGTACCCCACAACAACATATGGAAGGACACAGGCTACTCAGCCCTCAGCCCAGTATACCTGAAGGAGCATCTCCACCCCCATCATGCAGCCCAGGCACTGAGGTCCAGCTCTGAGGGCCTTCTGGCAGTTCCCTTCCTACAAGAAGCGAGGTTACAGGTAGTGGCGCCCGCCCTGTGGAACGCCCTTCCATCAGATGTCAAAGAAATAGACAAGTATCTGACTTTTAGAAGGCATCTGAAGGCAACCCTGTTTAGGGAAGTTTTTAATGTTTGATGTTTTATTCCGCTTTTATTTCCGTTGGGAGCCGCCCAGAGTGGCTGGGGAAACCCAGCTAGATGGGTGGGTTATAAATAATAAATTATCATTATTTTTATTTATAGGGATGGGGAGGCATAATTCTCATATTATGCCATCCCCCAAGAAGACACCCCTGCACTGCTGGAAAAGGTCTGCTCCACACCTGAGGGCCTCTCTGACTGCTGCTATTCCCCACCTTGAAGCCCTCCTGGCTTTGCTATGTTTCCCCAGCCATGATGCTGAAAATCTAGATTGCAAAGGAGAATCTCTCTCTTCTGTGGTGACAAATCATCTCTCTCTCTCTCTCTTTCTCTTTCTCTCTCTCTCTCTCTCTCTCTCTCTCTCTCATTTATTGGAATGTAGAAAAGGAAAAGGGAAAAAACCCACAATGGCCGGAACTTTAGTCCATCACCTCTTCAGAAAGATATCCTTCCTGGAACTTTGTGGGGGTGGTTGGCCTCTGTTTGCCTTCCTTTATGACTTATGAGCCCCATGATGATGAACTATACTACATGAGGCATTTAACTTAATAAAGACATTTCACCTAAATAAACCTTAACTTAATGAAGTTCAAATAAAATAAAACTTTGTTTAACCAAACCTAATGCAACTTTATTAAAAACTCCAAACTTTCATAAAGGCATTTAACTTTTCTTTCTATTTTACGGTATGTTAGAGCTATGTCCGTAAAACCTACATCAACAAAAAGATGCAAGTTTTGCTTTTGTTATTGGAACACGAAGACTTTGCTGGATCAGAGCAAAGACTTGTCTAGTCCAGCATCCTGTTTCCCACAGTGGCTAACCAGATGCCTCTGGGAAGTTCATAAGTAAGCCTTCTCCTGCTATTGATCCCCAGCTACTGGTATTCAGTGGCATGCTGCCTCTGTGATTCCATTAAATGACCATTGCCAGGGCCAGCCCAAGACATTTTGACACCTGAGGCGAGCCACAAAAGTGAGTGAGTGAAAATCTACATCAGGAGCAAGGGTGGGAATCAAATCAACCTCACCCAATGGTTGAACTGGGAATCAAAGGTCATCATCAGATGGGAAGGGGTGTGCTTGGAATCACACCAGGTAGGTCCAAAGTCCAAGAGACCCCAGAGGGCAACCCCCGCCATTTCCTCCCTAGGGGTGGGAAGAGACCAGCAGCACCTCCTACTTGCTGAGAGGCCACTGTAGAGGTGGCATGGGAGGAAAGGAGCTGCTGAGGAGGCAACAGATCCGGACTCCAAGGAGCTGGTGGCAGCAGGTGATGCATTCCTTGGAGGCCAGACCTGCTACCCCTGTGGATCCTGCTGCCTGAGGTGGTCACCTCACCTTGCCTCATGGTTGGGCCGGCCCTGACGTGGCTGATAGCCACTGGCAGGCCCAGGTTGCTTCCAGATGAGTGTTTTGTTGAGCATTCATTCTGATTTGTTGATACAAAGGGTGTCGCTATTTTGGGTGGGATTCAGTCACATACCAGCAAATTCACGTTGCACAATCATGGGTGCTTGGGAGCTCTTGCACAACATAACTGCCCTCACCACCCCACTCCCAAATCAGACTTTGTTGTGCTAAGGAAAGAAATGAGGAAATGCACTGGGAGGTGTGGGGTAACAATTACTTGAGCTCCCCTCAAATAAATCAGAATGAATGCTCAGGAAATAGCCAAGGTTGGCTAACTTCCCCACCAAGTTTTCAGGGAACTTATACATGATTCACTTTGATAGCATTTATTCTGATTGGTTTGCAGGGAGGTTATACGATGCTGAGTCAAGCAGTTGTTATCCCACATTTTTCAGCGCATTTCCCTAGAACTAGCCTTACTGCAAAAGTCTGACTTTCGAAAATAAACCTGCTTTTGAGGGTCCTGTTATAAATGGTGCCGCTTCCAGCCCCATGGATTCTTATGGGCAACAGAAATCATTGTATTTGACTAATGCACCTGGAATGCACAGAGGGAACTGTGTACCTTCATCGCTCAGGCGCAAATAAGCAATTGTGTTATGTACCCTGAGGGATGTCAAACCAAGGGTCTATCTGCCTTAAGTCTATATACCCTTGCTGGCAAATGGTCTCAAGAAAATGTCCATCTGAGCTCTACTTATATTGAGACCCTTTTTACCAGAGGTCCCAAACACTGGAGTCAGGGTTTTCTTTATGTGCAGCCTCTTCTGAACTAGACCTGTGACCAAACCCTTATTCACCATTTCCTATGGACTATTCTATTTAGATCTCAGTCTACCACCAAAAGACAAGCATTTCAGACCATCCAAGTGTCCCTGTTTTCAGTCCTGGATTTTCAGAAGTCATCCTAGTTTCTGATTTGATCCTAGAATATCCCGCTTTTCCTTAGGACATCCTTATTTCATCAGAGAAATGCTGGATGTCCCTATTTTAATCGGAAAAATGTTGGCAGATATGGAATAGGACCCCCCCCCCATTTTCATCGGAGAAATGTTGGAGGAAGTACCTCTATTTTCATCAGAGGGTATGGAATAGGACGTCCCTATTTTAATTGGAGAAGTGTTAGAGGATATGGTATCTAGTCCCCATGTTTGCACCCCTTGCAGCAGGATGCATTGAAGATTTGGGTGTGAACGGCAGTGAGGGCTTACAGCAATTGTTTGATCAGGACAGCTATCTCTTACAGAGCAAAGGGAGCACTGTGCTCCCTGTGGAAGATACTTCATAGTATAAGGGACCTGCACAAAAAGGACACAGAGATGAAACAATTAACAAGAGACCCAAACACCCTAAACAATGAAAAAAGCAGGCCTAGCTCTTTCCCTCTGTAAAACTGGTGTCTATTGTAGGAGGTATGTAAATGGACTGAGGGCTCTTTTTGAAAGGCCACAGAGTGTATGAATAGACTTATTCATTTCAATGGAACTTTTGTACGCTCCAGGGCTGGGAGGCAGTGTTCCAGGTAGAAAACGCGGGGAGTATCCTGTTTTATATTTAAGTATTTATTTAATCTTCTATCCTACTTAGGCGACCTGAACTAGGCACTGATAAACACAGCTTTGTGTGTGTGTGTGTGTGTGTGTGTGTGTGTGTGTGTTTGTGTGTGTGTGTGTGTGTGTGTGTGTGTGTGTATGCATGCATGCATCTAGAACTGTAGATCTAGAACACAATAGTAATCCTTAGGGCAAGACAGAGGTTGTGAGACACACACACACACACACACACACACACACACGGTTTGGGAGGTCCTTAGCAATACATAGCTATAAACCACCCCTATCTTCCCCTAAAAAAAATGTAAAAAGAGCAGGCACAGCTTTATTTAT
Source organism: Darevskia mixta (assembly GCA_034641385.1). Taxonomy (NCBI): domain Eukaryota; kingdom Metazoa; phylum Chordata; class Lepidosauria; order Squamata; family Lacertidae; genus Darevskia; species Darevskia mixta. The sequence goes on from JAWWNH010000149.1 coordinate 3,127,155, forward strand.
TTATTTAGAAAATGTTTTATCTCCTCTTGATCAAAAACAACCCCAGAGTGGGGATTATTCATATGCTTTTTATTTATTTATTTTGAGATTGAATTTGAGCAATCTTCTTTGTTTTCTAGGTAGGGCTAGGTCTGGCCAAGAGATATATGTTTTCTGGTTTTGCAGATGGGGAGGAGACCTAAATTGCCCAGTATTGTGCCATATACTCTAAGCCCGTGCTCGACCAGGGCAAAAGGGGTTCAAAATTCAAACACTCCATTAATTTCACTTTCCTGTTTGGAGGGATGGACGGACACTGAAATGAAGTCTCTGACATCGATTAACTGAGGTGGTGTGATGCGATGCCATGGAATGTTTGTGAATATTCCAATTTCACAGGCCACAAAGCAATCAGAATTTCAAGCGCTTCAGCTCTTTACTTCCATCAAGCAGTCCCACTCCCATTTTCACTCCCCCCTGTTTGGTCTCCCTATAGCAGGGGTGTCAAACTCAAATTCATCGGGGGCCGCATCAGCAGTTTGGTCACCCTTAAAGGGCCAGTTGTATCTGTAGGACTATGTGTCCACTCTTTATTATCATAAATTATTGTCACTGCATTCAATTATTACTGTTTTTTGTAATAATGTAAGTAATAACTAGCTCTGAAAGCAGAAACATAGTCAGAATAATGGCAAGTAGATATTCAAATGTACAATTATTGTACAATTTATTGAAAAATGATTTTTGGTAACAGACAGTAATTTTTTTAAAAAAACATACAAAATATTGAGGGGGCTGGGCCCCTGCAAAATGGATGGGCATTGCCATTAAAATCAATGGTTGGTGTGTGCGAGCCGCATCTTGTGATTATGCAGGGTGGGGTTTACCTGAGCCGCCCCTCCCTCCTATTTTACTCAATTTGGCACCCCTGCTAGAGCTCGTTCTCAAGGATTCTGGGTTGGCGGAGAGGAAAAGCGTGTGTGTGTATGTGTATGTGTGTGTGTGTATGGGAAAGCTAGGTGACCTGCCTCTTTGCAAAATCCCCGATGGCTGCACCTGCGAAAAAAGAGAGGCTCCCCATGCAGACGGCAGAGGCAGCAGCAGCACACCTGCCGCGACCTCCAGGTGCGCCCTTGAGGCCGCCTCGCAGCGATGGGGGAGCCGGGTTGGTCCACTGCACATAAGCGCCGCTTTACTCATTCCTAGGGTCGCCCTGCGAAATAATGGTTGTGCTGATGAGAAAAGTGTGTGTGTTTGGGGGGGAGTGCACCGGCCAAGGGTGCACAAAGAAGAATCGCCGTCCACAATTAATAAATCGCAGGTCGTATCAGCTCATCATCCGGCATCTCCCTCCCTCTCTTAAAAGTCTGCATGGGCGCTTATGTCAATTGGTTTTCTCTCCCTAGCTTAGATTTTCCCAAGCGAGCAAAAGAGATATCTCCACCACCCCGCCCCGCGCCTTAGCCTCTTTCCTGCGATCTTCTGCCCAAGATCCCTAAATCCAAAAGTGAAAGATCGCTCCAAACTTCTTTTTTTGCGGCGCCCGGGAGATGTTGAAAGGGGGGGGTGAGTTGCGCGGGGAGGGCGAGCAAGAGGAGAGCGAGAGGGAGAAGCCGCCCTTGCGCATGTGTGAAGGTGTCCAAACTGACAATGCTGGAGAAGATAGCAAGCTTTGGGGTTGGGAGAGAGAGAGAAACAGAGTGAGTGAGAAAGAGAGAAAGAAAAGAGTGGGGGAAGCAGGAAGGGTGGGAAAAACGGAGAGAAAGAGAGAGGGGGGGAAAGCCCCTCCATTGATTTCCCTCCCCACCCCCCACCCCGACCCCAGATATCCCCCCCACCCCAAGCAACCATCCAAGCAACGTCCGTGGGATTTGGCAGCAATGCGATCCAAAGGCAGAGCGAGGAAACTGGCCGCAAGTAGGTGCAATCGCTCTTTCTGTTGCGTGCTCCCTTCTCTGCCCTGCTAGGCGTCCGGGAAAGATGTGGGTCCGTGGGGTGGGATGGAGAGGGCTCCGCTCTGGGTGGAGGGGCGGGGAGGGTGGGGGTCAGCCACTGGCCCCACAGATCCGGCCCGCCCCCGGTGCAGAATTGGCGCCCGAGAGCCTCAGCTGCCCAACGTCCATCCACCTCGCGGCTGGTTTGCTGGAGAGAGAGAGAGATGGTACGCGGCGGCGGCGGCGGCACGTTGGGTTTCTCTCCTCTCTCTTTTCTCCCCACTTCCTCGCCTCTGACACGGGGAGCGTGGGGGGGGGAGGGGAGAAGTCCCGGCTCTGCTCCCTGGCTTGGCTTGGCTGTGCCCAGCGCTGTTTGTGTGTTTGTGTGCCGGGGTGGCGGCGAGAGAGAGAGGGAGGGGGGCGGGGAAGGATCGCTGGTGAACTTCAGCCGAGGCGGTGAAAGAGTTGAGGAAAAGTTCAGCCGCGCCGAAGAAGAGCGCCGCAAGTTGCTCGCTCGCTCCGGCGAGGGAGGGAGGGAGGGAGGGAGCCAGAGAGCGAGGCTGCAAGGACGCGGAGCGCCCCTAGTGGGCTCTGCCGGCTCTGTGAAATAAACTTTAAAAACAAGCGCGTGGGGAAGGGAAGGAGGGGAGGCCGCAAAAGCAGGAGGAGGAGGAGGCGGTGGTGGCAACCTGCAGCCCAGGAGTTGGAGCAAGGCTGGCGGCCGGTGCTACACGGGCCACATGACGAGGTCTGGCGGGCCGCATTTGGCCCGCGGGCCTTGTGTTTGACACCTGTGCCCTATAGTATAGGGAAAATATGACCTCCTTTCTAGTTTCCTTTCTGGGTTTTAGTCTTCCCTATTCTTTTGTGCGTGGCAGTGGGAGGTTTCATACGTGCGAATTTTCACATACACACCTATGACTTCATAACTACAGAATGAAGTGATTGCTTGCATGTTCAAATGACATAACACGGAGTTTCTCATTACCTCAAATGCATTCTTCAATGCAACAAGTTCGTGCATTCAGCTGCATCAAGTGATCAAGGGTTGAGGAACTATGTGGCGTAAACGCCTGTGCGAACCAGCTCGAGGGGGACAATATCTCTCTCTATATGCAGAGTGCATTTCCTTTACGATGGAATATTGACCTGCAAAGCTGTAAATGAGACATCAGGGCAGGCCCTTTGGGTGAGAGAAGAATTGAGAATCTCCAACTGAGATAAAGCTGGCAGAGCGCAGTGTGAAGGACGTGGCAGTTCAAATGAATATCCAACAATTCTGCGGCGTCTTGGAGCCTTAAAAAGTTCCACACGGGGCACTGTCAAAGGCAGCAGCCTTCTGCCTGTGCTTCATGCCTCAGTGATGTCTGGGAATCCTCAGTGCATGCTGTGACATCATCACACTGCATGTTTTTTCTGCCAATGAGTTACTTCCATTTTATTGGCTCCATCTTCTTGGGATTTTATTTTATTTTATTATATTTTATACACCACCCTTCATCAAAAGATGAATAAAATACAATCACAGAATAAAATCACAGAATAAAATACAAAAGTAAATAATTACACCAAACCAGCAAAACAATTGTTGTTGTTTAGTCATGTCCGACTCTTCGTGACCCCATGGACCAGAGCACACCAGGCACTCCTGTCTTCCACTGCCTCCCGCAGTTTGGTCAGACTCATGTTGGTAGCTTCGAGAACACTGTCCAACCATCTTGTCCTCTGCCGTCCCCTTCTCCTTGCGCCCTCCATCTTTCCCAGCATCAGGGTCTTTTCCAGGGAGTCTTCTCTTCTCATGAGGCAGCCAAAGAATTGGAGCCTCAGCTTCAGGATCTGTCCTTCCAGTGAGCACTTGGGGCTGATTTCCTTCAGAATGGATAGGTTTGATCTTCTTGCAGTCCATGGGACTCTCAATACCCACAGACACATTTAAAATCCACAGACACATTTAAAAGGCTGTATGATATGAATCAGGTTCTGCCATGTTTGCCATGACATGCTAGTTCCATCCTAAGTGGGGCGGGGTGTTAAAAAATCCCTTTGCTGCTTGCATCACTGTGTGTTTCAGCAACTTGGCCATTCCTGTGCTCTTCATGGCGATATCCATATTTTATCTTGTTTGCCAAAACGAAGGCTGCATTCTTTCGCTGCAGCACTCTTTAGCCCCGAGCCCCTTTTGTCAAGACAAGTCAGAACATCCATCTGAGCACTGAAAGGGTATTCAGGAAATGGGAATAATTTCGGCTAATCGTGAACTGAAAACTGCTCAAGCTTAAAAACTGCTTCATATGTACCCCTGGGCTGCACAAAGCAGGCTAGCAAGAAAGAAGAGTGTAACTTAGGTCAAGAGTTAAGGACTATCTTGGAGCAAATTTCAGCTTTTTCTCCACACAAGTATTCCAGTGCCTTGTTCAAAATTGTATCTGACAGGGGGCATAAGATGGCCGACATATCAAGTATACGCAGCCATGAAGTGAACGCTTCATGTTAACTGAAGACACTGCTTATTCTACACCCCCACCACAAGGTAAGGTTGACACAAACATAGAATTATTATTTTTACTGGTTCAACTACTGAAATTGCAATACGACTATTAAGCAGAAAAGGAAGCGCACAGCTCATTGATTGAACACAAGCTTTGCGTGCAAATGAGCCAAGGTCTTGACATCTCTAATAGACTTCTATCTGGCATCTCTGGATAGGACTGGGACAGATGAAATCAGGGACAACTGTTAATCTTTAGGGTAAACCATGTTGCAGATTTTAATATCACACAGTTTGAAGTGACTGGATGCATAACAATGGAATCCTTTCGGGGGGGAATATTGGGTAATTATAATATTCAAAGTTTTACTGGCAGAACTTTCTTCTAATAGAATTTAAACATCAAATGTACATCAAAAATATCCATACAATGTCTTGTGCTGTCCAGAACAGGCTCAACATCTTAGAAAATATGAAATAATCCAAACAGTCCTACAAGCAAAGGTCTCTCTCTCTCTCTCTCTCTCTGAGCATCCATTTTCCTGGCATTGTTTTCCTTGAGTGTGTCATTTACATCTTCTGTTCCTCGTGCCATTCAGAGACAGAGTAATAATAATAATAATAATAATAATAATAATAATAATAATATTTTATTATTTGTACCCCGCCCATCTGGCTGAGTTTCCTTTCAAGATGGCAAATTTGCAGCTCAATACCTTTGCCACCTGATCTAAGGTTACAATAGTTTAGAGTAACAGAATTTTTTTTGACAGGTAATCATTAAGCTATTAACTCCCCAAAAAAGTGAACTGAAACACAGTCATCCTTTGAAAATCCTGCTTCTCTGAATTTTGCAATGCAATTTTCTCCATCCAAATAATGTGTACAAAAATGCATGTATTATGGTGAAGTGCATAGATATTAATGAATATAGCATTAAACATGATTTATATTAGAAAAAAATGCTTTGCAAAAAGTGTATATGAAGCATATGGGTATAATAAAGAGATTTGCTGCCAAATTTCAGGAGGACTTAAAAAAAAACCCATCGCAAACACATAGAGAAATGTCATGAACTGAATTTCATATCAGAAATATGAAAAAGTGAGGAGCCAAAATTGGCAGATTTGCCTGTCCCTCCTTTGGGCAGATGAGATGATTCTAGAAAGAGTTTAACTTCAGTATGTTGTGTTCAGTTGGTGCAGAAACAAAACAGGCAGTATCTATTGTTATTGAGACCTGCATTCAGGAGCCAAAAGTGCAGGGCTGCTTCAGAGCTTCCCTTAAAAATCCTTTTAAAATTCCTCCAAAAAAAGAAAGAAAAGTATTTTACAATCCCCTGCACTTGACATCTTGCTTTGAAATCTGATAACCTAAAGGTAAAGGGCCAAACATTGCTTCCCTGTCGAGTTCCGGCACCTGAATGAAAATACCTTTAAAAGCTGAGCTTGCCCATAATATTCCGCTTCTTCTAACCCAAATAGTGGTTTGATATATTGCATTCCAGTCTACAGTGGTAACATTTTCCTCCCCAGCCCTGCTCTTAAGCAACTGGGAGGAGGGGTGGCCAGGGCGGTGGGGGAGGCTACCAAAATGTGACCACACTTGTAAAATATATTTCACATTCGAGCATAATCCTCTCAGCTACAGAGAACAGTGTGCTGATTTTTAAAGTCTGTTTCCACTCAAGGATTCCAACCTTTCATTTTGCAAAGCCTTCTGGGAATAGCTTTTCCCAGCCCGCATTCCAGTAGCCTTTTTTATTTCCTGTAGCTGTGTCAAAAGCAGTAATAGCGAGTCTCAAGAATGGAACAGGTTACTCTTTTTGTGTGTGTGTGTGTGTGTGCATTTGTAATATCTGTACCATATGGGTCTGTGTAGGGTTCATTTTTTGAGAGGCGGGGAATCGTGGCAGAGGCTCAGAATGACGCCCTTTGCTAATTGCTCTTCCAATTAGTGCGGAGTTTGCAGAGGCGAGCCGATTTTACACATTCTTTTCGAGAGCACCCCTTTGATTGTGTCGTGATCAAGTCGCAAAAATTTCTAGAATTGCAAATATTTATAGAACTCTCGGCAGCAACGTCCTTTGGAACGGTGTCAGCTCTGGGCCCATTGTGTTACTCACTGTATGCTTTCAATCAGCTCCAGGAAAAATGCCTAATTTTCCTTTCACCAAGTGCTCCTAGCCAGGCACAGAGTTTGATTATCCAGAGCTTGCTGAGGAATGAACTGGGTGGAGAAAACCATTATTTGCACAAGGAGAAGCAAATTGCCCTTGTCAAAACAGAGGTATGCAAACTGCAGTTGGCCACAGAGGGACTCATCCTTTAAAATATTTTGTTTTCAGGAAATAATTGGCTGGATGTTCATTTTTTGCAATAAAAGGGGAAGATACAACTGCACAAGTTGATCCAACCCTGAACTTTGAGCTTTGAGTTTTTGCCATTACCAGATCCAGGCTACGTTGAAGGACCCATATGTAAAGTCTCCTTAACCTACTGAAAAGATGATGAATATTGCTATATTGGGGCAGACAAGCTGTCGTCCCCCAGATCTTGCTAGACTATACTTCTTTTGCTGAATCTATATTTTCTGCTCTGATCTGAATGATTTTACGCAGGGGTCGGCAAACTTACCGGGCCGCAGACCGGCTCCTCCAGCGCCGATCATGCGGTGGGCCAGAGGGCTGGGAAGCAAGTGCCCATACGCATGTGCACACTCTATTTCTGGCACACTTCCGGGTTGGCGGAGCGCCAGAAATAGCTTGTGCGCATGTGCACGGCCTCCGCTGACCCGGAAGTGCACCGGAAATGATGCTTGCGCATGCACAAACGCTATTTCCGGCGCACCTCCAGGTCGGTGGAGCGCCAGAAGTAGCTTGTGTGCATGCGCTGTGCACTGGAAATGACGCTTGCACATGTACACAAGCTATTTCCGGTGCTCCGTTGACCCGGAAGTGGGCAGCCGCACCAGTAAGAGCGGGCAGCGGGCGGCAGGGGTATCTGGCCCGCTGGCCTTAGTTTGGGGACGTCTGATTTTACTTTTTAATAAATGTAACTGTTTAATTATTCTTACAACTGTATATTTTGTTGCAACCAGGGGTGGGGTGGGAGTGGGGGAGAAATCCAATTTAGTTTGCATTTCAAGGCAGATCTGCATAACTCACACTTTTTGGAGCAACGAGTGAACCGAAACACAGCCACCCTTCAGAATTCACACTTCTCTGACGTTTGCAATGCTGTTTCCCCTCCAGGCAATGCTTCCAAAAGTGCATACACTAGAGAAAGTGTGCATTAAAATGTATATTTGTGAAAGCAACATTCAAAATCCAGTACATTAGGAAGCACTGCTTACGAAAACGTGTATATCAGTCAAAATATAAATTTAAAATATCTATTAAGAGAAATTTGTGCTGAAAAACTGATGTGGTTTTTTAATGCGTTTTTTTGAAAAATCACAAATTTCTTTCGCAATGTGGAGAACTTGAGTCTAGGGTTGGAAAAACGAGAAATGGAGAGAAACCAAACTTGACATCCATTCCCAGAGAACGGGTAAGGTGAAGGACAGCTCAGAAATTTTATAAACAAACAAACAAACTCCCATCAGCCCCGGCCAGCTGGTCAGGGATGGTGGAAGCTGTAGCAGCATCTGGAATACCACAGGTTCTCCACTCCTGAGCGATATAATCAGCTTGCTTGGTATTATGCTAAAAAGAACGTCAGAAGTATAGGGATGCTGAGAGCACTGCAACAAACCCAGAACGTGCAGCCCAGAGGCTATAATGTAATAGGCTGGGAAGTGCCTGGTCTGTGTCTGACAGGGACAAAACTAATAACTGAGCCAGCGTTTGATTTGCTGCGAAGTATATTTGTCATTTCGCTTGCAAAGCCAGGAGGAAGCAGGGCTTACCCAGGGGCAGACAGACATGCTATGCACTCTCTCTTTTTTATATTACATCTGTCTTAACTTTAAAAATCCACTCAGACTGCCTCGAGAACTACTCCTTTCGTAACAAGTGAAGGAGATAAGACAGAAAACCGACCAAAGTAAACATGTAAATAAATGTCATATTGGAAAGGGGTGAGGGGGAGATTCTTTCCTAGCTTCCTCCGCAGACATCTGCAAAACACATTGTACTGCCGAATGGCAATGGAGAGGATCTATAACTTGAAATAAGCACTGACTCACCGAGATGGGCCTCATTATACTGATACAGAGGCGCAACTCACTCTTCAGTAAGTGTGATCCATGCAGTCACAGCCTGCCAGACATTGATTTTTCAATTGCCAGCAAACTTCAGCTTGATTTATGCACCCAAACAGTGGTTCGCTTCCACTGGGAAACGACAGCGTCGAGAGGAAGGCATGAGAGAGGATTGCAATTGCAAGGCAATAACCAAATCAGAAATGTGCTTATTTCTTGCATTGATTCACAAGGCATTGCTTTCAGAATTATTTTTATTTAATGGGCCATAGTGCATACCAGCAGTCAAAGAACACAGGTTCTGATATGTGTGTTCATCCCTTGACCGGTCAGTTGTCTCTCCTACACACGGAGAGGGCTATAACATCCACGAGCTCTGACTCCTGGCTTGGTTCCTTGGTTTTGACTTTGTGGCTTAATCCCTTACTCCTACTTCAGCTATGACACTGCTCAGCTTTGCAGACCCGGGGTTGGCACAACACATTTTGGCATCTGAGGTAAACAACCAAACGGTGCCTCCCCCACTGCCGGAGAAGATGGAGAGAGTGAAGGTCTACATCAGGAACAAGGGAGGAAGAAAGATCTACATCAGGATCTGCTGCGCCTCTGAATCTTGCCGCCTGAGGCAGTCGCCTCATCTAGCCTCATGGGTGGGCCGGCCCGGCCCAGACAATACATACAGTGCCTTCACCATCCCATTTGTATGGGCCTGTATGGATGTAGTAGTGAATGTTTGTGGATTGGGACAGGTTTTTCTGCTGTGAGCCTGATATCTCCTGCATGGGATCGCTCTATGCATATTACTCATATGTGTGATGCTCAGGTTATGTCTTTCATGTGTGATCAAGTTAATTTCATGTGCGATCAAAATTCAAACCTGCGTGTCACCTCAAATAATGTTCTCCAGCAAAATCAGTTCACCCAGTCAACTAAATTTTGGAGTCCTCAAGGGCTGGGAAACCAAGTCTACATGTAAACTGGTCCATAGCTTTAGTATAAGATTGTCCACTTGCTCAGTGGATGATGATGATGTTGCCCATCTGACCTACCCTCCAACATTTCTCTGATAAAAATAGGGATGCCCCATTCCATAATGATAATTTTACTATTTATACCCCACACATCCTACTCGGCTGCCCCAACCAATTTGTACGGCTTCCAAAATATATAAAAACATAATAAAACAATAAACATTTTTTTAAAAAACCCTTCCCTATACAGGATTGCCTTCAGACGGCTCAGGGGTCGGATGATTCCATACCCTCCAACATTTCTCCAATGAAAATAGGAACATCCTAAGGAAAAGTGGGGCATTCCAAGATCAAATCAGAAACCGGGATGGCTTCTCTAAATCAGGAATGTCCCTGGAAAATAGGGACACTTGGGACTGGGTTGCCCCAGACCCAGCGAATTAAAACATCAAACATTAAAAACTGCCTTCTATGTTCAGGGAAGCCCTAAATTAAGGAAGGGTGTGTATGTGCAAGTACATTTCAAAGCCACATGGGACAGTTTCTAAGGAACTCTTACACTTCTGATTGCTACAAGGATTAAAAATTAACCACGACGCATGTGGATAAAATGCACTTTTGCCATTTATTTCTTGCTGTTTAAGAAATCTATACATCGTTTGCACTGCGCTGACCTCACTGCTGCCCCACTCCTCCCTTTCTACCTGCTGGTAAACAGCAGAGACACGACCAACCAGAGGTCACCAGGCTGTCTACCACAGGAGTATATCTAGCACAAGACGTACTGAACATTGAACCCATTTCCCCCCTCCACCTACCCATGAAGAACATAAAGGCCTTACTGTTTCAAACTTGCATTGTTCCCACTCACCTCTTTGTACATTTTATGGTTTCTTCATCCTTTTCCATGTGGAACTAATTGATGAAAAATCTAAAACCACATGAAAGGTGGCTTGGGGTCGGATGGAGAAGTTAAATTAATCGGTCATTAGCAGGAAGAGATTCTGTTATGGGGGGGGGAGAGAGAGAAGTACAGCTAGTGTCTGTAGAATTCCTTCTTCTGAAAGGCTACTGAAAAGTTATGTCACTCACTCATAGCATCAAGAAGACAGCTGACTTTGCTGTAAGTGTCAAACTGGGTCTCTTAAGGCTCTGTTGTGCAATGTGGCCTTATTTCAGTTGCTTCAAGAAGCAGAAAGGGACCTTTGTTAATCAGAATGCATGCTGAGGAGCTGGGTCATAAATGCTGATAAAACTTTTACAAAATCTAGTTTGGAACTGAGTAGGTGCTTCCCTGCACTTTCCCCTCCTTCTGAGTAGCACCGCATGCAGTTAGCCAGGCTTTGAAACTCCTGTCTTGTTCACCATCCTGTGGCCTTGAGGAAGATGAGGTAGGTCTACAAGCCAACCAGGAACCCCAGCAGTTTGAGTGGAAACATTCAGAGTCATTGTCAGGAGACCTCTGCTTTGAGGTCTGGGCAATATTGAAAATGTGGCCATTTTTCTTCATGCAAAGCACACTACTTTCTATCGTTTTAGCAGCATCAGTATTGCCCAGCTGATGTGAGGAAATAACATAAAGTTAAGGACCTTTATGCATCTCTAGTAAAGGTAAAGGTACCCCTGACCGTTAGGTCCAGTCGCGGACGACTCTGGGGTTGCGGCACTCATCTCGCTCTATAGGCTGAGGGAGCCGGCGTTTGTCCGCAGACAGCTTCTGGGTCATGTGGCCAGCATGACTAAGCCGCTTCTGGTGAACCAGAGCAGCACACGAAAATGCTGTTTACCTTCCCACCAGAGCGGTACCTATTTATCTACTTGCACTCTGACGTGCTTTCGAACTGCTAGGTGGGCAGGAGCTGGAACCGAACAATGGGAGTTCACCCCATTGCGGGGATTCAAACCGCCAACCTTCTGATCGTCAAGCCCTAGGCTCTGTGGTTTAGACCACAGCGCCACCTGCATCCCACATCTCTAGTTGTAGGCAATAATGCACATATAACAACTGGTAGCCTTGACTGACGATGTGCATCCCCTTTGAAAAGATGTCTCCAGACAGTTTAATGAGACCAAAATTAGCACTGCGGTGTGCATGCAAATGAAGATGCACATCAATTTGCATCCCCATTAGCTGCACAAATGTAACCCAGCTTCTGTGAGTTGATCTCTCTTGCTGGAATTGGGTAATTACCGGTAACTAGAATTAGCCTGTCATCTTTACCATCTTTGCCGCAGTTTCATCAACAATTTTGTGTGCGGTGGATAGGCTTATTTGGCTATGGTTTCTTCTGTTCTTCCTTCAGAGTGCCAAATCATTATTTCTTGCATAATGCATGGTTATGCTCTGGCTGTAAATATGAAAGATATTCACTTTGGCATACAGGATATAGGTCCCATTAAAAATTGCCCGTGCTTTCCATAACATTATCCTGCAATCAGTTCAATGGAATTTTGATTGTCCAAGAGGCTTGTGTAGGCATCATGGGACATGGAACTAATTGAGTTTCAGATGAAGGGCAGCTTAGGATTTGTCAGCTGTGTAATATGATACAACTGGGTAGCATTCCATGGGGAATTCATAATTCAAAACAGCTGATCAATACTGACAATGCTAATCAGCTGTTTAGTGTCAGCTTGCTCAATATGGCTGAGATGTGTATATCCAAATACACTTCATTAAGAAATATCCACTCTCATTTTCAGTATCAATCAAATGTTGAATGTTAGCAAATTTGTATGGAAACAAATATTGACATAAGTGAATATAGGATTGCAGAGGTTTTACCGTATCCCCCAGTCCCCACTATATATTACTAAAGTGTAATGTTAAGCTAAACATGTACTTTGGTACTGCAAAACAAATCTCACTTTCGGCTTTCGGGTAGACTGACATTTGCTGATGGACAAAGATTAATTTGTTCTCAGCAATTCTGAGTCCTCATATACCAGTAACCAAAAAATAAAATAAAAATCTATTTTATGTATTTATATGCATAGAGTTATTTGCTGAATGTTATCTTGCTAACATACTCTATCAGAAGTGCACTTAGTATACTCCAGTGGAATTTTCCAATGTTAAATCTTTCAGCAATACTCAGGCATTCCCATTTCATTACTTATCGCATCGTGCACCAGAGAAGAAAACCACTAATGGGTGTATTCCAACTGCTATTAAACACAATGGCAAAAATCACTTGGATTTTAATGGAACCAAATTGCATTTAAAACATGCTTGAGATCAGAGATCAGGATTCAAAAGCAGAGTGTATGTATGAAAGAACTTTAGGGCACACACAGAGGATTCCTTGTTTTGCACCCAAGTGCTAATTCATTTTGCCAAGCATCACCCTGAGTGCTCACTGGAAGGACAGATCCTGAAGCTGAGGCTCCAGTACTTTGGCCACCTCATGAGAAGAGAAGACTCCCTGGAAAAGACCCTGATGTTGGGAAAGATGGAGGGTACAAGGAGAAGGGGACGACAGAGGACGAGATGGTTGGACAGTGTTCTCGAAGCTACCAACATGAGTCTGACCAAACTGCGGGAGGCAGTGGAAGACGGGAGTGCCTGGTGTGCTCTGGTCCATGGGGTCACGAAGAGTCGGACCCGACTAAACGACTAAACAACAACAAGCATCACTACCAAATACACTCCATAAAGAATTGTACAGTGGGACCTCGACTTCCGAGTGACCCGACTTACGTGTTTTTCGACTTCCGAATGACTTCCGGAAGAAAAAAAATGGCCGCCGCAACCGAATTTTTCGACTTCCGAAAGGACGTCGCGGCCGCTTTAATAGGATTTTTTCGACTTACGAATTTTTGAATAGGATTTTTTCACCTTAAGAATTTTTTTCGCTCAATGCATTCCTATGGGGATTCGACTTACGAGTGTTTTCGACTACCGAAGATCGCGTCGGAACGCTTTATTTTCATAAGTCGAGGTCCCACTGTATTAAACAATTTAAGCTTGTCATTCTAACCCCATTTTGGCCCATCTGCATTGTACATTTAAAGCAGTATCATATCACTTTCAACAGTCATGGATTCTGCCTGAAAATGATAGCTTGTTCTGGGTGCTGAGAGGTGTTAGGAGAACCCTAGCCGCTCACATTTCACCGAATGATTTAACCATCAATCCTTCTTCCCTGTACAGTCGTACCTTGGAATTCAAACGGCTTAGTTGCCAAACGTTTTGGCTCCCGAACCATCGAAAACCGGAAGTGATTGTTCCGGTTTTCAAACGTTCTTTTGGAAGCCGAATGTCCGGCGGGGCTTCCGCAGCTTCCAATTGGCTGCAGGAGCTTCCTACAGCCATTTGGAAGCCACGCTTTGGAAGTCAAATGTTTTGGAAGTCAAAGGGACTTCCGGAACGGATTCCGTTCGACTTCCAAGGTACGTCTGTACACTCTGGGAATTGAAGCTCTGTGAAGGAAGGAAACAGGGGTCTCCTAAGCAATCTCAGCACCCTTAGACTACAGTTCACAGGATGCATGGGGGGAGGCCATGACTGTTTAAAGTGATATGATACTACTTTAAATGTATAGTGCAGAGGAGACCTTGGCTGGAAACAAATTACATAGGTCTTGCTTCTAAATATAAAAATGAGGTAATAGCATTTGATCTTTTACTCTCTGTCTACTTAACAGGACACAGAATGATCCAGGCCAGCAGACTGCATTAGAAGCATCCTGTCTTACCACACCATGGAAATAAAAATATGAATCTAGATTTTGGCAGATCCATGATCTTTCAGCTATAAGAAAGAAAGAGTTGAAAGTATGCATGCTGTCTAATAATAACTAGCATTTTTAAAAAAGCCAGCTCTTTATTGTCCTTCAATTCTGGAAGCCTTGAGGGCATGAGTTTGGTTCAGCTTTTAACACAACAACAACAACAAAAGTCAAATAGTTATTTTATTAAAACACAATGCATAATAGGCTCACGGACCTCTGTTTATTGTCCTGGAATTTAAAAATGTATAATTCTAAAGAGTTTGCCTAAACTTGACTAAGAATCTTACAAATGCAAATAAACAAACGCTCCCGCATGCTTGAGAAGCAGAAGAGATGAAAGAGCTCAATAAACGGGTTTTGTGGAAGCGCCTTCAGAAAAACAGTTGGAATTGACTATATAAACAAGAGAGGGTGAAATAAGAGAGGATTCCGAAAAGTGCCCACAACTGTGATGAGGTCAGAAATTTCAGAAGCAAGCTGACACATACTGTATATAATAGTCCCTGGCTCCCTAATTTAGGCTTTTCAAATAAGAGAAAGTAAACATGCAAGGAGGGGGAAGTGGGGAGCACATGAGCATGCTAGCTCCACCCCATTCCATCGCCATTTCCATTGGATTGCAACTTGGGAAAGGTGACTGTCTGCTGCGGACAGTATCCTTTGTATTCATGAAGGGTCCCTGTGAGTTTTGGAAGCTAGGGTGAAATATACACGGAGCCAAGTGTGAATTTCATGCTCTTTATTAAGCTCATAGTAGCAAGAAATGAATCTTTCCCCAAAAAGTCTGCTATATATACATTATTTACACAATGGGCCCCATGTGATTGGCTAATTCCGGGCTACTCCTGTAAGCCAATCAGGTTGCAGATTCGCTTCATCCAGGAGCCTGATTGGCTGCTCTTGCAGGCCAATCAGGTCGCTGATTCACTTCCACCTGGAGCTGGATTGGGTGGCTCCTGCGGACCAATCAGACTGCTGCATTCTGGATCCTTTTGTTCTAGGACCAATCAGACTGCTGCATGTTGGATCCTATTGTTCTAGGATTCAGCTCAGTACATATCACCGGGAGTGGTGGAGTTTGTGTCCTTGACCCCAATGTCCCCCACATGTTTGCTGAGTGGCTGCGGAAGCCCAGCCAGATGGGCGGGGTATGAATAATAAATTATTATTATTATTTCACCCACTCTGAATTGCAGGACAAACAATCATTCCATGCATTTCACACCAACAAACCTGGAGTTCATACCAACAGTGGTCCTTGGGTTCTTGAAGGCAGTGTAGTAGTTGCATCCCAGTGGTGAAGGTTGCTGCTGCTTACTGAGTGGGGAGCAGTGCTGAGAGCTTGGCATAGTGTGTGTACAATGGTGGAGCCAATCCAAGCTCCTGCTGCATCAGCACTACACTAAGCTCCCCACGCTTCATGCCTCCCTCTCTCAGCAAGGCACAGTGACTCTCAGCGTCAGAAAGCCAGGTGCACAATGCCTCTTTGCCTTCCCCACTGCACAAACCACTGCTGGTTGATACAGATCAGTAGGTATGGACAGGGGATAACTTTGACACAGATGTAATTTAAAAAAGAAAACCAACATGCAGCATGCAAACCAAAACGCTTTTAGAATTTGCAAGTTTCCAAATTTCTCTTCTTAAATACGATAGCTATGCTATTCATATACCCCCAAACAACTGAAGGAAAGTGATGCTGATATATACCAGATGGAAAGTTCCATGGTGAAGTGCTTTAATCAAGCAATGCACGCCACAATACAGGAGAACAGAAAGTGAAGAACACAATACCCATTGTGTCTCTTGTTGTTGGATTTGAAATAAGAGCAATTACGCGTATTCCAATTGGCAGACTTGGGTTAAAAATATGCATTTTGGTACAGCTCTCCTATGCGGATGCAGATATTTAAGACTCTGCGCTATCCAAGTCGAGTTTTAAAACTTGGCACCTGGAAACAGATGGAGTTCATCTAGAGAATTCATGTGCCGTAATTTTGGTCCATTCGAAAACACACAAACCACCCTTTCTATAAGGTTCCCAATGAAATTGGTAGATGTTGCCATTTTGGAATGAAACAGACACACAATGTACAACTTAAATAGGCACGCTAATCCAAGATAGGAGCATGCATCACTCCTACTGCTGATGACTTTGTTGACATTTGAAATCAGCCATGAGAGGAAAGACAGTACAGTGGTACCTCGAGTTACAAACGCCTCAGGTTACAAACACTTGAGGTTACAAACTTGCTAACCTGGAAGAGTTCTCGAGTTGAGAACTTTGCCCCAGGATGAGAACGGAAATTGTGTGCCGGCAGCGCAGCGGCAGCAATAGGCCCCATTAGCGAAAACACGCCTCTAGTTAAGAACAGTTTCAGGTTAAGAACGGACCTCTGGAATGAATTAAGTTCATAACTAGAGGTACCACTGTATTCAACTGTTCACTGGAGTTCCAGCAAAGGTGACTAGCATTTAAATTTGAAGTCCTTTTCAGAAATTCAATTAGTATCTAGTATGCCTCAAAATAATCTGTCAAAATAAAATCTGAATGTAATCAAGCAAGTACATTAAAATTTATATAAAATCTTGAATCCCTTTCCCCAATGGAAGGAGTTTCCTTTTAATAGAGGAAGATATGCTTCAATGAAGAAAATAGAGGAAGCTGTTTTCATTGAAGGAAAGGAACACTTGGATTTGATCCATATAGCTCTTTTAAAACACACTGAAGCCTGCATTTCTATAGCAGTCGTCTAATGCAATGTAAATGGGTAAGTTGCCACATGAGAGGTGGAGCATGGGGTGGGGAGATTAAACAAACTACCTTCTCCAGCTCTCCAGGTCTATTTATGTCACCTTCTATGAGCTGGAAGTCAACTTTCTGCAGTGGTGATCCCCTTTGTAGTCATAGCTAAGATATAAGAGTCTTCAGCAGTCAGATTGCCTTCCAACTCATGAAAGGTGACAAAAATGGGCATAGCGAGAGTGCTCATCCCCACTGTCCTTCATGTAATAATTGACCTGCTTACATAACTCCTGAAGATGCCACCAGGTGCCATAGAAAGGCACTGGACATAGTAAAAGATCCATCGCATCCTGGTCACCGTTTCTTTGAGCTCTTGCCGTCGGGACGGAGATACAGGATGATGAGGACAAGAACAAGCCGTCTCAGGAGCTGCTTCTTCCCCAGGGCAATTTCGGCCTTGAATGGGAAGCCTGGACTTTGAAAGTCATCCTATCTTACTTGTTATGCTGCATTATATTCTACTGTTTTAATTAGTGTTTTGTAGTTGTTTTGAATTTGTGTGGAGTGCCCTGTCTGGGTGGATGGAGCAGCTGAGTAATTTCGTTGTCCCCGCAAGGGGACAATGACAATAAAGATTATCTTATCTTATCTTAAGATGATCACTATAAAAATATGAACAAGGGTTAAGATATCTGACTTTTGAGAATAACTGCATTGTGTTTATTATTGTGTCAATTATTGCTATTTAAACCCAACTTACACAGCAGGATTTCAAGTGTAAATCATGATGTTATTTCATAGAACTATTCTACCTAGAGAGTTGGGTGTTCTCCAAGTGTCTTTATCTAATACACAATGAAACTGGTGAGACAGAACTACGTAGAATCTATCTGAATAAGAAGCTGGCCATAGGAAGGCCAATACAAGGTCTTGACGCCAAGGATCTGTATTACGTTTTTTTGGAATGGGAAGTGGGAGAAATTATTCTTTAAGGTTCAAAAACTGCATGAAAATAGCAAAGATTTTTAATGACTTCCATACATTTAGGAAATATTGGCGGTTATTCTGTGCTTAGTGGGTGGTTTTGGATCTGATGCAAAACATGATGAAAAATCCAAATAAGAAAAGAAAACTTAATCCAGTGTATTACTCCCACCACACATTCAGTAGTGGCAAGAGGACATTGAGCAAGGTTTCTGGAGTTTATTAAACAATTATTTTTGAGAGGAAAGGCTTGCACTTCCCTCAAACAGAGAAATAAAAGTGGAGAAACAGGAATATATCTATTTTATTTACATTGTTTCCACCTCCATTCAAACCTGCCATCTGCCTGAAATGGAAAAAGCAGCATTCTTCTCAAGGACTGACACCAAGACACATATTTTTTTACTGGGTACCTGCTGCATTTGGGGCATTCTGAGAGAGAGAGAGAGAGAGAGAGAGAGAGAGAGAGAGAGAGAGAGAGAGAACCATCTGACAGTCACCAAAAATCATGAGTGGCAAGACAAACAAAACATTATTTCTTAAAAAAGAAATGGTGTGGTACCCTACCCTACAAAAAACCTTTTCAAATAATTTCACTTTCAACTGCCAATTGTAACTGACCTGCAGAAAGGACTCTATGAATTGAAAACAGAGACGTTGTACGTATGTACCCTTGTTAACTATGAAAATCCTTTAATAAAGACAACTTTTTAAAAAGTTATGGTTGTAGTAGTGATTGGGAGGAGGGGATGTTTACTCAGCCCCAGCTGTTAATGCCAGCATCCATGTTCCAGCCTTGATGAACATTCCCGCCAAAGAGGAAATTATTGACCAATCTGACTGCATCTCATTCAACAATGCTGGCCAGGCAGAACTTGTATTTTCATTTTTTGTTGATTGATAGGTGCACCTATTTATTGAGCATTCATCCTGATCTGCTTGTAGGGAGATAAGATGAAGTTTCATGAGCATTCAGTCTGATGACATTGCAAAAAAAGCAAGTGTTGCTCCACACTTTCTGCTGCATTTACCCAACACTTTCCCATAGCTGTCAACCTTCCCTTTTTTGTGGGAAATTCCCTTATTCCAGCGCTGTCCCACGTCGTTTCCCGTTTTTGGTGGGAAATTCCATTATTCCAGCGCCGTTTCCCGCTGCTATCCCGGATTGTTAGATTTCCCGTAAATTTCCCGGATTTCAAAGGAAGCAGCTCCTCTCCCCCCCTGCCGGCCAGGGAGGCTCCTCAGCTGCATTGCTCGGCTGTGTTGCTCACCAATAGTTACAGAGAATAGGATGTCCTTAGACAACAGCACTGTTTGTGCTTTGCTGGCATGTGAAATCAACCACTCTGGCCCAGCCCACAAATACACTCCTTCCAAAAGAGTGTTAAAGGATGCAAAGTCTGCAACACGTTTGTATAATAAGTCATTAATGGATTCCAGAAAGCCAAAAGAGTGAACCTGATCAATCCCCCCATGAAGAATTGACGCTTTTGAATCGTGGTGCTGGAGTCCCGTGGACTGCAAGAAGATCAAATCGATCCATTCTGAAGGACATCGGCCCTGGCTGCTCACCGGAAGGACAGATCCTGAAGCATCTCATGAGAAGAGAAGACTCCCTGGAAAAGAGACCCTGAGGTGGGGAAAGATGATGGTGTGTAGCCTGGTGTAAATTAATTTGTAGCCTGGGAGGATTACCATGGCATGGACTGTCCCCAAGAACCGTAGATTGTCCCCGGGACAGGTGAGGCTGCTGATCCCTTATTTTCAAATCCGAAAGTTGACAGCTATGCACTTTCCATATTGCAAAAATGTCTTGGGGGGGGGAGTGGGTTTGTTGTGCGTGAACATCAAATCATCTTTAATTGCACAACTTGGATTTGTGATTGCAGACCGGCCCAAAATACTTACAGTCTTGAGGTGCCCAAAGACGCAAAAGAGGACTAGACACACCTCCAATAATTCCCCCCTCCCCCTCAAAATTGCCTAAGGCATTCTTCCATGCCAAAATGCATGCTTTTAAACATTATTGGGTGGATGCCAATAATGGGGTTATATTAGTCATAGTATTTTAAAGGGAAATGCTATTGTGAGATTACAGCACAATACAGCACAAGCCAGTTCAAGAAAGACTATCGGAAAGTAAATACAGTACAGAGAAGAGATTTCTGCATGGTATAACAATGGGTGGGTGGTGGGCTCAGACAATTATCTTTTTGTTGTGAGAATAGTTATGGCACAAGTACAAAAGGCAGAACCTATTTTTATCTGAACGGTTGGATCACATGAGTTTCTACACATTATTTATATATAACAAACATGACATTTACTAAACAATCTCTTAGAATCTTGTCTTATATCAGATACTTTCAGTTATACTCATCACAAGAGAAAAATTAATAGTGTGTGTATCTTATTTAACTCTCAAATGACACTTCTCACATTCAGGGAAATCTGTAACAAATTGCTTGTAATAAATTATAGCTCCCGAAACTCCTAGCCAGGCTGCCTGGGATTAAATATGCAAATATATTGTTGTCTTACATCTGTGAGGTCAGCTTTAAAATTGAGCTCTGTTTTAAAAATGGTGAAATATAATACCCTTTTTAAGAAGGATTCTCTACACAGTATTTTTCACAATTGTGTTCTCGTGGTCATATATTCATCATAGGACAGCATTAGCCTGTGTGATCACTGAACACGAATAGAATCTGGTCTCTGGGGCAGAATTTTGCATCTTGATAACTTCAGCTTTCGTTATGTGAAAAATAGCATGATCTCATTGTGGCTGAAGGCTTGGAAATTATAAACAGTATGTGGCTTTAAAAACAGAGTGTTTGGGTGGAGCTACTAATTGACAAGAAACAGAGCTTTATCTCTTCTCATATTTTGGAATATGCAGATACATTTTGACCAAGACATTTGTTTCTCATGAATTTATATTATTTCTTGGGTGTCAGTATACAGTAACATACGATGTAAATTCCATGCATACATGACTTTTTTTTAAAAAAAATCTGCTTTTAAGTTTGCTTCTCAAGTCAGGGAAAACATATTTTTAAAAAGCTAGGGCCTTTTTTCCCGCAGGAACTCGCAGGAACTCAGTTCCTGTACCTCTCAGGTGGGCACCAATGCCGTTATGTGTTCATGGTCAGTTCCATCACCTCTTTTTCTAGGAAAATGGCACTGTCTACAGACAGGCAAAAAAAAACGCAGTCAAGTATAGTTCCGTTTTGGCACTTTCCACAAACATACTTCACTACTCTTGAAGGTTGTGGCTCTTCCATTAGAAAATGGAAAGAAAGGTGTGAAGGCGCCAAATGCAGAAAAAGAACCTTCTAGATGCACCAGAAGACAGAGGCTCTAATCTTAACCCAGTTTACCTGGCCTTACTGAATTCACTAAAACTTACTTTGGAGTTAGGATTGCACTGTAAAGGCTGAAATTGGTTGTGCCTTAGGCTGCAGGGCTATGTATACTTACCTGGGAGTAATCCCTATTCAAGGGCCCCAGGTGGCGCTGTGGGTTAAACCACAGAGCCTAGGGCTTGCTGATCAGAAGGTCGGCAGTTTGAATCCCTGCGACGGGGTGAGCTCCCGTTGCTCGGTCCCAGCTCCTGCCCACCTGGCAGTTCGAAAGCATGTCAAAGTGCAAGTAGATAAATAGAAACCGCTCCGGTGGGAAGGTAAACGGCGTTTCCGTGCGCTGCTCTGGTTCGCCAGAAGCGGCTTTGTCATGCTGGCCACATGACCTGGAAGCTGTACGCCGGCTCTCGGCCAATAAAGCGAGATGAGCACCACAACCCTAGAGTCGGACACGACTGGACCTAATGGTCAGGGGTCCCTTTACCTTTACCTTAATCCCTATTCAACACAACAGTACTTTTGAAATACACAGGATAGCAAATTGAAAGTCTCCCCGAATAAGGACAGAGGGCTTGTCCACACTTCTGCTTGCCCCATGCTTTCTAGGTGCATGGGTCTGTGAGGTTTTTCTTCTGCTCGGCCGCTTACTCCAGGAAAACCTGCTGTTTACCATTGGATCGTAACAAACGTCAATCGGGTTTTCTGCAGATTGGTGTTTTTTCAGTGGTAAACAGTGGGTTTTCCTGAGCAAAGAGACAAGGCAAAATAAAAACCTCGCAGACCCAACCAGGGTGGGTGAATGGGAAGCCATAGTGAGCCTTCCGTTTGAAATGTGTTGGGTTCAGGAAAACATACCGCTGTGCACCTGGAGTTCCCCTCCCTTCAGCGTTAGCTAAGTGAACAGTACATATGTCTTCTCCACCACAAAATACTTCAACGTGGTATTCTTTTTGTAACCTAGTTTTGCAAATTGCTTTGTGGGAACTATAAATAAAGATGATGACGACCGGCATATTTCTATGGGTTGAAATTTAAACTGTCTAGTCTCCAGTGAAGTCAAAACTGCAGGCCTGGCACAAATTGCAGTGTGATGGAAAGGTAGAGTGATTGAGGGTAAATAGCATTTGTCAGAAAGCTTTACAATAATGTAATTAATTCCCCTCCCCAAGATAGATAGATGATAGATAGATAGATAGATAGATAGATAGATGATAGATAAATAGATAGATAGATAGATAGATAGATAGATAGATAGATAGATAGATGATAGATAGAGATAGATAGATGATAGATGATAGATAGAGAGATAGAGAGATAGATAGATAGATAGTAATTACAGGCTCAATAACATAAACACATTTGTCACATGTAGTTTGGCCTTCAGTTTTGTACAGCAATGGGTTATATCTTTCTAACCGAAGGTACATTCACAACATACATTTAAAAAGTCATGGCTTCCTGGGAACTGTAGTTTGTTAAGAGTGCTGAGAGTTGTTAGGAAGCCACCTATTCTCCTCACAGAGCTACAATTTCTAGAATGGTTTAGCAATCAATACCTCTTCCTAGGGAAGTCTGGGAACTATAGCTTTGCGCAGGGAAGAGGGGTCTCCCTAACAATTCCAGGCACCCCAAGCAAACTGAAGTTCCCAGTATTCTTTGGGGAAAGCTATGGGGAAAGTTAAAGTGATATTTTTAAAAAATGATTTCTATTAAATTTCAAGGAAAAATGGGAAATTTCCACATACACCCTTCAATACATAATAATAATAATAATAATTTATTATTTGTACCCCGCCCATCTGGCTGGGTCTCCCCAGCCACTCTGGGCGGCTTCCAGCAAACATTAAAATACATTAACACATCACAGATTAAAAACTTCCCTGAACAGGGCTGCCTTCAGGTGTTTTCTAAATGTCATGTAATTGTTGATTCTTTTAACCTCTGATGGGAGGGCGTTCCACAGGGTGGGCGCCACTACCGAGAAGGCCCTCTGCCTGGTTCCCTGTAGCTTTGCTTCTCGTAGTGAGGGAACCGCCAGAAGGCCCTCGGCGCTGGATCTCAGTGTCCGGGCTAAACGGTGGGGGTGGATTTGCTTTTTTGTTTTATCGTCTTCCCATCCCGTTTTCCATTGTGATTTTATTTTCTCCCCCTTTTGCTGCACCCTGTCTTTATTCTATATCATAACAATGTTACAGTAAGTCCTACTTCTTTCTGTTGCTCATGCTTCAAATCCTACTCAGGAATTCATCATACTACAGTGGTACCTCTACTTACGAGTAACTCTACTTACGTTTTTTTTGAGTTACGAGTGACCTCCGGTAAAACAAAATGGCCACCACATCCGAATTTTTTCTACTTACGAAAAGACGTTGCGGCCGCTTTTAATAGGATTTTTTCGACTTACGAATTTTTGACCCGGATTTTTCGGCTTACGAATTTTTTTCCCCCAATGCATTCCTATGGGGATTCGACTTACGAATTTTTTCTACTTACGAAAATCGCGTCGGAACGCATTATCGTTGTAAGTCGAGGTACCACTGTATAATAGTCTGAAAAAGGCTTCCATTCTTCCACTGTTGTTGTTGGGTTCTTTTATTTTAGCTGTTAACTTTACCATTTCTGCACAGTCCGTCACCTAACTTATCCATTCTTCTTTTGTAGAAGTTTCTTCTTCTTTCCATTTTGGGAGGTATGAAATCCTCGCTGCCGTCATAACATACATAAACAACTTAATCATATTTCTGGGGGGACTTCTGTCAACTGTTAAAGTGACATCATAGTACTTTAAACATGGATAGGCAAACTAAGGCCCGGGGGCCAGATCCGGCCCATTCGCCTTCTAAATCCGGCCTGAAGGCGGTCCGGGAATCAGTGTGTTTTTACATGAGTAGAATGTGTGCTTTTATTTAAAATACATCTCTGGGTTATTTGTGGGGCATAAGAATTTGTTCATTCCCCCCAAAAAAATATAGTCCGGCCCCCCACAAGGTCTGAGGGACAGTGGACCGGCCCCCTGCTGAAAAAAATTGCTGACCCCTGGCTTTAAACATATGGTACAAATGTGGCTCAGTTGAAACATGTATAATTTCAATAGACTGCCACATAATTAGTACACCATCCTGCCTTTTCAGAGATTATACTAGAAGCTGCAAATGAGCCTCAGTTATTTGGCAGATTTAGGTTACAATCCAGTGCATACCAAGGTTATAATCTGGTGCGTACTTTGAACACAGTTGGATTTACATCAAAGTAAAACACATATAGGATTGCGTTCCATACCGACTTTTCCCGGGGTGTACATTTGTCCCAAAAGACTATGGTGGGTCAACACAGTGAAGGAGAGCCATCCTTTTTTTAAAGCCTGTGTTAATTACATATAGAAAATTATATCACTATTAGAAATGCTTATGGGTTAAACAAGCCTTGGCAAGAACACTCATTTGTCTCAACGGGACTGATTATTTTAATTGCATTTCTGAAACAATTGTCAGATTTATGGATAATAAAAGCAATTACATGTGTCCTTTAATTTCCTTCATTTATTTTAGTCTAAAAGGGGACATTCCAATTCTGGAAACCTCCTGTTTTGCAGACAAAATTCTTCCCCACCAATTTTTTTTTTGGGGGGGGGGCACTTAATTAAAACAGCTGCAGCCATTATTCGTAGCAAAGACAAGCAACTAAACAGTTTCCCTGCATTGCTAGACGCCAACATCTATCACCCCAGTCAGCATGGCCAATGGTCAGCGGTGATGGATGCTGTAGCCCTACACATCTGGAGGGCACCAGGTCAGGGTAGGCTGGTACATTTTAATATGGATCTGTGGAGAGGGTCCTTCTTGCCTAGTGCATATATAGCTTTCCCCAGCTCAATGAATAGGACTCTGCTATATGTCACCAATTCACATTCTTTCTAAACTCTTCCTTTTTGTGCTCTTTTGTAAGGTTTTTAACAGCTTTCATTATATTTTGTACATTGCCTCAGGACACATGTGGAAGGCAACTAATAAATAACAACAACCGCATACGGAATTATTATTTCCAAAAGGAATGAAAATAGCAAGCAGTGCCGTTCAACTTTTTTAAACGAGCCAGTACAATTTTTTACGATCTGTTTCTTAAAAATAATAGCCAGGCAGCTTCTCTTAAAATATTGGGAAGCAGAGTAATTGCTGGCCTTCCTTTACTGCTTTTCCCTAGATCGCATATAGGCATTTATACTTTCAATAGCCACTTGAAGACATGACTCTGTTGTTTAGGCCCATGTTTTTCCTCCCATCCTTTCAGAATGACCTTTTGAAGCTGTCATCGTTCTGATGATTAAGATGGCTCTTAAATATGCCTCTTATCCTCTGAAGCCTGTTTCAAAGGCCACTGATGAAAAAGGGACGTTCTTATACAAGGTGCGTAGAGCCAATGCAACATAGCACAGTGGTACCTCAGGTTACATACGCTTCAGGTTAAGAACTCCGCTAACCCAGAAATAATGCTTCAAGTTAAGAACTTTGCTTCAGGATAAGAACAGAAATTGTGCTCTGGCGGCGCAGAGGCAGCGGGAGGCCCCATTAGCTAAAGTGGTGCTTGAGGTTAAGAACAGTTTCAGGTTAAGAACGAACCTCCGGAACAAATTAAGTACATAACCAGAAGTACCACTGTACAGCGATGGCTAACTTTGGGGAGCATTTTATTCTTCAGAGAGTGGTCTGGGGTCAAAAGTGGTCAGCTCCATCATATTTATTTGCAATAAATATGTTTCTGGGAATGCCATTACATACACCTATGTACATGGATATATTACATGCAAACATTTAAAAAGGCCACACATAGTGTGGAATCAATATTTCTTACTTGAAAATGGTATAATAGGGCACCAGAGGCCAGATAAAATTTTGTCGGGGGGCACATCCAGCTGGGTCCACAAGTTCTTGAAATAAAAAAATTCTGGCGGCTGGGCAGAGCAAGAATCCACCCCTCCATCTTTCGGCGCTTGTCCAATAACAAAGAAAAGCCAGGCCAATTTTTGTAGCCAGTTGGCCACCCTGACTCCAACACTAGGTAGCCATTTTGTGTCTAACAGACTGAGTATTAGATATAGCCCCAAAAGATATGGCTTCAAATCACCATTCATCTGTGTAATGCACCGTGTGCCAGGAGCAATCCAGCAATAAATCACACCAAATAAGTGAAGTTGACTCTTTATGTGAATAAACGGGATCTGCTTGGCAGTGCCAGGCTAATGAGCACAGCAACTCTTCTTTGGTAGGTCTTGCCCCTATGAGGCACTTGTGGAGACTGAAGAGCCTTCTCACAGCTGCGTAAGTCTCTTCCTCTCCTGGGAGTTTCCCAAGCAATCTGAGACTGTGCCAACATGCTTGCCTTTGCTCCTCACACTTTACGCCTCTCCTGGTCTTTGGAGACCAGCAGGGAGAGGAGCTGGTTGTAGCAAGAGGGGAAGGCACCCATGCTTCTTCACCAGCCTGACTCATCTCTGCCTCTTGGCCTCCCAAATCCCACTCTGCTGCCTCCATTGCTGCTTCTGATTCTGGAGTTTCCTCTGCCACTGACTCTCCCTTCCGACACCTCCTCCTTCCAGTCATCTCCTTCTTCTCCCTCGGACCACTCATCACCATCCATCCACCAATACCCATGCTCTAAGCCTTCTTCCCCTGCTGGTTCCCCAGCTAGTGCCTCCCACCATTCTTCTGCATCCAGCCAGTCCATGACTCTTTGTGACCATTAGCTAATAATTTTCTCTCAACCAAGCCTACCTTTAAAGGAATGGTGTACTGTAAGTATACAATAGGGCAGCTCTCAACTACTTCATTCTGAGCTCTTTGGAAGAAGGAATATGATACACACTTAGGTACACGAGTCACTGGTAGTGCTGTGGTCTAAACCACTGAGCCTGTTGGGCTTGCTGATTGGAAGGTCAGCGATTCGCATCCCCATGATGGAGTGAGCTCCCATTGCTCGGTCCCAGCTCCTGCCAACCTAGCAGTTCGAAAGCATGCCAGTGCAAGTAGATAAATAGGTACTACTGTGGCGGGAAGGTAAATGGCGTTTCTGTGCGCTCTGGCTTTTGTCATGGTGTTCTGTTGCGCCAGAAGCGGTTTAGTCCTGCTGTCCACATGAACCAGAAAACTGTCTGTGGACAAACACCGGCTCCCTCGGCCTGAAAGTGAGATGAGTGCCACAACCCCATAGTCCCCTTTGACTGGACTTAACCATCCAGGAGTCCTTTACCTTTTCCTTTTTTTTACATGAGTCGGTAAGTAAATACCTTATATGAAGAACTGTATCACAATGACAGAAACAAAAATAACTATGAATTCTTGTTGGTAGGAGCACCTTTTCAGACCCCCTCAAAACTCCAGTCCCCTGATTCCAACTGCTTGCGTTGCCATTATTAATTCTAATAACTAAATAGAATAACTAAATGTTATGCCTAATAAAACATCATGTGCCAATGGCATCAGAGGTGTTTGAACACTGCTGTCATTACCACAACCATTTGGATGGCTGCTCCAAATGGGCTTAATGAGATATCCCCAGAAGACTTTATCATTACAATTACCAGTGCTAATGTAACAGTCGCATAATGGATTACTACAATTAAGCTGTAATTATAGCCAAGTATTATCACGTCACAAATTCTTCACCTTTCCCTCGGTCTCTCTTTCTTACCAACTGGAGGAAAAAAGACAAGAGGAATTAATTGCATCACCTGGCAGAGGTATCTTTGCATAGTAACTGGATGTTGGGTTATTTAGATAAAATTTTGTGATAGAACCATAGGGAAGAAAACGCAAAGGTTTGTTCCTAGAAGGCACTGACATTTTTTCTCATAAGACCTCATCTCTTTGCCTTCCATTCTAATAACCCAAACAGCCATGGTACCCCTTTTTGGCCATGTGTGTGCACATCCTCACAAGTCCACCCCTGCGCACACACAGTTTTCGGGGCCTACTTAGTGGTGGGACCTAAACTTATCATTTGATAATTATTGCCAACAAAACAAAAATAAATTTGTTTGCTCCTATTACAATTGTAATTAGTTACTTAAGCAACTGATGTACTTACATCTCCAAGGACCTCAATAAGGGACATACAGTTTTTCTCCTCCCCATTTTTACCTCACAACAAATCTCATTCGTTCAAAACTTATATAACGGTACATATAGTGAGATGGTGTTGTTTTGTTACTAGTGTACTGCCAGAGCTTCCTGTGGCTGTTGTGTGCGTGTGTGTTGTGTGTGTGTGTGTAAATATAAATACAGACCCTCCAAGTGTCCCTGTTTTCAAGAGACAGTCCCAGATTTACCAAAGCCATCCCAGTTTCTGATTTGATCCCAGAATGTCCCGGTTTTCCTTAAGACGTCCCTATTTTCACCAGACAAATGTTGGTGGGTAAGGTGGGATGGTAGGACCCTATTTTTATCAGAGGGCATGGAGTTATGTGACCCCCAAGCCAAGGAGGTAAGTACCTAGACAACCTTTAGAAGACATCTGAAGGCAGCCCTGTATAAAGAAGATTTTTAATGTTTAATGCTGGGGCAACCCAGTCAGATGGGCAGGGTACAAATACAATATTACTAGTACTAGTACTAGTAATAATTGACTAGAATGTCCCTATTTTCAAAGGAGAAATGTTGGGAGGACAAAGAGAGAGAGAAAGAAAGAATATTCAAACAAATGGTAGGTGTTTTCTATTATTTTTAAATGATATAACGTATCTATGCTTATTTATGTTTATGCTTTTAAATGCATTGTGTGTCACTTGGAGACCTTTGGGTAACAAGCAACTAACAAGTAATCATAATTTAAGAAGGAGTAAGGTGACTGTCATGCTTGTTCATCTGAAACCCTTTGACTGATTAAGGCGCAAAATCCAAAATCATGTGTGGCATAAAACAAATTGCATTGACGAAGATTGATGAAGGAGAGTGAAAGAAGCGAGGGGAAAGAGACAGAAAGAGAGAGGGAGAAGGTGTGTCTTTCTTAGGTAGTCATAAAAAATGGAACTATGACCAATCTATAGAACGGTGGCTACGAGACTGAGCTACAAATCTGACAAATCCATGTTTAATTCTCACCTATTCCAGTGCCCAGATTATGAGAACAGAAGTCATGGCGGCTTTTATGAAATCCACAAACCCCGACCCTACTCTTCCCAATTTTATAAAGAAACAGATACATTTAGCAAAAATAACAATACACATGTCCTTTAATTTCCTTCATTAACTGTCCTTTAATGTGTCCTTTAATTTCCTTCATAATTAAACTTACACAGGTTCAGCTTTATCAGTGTGTATGTGCACAGATGCAGAATTTGACTTGCCTAAACAGATGGTGATGATGATGATTTATTAAATTTGTATACTGCCCTATCGCCATAGATCTCAGGACGGTTCACAACAAAAAAATTGCAATATAAAATACCTCAAATAAGAACAAAGACAACCCAAGAGGCAGAAGACATCTTACTATACAAAACCTGCTGCTGTTGGGTTTCTTTTTTGGGGGGAGGGATCACCCCAGTAATGCAGATAGCAAATTGCATTTCAGAACATAAAAGTTTCTCTAATGGAGGCCTGCTTGTCCTACTTTTGACAGTGAGCAAAAGGCAAGAAAAATGTCACCATAACATAGGCTGACAGAATACAAGAGTGACAGAGAAAAAGACTGTGAAAATAAGAAAGGGGGGGCACTGATATGACCCAAGGACAGTGCTGAGGTCACATCTTGAAAGGGGAAGGATTCTACAATCAGAAACTGATGCACAAAATTGGCGTCTTATAAATTAGGGTTAATTGGTAGGTAGTAAAGGAATGGCCCATTCCACCAACAAAGTCTTCATAATAAATACTTTACAGAGAAATCTGGCAATTGTCGATTTGGATTCCTGGGTGAATAGCAATAGCCAGCGTGCCTCTTAAAACAGCTGGAAGCCCTCTTCAGGGCTGATGAACACTGATGAGCAAAATCCCCTCGAAAATTCTCATGTGCGTGTCTCACTTAAATGAACGAGGAATGCCCATTCGATTTAATTGGGAGATTTCGGGGCTAAGTTCTTTGCATTGAGGCCAGAGAAAACTAACTGACTCCAGCCTTGTGGAGAGGATACAGAACCCGATTCTCAATGAAACAGAAAGTGTTTGGCTTGCATGTTAGAATCCTTCCCCCCATTTATGTGGTTTCCTCCCCATTCCAGGTATAAGAAGGTAAAGGTAAAGGACCCCTGACAGTTAAGTCCAGTTGCGAACAACTCTGGGGTTGTGGCACTCATCTCTCTTTACTGGCCGAAGGAGCCGAAGTTTGTCCACAGACAGTTTTTCCGGGTCATGTGGCCAGCATGACTAAGCCGCTTCTGGCGAAACCAGAGCAGCGCACGGAAACGCCGTTTACCTTCCCGCCGGAGCGGTTCCTATTTATCTACTTGCACTTGACGTGCTTTTGAACTGCTAGGTTGGCAGGAGCTGGGACTGACACAATACAACCATTGTGAGTGGTTGCTTAGGCATTGGTTCCGACTATCTGTCCCCCGCCCTGGGACAGAACTGACATCCGCTAGCCAGCGAAGTCAGTAAGGGTAAACACCTATAGGGGAGAGTTCAGGAGCTGGGTGTCAGGCCCTCAGCTCTCCCCCAAATGCTCCCAGGGGCTCTTGCGCGGCCCTAGCCCCTTGTCGGGGGGTACGGACAAAAGCATGATGAGCCCCTGGATTCCTTTAACGGAATACCCTAGCAGCATTTTGAAGGGGCAGGCCCAGCCAAATCCTGAACCCCTACACCAACCAATTTTAACCAATGCCTAACCGCAACCTTACAAGTTGTGACGATTTGCTACGCAGTAGGCAAAAAACCAAATGGCACCAGCCAATCAGCCAAATGGACAAAATTCCCACCAGGCCCCTGCTCCAAAGCAGACGACCCCATGACAGGCATAGCAATGTCAATCGCAAAGAAATAACCCTGAAAACAGGGCGGGCGGGCAGGAAATCCGTTGCATACGACAAAAGTGAAACCTAAAAGCTGTGTGCAGGAATTTAAACAGCTATGTCTGTCAATCATTAACTTGCAACAAGCTCATCTCCCCAGCAACATGATGAGCCCAATCCCAATTGTGGCCATCCAAACTAACCCGCCCAGCAACAAGGGAGTTGTCCGGTTAACCCTTCCGCAACCCGTGCTCTCCATGATTGGAGAACCTGCTTTGCTGACCAGGACCTTACTCCCATTAACAATAATAACTTCTGCAAAACCTAACAGCTTGAACAGCCATCCCAAACTCTTTACAGTATTAGAAATTAAATGAGACATGCGGTTCGCTCCTCTAGAGAAGTCATTTATCTTTGGTCTGTGTCTGTGCAGTCTGACAATGGGTAAAGGCTATGATAAAGACAGAACTTCTTGAAGGAAGCTGTATTTTTTTAAGTATCTCCCCATCTGCCATCCCATGTTTTCCAATGAAGGGGTAACCCCCAAATCTGGGTTACCTGAAGCTACCAAAAGGCCAACATCTACCTATTTAGCTTCTGTACTAAATCTCCAGTTCTCTACCAAATTGCCCTCTAGCCCAGTAGCCTAGTGGCACAGCTCCCTTAGTTTAAGACACAACAAGAGCACGAGATGATCCCTTCATGACGGCTGCACTCCAAGGACATGACTTGCGTACAATTAATGTCCCATGATGTGTCAGGAGCCAGAGTTCACCGGAACATCATAAGACTATTCCTTATATGGGTAAAGGAAGAAACTCCCTTATAAGGTCAGAGCTTCCTGGGAAGAAATGTATAAAGGCTGTATGTGAACTACATTCCGTGGGCTTGCTTGAGGAATGATCCCGCAAGTCTCTTCTACAGTTCCTAGGATGTAGAATAAACGCTTTTTCTCTGATTCTCGGTGACATTTTTTTCCTCCTTCCTTCTTCTTCCTTGGGAGCAACATTGAACCCTGGTTCTGATAAGGCTTCAATGTCTTGGGGCCCCCTCCTTTGCCCCCCTTTGCCTTCTATTTTGGCACAACGTGCAGGGTTTTTTTGTTGCTTATGCTTCTGTATTCCCTGCTTACTGCAATGTTTGTAAACCGTGATACAGGGGGGTGGTATTATCCCGAGCTATTACCCCATGTTACCCCATGTTATTGCATCCGCTGGTATGTGTTGGCCTTTGCGCGGGACGTGCTTAAAAATAGCTTTTAAGCTGTCCAAATAGAAGAGGAGGGAAATGAAGGGGTAACCCCCAAATCTGGGTTACCTGAAGCTACCAAAAGGCCAACATCTACCTATTTAGCTTCTGTACTAAATCTCCCATACATTTTCTGCCTGGATGAAGAATATAGGATAAAGTAAAAGGAATTACGCTGAAAGTATTGCCAGTATCATGCTACAGACATTTAGAGGTGGGGGTGGTGGACTGCCAAAAGCAAAAGTGAAATTAATTGAAATATTTGGTCCAGGGCAAGATAGTACTTTTTTTTCTGGTACTATCACCTGTAATCGAACCGCAGAAATCTATATTTTAGCCCCTACTGAGAGATACATCAGGATTTTTAAAGCTCTTTTATTTTCCTCTGGAGTGTGTAAGATGTAGTGAGCTTTCCATTTATGTTTTTTTCCAATTTCTGAGTCTGAATGTGTTCTAATAAAAAGAGGGCAGTGGCCAACCAAAGCAACCGTTTTGTGAGCTCCAGCGAGTGGGAACAGCTTCCCCACGTACAGATAGAAAGACTGGCTAGCTAATTTTTGCCCTTACAAACAAGGCCCTCTTACCGTAACTGAAGGCTTTCACCTTAGCAAAGTGCAAACAGCCATCGCTTCAACTAAAGAGAAAAATCCTCTGCATGCTCTAGCATAGCAATCCTATGAATGCGTACATGAGAATACCCTCTGTTGAACACACTGGAATGTACATCTGAGAAAGCTGTAAGGCTTGAAACAAATATTCCATGGTTACTAGTTTAAGGCTGAATACACACAACATTTTAGTCTAGAATCAATGGAGACTGGGGATAGGATTGACGTTTGTGCTAACTAATTGTTCTGTCAGTGCAAGCATTTCAGATTTCCAAACAGAACAGTCTCCCCTCTCCTCCCACTGTCTGCTGTTCTGGGGGTCCTCCTGAACCTCCCAACTAGGGGTGTGTGTGGGAAAGTCTCATTGCACCAGCGAGACTCATGTGCTGGCTTTTGCTAGCGCAACAATTTAATTGAATCTGGCCCAGAGTATTCCCCCCTTGCCAGGTAGTCTACAAAAAATCTAGACCCGAGTTTCTCAAACTTGGGTCTCCAAGCTGCTTTTGGACTACAACTCCCATCACCCCTAGCAAGCAGGACCAGTTGTCAGGGATGACGTAATCTGTAGTCCAAAAACAGCTGAGTCCCAAGTTTGGGAAACCCTGATCTAGACCTTCCGCATGGTTTGTTTGTTTGGTTTGGGGGTTTTTTGCCCCTGAAATCGGGTCCATGCCCAAAATTAAAGTTCATCACTCCTGCAGGGTGTCCCGGAATTGGCCGTGTATCCACACCTGCCCAATAGCCTTGTGGGTGGTCGTACACCAATATCTCAATCACCACTTCCTTCTTCACCTGCCTGGGGGCATGTGCAAGGATGATCAGGCGTTGGTATCCTAATTCAGGGAAGGGTTTTCAAATATGTATCTGGTGGAGAGTGGGCAGGGGGCGATTAGGAAAGAGAGTTTTTCCGTGGGCAGAGGCGGGTGTGTGGGTCGGAGAGATGGGGTTTGCATAGGCCTGGTCCATTGGACTCTTGGGAGAGAGAGTTTGTGTGTGGGCAGAGGTGGGTGGGTGGGTCACAGGTGGAGGCCTGGATTCAGAGAGAGAGAGAGAGAGAGAGAGAGAGAGAGAGAGAGAGAGAGAGTAATGGATTGCTCTGAAGTCATTTCAGCACCAGGTAAAGTAATGTTTAGTCTCCCAATTCCCCTCTCCCCACTGACTTGTCCTTTATTTTGCCCAACCAAAGGTAACCCTACTTTGACGGCTTCTGCTGTTTACTCTAGAGTAGAGTTTTGTGTGATCATGATAAAGGAGCAGGACAGCAGCTTTAGGGTATAAAGGTAAAGGGACCCCTGACCATTAGGTCCAGTCGTGTCCAACTCTAGGGTTGCGGCGCTCATCTCGCGTTAGTGGCCGAGGGAGCCGACGTACAGCTTCCGGGTCATGTGGCCAGCATGACAAAGCTGCTTCCGGCAAACCAGAGCAGCACACGGAAACGCCATTTACCTTCCCGCCTGGAGCGGTACCTATTGATCTACTTGCACTTTGACGTGCTTTTGAACTGCTAGGTGGGCAGGAGCTGGGACCGAGCAATGGGAGCTCACCCCGTGTCAGGGATTCGAACCGCCGACCTTCTGATCAGCAAGCCCTAGGATCCGTGGTTTAACCCACAGCACCACCCACGTCCCTTCTTTAGGGTGTACTCACACACAAAATATCAAATGAAATCCCCGTGGCTTCAGCATGAAGAACTGAAAGGCACAGTGTGCAATACGCCCCATTCCAAAGCTTGCATTTGCTCAAGACAAGCTTACAAGATATATTCAGTGCTTTGGAGCCCTCTGCTGCTAGCCACACCATAGCTCTGTTATCAGTTCTATGTGATATCAGTTCTTTTTTTAATATGCATGGAAATAAGAAACATTGCCTCAGATGATCTAATATGGCAGCACCCCAAAATGATGCCCTTGTACATTTTTACAATGGGCATCGATTTTACATTGATATAAAGGAAATATGTGATTATAAACAGCAGTTGCAGCAGGAAACAAAAACCAAAGGACAGCGTGGGATTAATATTTTGCATTTGCGTTGGAGAATTCAAGAATTTGGGGAAGTGTTTCCCCTTCATAAAACACCAATGACAAATATAAGTGTCTGAATTCCTGTGCGCAGGTTTATTCCAAATCCAGCTAATGAAAATGAAATGCAAGGGCTAAAATTTCAACCAAGTTTTTAAATCAGGGTGGATTTGATTTAAATCAAACTGATTTAAATCACTAGTCAGTAAGGCTCAGGGTGGATAAAAATCAACGATTATTTTTTTTTAAAAAAAAAAATCCGATTTAAATAAAAAAATTCCGATTTTTTTTAAAAAACATTGATTTTTATCCACCCTGAGCCTTACTGCCTAGTGATTTAAATCGTGATTTAAATCAGTTTGATTTAAATCAAATCCACCCTGTTTTAAATGCAAAATGAGAATGCAAAATTGGCTTTGATTTTTTAAAAAGTGACTTGCAATGTCCCCCCCCCCCCCATGAATTCATTCTTTGTGCAACAGTTAACTTTTTAAGAATTATGTACATTTTTCAGTTTGGCTATACCTGCCTCATAGAAGCGTACAGGTTGCTGTTTTCATCTCGGCCTCCCATTTCGTGGGCTGTTAGGATGGGGTGATGAGATGGGGAAAGAAGGCTGCAACACCAGCTAACTGGGTTGTTTAATTATTACTTGCCATTTTGCCTGAATTTCCCCGATAGGCCCTGTCTTCACTTTTAAAATATTAACAGGCTCCTTGTGCCTGGGATCAAGTGACTGTCCTGTTCCCTTCACCTGCGAAATTTTAAAACCTATTTGAAAAGAGCTATTGTTTCCAAGGAATGCCAGGCCTATCTTGCGGGGTGGGGTGGGGGGGTGGGAATGTGAAGAGAAAGTCTTCCTTTTTAGCAGGAATTTAGAGTCTGTGTGAGACGCTCCTCTTTGGTAAAAGCGACTGTATTCAGGAGCTAAATATTTCTGCCCGGGTTCTTTCCCATTTCTTTTTTCTTCCCCTGCTGAGTGGGTGGGGAGCAGAAGGAAAGTCTTTACCGCGAAAACCACTGGGCTTGACTACAGTTCAAGCCTTCAGACACAAGTTCCTCTGTTCCTGCTTCTGTCTTGCGCATTTATGGCACTTACGGGCATTCAGGTGAACCAGCCTATATGTTTAACAAGCGTTTAGAAATGGCCTTATTCTTTCATAGACGGAATACAAGGCAAAGACACAATATGTGTATTGAAAGACTGGCAGGAAATTGGCCTTGGCTCTCATTTACAATCATACATTGATATATAATTTATGCCAATCAATTTGTACAAAATTATGAAAATAACTTAAAACAAATTATATAAATAACCTTCCTTCTTCTGCTTTGTAGAGACATTTCCACTTTTTGCGATTTAACACTCCTTATTCATTAAATCATACATCAGAATTAATTAACTAATAATAATTAAGTTTTTCTAAACAGTCGTTTCTGTATTGTTCCAATATATTTATCGTATGTCTTACTTGTATCCTAATTTTGTCAGTTGTCTGTAAGTTGTGTTTATTATTTCGTTTGGGTTGCAAATAAAGAGATATGTAATTTCAGTTGTGAGGTCTTTTCCAAGCAAAAATTAAACAAAAAATAAAAAAATGCTGAGGTTTAAAAAAGCAGAATGACAAAACCCACTTGATAGGGTTTTATGTGTGTTTGTGTGTGTTTTAAACTCACTCTGACATACAGCACACACAATCATACCTTTCTTTTATGAATCCATCGAGATCAGCTAGTGGTGGTTTGTTAGTTAGTGGTGGTTCAGATACTACCAGTATCTGAAATTTCTATTGCTTCAGTTTCACTGACATTTGGGGCAAAATTCTTTGGGATTTGGCCAGCTTTTGTCAAAGGCATATTTAACTGCTATATTCCTGCGCTGTGGTAATGCTCACCCATCAGGCACTGCAAGAACATGAAAAACGAAAAGGGTGGTGGACGATGTTCATGAATTTGCAAGCGGCTGATTTATTTTTCGGGTGGGGGGGTGGGGGCAGAAGGCAAGGAAGAAGAGAATAATAATTAATTTATTATTTGTACCCTGCCCATCTGACTGGGTTGCCCCAGCAACTCTGTTTTGGGTTGCCATCCTGCTTTGACAAATGATTTTTTTAAAAAAATGATCTGAACATGAAGGAATGATGATAGGTTCAGTACCCACCTGATGATTCGGAAACATCAGGTTTTTGCAGAAAGGCATCTTTTAACCTCTGTTTCTGGTTCAGGAACATCGCCTAATCTACAAAACCGTTAACGAATTAGTGGCATGAAATATTCAGGCTGTGATCAACGGCCGGCGGTTATTTTCAGAGAGGGTTTACCAAAATGTAATAAAACTTTATAAATAATAGATCGAGAACAATGCATCAGTATAAGGCATGGCATTCCTCTCCGTGTCCTTTAATGACAAGTTCCCCGTGTGATTTAGTGAAAAGAAACTCAAACGATTTATCCATAAGCCTTTCTGCTACACAAAAGGTAGCTTGTTCTTTGGGAGTTCTGGCTTCGAATCAATTGTGACTGTTGAAATATAGGAAGGAATTTTGGCAGCCTTAGCCAGTTCTGCAACATAGGGTGGGAGTGGGAACCTGAGGCCAAATTTGGCCCCCTGGGGCTCTCTATCTGGCCCTCAAAGCTCTCCTTGGACCACAACCCCTCCTTAGGCCAGACCACTAACTGGTCCTGCTCCCACCCCCTCCTCAAGTGCTTAAATGCAGCAATGCCCCTTGTTTGCCTGGATGGGGAATGAAAAGGTATATAGAGAGAATTAGAAACCTTTGTGCATGTGGAACAGCAGGAAGATAATTTGTATCTGTGGAATATTGATTTATTTAACTAATAATTTCTGTGGGCTGACAAAGCAAGGAGTAACTCCACTTGACATTTGGGGATATGTTGTAGTTAAATAAAAATCTAGCAGGAATTGAAATACGTGCAGCCGATGGGAAATGAAGAAGGGGGGAAGGAAAAAAATTAACGAGAAAACGAGAAAATATTTTAGGTGTTGAAATGGAATTAGGAAATGTAAGTTACAATGAGCAGTGAGTAAGGGAGCGAAGAGAATCATAATGGTAGCAGGGTGGGAAGTCAACTTTTAAACTTGTATTAAATTTGAATTAATTTGATGTTAATTTGTTACAAATTTCGGAAAGCAATAAAAATTGACTGGCAAAAAAAGAGACTTAGAATCCTGTGACTTTCGCCTGGATGAAATGTAACCCCATGTAAGGATTGTATATAAGGTAATGTGGCTCTCAGGGAGACAAAGGCCAATGATTCCTTTTATGCATGCAAGGAATTAATAAATATTGTCTATTCACCATATTTCTGGCACAATAATTGACTCATTGCCATACAAAAAGTGTTTGCAATAAAACGAGTCTGAAGAGGAAGAACTTTAATTTTAACACCTCCTGCCACAAGCAAAACATGCAAACAGCATGATCAATCAGAGCCAATTTCAACCCACTTGACACCCCAGCTACTATATGAAGTTTGGGTTGAGAGAGAGAGAGACTGGGAAAGGCTCGATAACAGGACCCACATTGGGAAGCTTGCTACTTTGAACTTTCCCATCACCTTACCAATGTTTCCCCACAGGCAGTCTAAAGGACAACTCGGCAATGTCTGAATGGAACGGCACACAATAGCCCCTTCACAAGTAATTGATTACGGCTGTGTTTATACAAGCAGAAGAGAATTTACACAAAATGACAGACTGTCTTCAGTTTTAAAAGTTCGCTAAAGTTGATTGTAGGGAGCTCTTTTTCCATGTAACCTCCAAACGTAGAAAAGACAAGATCTTTCTTTTGTCTTTGAACCATGGCCACTGCTGTTCCTCCCTCTTCTTCTGTCCTCCACACGGCTCTCTTTTCTACGTAGTCTGCGAAAACATTTCCAAGGGAAGAAGCATCACATTGATTGTGGGTGGACTTAAGGAATGGCAGCACCAAACATAAAATTGTTTTGGTGTTTCTTTCAGCCAGCCTCCTGGTGGATTCCCAAAAGCTTGCTGCTCACCAGCGTTGTAAGGAATGATGTGAGGACAGGGGCAGGATTGGCAATTGCCCTTCTCAGAGACTGCTATGAGTGCAACCTTACAAGAGAACCAAAAGTATAAGACCCCATATCTGCTCCCTCTACTCCTCTCATATCTGCTCTGGGGTTTTCCCCCAAACCCTCTGGACCAGATTTGGCGATAGTGTCGGGGGGACACAGCAGAAGGCGGGGAAGGGAAAATTCTCTTGTGCCCATGTAAGTTGTTCCACTTTGCACAAGGACTTTGTGCATACAAATATTTACTGATGTGTTGTTGATGTTTTTAATTACGTTTTATGGATATTTATGGAGTGGTTTTTTATATTTTGTATATTGTAAGCTACTCACACTTTATGAAAGTGTGGATTATAAACAAATAGACCCACTGCTTTTTCCTCTCTTCACCATATGTGGTCCATGCTTTCTTGAGTGTTTACTATTCCACCTGACACACAATATCCAGTTGGTTAGTCAAGGAACACCACTGCTACCATATGTGGTGGACGTGCCCAAGGATAAAAGCTTTCTGGGAAAAGATTTATAATGAAATGAAAAAAGTGTTGAAAAACACATTTGTTAAAAAACCACAAGCTTTTCTACTTGGAATTGTGAACCAAGAGGTCCCAAAGAAGGATCAAACCTTTTTTATGTATGCCACAACAGCAGCGAGGATTTTGATTGCAAGGAACTGGAAGACACAGGAACTACCAACGATAGAAGATTGGCAGATGAAAATGATGGACTATATGGAACTTGCCGAACTGACCGGGAAACTACGCGACCAGAGGGAGGAGGCGGTGGAACAAGACTGGAAGAAATTCAAACTATATTTAAAAGACTATTGTAAGATTGAAAGATTGAAAAAAGTTGGAAGAAAAGATAGCTTACAGAATAGAAAAATAGGATTAAGTGATATAGATGTATGATTATAGGTTAAGACTTATACAAGAAAAGAATATAAGTTATAATAACAAATAATATTTAAAGATGAGAAGAAATTATTAAAGATGATTGACAATGAAACGCAGCCGGGGAGACGCGGGGAAGTCACCCCAACATGATTAGATAAGATGAAAGGAAAAATCTGATGTATGTTGTGTTATTATGTATAACAGTTATGTACTGTGTTATGTTTTTGTCTTTAGTGTATGTTGTTTATGTGATTTTGTTAAAAACCCAATAAACATTAAAAAAAAAAAAAGGAACACCACTGCTGATCATTTGAGGCACTGCTTGCTGAAACGCAACATTAACTTTCAGGGACGCTATAAGAGAATCTTTAGTCACTCCTATATGGTCCCCTTAAGCGACTGGCAAGTTTGGGCATTTAGTGCAACAGCGGCACCATTATTTCCCACTTTGCAAGGAGCACCAAAAACTGCCACTACTCTGACAGAAGCGATTAACTTGATAGAAGAGCTCGATAGCTTATACACTTCTGAAAAGAGCTAACAGCACAAATGGCGAGTGATTCGTGTTGAAACTCCCAGCTCTAAAAATGGGATGGAGCATGTAATGTCCAACTGGAGTAAATAAGGGAATTGCAACAGATATATGGTAGTAAGATTACTGTCAGTGATAGCAATCCACACTGGACCGAGTCATTGGTTGAGAACCAATCTTTTCGCAAAAGATAAAACCGGAGATGCTATAGCATCAGGGCTATTGGGTATTTGTGCACCAGCCATCCCCTCTCTAGTGAACTCTCAGCAGCCTCAGCCAGGGATGATAGGAGTTGTATTTAAAAATAATAATATGGAGGGCCATAGATTCACCATCCCTATGATGCAGGAACAAACAGAGGTGGTGAATGCTGAACAGTGGCATGGTGTGGGGAAGGGGGCACAGGGGTGGTTGCTCTGGGTGCAAAATTGTTAGTTGTGCAGAATTTCGACACCTGGTGCTGTGCAGTTCTGTTGCTGGGCTCCGTTGACAATGGCTTCTCCATGCGAACCAGGAAGTGACCTTTCCAGACAACAGAACGACTCTTCTTTTCTTATCTCTGTGGCTGTGATCTCCTGGGTGACAACAGACGCCGTTAGGAAGTTGAATACACATGTGCACTCCGTCCGTGTCCCTCCCTCCCTCCCACCCCTCCGCATGGCCCCGGGCTCTGGCAACGCACGCTACGCCCCTGATGCTGAGATGCAGAATTGATCGTGGAAACAGGCTTTCATGCACCAGCTTATCTGCTGCTAATTATTAATGTGGTGTTGGCTGCCGACCGGATGGAAATTTAATACATACGGATATGCTACCTGTTACATCTCATGCCAGGAAATGGCTGTAGAAATTAGGCCTGGGGTTGTTCTTTAAAAACGTTAAGTTTTAAATTGTCAGTGTTTGATGTTTTACTGTGTTTGTTGTTTTAATTTGCTGGAAGCTGCCCAGAGTGGCTGGGCAACCCAGTCAGATGGGTGGCATATTCTTATTATACTTATTCTTATTTGTTGTTGTTTAGTCGTGTCTGACTCTTTGTGACCCCATGGACCAGAGCACGCCAGGCACTCCTGTCTTCCTCTGCCTCCCGCCGTTTGGTCAAACCCATGTTGGTAGCTTCGAGAACACTGTCCAACCATTATTCTTATTAGTCATACTTATACAGTGGACCCTCGACTTACGAATGTAATCCGTTCCGACGGGAGCGTCAGAACTCGAAAAAATCGTAAGTCGAGTTCCCATAGGAATGCGTTGGATAACGCATTCGTAGCTCGAAAAAACCTTCGGAACTCGAAAAAAATCCTATCTAAAACGGCCGCGGCTTCTGATCGGAAGTTGAAAAAAATTGGAAGCGGCGGCCACTTTGATCCCTCGTAACTCGAAAAATACGGAAGTCGGGGCATTCGTAAGTCGAGGGATCACTGTATCCAACGTGCCCAAGACTGAATGAAAAGCCAACTAATTCTTCGCAAAATTGAGAAAGTAGCCTATTTTACAAAGGAGTGGCTGGTGTGGGACAGAGCAGATAGCTGCCCTCCGGACACCGGCTTCTCTGCCGTTTATCTGGACAGGACTGGCAGCCGCAAAGACATCAAAAAGCAGAGAGAATTTGTGAGGGAAAACTTGCATCTTCTGTGCCCTGTGTAGGTGTAAAAGATGTTTTTCATTTGCCTGTGAAGAGTGACCTCTGCTGGGAATGTGAAACAAATGACAGAGATATTTCCCCCCCAGTATACAATGTCAAGGTAACATTATTCCTCCATGGGAATTATTTGTGCGATATAAATGCTAATATAATTTTGAGACAATATTTTGTTGACAAATGCAAGTGAAAACTTGAAACCTTCTAAGTTAAGGTCCACTTCTGTTTCCTGGCTGCTTTCCGACTCTACACGAAAGCAATTACAATCCAGACAAGGCACCTAGCTGTTACTTTCCACTAAAATTTGTGCATATCGAGAAGGCTACGCTCAGAATTAAATTAAGGATCGCCTTTCTACCAAGCTATGGGATTGTCCAATATTGCGGTAATTTGTTTGGAGTCAAACCAGGAATTTAAAGTGATATTGCCTATGCCTTGCATACAAGCAACTGGATATAAAAAGACAAGGCTTTTTCTCAATGCACTTTCTTGAGAGAAAGGCCAATTGAAAACAGTGATGCTTACTATTGAGTAAATAAGCATAGGAGCCTGCAGTTAACCAGGTATCTTTTAGAATAAAATATTTCGACAATAAAGGAAACAAAGATTGTTGTTCTTGTTGATATGCATTTTGCCTGTTTAAAGCACAAGGAACATTTTAGCATTAATTAATTTATGTTGGTTTTTTTTGGTGCATTGCCTCTGCATGGTGATTGTGACTACTCAGAACATCCAGTTGATGTTGGCAATGTTATTCAGGAATATGCGCTTTGAAGACTGCTGAGTTTAAAGATAAATTCACCAAAATCCAAAGTTTATTTTGTGATTACATGGGAAAGTCTTCATGGCTCAGAGGAGGGATTTGAGATGGTGGCCTCTCAGGAACCAATCCATATGTTATTTTTTAAAGTGCTACAGGACCTTCAGGATAATAATACAATTTCTCTTCTGGAAATTCTTTTAATAGACTTTTCATATTTTCCATAAAAGGGCTTTTTTTTCCAGCCGTAACTCAGCAGAACTCAGTTCTAGCACCTCTCAGGTGGGCACCATTGCAAGAAGAAGAAGAAGAAGAAGAAGAAGAAGAAGAAGAAGAAGAGGAG
The DNA here is from genome assembly GCA_034641385.1 of Darevskia mixta. NCBI lineage: Eukaryota > Metazoa > Chordata > Lepidosauria > Squamata > Lacertidae > Darevskia > Darevskia mixta. The sequence continues at coordinate 3,170,592 of JAWWNH010000149.1, forward strand.
GAGGAGGAGGAGGAGGAGGAGGAGGAGGAGGAGGAGGAGTTTGGATTTGATATCCCGCTTTATCACTACCCGAAGGAGTCTCAAAGCGGCTAACATTCTCCTTTCCCTTCCTCCCCCACAACAAACACTCTGTGAGGTGAATGAGGCTGAGAGACTTCAGAGAAGTGTGACTAGCCCAAGGTCACCCAGCAGCTGCATGTGGAGGAGCGGAGACGCGAACCCAGTTCACCAGATTATGAGACTACCGCTCTTAACCACCACACCACACTGGTGTAGTGAACAAGGAAGAGAACAAGGGAGGTATTCATGGTGAGTTCCGGTACCTCTTTTTCTAGAAAAATAGCACTGGACTATCAGATTACTTTTGACTGTGCACTGTAACATTCAAGCTTGAGCTGGAATCCTGAGAGCAAGCCGCATTGAGCATGCATGGGATCGCCCCCCATGCCTTGAAAATAAACCTGCAGAAGTTACTGTACTCCATGGCAGAGGGAAAGGTAGCCTGCCCGCCCACCCATATACATAAAAGTAACTTTGATTTAAAAATAATAATAATTAAGAACTTTCCTAAAGCATCTTCTCCTGGTCGCCTAGAGATTTGTACACATCATAGGTGACTACGCAAGTTACAAGCCAGCTTGAATTTCTTTCTTTTTTAAAAAATCATCTTTCTAATTGAAAATTTATTTCCTCTGAATGTAAAACAAATTTTAATAGCGGTTCTGTAATCATTTCTAGTCAACGGCATCTGAGAGGATGCGTAGGGGGACGGCGAAGGGAAGGGTACTGAAAGAGATCGTTCAATGAGTCCTGAGTGAGCTATTTGGCAGGAGCAGAGGTTCAGCTGCGTCTTTTCCGAAGCTTTTATTACAGTCTCCAGAGCTATGTGGTTTCTTTCCTGTGACTTCCCAGGTTTCATACCGCCAGTTCAAATGGTCCTGCACAGTCTAAATGTTACAAAGCAACACTGTACAACCAGATGGCTCTTGTCCATTTCGCAGCTTGTTAAATGTAATTTGTTTAGCTTGGTTGTTCAATTAAGTCCTACGTAGCAATAAACAGAACTGTGTGTTAGCCAACATACAAGAAAATGATTTAAATAATAAAGATCTCTCTCTTTCTCTCTCTCTCGTCTGTTCTCATTACCATGAACAGTGTAATATATCTTGCCCATTTAATGTTTTGAAGTGGTTTTCTAAATTACAGATGACACCCCAAACTGGGGCAGGCAATGATAGCTATATTGAAAATGTTACTAGTTGGGAATCATAGTAGATTTCCATACCTTAGTTGCATTAGATGATTAGTCATCTAATACTAATTACTAAGGCTGGATCTATACTGATTGTAAAAACGCTTTAAAAAAAAGCGTTATATAGCTCTCAATGCAATTTTACATTGACGATTTTACACTGCTCTACAGTGCCTTCTGGTGACTACATGGAACTCGCCGAACTGACAGGGAAACTTCGCGACCAGAGGGAGGAGACGGTGGGAAAAGACTGGAAAAAATTTAAATTATACTTAAAGAATTATTGTAAGATTTAAAGAATGGAAAAAGTTGGAAGAAATGAGAGTGTACAGAGTAGAAAATAGGTTTGAGTAAGTTTGATAATTGAATTTAGATTAAGAATATGATAAGTAAAGGATATAAGTGTTATTAGTAAAAAATATTTAAAGATGGCAAGAAATTACTAAAGAGGTTTGACAATGAAATGCAGCATGGGAGACGTGAGGAAGTCACCCCAATATGATTAGACATAAGGAATGGGAAATTATGATCTATGTTGTGTTGTGGAATTTGTATTAATTGTGATGTACTATGTATTATGTATGTTTATTTTCTTTGTTAAATAAATATAATTAAAAAAAAATACAGTGCCTTCTGGTGTCACATGATTATAACGCATTTGTAACATTTGAAATTGACCAGCATAGATTAGTCACCATATCTGATAGTCAGTTCCAACTGGGGGGACCTGCAGGCTCCCATGTAACAACCTTGGGAATGAACTGGGGGTGCTGCCGGATTTGCAACCAGGCAGTGCTCTATGGATGCGCCATTGGGGTGAACTTGCACCTCTATGAGGGAACTGTACGAATGGCTGCTGACCATCACTGCAAATCTATGATGCCTGCATATTTTGCCCCCATTGAAGCCCCCAGGCACTGAGGTCACCAGAGCCCTGCAGATATAGCTCCCATGCCAGCAGATTAATGTAGTAAGGAGCCCCCAAAAGTTGGGCGTCGCTTAACACATGCCATGTTCAGCTTTGCAAATCATGGCTTATGGGCAGATTTCAGTAAACATCAAGATAAGATAAGATAAGATAAGATAAGATAAGATAATTTATTGTCATTGCACAAGTACAAGCACAACGCTATACAACTGCAACGAAATTACATGCCATCCCGTTAAAAAAAACAGAAAGAAACAAAAAACAGCACAAAACACACACACACCAAAAAAGCCACACATACACCCATCACAGCTCTCCAAGGTCATATTATCTGGTTACAGCGTTTAAGATGGTTATAGCTCTTGGGTAGAAACTGTTCTTCAATCTATTTGTTCTTGATCGAATTGTTCTATATCTTCTACCCGAAGGCAGTGGTGCAAAGAGACTATATCCTGGATGAGATGGATCCTTTAAAATATTGTCAACCTTTTTAAGGCAACGGGAACTGTATAGTTCTTCCAGAGATGGGAGAGGATGACCAATAATATTTTGGGCTGTGGTTATGACCTTCAACCTGGATTGCATGGACTTGCTGAAATCATGATTGCCGTGTATCAATTTATTTGTTTGCTTATTTCATGAAACGTATATGCCGCTCATATAAAAACCTCAGATTCAAGCTATTTATTTTCAGAAGAAATCAACAGGTTTTGCAGAAAACCACAATGAACCCTCAATAAATAGTGATGGCTATATATATGGCTACAATGGAGATATTTCAACTCCCCTACCCGGACATTGTTTGTCACCTGATAAAGCTATCTACAATTATATGCAGAGCATTAACATTTCCTAGTCTGTCCCTGTAGGTTTACTCAGCATTTTATCAACACAAAACTATGTATCTCTTGCTTGAAAGAATTACAGGCTGACAGCTGCATCCCAGGTGGTCACGACATACAGAATTACCAACCAAAGTCATGTCAGCATCTCTGGAATGAAAGATACTACACAAGAAAAGATTTATAAATGATCTCACTTGCTACAATGTAGAAGTGAAGAAGTGTGCATGCACACGAAAGCTCATACAAAGAACAAACTTAGTTGGTCTCTAAGGTGCTACTGGAAGGAATTTTTTATTATTATTATTTGCTACAATGTGTTCCTTATGAATGCTTACGGGGTAGGGGGCAGAGAGGGAGAGGAAGAAATGAAAGAGTTTAGTACATTTAGACTTATAACTTTGCACCTGAGGTGTCTGGGCAAGCTTTCTACCCCAGAAATAAAATAATGTATTGTTAAAATAAGGTTTAGTAGAACACTCACATTTGTGGAGTTGCATGGAGGAGTGGTAGGTTCATCTTTAACATATACGCTATTCTTTACAACAGTTTGTCAGTGACCTAAGAACTATATGTAAAAGTTACCACATTTGTCTGCTGAAATCAGCCCCAACCCTACTGTTAGGCATAGTGAAACGAACACCTCAGGCGGCAGGTGCTGAGGGGTGGGGATTGGACAGAGCTATGTGTGCATCATGTTGCCTAAATTGAACTCCTTCTTTGGAGGTCTTTAAGCAGAGGCTTGACAGCCATCTGTCAAGAATGCTTTGATGGTGTTTCCTGCTTGGCAGGGGGTTGGACTGGATGGCCCTTGTGGTCTCTTCCAACTCTATGATTCTATGATTCTAACTCCTTAAGCTAACGTTGCTGCCCTCAAGTGCAATGGAAGACCCATGGTTGAAATCCAGATTCAGTTCCCAGTGTGGTCAGCTTGTGTATCTTAGAATCATAGAATCTGGAATCTGGAATAAGGAAGGGGCAACATCTTGTCCTTCACCTCAGGCAGCAAATGTTTGAGGTCGGCCCTGATTGAAATGCTACAAGTACTGAGGATATCTAACAAGGAGGACTTTTTATTACGTTAAGTGCTTTCCTATACAGTGGTACCTCGGGTTACAGGCGCTTCAGGTTACAGAGTCCACTAACCCAGAAATAGTACCTCGGGTTAAGAACTTTGCTTCAGGATGAGAACAGAAATCGTGCGGCGGCGGCGGGAGGCCCCCATTAGCTAAAGTGGTACCTCAGGTTAAGAACAGTTTCAGGTTAAGAACGGACCTCCGGAACGAATTAAGTTCTTAACCCGAGGTACCACTGTATCTTTATTTGCTCAAAAAAGTACTTCACTGTCCTGAGCCCTCTGGAGACATCTTGGCAGGGATGGTCAGAAGGGAAGAGAGAATGGGATGAGAATGTAGAGCTGGATCTTGGGGAGGGGGCCAGAAGTCTGGGAGGTGCTCTTCTAGATGCTAGGGTCACGCGGGTTGCCGGGAGAGTCCTACCCCAATGCCCTCTGACTTGATTCTGGCACAGCTGCCTGTTAGTGAAGCACCCCACACATGGCCTGACTTGGTATAAGGAAGCTTCTTCTAATTATTTTTCTTTATTAAATTTGTTGGTCACTTTATCTTGCCCAGGGCACCCCAAGGTGCCTTACAACCAGCCAACTAAATAAACCCAAAAAAACCCCACACAGATAAACTGGGGGTGGGGAGTGGGCAGAGAAATACATTAAAAACACCCAACGCACTTCTAAAATGCCACTGAGAGTTAAAGGCCAAAGGCCTGGTTATAGAGGGAAGTTTTGCCTGACACCTAAATATATATAATGGCAGCGCCAAGCAACAGCATTCCACAAATGGGAAGCCACCATGGAAAAAGGCCCACACTCATGTCGCCATGCTCTAGAGTCCAGTGTTTCTCAACCCTGGGTTCCCAGATGCCGTTGGACTACAACTCCCATCACCCCTGACCACTGGTCCTGCTAGCTCGGGATGATGGGAGTTGTAGTCCCAACAACAGCCGGGGACCTGAGGTTGAGAAACAGTGCTCTAGATGTTTTGTGGAGTAGGCGCATGAAAAGGTCCTCAGATGATGGTCACAGGGGTCCAGGTCAATTCATATGGGTCCCCATATGTTCCTATTAAATGACCCCCTCAAGTTTGCTTCACTATTGGGATGTCAAGGCAGCCTGATGCACCACTGGTCATGATAGCATATCTTGCACCAGTGCTATTTTTCTAGTGATAGAACTCACCATGAACTCACCTTGTTCTCTTATAATGGCAATGGCAGCCACCTGAGAGGTGGCAGAATGGAGTTCTAGTGAGTTCCAGCTGAAAAAAAAAGCCCTGTCCTGCACTGTAGTCTTAACTACCCTAACCTAATGGTTTGGAAAACAGCTTGAAGCGGACTTTCATCTTTAATTCATTCACGTTTGCAAGAATATTGCGCCTTGACATGTATAATTGGAAACAGCATGAAAAGTCAGACCAGCTAGGCACATGACGTGCATGAAGAAAGAAACGAGACGGTAAATCTTCTGCCTTGTAACATGCTCCCTTTTATCTCCGCAATACAGCATTATTGGTCCAGGCGCAATACAACTTCTCAGAAACAATTCCCTCCTATCATCCAGCTGCAGAGAAAACAGCGAGGAGTCTGGCCAGATGTGCAGGAAGGAGTGGGCCGCTTGTGCAAAGGGATGGTGTGGCATGCACACTTTCCTCGAGGAACATGGAGCTGGGGAATAATTGTGCTTCCTAAGTTAATATTTCAACAGCGTCATCAGAACTGGGGGGGTTAAAAGAGGGAGTGCAAGGGGTCAACTGAACAATACTAAATTGAAAAAAAGAGAAAGAAAACTTTCCTTGGCAGTGGTGGTGTTTCATTTAGAGAAGTATAATAAAGCACAAGTTATATATTGGGGAGTTTTGACTCCATCATTGTTTTACTTATAAATAGTGGATTAGCATATATGAATAGTACTTAAAAATTAAAGCAGCATTGTGCATCCTATGTTGCTAAGTTCCCCTTTCCTTCACGTCAGCAAGACACCTGCAAAACATGTCTGTATGGAAACTTGCAACCCTAGGACATACTAAACTTTGCTGAATGCACTATCTGCACCCAGAACCTCGATTTTATTTGCTACGATAAACCTCTACTATGCAAGCAAAGTTGTTGTGTTTCTCTCACTCATATTGCAAAGTGAATCTCATAACGTCCAAACTCAAAACCAACTCAGCTTATTGGCTTTTAAAAACACTTACCGGCAAAAAAAATGACACTTTATATTAGGCAGTGAAATGCATGTCCTCTTAACAGAGTAAAGCATATACATTTTATAATTGAATTCAGATCCAGATCCAGTCAAATGGCTGCAAACGGTATATTTTTGGTGATAAAAATGCAGGTTTTCATGAAGCAAACACAATGGTTTGAAATGAAAGGATGAGTCAACTCCAAGGCTAGGCAAAATATGAATTTTAGGATTAATTTTGTCAACTGACAATTGCATGAATTGAATTCTAAAGTTGTTATTGCAATCATTTCCCCTCCAGGTCTGAATCTCAAGAATAACAAATAACAATAAGAGTCTTGCTAGGAATTCATGCAAATACTTTGTCAATGTGGGGACACTTTTGACTATTTATAAGTCATCACCTTAGCATCTAACCTCCCAATATTTTCTCTCCCTCATTTTCCTTGCCCTTAAGCGATGTGAGACATAAAGGTAAAGGTAAAAGACCCCTGGACAGTTAAGTCCGGTCAAAGGCGACTATGGGGTTGCGGTGCTCATCTTGCTTTCAGGCCAAGGGAGCCGGCGTTTGTCCACAGACAGCTTTCCGAGTCATGTGGTCAGCATGACTAAACCGCTTCTGGTGCAACGGGACACCACGACAGAAACCAGAGCGCACGGAAACGCTGTTTACCTTCCCACCACAGTGGTACCTATTTATCGACTTGCACTGGCACACTTTCGAACTGCTAGGTTGACAGGAGCTGGGACAGAGCAATGGGAGCTCACCCTGTCGCAGAATTCGAACCACCGACCTTCTGATCAGCAAACCCAAGAGGCTCAGTGGTTTAGACTACAGCGCCACCCACATCTCTGTGATGTAAGACACAATGCCTACCAACACTGCACTACCAATACCTATTTTTACCTGGTATCTGGGAATCATTGGCTATAACACCACATCAGGAATACCGCAAACCTACTGCTGCCTCAGAGAGCAGGCTGTCCCACTGTCTTTTAAATTCATGATGACATTATTTTCTGGGAAATCATTGAATGTACAATGCTTACCCCAACACACTATTTCTAACCTAATAGTACAACAATAGTTTATGTTTGTTGTGCAAAATGGTTACCAACAATCAGCTTACAGTTTAAGGATATGCTAAACCAGGGGTAGGCAACCTAAGGCCCGTGGGCCAGATGTGGCCCAATCGCCTTCTCAATCCGGCCCGCGGACGGTCTGGGAATCAGCGTGTTTTTACATGAGTAGAATGTGTGCTTTTATTTAAAATGCATCTCTGGGTTATTTGTGGGGCATAGGAATTCATTCATTTTTTCCTTAAAAATATAGTCCAGCCCACCACATGGTCTGAGGGACGGTGGACTGGCCCACGGCTGAAAAAGGTTGCTGACCTCTGTGCTAAACCATCCCTTTCCCCCTAGTCATCACCTTCACTTTCAACAGATCGGATTCTGTTTTTAGTTAATGTGAAAATTTACTCTAAAACAAAGACTCTTGTATCCTGAGGGTGGGTGGAGCATTTAAAAGGATTTACAAACATCAAGTTCACTTTTGCTTTTTATTTATCAGAGTGAATGAAGATTAACGTGTTGTCCTGAAGGACTAACAATGTTTTTCAAACTTACTGTCTGAATAGGATTTTGACTTTGTTGTTATAATTTATCTTCTAAAGGATCTTGTAAATTGATTCTCATACAGTTAAGGCACAATGCAGGGTTTTGGAAAAACTGTGTCATTTCATTTATTTTCACTGAACAAAAGTAGCTTAGAGAAAAAGGAAACCCACACAAACAATTCATCCCACTTATCTCCCTGCAAACCGCTAAGAGGATAGAATATAACCCACAAATTCCTTCTCCCCGCCGCCGGAAAATCACAATGAAAGCCAAGTATTTTATACAGAATAATCAGATAACAGAATCTCCTTGTCCATTTCGATTTTCAAAATGACAGGGCCCTCAGTGTTTCTATATTCTGTTTTTGGAGTGTCTTTGATGTTCACTTCAAACTAAGAAGTGAAACTCAATCATATTATTGAAATTTCCAAAACTACCGGTACCTGCACAGATGAGACAGATAAGTTGACTCAGTCTAAAGCAAAACTCAATTTTATCTAATAACCCATCTAGGGTTGCTCTACATTTCACTAGTGAACTATGCCAGGAAAAGGAGTTCTGGAGAGCTATGGGGATAGCAGTTCGAAAGCATGTCAAAGTGCAAGTAGATAAATAGGTACCGCTCTGGTGGGAAGGTAAATGGCATTTCCGTGCGCTGCTCTGGTTCGCCAGAAGCGGCTTAGTCATGCTGGCCACATGACCCGGAAGCTGTACGCCGGCTCCTTCAGTCAGTAAAGCGAGATGAGTGCCGCAAGTCGTCTGCGACTGGACCTAACAGTCAGGGGTCCCTTTACCTTTATGGGAATGGTCTTACAGAATTTTAAAAGCCACACTTTCTTGCCACTAACAGAATAAACCATTTTCAAAGTCTTTGCCAGCCTCAATATTCCACATTGCAACTTATATTCTATATATTCTGTATTCTTCTTGTCTAAGCAAGGCAGGCTGTAATATTAAGTAGGATAAGAAAGACCAAATTCTGAAATAACCTTGAAAAGTAGAAAGTGGGCCAGATGATGATGATGATGATGATGATGGCAGCAACTCTCATTCTAGAGGTGCTCGTGATGTAAAAGATGAACAGCATTATGGAAGACCCCACAACCTGCATGATATTCTGATATATAGATTGGAGGGTTTACTGCTGTATCTCAGCCTCTTTCGCAAACAAAATGAATCAACCCAATATTCATGAGTTTTTTAAATGTCATGTTCATGGCCCGAGCAAATCCAGGTTTGTTCAGAAGTGATTCTCATCGATTTCAATGTGGCTCTCCATCAGATAAGTGTGCATTAGGACTGTAGCCATAAAATGCAACATTTATCTTTGATGAGCATCATCTGTGCTTAGAGGCAATGCATTTTGGCTTATATATCCTGTAGATTTTGAATAGAAGAGTATGTAACGTTGATGAAGTGATTTCATAGTGCTTTCCACATTTTTAAAATTAACCTTTCATTCAGGCCAAAGCCTGCCATTCATTCTACAACCTATAGCGACAGACACCCTCTGTGATTTATGAAGAGCTATAGTGATGATTCAGTAACATTTCTAAATCCCCCCCCCCCCAAAAAAAAGGTGGAAGAAAACGTAGTTACTAGTGAGTGAGATTCTTCTAGCGCAGGGGTGTCAAACTCAAATTCATCGGGGGCCGCATCAGCAGTTTGGTCACCCTCAAAGGGCCGGTTGTATCTGTAGGACTATGTGTCCACTCTTTATTATCATAAATTATTGTCACTGCATTCAATTATTACTGCTTTTTGTATTTTAAATATATATTACATATATATGTGTGTATGATTATATATAACATATTTCATTTTCAACTGCATATTACTCAGTATGTGTGTGTATATATAATAATAATATAAGGTTTCAGGGGGAGGGGGCATGTTCAGGGAGGAATTAAGGGGGAAAGGGGGATATTTTAGTAAGGTTTCAGGGGGAGGGGGCATGTTCAGGGAGGAATTAAGGGGCAAAGGGGGATATTTTAGTAAGGTTTCAGGGGGAGGGGGCATGTTCAGGGAGGAATTAAGGGGCAAAGGGGGATATTTTAGTAAGGTTTCAGGGGGGGCGCATGTTCAGGGAGGAATTAAGGGGGAAAGGGGGATATTTTAGTAAGGTTTCAGGGGGAGGGGGCATGTTCAGGGAGGAATTAAGGGGCAAAGGGGGATATTTTAGTAAGGTTTCAGGGGGAGGGGGGCATGTTCAGGGAGGAATTAAGGGGGAAAGGGGGATATTTTAGTAAGGTTTCTGGGGGAGGGGGGCATGTTCAGGGAGGAATTAAGGGGGAAAGGGGTATATTTTAGTAATGTTTCAGGGGGAGGGGCGCATGTTCAGGGAGGAATTAAGGGGGAAAGGGGGATATTTTAGTAAGGTTTCAGGGGGAGGGGGGCATGTTCAGGGAGGAATTAAGGGGGAAAGGGGGATATTTTAGTAAGGTTTCAGGGGGGGCGCATGTTCAGGGAGGAATTAAGGGGGAAAGGGGGATATTTTAGTAAGGTTTCAGAGGGGGGTGTTCAGGGAGGGATTATGGGGGGAGGGAGCATGTTCCTCACTCGTTTATGAGGGAAGCCAGAGAGTTGCCAAAACGGCCCGAAAATCAAAAGCCTTGCCGGGCTCACCCGGCAAGGAAAAAATGGTGCGGGGGGCTTCCCCGACGCGGCAGAAAGCCGCGCGGGGCACCCCCGAGGCGGCAAAAAGCCGCGCTGGGCCAAAACGGCCCGAAAATCAAAAGCCTTGCCGGGGAACCCGGCAAGGCAAAAATGCGGAGACGCCGCAGCCAACCCCAGAGCTTCGCGCCTTGGCTCCCCCGCCTACTTCTCACGAGTGGCCACGCCCACCGCTCCCTCCACCAATCCGCCTTCCCGACTCTGTCCCTGGCGGGAAACAATAAGCACTCCGAGTCTTCCTCTCTCCGCTCTGCTCCCTTCCTCTCGCGCGCGCTGACCTTCGCTGCCCACCGCCAATCAGCGCGCGCTCACGGGCCACATGACGAGGTCTCGCGGGCCGCATTTGGCCCGCGGGCCTTGTCTTTGACACCTGTGTTCTAGCGCATTAAATTCTGAATTACTAGTAAGAAATATGTGCAATGCTGTCTTTAACAGAGAGAGCCCTTATGCTGTAACTTATATATACATCACCTTCTTTCTTACTTCTAACGACAGAGAACAGACCTAAATTCTATCTACCCCAAATGCCAAGAGGAGGAAAATGGGCACACCTGTATCTACAGTAGAAAAAGAGTGGGAAACCTCCCAGGATTCATAATTTTGTAGAAGCGTCTATCAGATTCTGCGACCTTTTAGCTGGTGAAAGCCTTTTCTTTCTCTTTTTTTGTTGATTAAAAGCAGTCCCTGATTAATCAGGCAACGCATTTTTTTTAAAGTCAGTTGTTTTAAATATAGCTGCAACAGATTGTGCATCATCTGAGAGCAGCACGTCTCCACCCTTCATAATTTGTTTGGTATGCAAAACGTATGTGGATTGAATCAGTGAATTAATAAAAAAAACATAAGGATTGATCGGCTGGAAATTTATTTAACAGCCTTTGACCAGAGGAATAACGTTAAAGGTTCACTGCGTGTCCACAAAAAAATAGAAGCAAGACTCGCAAAGCATCAGCTTCAGTTATTCTCTACTGAAGCAACGAGCGATGGCTTTTTGTTTCTCATCCTCGGGTCCCCAGCTGTTGTTAGACAACAACTCCCATCACCCCTGGTCGTTGATACTGCTTGCTAAGGGTCATGGGAGTTGTAGTCCAACAATAGGTGGGTGGGTGACCCTAAGTTTGAGAAACGGAGAAGGCTGGAAACCGACCTGAAGCCGCTTCGCTTTACTACCGCCAGCACTTGAACACTTCCGCCCACTGGGACCTCTCTTTCCCCTACAGCGCATGCCCAATCCAAAGGGCATCTAGAGAAACAGCTTAAACTTCCGGTACTAAACTGAACGCAGGCATCAGCCTTGAACACTCTGTGGGTATCATTAGACACTCTATAAACAACTACTTCATCATCATCATCATCATCAGTGACACAGGCGAAAAGTCTTCCGCTCGCCTGCTATCAAAGGGCAAAGCAGCCCTCCAGCTCAATTGACTACCGCAGTTCTTCGTCGAAAGAGCGACGGGACGATCCCTTTGGTCCTCTCCCTCCTGAGGACGCCTTCACTCTCGCGAGGTTACCTCTTCTGCCACCCGGTTCTGCGAGATTTTCCTTCCCGGCGGCTGGCGGCGGCGAGGCGGGGGCTGCAGGGCGCATGCTCAGTCCGTGCGGCGAGGCGACATGGCGGCGCCCAGCTCGGAGCAGACGGGACAGAGAAGCGGGCGGATCCTGCTGGTGCGGCACCTGCCCGCCTCGCTGTCGGCTCCGGAGAAGGAGAGCTTGCTGAGGCACTTCGGCGCCGCTTCCGTGCGGGTCCTGTCCGACCGCGGGAGGCTGGTAGGGAAGGCGCGGCTGGGTCGGGCGGCCGAGGCGGGAAATGCCAGAGCCGCCTCTAACATCAGGGAGCCGCCTCTGGCATTAGGCAGACTGAGGCAGTTGCCTCGGGCGGCAGAAGCTCCTAAGGTGGCGGAAGCAGTGCCGGATTTACCTACAAGCTAAACAAGCTATAGCTTAGAGCCCCACTCTCTTTTGACCCCCCCCCCCAACATACTTCTTAATTCTATTTCACTATTAATATAATTCTTAATTGTATTTCAGTTCAACAATTGCTTGGACAAAATACATATCTTGTTATGTGCAAATGGCTTTAGGTCCATAAATTACCATATGGCATAAATTCAACACACAAAAACAGCGACAATTTGTTGTTGACAAAAGACAGCTGGACATATAAAGGGCCCCGTTACCTTCAGTAGCTTAGGGCAGGGGTCAGCAAACTTTTTCTGCCGGTCCACTGTCCCTCAGACCTTGTGGTGGGCCGGACTATATTTTGAAAAATAAAATAAAATGAACGAATTCCTACGCCCCACAAATAACCCAGAGATGCATTTTAAATAAAAGGACACATTGTACTCATGTAAAAACACGCTGATTCCCAGACCATCCGCGGGCCGGATTTAGAAGGCGATTGGGCCGGATCCTGCCCATGGTTTGCCTACCCATGGCTTGTAGGGCCTCATCAAACCTAAACCCAGCCCTGGGCAGAAGCCTGTGCAGAATCAGTACCGTTTTCAGCTGGAGCTGCACATGACCTTAATAATAATAAAGGTTTCCTGTGGCTTTGGCGGGATCCCACCCGGATTCGCCACTTCTCTCCCCCTTTAGGTGCAGCCACATTCACGTTTAAAAATTCCGCAATACATTGGATAATTTGTGTGCTAATGTTCTCTCTGCTTATATTGGAAAATCAACGTTTGGCATGTTCTTTCCCCCTCTCAGAAACACACTGCTTTTGCTACTTTTCCGAATGAAAATGCAGCTACTCAGGTGTGTATTTGAGACCATTACAGAACTTTGTTCTTTTATTTCTTTTTTACTGTAGTTTTCTATGGCTGTAGGTCAAGATGACTGCCTCTCAATACAGAAACAAAGTGTTGAAGATAAGTCTAAGGCTGCAGTCTTAACCTTGCTTAGTAAGGTAAAGGTAAAGGGACCCCTGACTATTAGGTCCAGTCGTGTCCGACTCTGGGGTTGCGGCGCTCATCTTGCTTTATTGGCCGAGAGCCGGCATACAGCTTCCAGGTCATGTGGCCAGCATGACAAAGCTGCTTCTGGCGAACCAGAGCAGCACACGGAAACGCTGTTTACCTTCCCGCCGGAGCGGTACCTATTTATCTACTTGCACTTTGATGTGCTTTTGAACTGCAAGGTGGGCAGGAGCTGGGACCGAGCAACGGGAGCTCACCCCGTCGCAGGGATTCGAACCGCCGACCTTCTGATCAGCAAGCCCTAGGCTCTGTGGTTTAACGTAAATCTCATTGATTTCAATGGGATTTATTTCTGAGGATTGCATTGTAAGGCTATGATTGTTTGCATACCTACTTAGAATAAACTCCATTAAGATTGGAGGGAGGACTTGCTTAAGAGCATTCAGGCTTGGATAAGATTCCTCCAAAATGCTTTAGATAATTATATATTTAGGTGTTAGAAAACAGCAAGGACACTTTAGCAAATGGATATTAACTGTTAGCATAAAGACGACAGAGTATGGTGCTGATGACAATGTGTACATATTAGATGCTAATATTAAAACAGGACTGCTTAACTTGTAAATGTGCAAATGGAGGCTACCCGCTAAATGTTCAAGACTGTGGAGAAACAGAAAATATATTGAGTTGCTTAGCTTTATATTTTACAGCTCTTTCTGTATTAAGATGACATTCTGTTGTCATCTTAACTTTGCCTCTCCTAACTTCTATCTTCTATCTAACTTAAAAGTGTAAAATCCTTGGAGTAGGAAATTTATAAAATATATGCATATTGGCCCCATATAAACCACAAATCTATAAGTAACCTTCATTATCGAAACAGAAGTATAAGTTTCAGTGTCCAGTTCAAGAACTGGCAAGAAAGCAATTACCGGTAAATAATATAGTCATTAACAGTGCAATTTTCTGCATGTGTAGCAAGTCTTTTCTGCAATGAGAAGTAATTCTCATTGATTTTCAGCATGCCTTTCTCACTGGTAAGTTGGTATAAAATTGTAGGCAACGGTCGGGACATTATCCATTTTGGTCATTAAGAGGGATTAAATGGGAAGTTGTTGCTCTTCCCCCGAACAAACTTTCTCTCCATGTTGCTTAGTTTTTAGGCAAAGTAAATTGCAAGAGGGGAGAAGAAAGGGATAAACCGAGAGGTTGATGGGTCAGAGTGCATTTTAAATGTTAGTTGATTTAACTGCATGTTGTGTTCAATTGAAGGCTTTATCGAGATTGCATCAGCTCAACCTTCTAGGCCACACTCTGGTAGTCGAATATGCAAAGGACCAAGACAGTGTTTGTGCACTTAGCCAATCTTCTCAAAGCGAGAAGGACAAAAGGTATGTAGATGCTTCTGTATTTTCAAATTCAGTGGGCTTATAAAATATTTCTAAGATTCTTGAAAATATTTTCCAAAAAGTCCTTCTTCAAACTTTGCTGTGGTAGATATGGGAGGATCCAGATTGTTTCATCAGATCCCATTGTATTAATACTTTAGATCTGAAGTGCAAGAAGTAAGTACTGAATGCAGTAGAACTTCCAAGTAAGTGGGGTTTGGATTACAGTCTTATTTAGGCTAGGTCCCTGTGGTTACATAGCAGATATGCTTTTCCACTCCGTTTTTACCGTGTGACCATCATACCGGGGAGATCTTGACCCATTCAAAGATTTGGTCAGATTGTCTAGGACTTGGACTGGAGAAGTTAGGAGTTCTGCCACAAAGACAATTCTGTTTGATTTTTTTCCACTGAGCAAATATAGGAAGGGAAGAGAATTGAGCAGAATAAAAAATACAGATTTTTACATATATGGATTCATCTTATTCATCACCTTTATTGTAATATAAATTACGACTACCTCACAGAATTCAACAATTGGAACAAAATAGATTTGAGTGGGGATTCGTATTTATGAGCCAAAATTAGAGTTATGACTTCATAGAAACTTCCATATCTGGTCATTTATGTTGCGTTATGTTCATCCCTATTAGTATTGTCCTTTATTTGGTATTTTTTTCCAAATAGATGTTGCACAAGTTAAGAATGAAAAACAACAACTTTTCTTGGTGACTCTTTTTTTTTTTGTTTAATGCACTTTGTGTCCAAACACAGTGGGGTTCATTTACAGTTAGGGTTATTTCAACATACCTCATAATGTAGTAGATTGCTCTTGTGTGTGTTTTAGCCTTGAAGAACCAGTGAAAAAAGAGAAAGAACAGAAAGATCTAGGCTGCCTCAAGATAGAAAGTGGAATTGCTCCTAGCCATGGGTTAGTACTTGAGTTCTGATTTTGTATACAAAAATTGTTGTTGAATCCTAGCCTTTAAACCATTTGTGAACATGTTTAGGCAAACATATGAGAGACCAATAACATTTTCTTAACTTGGTTTCCAAGAATGAATCACATCCTCTCTGTTCCTACAATTATATCACTACCCTTTTCTTAGTATGTTTTTCCCCCTGCTACTGACTAAAACAGAAGTAGCTAACCTGCAGTTTGTCAGATGCTGTTCACCTGCAACTCCCATTGGCCCCAGTCCGTAAGCGATAGTTCAGATTCCAGCAACATTGGGAGAACCAATGTTAGATACTTGCATGGACGTGGAACTTTCAGTAGATGTGATAAGCAACAGAGCAGACTTGTGTGCTGAAAAGATTGCCACACTTAGTTTTCTGAGGGCTCCACAAACCTCTGTCTGCAGATACCCGTTGCCTGTCACTATTATTGCATATGGATTGGTATTTAAGAGCCACTACGAGTGTGTGTAGCAGCTTGCTCACACACATTTTTTCCTACTGCATATTTGCATTGAGTAAGGGGACACGGGCCTAGGGCTTGCTGATCAGAAGGTCGGCGGTTCGAATCCCCGCGACGGGGTGAGCTCCCGTTGCTTGGTCCCTGCTCCTGCCAACTTAGCAGTTCGAAAGCACGTCAAAGTGCAAGTAGATAAATAGGTACTGCTCCGGCGGGAAGGTAAACGGCATTTCTGTGCGCTGCTCTGGTTCGCCAGAAGTGGCTTTGTCATGCTGGCCACATGACCCGGAAGCTGTACGCCGACTCCCTCGGCCAGTAAAGCGAGATGAGCGCCGCAACCCCAGAGTCTGACACAACTGGACCTAATGGTCAGGGGTCCCTTTACCTTTACCTTTAAGGGTTAGGCCAGGTGACCTCCCAGTTCTATGATCAACATGCTTTTGAAATTCCCTTTAGTTTCAAAAAATGGTGTCCCATGTAGTGTTGGGAGTTGCTGTTCAACAAAGAGAAGCGTTAACAATCCCATGGTTGGTAAATATTTTGATGTCATGGAATCAGTCTCTGATGTTTTAGAATTGCTGGTTTGTGAGCTAGGGGTTTCTTTTAAACTCTAAATATTGAACTCTTTCTTCTGCCTAGTAAAGCTTTTTTTAAATATAGGTTTGTATTGTTTCTAAGGTTGGTTTGTTTCCCCTCACAGGTTAACTTTCCCTATAAATTCTTGCCTCAAATATCGATATCCCCCACCTTCCAGTACAATCCTAGCCAACATAGCAAATGCCTTGGCAAGTGTGCCTAAATTTTATGTGCAGGTAAGTGTAGATCCCCTTCCCCAACCTAAATTCAATACATAAACCCTATACTACTAGTATGGTATTGCTGAATTGTTATTTTAAGCAGCTGTAAATTATTGACCGGGGCTTATGTCCTGTATCTACTTATCTGGAACAAGCTCCATTGATCTCAGTGGGACTTACCGGTACTTTTGCAGATTCTGCTGTGAATGTTGCATCCCTCCACTCCTATTTGAGTTTGTAGTGGCATCAATTAATTTGAAAGTGACTGCAAAGGAGCTCACAAAGACTTTCAGTACAAGTTATTGGATCACCTTCGGCAGTAAGAATATTTTTAGTATGTTCTCATAAGCACTATTTTCAGCCATCAAAGCTACAAGCTATGGTCTGAAGGCACCATGCAGCTTCTACCTTGCTCAGTATATGCATGCCTGTCAGTGCCTGAATGGATTACTTGCTTTGGGATCACATGTGCCATCGTGGATTCCATGACAGAAGTAGGTGGCATATTCATTGCAGAATCTAGGGGTGGTATTCAGCTAAGTTTTACTCAGTGTCTTAAATGATAAATGGTTCTTTAAAATGTCTTTCTGGTTCTTTAAAATGTCTTTCTGACCATTTTATTTTTAATGGCAAACTTCTTGTCCATATGTTAGATGCTTGGAAGTGTGTAACCATGTTTTCATATATGTCCAAACTTGCTGGTATTGTTTTACCACCTAGGTCAAGATTTCACACCCTTTCTGTTATGATTGTTGTACATATATCTCCCTGTATTGCCAAATTATTTTATCCCAGTATCCCATCTCCCTGTGAGAAAAAAGTCCTTAAATAAATCACATTAGGTAGATATGTTAAATCTAGTTCTGCCTGGCTAGCACAACTTATTTTAACTTGTAGAATTATTCATTTTTTTATGGTTCCAGAATTTTATGTCATGTATTCTACTCACTATTGATCCAGAGTAGAACTCCAAAGTATAGTTAGCAGAGTAAAAACTTAAATACGTTGCAGGATTCCCCAAAAATAGACCAGAGGCATTTCATCCAGCAGAACTTTACTGTTACCAAAGGCAAATGAGCATAATGGTCACACATGTAATATATTCAGGATTGGCACTGTCCATAAGAAATCAAGTTGCAGCAGACTTAACTTAAACCTAGAATAACTTATAATGAGACTAAACCTTAACACTAAGCATACACTGCACCAGAAGGAAGATAGAAAGAGAAAGTGAAACCCAGGCTCCTTCTGGCCTTACTATTATAGTCAGCATGACCTTGACAGAAAAAGATAAGAGAGCCAGTTTAAGCCAGCTGTACTCAGCTTCTCTGAAGGAATAACCCAAACATCATGAACCTTCTGCTTGTTTCTTTCGCACAGAGAAGCTTCCAGAACCCTCTTGAATTAATTAGAATAGGAAAGATCTCTACACATCAGATCAATACTTTCTGTACTAAGAAATTCAAACGTGACATTTTAATCTTCAGATGAAATATTTCCTGCCCATTAGCTATGGGAAATATAAAACCATTATAAAATAAGCAACAAGTTTTGGTTTATGTGGAATACTTGAACGGTTGTGACAAGGATAATATTCGTCCCATGACAATTAATGGCATGTTTACTCAAGCATTCATATTTGAGTACTTTGAGAGGATGCTAAGTTGCTATTGTTATGTTTCAGGTTTTGCATCTTATGAACAAAATGAATCTTCCCCCTCCCTTTGGGCCAGTTACTCCTCGACCTCCTATGGTATGAAACTGTTACTACTTGAAGCACTGTGAATAAATGTGACATTGCATATATATTTCGACATTGCATATATAGTTTTAAGATACCCTTTCCTCTTAACATTTTTGGCTAGGATCCAAGTGGGAGTGTGAACCTAGTGGAATTTTTGGCTTTCCCCCCTTGAACAGCTGATTATCATGCTATATCAAACTGCTTTTGCAATTCCTCAGTTAGAAGTACAACTCCATCTTTGGGTCCTGTTATTCATTATCAAGTGGACCATAAAAGGTGTGCTTTGAAAAATAATATCTTTACTGAAATACAAGTTCAATATATTGAGTTGTACAGTGGTACCTCGGGTTAAGTACGCTTCAGGTTAAGACCTCCGCTAAGAACAGAAATCGTGCTCTGGTGGCGCAGCGGCAGCAGGAGGTCCCATTAGCTAAAGTGGTGCTTCAGGTTAAGTACGCTTTAGGTTAAGAACGGACCTCCGGAATGAATTAAGTACTTAACCCGAGGTACCACTGTATATTGACTCTTCTCTGAATAATAATAATAATAATAATTAATAGATGCAATTGATGTAGTCAAACTCTGTACTCAAGATCTGTCAAAGCATGTTGCCCATCCCTCACAACAGCTAAATCTGCACTTTACATTGTGGTTGCCCCATGTTCTGTTGGTACAATGGTGTGATAAATTGCACATGGATACATAAATATTCTTACCTTGTTCTTTCCTCAGTCTCCACTCTTGACCCATATTTCCTGGGTATGCAGCAGGAGTGATGCAGTAGCTATGGCCTTTTGTCCAAACCCTTTCTTATCACTGCCCACAAGAGGGTATGGGATAATCTAATGTCAATTACTAGACTGTGGTGCAGAACACTTGCTTGTTGAGTACACACACACACACACACACACACACACACACACCCATCCATCCACACACACCCATACACAAACACACACTTGCATTTGAACTGTTAACAACTGAAATACCAAAAAGGCTGTACATTTTATTCTTCCTTTAGTATGAAGAGTATATTCCTTTACCGCCTCCTATTCCCCCTCTGCCTCCTGAGGAACCTCCTTTGCCTGAAGAGGAGGACAGTCAAGACTCGAGCAAAGATGAATCTGAGTATGAAAGTGCTGATGAAGAGGAAAAAGAAAGGTTAGTGATATTTTGCAGCCTGCTGCTCCCTGCGTAAAAGTTGGTGTCCTTGTTTTTCTCTGCTTGCAAAGAGTTAGTGATATTTTGCAGTCGTCGAAGAAGAAGAAGAAGAAGAAGAAGAAGAAGAAGAAGAAGAAGAGGATGAAGAAGCCACCCACCTGACTGGGTTTCCACAGCCACTCTGGGTGGCTCCCAACAAAATAAAACTGTAAAAGTTAACAAATAGGTAAACTATGGAATTGGAATCCATAGTTTAGGAATTACCTGTGCCTTGGTAATCAATGTTTCTGTCTCTTTCTCTCTTGAATACATAGCAATAACATAGAAGCCCAGTTTAGTGCCAACTATGGAGAGACTACTAGATTTGTTTTATCAAGCAGTAAATATATTTTAACCAGAATTGAGTATCAAGGTAGGGTGTTGTTGTTGTTTTAAAATATATACTCTTTTCTTAAAATACTGCATTTTGTGTGTTGCTTCCGCCAAATAGTTACATCTCGTATCCATTAAATATATATCCCCAAAGCTTTTTGCCTTGCCCTTGAAGATCTGTAGAGCATGGAATCAGCTGATGTAATTCAAAGAAGTGAATGGGTAGGGAAAGCATATCTCACCCTTGATTAGGGGTTAATTTGGTCTGTAGACCCCGCAAAATTGATCTCTATTTCAGATGCCTTCTTCTTCCCATCCCTTTCTTATAGCAAGTTTAGATCTGAGGAATTGCCTCTTCCCTTCATGTGTGGTGAGGTTTGAGCTTCGCTGGATTTCATCAGCACATGATCTTTTAGAGAAATTGAAACCAAAGGAGGCAGCTGCTCTGGCTGCTACTTCTCTTTCATTCAGCAGACTCTTCTTAGGACAGTGGTGTATGTTACCCAATCATTTCTCCCCATTTCTTCGTCTACCAGGGTTCAGGGTGGAAGAAATGGCAGGGTAGCCAACATCAGCTTGTCTGCAGCAGGCATCTACTAAATAGAGTCTTCTTTTAAAAGCCAAACTCTAAAACCCTGAGGGCGGGAGGTTTGTTTCATTGATAATGTTAACCATCCCCCCCCCCCCCTATTTTCTGTTGAAATACCTTTTTTTCCAATAAGGTATTCAATGTGTTAATAATTCAGATTTACAAAGCTGATGGAATTGGCAACCCTCCAACCCAAACGACGGATCCCAACAAAGCCTCACCGTACGAGAAAAAGGAGAAAGATAAAAGACTTATTAAATGTCCCCCAGCTTGCTTCCCACAGGTATGGATATATGAGTATTTAATGTGGATCATTGCTGTGTAATGAGTACTTGGTTTGCACTTCCTTCGAGATATGTTGAGAAATTACCTGACTGAACTGTCAGAAACATTCAGCAAATAAAAATATAGATAGTCCAGCGTTGTGATTGTATATAGCACTATATTGTAAGAAACAACAATATTACCGGAATATTGCTTGCGACTCTTGCCTGTAGCGAGCTTAGCAACCCTTTCTGCAATCCCTTTAAAGAAGTGTAAAATCATTAAGGAATAAACAATTCTGGGCATAATCTTTCTTGTAAAGAAGCTTTAAACGAAGCTTTATGTTGTGTTTTTGAACAGCAATTTGCACCCAGCCCTGTCGCCTTCGGATGTGTTTGAGCAGCCGCACCCTGTGGGTCTCAAAAAAATTGAATTTCACATATCTTCAGAGAGCCCTGACATTCTTCAGAAAAGCTTGGCGGAGCAGCAGAACAACGGTATGCTGTGTGTGTCAACTAAAACGTGTTTATATGTACATGGATTGTAGCACATTATCTTGTATTTAACTTGGTTGAGGTCACTTGTCTCAGGATCATGTCCCGACTAAACGTTCTCTGTGTTTAATTTTCTTAGACATCTATGCAGCCATTGATGAAATATCTGGTGCAGGGTTTGGAAAAATCTTGCCCGCTCTCCGTTCCAATCATAAAGAAGAGACAGAAGAGGAAGAAGAAGACGATGAAATACCTTCGGAATTTGTTTCCAAAAGAGAGCTAGAAAAAGGCAGAGTCTCCCATAAAGGTGGTTTTATTACCATTAATGTTTTTTTAATGACATGCAATGAGGATGCTGCTTTATTTAAATGTGATGAGCTCGGTTTGGCTATATTGCTTAGTTGATTTGGGTTTTTCACCTAATATATACATTCTGTTGAGAATCAGTTTTAATTATTTAATTAAGCCTATTGGCGGAAATGGAGGTTACAGCTATATATTTTTTCTTTCTGTGCTCAAGAAATGGAAACCCTTGCTGTCTTCAGAAATTATGAGCCTGGTGAGCCCAATTGCAGAATTTACGTGAAGAATCTGTCTAAACAAGTTCAAGAAAGGGTAAGTGGGAATTGAGCAGAAAGCGTCTGGTTCCTTCCGCAGAAGTAGCTAACTCTCCCTGCTCTGCTTTTATTTAAATCCCAGGATTTGAAGTTTATCTTCGGAAGATACGTTGACTTTTCATCCGAAACTGAACGTATAATGTAAGTGATGGCTGGGTGACTTCTTCCGTAGGTTGAGCTGCTCTTGACTTGGTGAGCCAAATGATATATCCATGAATTTGTATGTTTCCCACCTATTTTCCAGTAGAGGAGTCCAGCACCCTTTT
This sequence comes from Darevskia mixta, assembly GCA_034641385.1. NCBI lineage: Eukaryota > Metazoa > Chordata > Lepidosauria > Squamata > Lacertidae > Darevskia > Darevskia mixta. Next base: position 3,193,196 of record JAWWNH010000149.1, read on the forward strand.
TAATGAAAGACTATAGTGAAGATCATAGAGGATAATGAAACATTAGGATTGAGAGCAGCAGGGTGGGCATGGGGAGGGCCTATACTACTTGGGACAATAGAGAGAGAAGAAGCCACTGGGGTGTGGAAGGAGTCAGAGAAATGTGGCCGAGAAAGTGAGATTGTGGGAAGGGATAAATTGTGCACTGGAAAAAAAATAGGGCATGGAGAAAGGAATTAGGAGAATTGGGAAGATAGGTAAGGATGTTGCAAAGGAGCGGTGTGGGAAAGAGAGTAGACATGTACCAACTGACGATGCTGTTCTTTTAAGAGAACTGTAATTCTATTACAGAATGTTGTTCTAGTAACAGAACTGCAATTTTATTCCATGGGTGGCACAGCTTGCGAAGCTGAAATATATAGTGAGAATTGGGGACTTCTAGAAAACTCAGAAGATACGTGTTTTGTCAGAATCGTGCAGGAACCTGAGCAGGCTGTTTGTACAGCAGGATTCTTCTATAGTCCTATTGACTATTTCTATATGAACCGAGAGAACTACTGAAGCGAATCATGGCTCCTTCCTTCATCTGTCGCGATATGCACTGGGAAGCTGGAGCATTTACGTCTTGCAATTTATCCTAGGTTCGATATACGCTTAATGAAAGAAGGCCGTATGAAAGGACAAGCATTTGTTGGGCTTCCCAATGAAGGAGCAGCTGCAAAAGCTTTGAAAGAAGTCAATGGATATGTTTTATTTGACAAGCCTATGGTGGTCGTATCCTTTTCTTAAAATAAAAAAAAGCTTTCCGTTTCATTTTCAGTTAAATATTGGGCCTGCTTTTAGAATCTTGCTTTTGGTCTCATATATGCCCAGAGGTAGCAAGGTTTCTTTGCATATTATTTGTCCCCATTTAAATTGTAGGCAAACACAGACATGGTTGTTGCAGCACAGGTGAGAGGGAGGGGAGCGAACCAGCTAGCAGAGTCCTTCACTCATTTGCCCTTTTGCTGTGTTCCTCAGCCCTCTCCACTGCCACCGAAGGGACACATTTATTTTCCTGGCTGCCTTCGCTAAAACAGCCCTCAAACTTTTGTCTCCTATGTAGTTCTCTACAGCCAGCTTCTTGTACTGGGTTGAGTGGAACCCAGTGAAGTCATGGAGTGGAAATCAAGGCCAGGCATAGGCAAACTCCGGCCCGCCAGATGTTTGGGACTAAAATTCCCATCATCCCTAGCTAACAGGACCAGTGGTCAGGGATGATGGGAATTGTAGTCCCAAACATCTGGAGGGCCAGAGTTTGCGTATGCCTGATCAAGGCAATCGGACCATCCACAAATTTTGTTCTTGCTTTAAAAAAAATGGAAAATCAGTTATTAAAACAGTTACTGGCCCATTTTGCACATGACAGTAAGCCAGGGCTGGTGAACCTGTTGGACTCCCAACGCACATCAGCCTCAGCCAGCATGGCCAGTGTCCAGGGATGATGGGAGTCACAGTCCAGAAATATCTGGAGGGGCCACAACTCCCACCTCCGTAGTAAGCCATAGTCAGAAATAAACCATAGCTTATCATGAACAAAAGTGTGCTGGTGCATGCTGCTCATTGTCTCCTGCTGCACATACACCCCTCCAACTCCACCCACCCCAGCCCTCTTCTCCATTCCTCTGTTGTTCCCGGCTCCACAATGTCTTGGTTCTGGTTGCATCAACACAGCAACAATTATTTTAACATAAATCTTTCTGCAGCACTAAGAAGGCAAAGTGAGGTTTGCCTCACCTCCAGCTGAGGTGGTCTAACAAGCTTTTTTAGTTTTAATAAATAGAGATTATGAAGTATCGTAATTTTCTGATGCTTTTGTGTCCCGTAGTCTGTTTCTTACATCCCCCCTGCCACTTACAAATTGTTCTTGTTAACACTTGCCGTCAAGACTTCTGTTCCTTAATAAAATCCAAGCAATTTGCTCGATCCGCAAGACCAAAGCCAGATCCCAAAGAGGAGAGGAGAAGAGATAAGGGGAGAAGACCCTGAAGGTAAGTAAACTCCCTTGTATTCCATTTTGCCCTCCTAACTTAGAAAAATGCAAAACAGAGAGCATGGCTCCATTGCCTCTGAAGTCGTGAACCTGACTTAGACTTGACGTAGAAAACTAGGTGGTGAGATGCGTTCCCCACTAGCCTCCTTCCTGATGCGCCAGCTTTCAATGTGCAACAGGAATCCTCCTTGTGTGGGCAACGTTCCGTCAATGTGTCATTGAAGTGGTACAATCCAGACACAGGTTTGCTTTCCGGTGACAAACAGGCCTTGACCACCAGCAGGAGCTGGTTTAAGAAAAGACTTCTAACTTCTGCTTGATCAACACAGCAGCACGTTTTTTTCTTTCTGGCTGAGAATTTATATATATATATATATATAACTTTTGCAATCATTGTGTCATCAGTTATAGAGGCCTTTGGGTTCCTCTTCCACTGTTCTCCTAGAACTGTGGGGTCTCTGGCCCTTGATCTAAGATTGAGTTTTACAGCTGCTACTTGGGCTCTGTACTTGGAATTCTCCCCCAGTGCCTACTGCTTGAATCGCTTTGTTATCATTTATGATACTGCATGTTTTATGTTTGTAAACTGCCCTTAGGATTTGGTTTCTTGAAGATGCAATAACTAACAGCAGGTGGCCCTAGACCAGTGATGGCTAACCTTGACACTCCAGATGTTTTGGGACTACAACTCCCATCATCCCTGACCACTGGTCCTGTTAGCTAGGGATGATGGGAGTTGTAGTTCTAAAACATCTGGAGTGTCAAGGTTAGCCATCACTGCCCTAGACGCAAATGCCCATTCATTTAAAAAAAGACACATCTAGCCAGTCGAGTATGCACGTAGTGTTGCAAATGACCATCTGGAAGCAAATTGGAGCGTTGGTTTTGAGAGTTTCCATCCGTATTTTCCAGTAATCACAACGTTCGTTTTGGTTTACCTGCCTGAATTGCTGATGGTCATAGATGGGGAAAAAACTGGCAAATTGCAGGTTGAGCACGTTGCTGAAGTTTGACCTTTATAAATAAAATTGCATTCTGTTGTGTTACTGGCTTCCGTAACCTTGTATCCTTTGCTAAAACGATTGTATAATTTCCGTCAGTTGTTTAGCAAAAATAGCTACAGATGAAAATAATGTATCCATTGCATTGCAGTGTCTTTTTAAAGAGGGATGTTTCTTATTGCTGGGGTTCTGTAGCTTTGGTAGCCAGTCAGAAATTGTGCTTGACCTCCTCCTCCTGAAGGGGGAGGGACAGATTCTCGACTCATGACTTTCTTTGGCTCTGCATAACAGTAGAGGCAAGTTTCTGCCTCCTTCCAAGTTTGTCTCTTTCCAAGGATCAGTGCAAGATTGGGGAAAATCCTTTTTCTCTCTCCTCCCCTGATCTCACCAGAATATCAAATGTGCAGCACACTGCCATAAGCTCCTCTCAAGGAATATGAATGTTACCAAAACCACTCTTTCCCGATTGGTTTTTATGCTTAAAAAAAGAGCAAAAAGTAGCAGACAAAAGTTGTCTCATGATAAGTGGCCTCCTGATGCATCATTTCCCAGAAAATATTTTTAAGAGATATATTTGGTATGGCTGGGTAGCCAGCAGAATTGTAGCGGTACCATGCTAATACATTCTAGCACAAACACCAGCGGCGCTGGCTAACTTCTAGCAAAAACTAGATTGGAGACAGAAATGCTTAGCTTTTGAACATGTCAAGAAGCCAGAATTCTGGTGCGTATTCTGGCATTGTACTGATCGAATAGTTAATACTATATTCTTTGTGTTGGATTCAGAGCTGTTCTCCCGAGTTCCTGGTGCATTTGGTCTGAAGATTTAAAAATGACCACTGTTTTAAAATAGGTAGTCTAAAGAATGAAAGCTGTAACAGAGAATAAAAGGATTAAACCGCATTCTGCTGTTCTTCTTTAGAAACATTCCTGCCTAAATACTGCAGTAATACTGTGTCATGCAAAGTGTATCCTTTCTTGCTGTATCCTTTTTTTGTATATATAAATCTTTTTTTTTCTAGTAAAAGGTTCTAGTGTTCTCTTAGCATTGCGCTAGGTGGTCATCTAGCAGATCTCTAGTAATGGTTTGTTATTTTACTAAACATAGCCCCTGTTTGTTAACTTACCAGGGTACCCATGGAAGTTTATAGCCTTAAAATGTACTTTTGAAAAATTCCTCATATTAACAGTAGCACAGTTTTGGGCCGCCAGGCCTTCAGCAAGTGTAAACCTCTCTGCTTACGTTGGTAGGGTTTTAAATGCTGTTTACCAACTGAAGATCTGGCCTCAACTGTATATTTTTAATCATCGCATACCATCTTCCAATCTCATGGTGTCCAGAGGAAAAAAAACCAACACCTCCATAGCAAAGTAATACAATATGCATCTTTAGCTGTTTTTTGTAATCCTCCTTATTGGATAGAGAGCAGCAGGTGAAGCGGTATAAATGGAGCAAACTAAATTATCTTCTACTTAGTCTTTCTTGCTTCTTTCTCATTTGTTCTCAGGCTAGCGCCATCTTCTATGTAAGCATTACAGTAAAATACAGCTCTTCCTGAGACAGTTTTAGCCTTGGATCCCTTAGAACTCAGAACCACAGCCCTGCAAAAGGAAATGCTCTTTCCATTTACAGGAGGGGGTCTGCATGGGTCCCATCCTGATGGGATGTTGTAGGGCAGTTTTTGCTAACTTTTTTCCTGCAGCCATCCCCTATTGCATTCCATACTCTTCCTAAGGGTTCCCCAAACCCCTGGAACAGCTTTTGCTGGCGGTAGGGTGTTTTTGAGGGAAGATGGATTTGGTAAAAATTCCCTCCCCCTCTTTGCCCATAGCGGGAGCAGACTTTTGCTCACGAGCTCTCTGTATCTTAGCCTTTTCTTATTACCCAAACTTTTCAGCTTTCTACTTTAGAAGTGTGTGTTTTCAATGCGCCTTTAAATCGTTCCAGGTTCGTTTTGAGTTCCGTGTCTTTCAAGCTCTGGGAAGAAGATGCACGGTCGGCCGAACTATTCAACAGTGCGTAAAAGCATTTAACATGTATTTAAAACACGACACAAATGTTCTGCTAACTTTAGGTGTGTTGTGTGCTTTTAAACAATGAAGACCTTGCAGCAAGTCACATAGCGGATGTGGAAAATGTTTCAATTAAAGATCTAATAAATTATTCGCCTTTTGCATTGTTTCTGTGTTCTTTTTTCTTTGCCAAAGCGTTCATTTTTTTTCACACAACAAATGACATTCAACCACTATACCACAACCCTGTTTTTTCAGCTCAAAAGCATATTCTCCTGTTCTATCACTTCACTTCCCTAAGATACTTGAATACCTATGCATATTGGAAGCTGAGACCTTGAGACTCTGGGTAGAAAACGCCCCATATTCATTCTTAAAATGGAAGAGGAAGGTTCCTGTCAGCACTTGTCCTAGTTCAGAAATGCAAATATTAAAGTGCAGCTGAAATTAAGTTAGGGTGGGACAGACTTGTCCATCCTTATTTCCACATGGATGTTTCAAAGTAGGAAGGAGGGAATAGCTCAGTAGGGCACAGGACTCAATCTCAGGGTGGTTGTGGGTTCGAGCTCCACATTGGGCAAAAGATTCCTACACTGCAGGAGGGTTAGACTAGATGACCCTTGTGGTCCCTTCCAACTCTACAATTCTATGTAGATTATTTAGGCTAATGCTGGAGAAATCTTAAGGAAACTGCTCTAAAGCATCACAAATAAATTGAGTACTTGCAAGGTGAAGGCCACTTTCCCTTCTTGTTTTAATACACTTTGCAGCTATTCCTTGCATATTTACACTATTGCCTCTGCCACACCCTTTAAAATTATTTTTAAATTGTGCAATTGCATGTCCAAAGGGCCAGATTATTATTATTTTTTTAAAATGGCTGCATCCATGTTATATTGGTGAGGACAGCTCTCTTTTTGTCCATACAGTGTGGTTTTATACATAGTTACACGAGAAGTATTTTTACCCAGTAGGGTGGTGGTGCTGAGCTTTGAAGCTGCCCAAGCCAAAAGGAAAAGGCAACAACGTGATCCCATCTCCAAAGTGCAAGGATTGAACCAGTCCTTGAGAAGGTTGAGTTGTACGTTCCGTTCCAAAGCTTGGGATCGATGGGATGAAGGAGGGAGCGGTACGCTAAATGGTATTTTACAATCACAGTGGTTGGAGCACAGAGAGAAGAAACGCCACAGTGCTTCTGCAGCAGCACAACCAGACACCTTCATCTGCCCCAGTTGCAACAAAACATGACTCTCCCATATCTGGTCTCTACAGCCACAGCAGGTGCTGTAACTCCCCAACGCTTCGACCACCCCTGAAGGCTCACTCTTCCATTGTCTCCCGAGGCAGAGGGATGCCAATGTTCCATTCCAAAGATTGCTTCAGTGGGATGAAGGAAGGGCGCATTACATCAAATTGGAGGCCAAGCCAAAATCCTCTAACATTCCTATATTAAGCACAGGATCTCTCTAAATGTATTCCATGTCATTAGGTTTGGCAGCGGTCCTGTTCCTTGGGCACCGAAAAGTAATGAGCGATAGCGGAGGAGGAGGAATGTTTTTACTAGAGCTGAAGGCTGCATTTGTGTCTCGATAGTCATTTCCCATCGATAGGCTGATAAGTGTACCTAAATTCAAAAATCCATTCCTGGATTTTCATTACAAACTCGCCAACAAAAAGCTGAAACGTGCTACTAAAGCAAAACAAAACCATGTCACTTGCTATGTTGTCACTCCTGTCTTTAAAAGTAACTCACAAATAGCTCAGTTGGTAGAGCAGAAGACTTTAACCTCAGGGCTGTGGGTTTGAGCCCCATGTTGGGCAAAAGATTCCTGCATTGCAGAGGGGTGGATTAGATGACCTTTGTGGTCCCTTCCAACTCCTATCATTCCAAAGGAAATAACTATCTGACTTTTGGAAGACCTCTGAAGGCAACCCTTTTGTTATTGGTATGAGCTTTCGTTTGCATGCGCATTTCTTCATACCAATAACAAACTTAGTTGGTCTCTAAAGTGCTGCTGGAAGGAATTTTTTTATTTTGTTTCGACTACGGCACACCAACATGGCTACCTACCTGTAACTTTTTAGGGAAGTTTTTAATGTTTGATGTTTTTAATATTTTGTTGGGAAATCCAGCCAGATGGGCGGGGTATAAATAATATATTAGTATTATTAGTATTACAGTGGTACCTCAGGTTACATACGCTTCAGGTTAAGAACTCCGCTAACCCAGAAATAATGCTTCAGGTTAAGAACTTTGCTTCAGGATAAGAACAGAAATTGTGCTCTGGCGGCGCAGCGGCAGCGGGAGGCCCCATTAGCTAAAGTGGTGCTTCAAGTTAAGAACAGTTTCAGGTTAAGAACGGACCTACGGAACGAATTAAGTACGTAACCAGAGGTAAAGGGACCCCTGACCATTAGATCCAGTCGTGTCCGACTCTGGGGTTGCGGCACTCATCTCACTTTATTGGCCGAGAGCCGGCGTACAGCTTCCGGGTCATGTGGCCAGCATGACTAAGCCGCTTCTGGCGAACCAGAGCAGCGCATGGAAATGCCATTTACCTTCCCGCCGGAGCGGTACCTATTTATCTACTTTCACTTTGACATGCTTTCGAACTGCTAGGTGGGCAGGAGCTGGGACCGAGCAATGGGAGCTCACCCCGTCGCAGGGATTCGAACCGCCGACCTTCTGATCGGCAAGCCATAGGCTCTGTGGTTTAACGCACAGCGCAACCTGGGTCCCTAACCAGAGGTACCACTGTATAACTATACAATTCTATTACCGGTATTCCGAAACCAGACAGAGAGAAAAGAGCACCTTGCGGTGAAAATTTAAATCATGAACGCTAGAGGGCAGCATCCAGGTGTTTATGCAACCAGGCACGAGAATTTAGCCAAAGACTTGAGTGAAAGACAACCTGAGCCACACAAACCGGTTGCAGAGGCGGGACGTCGTTTGCTCCCTTTCCAATGATTGGCTGCCGTCCTCTCTACTCCGAGCCGTGCATTGCAAAGGTGGGAGCCCTCAGGGGAGCCGCGAGGGGAGCCGTGCCGTGTATTAAGCCACCGAGCGCGTAGGTATGCGACCTGCAATGCATTCAATGGGAATATTCTCTGCTAATCCGGGGAGGGAGGGTGGAAAACGCCAAATAAAACCCTTTCCTTCCCGGGAGAGGTTGCACCAGTCGAAAAATGACGCAGCAATTGAGATTGTTGCAAGATTTTTTTTTAAAAAAATCCCGTTCTTGGCAGTCCTGCGTTCAGGTTCTGCGCTCCTAAAAATCCAGATTAAAAACAAAACGAGAGTTTTAGTGCGATTGTTCATGGGCTCCTGAAATTTAGTGCGAATAGGATTCTCCCAAGTCCTTTAACTGGCTCTGAGAATGGCTGTATTGGTTAATTCCTGCATTGCATGGGGTTTGACTAGATGCCCCAGGGGGGTTCCTTAAAATCTAGTTCTATGATTCTGTTCGAACCATAATGCAACTTTCATGGATTTTGTAGAGCCTATTTCTAACTAGGCATGCGCCAGGATTGCTACCAGATTTGCAAGGGGATTAGCAGGGCGAGTCCCAGATTTTTTCATAAAGCGCTGGCCCAGTAAGGCTTGATGATGGTAGTGATGGGTCAGGCAGCTCTGTCCATATTTCTGTGCTTATTCCAAGAAAGTACAACCAGACCCAGATATACTAGCTGCTTCTTCCTCACTTCCCAGCAAACACAAAAATAAGAGCCAAACCATGTGTAATCTAGAAGTTTTGAATCTCCCAGATTTTGCTGGCCTGCAAATCCCATGGTTTCTTAGCATTGCCCATGTTGGCAGGGGCTGGTGGGACTTGGAGTCCTATTTGGGAGAGCATCAGTTCACCATCCCTGATCTGGAAGAAAATCCTGGATATGTCCTGCTCACTTTCTATGGCCAATGGCAGCTCTGGAAGGGTAGGGCATTTGCATTGTAGTACTGTAATGTTATTTCCACCTCCCCCCAAGTCTTATATCCTCCCCTCCAGGATGGATGCATTTGGTATAGAGACAGAGACATCTTCCTGTTTGTCTAATGGTGTGACACACACACACACACACACACACACACACACACACACACCGGTATATATAAAACACTCCATTGCAAATTCTGTCAAGTACCAGACGGCCTGGGAACTAACTGTGTGCATATAATTCCTATATATTTGGACCCTGAAGCATTCCTAACTTTGCATAATGAGTGCCCATTGCAGCAAGGTGGGATTAGCGAGCTATCAGCATTTTCCACAGCCATTTGGGGATGCAGGCTGCTGGCTTGGAGATGTGCCTTGCCTAACATAGTTTCGGCCACAGTTCATGGCCCTAGTAACTACTATGTTAATGTCTCCAGCACCCTTCACTTTAAGTGGGACTAAGCAAGTAATCCAAGACACCAGTGTGGTGTAGTGGTTAAGAGCGGTAGTCTCGTAGTCTGGTGAACCGGGTTCGCATCTCCGTTCCTCCACATGCAGCTGCTGGGTGACCTTGGGCTAGTCACATTTCTTTGAAGTCTCTCAGCCCCACTCACCTCACAGAGTGTTTGTTGTGGGGGAGGAAGGGAAAGGAGAATGTTAGCCGCTTTGAGACTCCTTCGGGTAGTGATAAAGCAGGATATCAAATCCAAATTCCTCCTCTTCTTCCTGGGCCTACAGTGGCAGCCAACACAAACACTGCTTATGCACCTCTGCCAGTCAGGCTAGGAGGAGGAGTGATGTCCTTTAGCTGCACCAGCTACCAGCCAGCCAGCCTGTCATTGGTACAGCAGTTAAAACACACACAGAGAGAGACACACACCTCTTTCACCACTTCTGCTCTGGCTGGCGCAAGCTGACAGAGCTTTGGGTATCATGATGGATCTGTTCCACTGCTCTGCTCTACTTTTCCCCAGCTCTGGATTTCATAGAATCATAGAGTTGAAAGGGACCCTGAGGGTCATCTAGTCCAACCCCCTGCAATGCAGGAATCTCAGCTGTCAGCATCCCTGACAGATGGTCATCCAACCTGTGCTTGGAAACTTCTAAGGAAGGAGAGTCCATGAGTGGATAGACAAGCTAATATCATTTGTGGAGACCAGTAACTTTCCTGGGTTTATTTGCAAGGCCCTCTCCAAAAGTCACTTCTGATGCACAAATAGCCTGAAATGTGCTCTCTTAAATAATGATATCCTCACTCCGCATAATTCAGCAAACGGGTTCTATTTTTCCCATGGGAAAGCAGGCAAATCTTACAGTAAATTAATTCCTCCGCTATGCTGGCTCACATTTAGTGAGAGCTGAGCTCATTAAACAGTTCATGGGCGGCCGTTTTGTCGCTATTCAGCCGGGTCTGCCACCGTTCCCAAACTTGATTTCCGTATTGAAATGGGGCAGCGTCGGTTTTGCTCGTTCCAAGCAGTTGTGCTTCTAGCTGCGGCTGCAAAATGTGGCGACAGCTGGTGGCAGCTGTGCCTGGCAAACCTGCACATTGTCGGCTGGCACACTGCGCAACGAAGCAGGTTCCAAAAGAGCACATTGGCACACAGAAGTTCGTTCTTTCTCCTTTGTAGCTGAAGCAACAGCAAGGAGATTGCTCTGCAAAAATAAAGTGCAGTGTAAGAATTATCATTTTCTCTCCCCTTCCCTTCCAACTAAGGGACATACAAGCACAGAGAGAGATTTCTGGGTGTGCATCTGTGGCTGAATGGGAGACACCACATGCAGTAACCGTTCCTGTACATGCATTTCCAGTTCTGGAAAACTGGTGTCCCACTGACTAGTTGTTTGGAACAGAGAGCTGGATTCTGTTCTCTTCCCTGCCAAACAGCTGATTGGTGGGTGTTCAATGCTTTTTTAAAAATGTATTTTGAAAGGCTCTCCTTGCATTCTGCTGGATTGGAATCTTGGACTTCAGGCTCCTCCTTTCAGTCCTTCTGATTGGCTCAGGCATGGATTCAGAGTCATCAGAGCCCGCCTGCCACTCAAACCATGTGGTTCTGAGAGATTCCGCCCATCAGTCTCAGGATGCCATTGATGAGCAAAACCTTATGCAGCCCCTGACTGTAGGTGAAGCAGCCCTTCTTCCAACCACTTGCCCAGTCAGAAATTGGCCACCTTCTCTCTTCCTATAAATAAAAAAACAATAAAATAATTATTATCCGTCTGAGGATGAGGCTGAATGGAGGAGTGCCTCAGTTTCCTTGCAGTTTATGTGAGTAGGAATAATATTTCCATAGCCTAGAACATAGAATAATAGAATTGTAAAGTTGAAAGGGACCACGCGAGGCATCTAGTCCAACCCCCTGCCTTTCAGAATTGCAGTGTGTGTGAAAGAGAAGAGGGGGTGGGAATCTTCATGCGCTTGCTGCCTAAAAGTCACTGTTGCAAAATCCGCTTCCTGGCAGCTTACTATGAATGCTGGAGTGCAAGCAACCTCGGCCTGCGTTGCGAGGAGTGACTTGGCTGCATTTGGTGAAAAGACCGCGCACACTTTCCCCCGAGGTATTTCAACCAATTTGTATGCTTTCCAATCTACAGAGGTGATATGCGGTAGGGTGGGGTCATTTTAAAGGTTTCTTGAGCGACATAGAATAATAGAATCGTAGAGTTGGAAGTGACCCTGAGGATCATCTAGTCCAGTGGTGGCTAACCTTGGCACTCCAGATGTTTTGGAACTACAACTCCCATCATCCCTAGCTGACAGGACCAGTGGTCAGGGATGATGGGAGTTGTAGTCCCAAAACATCTGGAGTGTCAAGGTTAGCCACCACTGATTTAGTCAGTCCCCCTGCAATGCAGGACTATGAGAGCCAGTGTGGTGTAGTGGTTAAGAGTGGTAGACTTGTAATCTGGGGAACCGAGTTCGCGTCTCCGCTCCTCCACATGCAGCTGCTGGGTGACCTTGGTCTAGTCACACTTCTTTGAAGTCTCTCAGCCCCACTCACCTCACAGAGTGTTTGTTGTGTGGGAGGAAGGGAAAGGAGAATGTTAGCCGCTTTGAGACTCCTTCGGGTAGTGATAAAGCGGAATATCAAATCCACTCTTCTTCTTCTTGTATGAAGCTGTCCTGTACGGGGATCGAACCTGCAACCCCGGCATTATCAGCACCACGCTCTAACCAACTGAGCTACCCAGGCACATGGAATAGAGCGTGAAATGGGACCGACTTCTTCCCACTGCATACATTAAGAGAATTGTGTTTTTAAGGCTGTTTCAAGCATGTATATTATTGTAAGGCAAAGGGAAGGGAAAGGTTACAGCCTGATCTGTTGGTACAGAGCAGAGTGATGAACATAACAAAAGACCTTTTCAGTCTTTTGGCACATAGCAGAGGTTGGTGAGCCTGTAGTCCTTCAGCTGGACTAGTAGCCAACCCAGTTGGTGGTAACCTGCCCAGTGGGTCTGTGGCACCATTCACATAACAAAAGGTACCATGGAGATGTAACTTACTTTCTTTTTTTCAAAAGTAGGGGCTCATAGCTTGGCTTTTGAAAAACAAGGGGTCTGCAATACTTAGCTAACTGGGAACCACTGCACTAGAGGGCATGACTTGTTTTGGAAGAGACAACAAAACAACAACAACAACAACAACAACAACAACAATTTTATTTATATCCCACCCATCTGGTTGGGTTGCCCCAGCCACTCTGGGCGGCTTCCAGCACATATAAAAACATAATAGAACACCAAACATACCGTAGATTCAAATCACAGACCGACCCTGTTTAAGGAGATGGCTTCGCTTATACCATTATATACTGTACTAGCTGACCCGGCCACGCGTTGCTGTGGTTTTTGAAATGTTTTTGTAATGCTTAGGTGTAATGTTGAGTTTAGGTTAGGTTAAGTTTTGTTGTTTGTATCATAAGACTTGACGGTAGACTACATTTTTTTGTTTTGCCATTGTTTGTGAAGATATGTATATTGTATGTGGGAATTAGCCAGAGGGCTTGCTTACTATGAGGCATAGTGGGGATTTCTGTTACAAACAGAACATGGACCTTTGCCTGATCATACAAGGCAATGAGTCTGTTTTTATAGGCTTAGATGTTCTCCCCCCGAAGAAGAAGAAGAAGAAGAAGAAGAAGAAGAAAATACCTCAGTGAAAGGCTGGTCTGCTACAGAACTGTGCCACAGATAGAACTGGTGTGTGTAGTGCTTAGAGCTCTGAGTCACTAATGCAAGCTGAACTCATAATTTGGTCCCTTCCCTTCCTTATGGTTAGCTGGCATAGATAGCTAGTGAACTGCAGTGACGTGGTGATGGTGCCACTTTGCCGCTGCTATTGTATAAACCAGCAGGCTTTGAAACTCAAGGAGGGGCAAGGATTTAGGCCCCCACCCGTGTCATGGCTCTACAGTTTGACTTTTGATGGAAAAATCCAAGAAAAAAAAGCAGAATGATCTTTTAATGAACATTTCTGCTAAATAGATCCGGGATCCTAAATGAACACCAAAAGTGGGAAGGAAAGATGTTCCCCATCATCGTAGTTTGTAATCTCAGCCTTCAGCAGTCACACCTGTCAATTCTCCGATTTGTTTTGTTGCCAGAGTAACTAAGATATTCTAAAGCCAACTTGCATGGTGTTACATCTGGGCTTTCTAACAGCTCCAGGTTGTGTGTGTGTGTGTGTGTGTGTGTGTTTAAATTGGTTTAAAATTTAAAATGTTAAATTCAGTTTAAAGTGTTGCTAACGTGCTGAGAGCTTTGCAAAGGGCTCTCGTTGGGTCTGGCAGCTGGGGTTGGGCAAACTTTTAACTGGAATTTGTTTGACAAGTTCTTTTCTTTGATTAAGCAAGCTCAGTTAGGGGAAATGAAGCTGTGCTATTCAATATCACCTAGGGAACTTTGGCCAAAGTGAATGCTTAAAACATAGGTCAGGTCATTGGATCAGGAATCGGGGAGGATTGAATGCAGGTGACCACATGCACACCACCTCAATATAGTAGCGTTGCGCCGTTTCCAGTTTGATACGATGCCTGAGCAGTGCGATGGATTTATATTTATTATGATTTAATGTGCTTAAACGAGTCGCATTCCTGTGCCGAAAAAGCAGTGCCTGCAGCAACACACAAAACCATTCTGTCTCTCTCGGGGCTCAGTGTGAGATAATAACATATTCAAAACTGATAGCTAAAATGCAGAATTTAAAATGAGGATCTTTGCAACAGCAAATTTAAGCCAGGTGAAACTCTCATCTCATGCCCTGGCCTGAGACAAAATTCAGGATTTCTAAAATTATTCTTATCACAGTCTCTGTGTGTGATTGCATACCCTCCAACATTTATCCACTGAAAACAGTGACGTCCTATTCCATAATAATATTACTTTTATTATTTATACCACACCCATCTGAGTGGGTTGCCCCAGCATACGGTATATAGAAACATAATAAAACATTAAACGTTAAAAAACTTCCCTATGCAGGGCTACAGAGAGCCAGTGTGGTGTAGTGGTTAAGAGCGGTAGACTCGTAATCTGGGGAACCGGGTTCGTGTCTCCGCTCCTCCACATGCAGCTGCTGGGTGACCTTGGCATCTAGTCCAACCCCCTGCGTTTCAGAGTTGCGGGTGTGTGTGAGAGAGAGGGGGTGGGAATCTTCATGCGCTTGCTGCCTAAAAGTCACTGTTGCAAAATCCGCTTCCTGGCAGCTTACTATGAATGCTGGAGTGCAAGCGACCTCGGCCTGCGTTGCGAGCAGTGACTTGGCTGCATTTGGTGAAAAGACCGCGCACACATTTCCCCGAGGTATTTCAACCAATTTGTATGCTTTCCAATCTACAGAGGTGATATGCGGTAGGGTGGGATCATTTTAAAGGTTTCTTGAGCAACATAGAATAATAGAATCGTAGAGTTGGAAGTGACCCTGAGGATCATCTAGTCAGTCCCCCTGCAATGCAGGACTATGAGAGCCAGTGTGGTGTAGTGGTTAAGAGCGGTAGTCTCGTAATCTGGTGAACCGGGTTCGCGTCTCCGCTCCTCCACATGCAGCTGCTGGGTGACCTTGGGCTAGTCACACTTCTTTGAAGTCTCTCAGCCCCACTCACCTCACAGAGTGTTTGTTGTGGGGGAGGAAGGGAAAGGAGAATGTTAGCCGCTTTGAGACTCCTTCGGGTAGTGATAAAGCGGGATATCAAATCCAAACTCTTCTTCTTCTTCTTCAGATGTCTTCTAAAGGTTGCATAGTTATTTATCTCCTTAGCTCAGGGGTCGCATAACTCCATACCCTCCAACATTTCTCCGATGGAAATAGTGACAATAGCAGGACATTCTGGGATCAAATCAGAAACCGGGACGGCTTCTGTAAATCCAGAACTGTCCCTGGAAAATAGGGACACTTGGAAGGTCTGTGATTGGGACTGAATGCAGAGACTCGCTATAGATTTCTGAACTTGTCCAACATGTTGACCACATGAAACCAACAAACACTGTCTCTTTCACCCCACTGACGTTTCTATTATTGGTAGCAGTCTGTGCCACAGATTCCCCACAGTTGTCTGTGCTTTAAAACTACATGCTACAAACAAGGTGGAGTGTCAGGGTGCAATTGTTAAACTGCTTTGCTCTCCCTTCAGAAGTGCAGAAGGCTGTTGAGAAGGATGTCGCCGGGTGTCAAGGACAACATGAGGAACCTGTTTCTTCTTCTCCTGGCGGCCTTTGGACTTTGCTGGACCCAATACAAGACCAATCCGAAGCCTGTAAGGACATCTATTGTCCACCTCTTTGAATGGCGCTGGATTGACATTGCTCTTGAATGTGAACGTTACTTAGCCCCAAATGGATTTGCGGGTGTCCAGGTTAGTACTCTCTCTCATTTGCCGAAGGCAAAATAACTATCTGGTAGATTCTGGATGAGTTTCTACCATCCAGTTCATAATACCCAGTTAATACACTCATAGTCTTCTCACCATGCGTGTATGAGATGGATGGTCCACTGATAAACCCACGTTTGTCTAGGCCTCACCTCACAAAGGATATTGTGAAGCTGGAAAAGGTTGAGGAAAATGGCGTCTCAAATGGCTACTGTGCTGGAGCTTCTTCGCTTAGAACAAAGGAGGATGTGACAGAGCTGGATAAAATGATGCCTGATCTGGAAAAAGCAAATAGGGAGAAGGTTTTCTCTTCTATCGTAATAATAGAACTTGCGGCCATCCAATGAATGTTAGAAATACTAGAACCTGGGGCCATGTTTGAAGGTTCAGGTCAGACGAAAGAACGTCTTTCTTCACATAACATTTAATGTGTAGTTTGACAAATTCATGCCTAGGAAGGCTATCTTCTACCTCCACTGTTGGATTTAATTGTAATATTTTTCTTCCCCCTTAAAGAGGGGAAGAATCACACAAATCGGTCTTCCCCACCTGTAGACCTAGTCATGGGGCGACTGACTTACACGGTACCTTAATATGCCTAATGGGGAGGAGTGTATTTGCCTGCTCTGTCCACTATAAAACAACAATTCCCAGCAGGTGATTGTGTGAACTTGCCCTCGGTTTGCCAGAATACCATTTATTGAGGATTTGCACTAGGTTAAATATTAATAGAGTTTAGAAAAAGAAGTCCTAGTCAATGAACTTTAGTAGCAGGGTTGTGAACGCTCTGTACTGTAAAGGTAAAGGGACCCCTGACCATTAGGTCCAGTCGTGACCGACTCTGGGGTTGCGGCGCTCATCTCGCATTAATGGCCGAGGGAGCCGGCATACAGCTTCCAGGTCATGTGGCCAGCATGACTAAGCCGCTTCTGGTGAACCAGAGTAACAGAAAGTGTCTCACTAAAGGCTGGAC